>JAWWMU010000153.1:70290968-70369795 GCA_035048155.1 Cinnycerthia olivascens | reverse complement strand
CAGGAAGATTTTTCTCCAGCGTTGGTATATGTACAGCATTTTTACCATGGCCCACAGCAACAGATACACCTGAGAAATTTAAATCACATGAACATTTCTTTCCAGCCTCTTCCCCACAAATCAGTACAAAGTTAGTAATTACTAAAAATCATAGCCCTTCATTTTATAATTACTGTGTTCAGTTTACTTCAAGAAAGTCCTGAATGCAGCACAGAGTAAATTAAATCATAAACAAACTAAGATACAAATGACAAATGTTGGATTTATGCAGTTCATAACTTTAAGCTTTAATATGTTGATATGATTTACTAAGCAAGTTTTATGAGTCATATCTGTAATGTCATTGACTATGCAATATTTAATCAAGGAAATATTTACCAGTTAAAGGCAAGTGTAAATTTCATCTACAAAGCAAATATTTCTACTAAAATTTATCATTCATGTGGCACAGAACTTAAGGCACTTTTAAGAAAATAAATTACTGAGACTAGCATTTAGATGTTTCATAAAAAGCAATTATTTGTGTTAATTCAGTATTCTGATTTTCCCCCATTTGGGATAGAATTATTTTAATTTTTATTAGAAGGTCATCAGTTTTGAAAAATATAATTTTTAATGATGGAAAACAACAAAAAACTATTATACATCCTCCAAATATCAATTATAAAGTAATTTGTGCATATTTGTGTGTGTGTGTATTTAAAGCAGTAAAAAATGTGATCATAACAGAGGGCTGTCTGTCATTGTGGAATACACTAATGAAGATTTATCAAGTAGTACATGTGCTGCTGTAAGTACCTGCTTCTGAAGGACATGGCATTAAAGAAGTTAGGTTAGGATGAGATCCCATAGTGGAATTGGACAAAACTTGAGTGTGCCTCTACAAGTAAGAAGAGAAAATTGTTTTCTATGATAAATTAAAAGGCAATGACATTTTGATACAAGCTTAGGTTTAGAAAACCTTATGACTTTGAATTTGATTGGGTCTCTAATGCATTGAGATGTCTAGCAGTTCATGGCAGCTCCTTTTGCAGATAGCTATTACCAAACTCAAAATGGGAATCTCTGATATTGAAATTTATCACTTAAGTGGCAATAACAATTTTTTGCTAAACTAGATTAAACAATATTAGTCCAGATTTTCCATGTTAAATTCTTGAACAGACTTGAAATTTTATTCTTATCTTCTGTTTTGTCACAGTCCTCTCTGGTTCATGAAAAAGGAAGAGGCTCCCAAGCAGTGAATGTATCCATTTAATCCACCCAGTAGACATGGATGACACCTGGACAGTTAGTGTAGCTCAGTTCAGATGGTTGATCTGATTACAACTATCTCATCCAAACAAAGCCCTTTTATTTGTGACTAATAAGTAGGAAAGTTTGAATCTTACCTTAGAGTTAGGTTTATTAAGAAATCTATCTGTTCATGGTGACTTTGGAGAATATTTTTGTTCCAGGGAAAAATTGAAATATTTCAGAAGGATTTAGTACAGGATACATCAACAATACTACAGCTTTATTCAATTTCATTCTCAACTGGAATGTTAGGCGAAAAATGAAGCAGATGTAAGAATAAAATTCATATTGAAATAATAAAATTTCCAAACCCCCCAATACTGTGTTTAAATTACTCTTCAAAACTCTAGAGCTGTTTTTTCTTTTTTGATTCATTTCTTAAGTTGTATTTATCCAATACTGATAGATTTGACAGGGAAAGAAAAATCTTTTTCTATCCACAGGCCCTTTGCAGTACAAGCCACATAATTATGTTTTCAGTGTCCTGCTAGTGGTCTCAAAAGCTCAAGAGGCTGTTTCTAGAGGTGAGATAAAAATTTATCCTTTTCTATTTCTTTTCTTTTATCCATCCCTGCTGAAACTGCCAATTAGTTCCAGTTCTAGTGTTATTTGAGTTCAACAAGAACTTGAGGAAAGCAGTAAATTTTGTAACAAATTCTTGTCATGCCAGCAAATAATTAACTGGGAAAGGAATAAAAATAAGAAACTATTATTAGTTTAGTTAAACTTTGATATCATCTGATCTTCTTTACTCTCACTTTAATTGTACAAAATCATGTTAGAGAAAGACAAAGCTTTCATGTCTTATTTTTTCAAATAAAGTAATTTTTGAATTTTACTTTCATTGTATTTTCATCATGGTACTTCTTCTTTGAAGTCCAGCCAGAAATAATACGGCCAGACTTAGTTCAAACTTAAAATCACAGCCTGAGATTTATGTGCACATCCACATCAGCAGGTACTAAATATCAGCAAGGATTCATATGGGGAGAAATTACTATATATTGTTCATACACATTAGTGAAGGATTGACCCTGTGCAGCCACTAATCATACAACTTTAGAACAGTTTGGGTTGGAAGAACCCTTAAACATCATCTTTTCACCACCCCCTGCCATGGGCAGGGACACCTGCCACTAGATTATAACAAACTAGATCAAAGTACCCAGGGCCCCATCAAACCTGTCCTTGAGCACTTCCAGTGTTCAAGGGATGGGGCAACTACAAATTCCCTGGGCAACTTGTTCCAGTACCTCACCACTCCCACAGAAAAGATTTTTTTCCTAATATCTTAATTTACCCTACAAGCACTATTAAGCATCCACCAGCTACTCATTCACTTCAACCTTCCAAGAAAATCTCCTGGGAAAAATAAAAGTCTTCAAACAATGGAAGGCAAAGAACAAAAGAGGAAAAAAAAGGGTGACATGCTTATAGTCACTCATATTTCATGAGCAGACTCCTGTCCAGATAATATTCAAACACAAGCTACTTTGAGAAGATGCCTTCTTCACTTTTATTGGCCAGCATGAATTTACATAATTTGGTGAGCTGAGATAAACTGTGTTGCCTGTGATCCCCCCCAGCCTCTTGCCTACTGCCAGCCCACTTGGCTGGAGGAGACAGGGTGAAACACAGGGAAAGCCCTGATGCTGTGCAAGCGTCGTTCCACAATAGCTAAAATATCCATGTGTTACCAACACTGTTTTGGTTTCAAACAAAAATACAGCACTGCAAGTGCTGCTTTGAAAAACATTGACTCCATTCCAGCAAGAAAAAGTGAGATATTTCTTAAGATTTTTTCCCAAAGTCCACTTATTTATTTTAGTTCATAAATTTTTAGTCTAGATCTTTAATTCCTTTCAGTCAGTCTGTGAGTTAGGGCTGTGAGGTCCACCCACGCACATGATAACACACAGAAAATGTTTGTTGCTTATGCTGCTCTCTCTCTCTTGAGCCAGTCATTTTTACAAAAATTATATAGAAGGATAGCAGCAGAAAATGCTCTAAAAAACACAAGCCTCTTCTGGGTGAATTTTCCCATATAGAACAGCAACCTCATGTGTAAGTTAAGGATGACAAAACTACATGCAAATTTATATTTATATGTGCATATATTTAGGCATGTATATGATATATGATACATATGATATATATTATATACATGATATATAATATATATGATGTATGGTATATTATATATATGATATATATAATATATATGATATATGATGTATGATACATGATATTATCTATTATATATATTATATATATATATATACACACATATGTGTATATTAAAATCACAGAACTGCAGAATTTGAGAATGGCTGAGGTCAGAAAGACCATCTAGCCCATCCAGTATTGCTCCTCAAAGCAAGATCAAATAAAGCAGATTGCTTAGAGATGTATCCAAGGATGATTGCTTAGAGATGTATCTCCAAGGATGGAGACTCCACCACCTCTGGGCAGCCTGTGTCAGTGTTCCAACATATCATTCTCACAAAAAAAACCCAAAATACTCTTTCTTTATACTTAGGAGAAATTCCAGTTATTTTAATTTGTGTCAATTCTAGCTTGCCTTTCTATTAGACACCTTTGAGAAAAGTCTGGTTCTGCTTTCTTTAACTCCCTCCCATCAGATATTTATACACATTGTTCAGATCCCCACAGCACCTTCTCAAGGCTGAACAGTCCCATCTCTGTTAGCCCCTCTTCATATTACAAAGTCTTTAATACCCAGTTGTGCAATACATGAAGCTGTCTCCATTACACCATGTCTGTTCCATGTTTACATCATGGTCTGTATACACTGAATTACTAAGGCCTCAGTCCCACAGATGGGAGAACCTGACAGACCTCATCCTTGCTGCCTTCTGACCTGTGTTTGGGGTTTTACCCAGAAGGCTGGGGAAGGTGTCCCATGGATATGGAGGTGCGACACAACCAGAGCCCAGAACTAAGAAGCACTCTCAGACCCTGCAGTTTCATAGGACCCTACTAAATCAATCTGATTTAACACATGCTGTATAGAATGGCATAATTGTCTAGCTGTGTTTCACCAGTTTTGTGCAAGTCCTGCCAGATTCTTTGCTAGTCCTTTCATTTAAACAATGTGTCCTTTCCTCAGCTTGTCCAGCTCTTGAAAACTTTGCACTGCCCAACACTTTTCATTTCTCCTAAACACGATGTTCTTCTCCCAGTGTTCACTTAAGCTTTGCTGCTGTCTGTAAGGAAGAACTGATTATAGCAAATATTTTACAAGTAAGATTTTAAACAGCAGTTGAGTTTTGTTTTGTTTTTTAATTTCTATTATTAAAAAGAGATAAATTGCATTGTTTAACAGAAGTGTCAAATATGAACACTTTCCAGCTACTCTACTCTTGGGTATACTTGAGCTTTTAAACATCAAAGCAAACTTTTAATTACAGGAAAGGAAATGAAAACACATGGCATTTTGATTTATAGCAACTGTGTGGTATTTCTGAAGTCTAAGGAAGTTATTACCCTTGGGGCTTCGAACATTTTACTGTCAGTTCTTATTTTCTAAGAAAAATAATAATAAATATTGGCACTAACTAGATTTAAAAAACACTTTATTTTCTCTCCTTTCTCTCAGCTGGGATAAGTAGAGCTTTGGTTTAGATAAGAAACTGGGTCTCAGCTCAGTTCAAGATCTTATTATAGTTATAAAGTAAGATTTATGTCCTCTGGTGCATGGGGAAAATAATGTGAGGGGGTGGAGATGATCTGCTTGTCACAACTCCACTTGTTGCTGCATCAGCCTGCTGCCACCACTCACACAGGGGCAAATACACACTGCAGCTGCAATTTTACCAGCTGAAGTGCGGTGAGAAACACTGAAATGCTCCTGGCTGTTCTTAGATCTCTTTTCAGCCTTTCAGCTGACAGTGGTAGTGGTTTTTTAGAAAGAGAGAGGTATTATTTGGCTGGCTCTCCTTTCCCCCAGTGCTATTACCCGAGGAATAGCTCCCTTCTGGGTATGTGCCAGAACAATTTAAGCTACTATTGCGACCTTAATATGGGTTTATAAAACAATTTGGTTAGAACCATCTCATACAATAAAACATTTCTATGAAGAATCAATACCTGTTCCTCTGGGTTCACTCTCTGAGTTTTAATTTCCCCTGTGTGGGTAAGTACATATATTTCTACAGCTGCTGGAGCTGTTCTGGCCTACAGGACTCAAGCAGCCTTTCTAAGTGTTGACTGTGTCTGGATTAAGTGTACGCTTAAATACTGGCCATAAGTTGTACAACTTTGCCTGAAGTTCAAACTTGTCTTCTTCTGGTACATTGATGTTTTTCTTGCAGCTTCTGGCAGTTTTTACTTCTCCTTCTTGATGGGAAAAAAAATATATCTTACACCTACAAAAACACATTTGCAAAAATGTAGATTCATAGATTTTAAATATTGTGATTTTAAATATTGTGATTTTAAATATTGTGATTTAAATATTGTGATGTAAAGGTTAATAAAAGGCTGCAGGAAAACCAAAACGATGTCTTTATTTCACTGCTCTCACACAAATTTTTCTGTTCCATTAATCAAATAATTTAGGTTTTGTGTCCCTCACTTCCTTCTTCATTATGCAGAGAAAACTGTATTGCCAAATCATCCTAAAGACAAATTCTTTGTTGGTAGAGCCCACATATCACATTATGGTAAATATGATGATAAAACTCAATTATTTAAGTGATCAAGCTATAATCTAAGGCACAGAAAATACAATTCTAAGTAAGGTTTGTGTTTTATAACTTATTTCAGTCAAAAGACTGCATTCTTGAAAACTGAATTTATACCTTAGCACATTACTAAGACAATAAATGAGGAAATTTATTTTTAAGAGTTTTGACTCTCAGAAGAAAGAAACCAAAAATAAATTCACTATTTTATCAGTAGAGAGGACTATACTGAAGCATGGGAAGGACTAATATGAGGTAATTCAAAATCATTACCTGCTTTCTTTATCTTCTCATCTGTGTGGATTTTGGAGTACAGCCACCCTAGGAAATATCTGAAAAAATAAGTGCTGACAATATATATTTTGCATATCTTTATTAATGCCTTTGCATTTTTTCTTGTTTTTTTAAATACGCTACTTTCAGGAGCAAATTTACTTTTGTTTTATGCTTGAGATCAGGGAATTTTATTGGGATTTGAATCACCTCAAGACATAACTGTGAATCCAAGTTGCCTGCAGAATAGTCACTTGAAACTGAGGTGTGTGAAGCACTAGTGCTAGAGTAACTCCAAAAAAGTGGTCTGTCATGGAGCTGGGAGTAGACACTAAATATCAGAACATAAGAATACTGGTTTAGCTCAAAAATCAATCTAGACCCATATCTTGTATCCTATAGTAGTTAAAGCAGACAATTACTGAAAATGTGAGAACAGTACATATGCACGTAATATCTCCAGGATGCAAGAACAAGGATTCTTTACATATCTGTGTAGCTAGGATATACAAACAAATCCATTTGTGTAGATAAATGTAAAATCTAATTAATGAATATACAGATATATAGGTTTAGATGTGGCAAAACCTTCATATACTACCCTTAAAAAATTAAAAAGTCTGCCTTTTCTGTTAAAAGAAACCTTGCACAGCTATACTGATGAGTGGTTTTGTTTTATCTCAGAATTTTGGCTTTTCTCCTTAATTTCTGTAAGCCAGAGGGAATTTGGCTGGAGTTGATTAGCGAGGCACATCTGGAAAAGTTTCAGCTAAATAGAGCGATGCCCAGGAATTTTATCATTTTTCAAGACTACACAGACACTTTGTAAATTTAAGTGATTTTTAATCACAGTTCCAGAATGGTTCCCTTTTTTTTTTTATTTTGTACTAATCTTCTCCAGAGGAAACTTACATCTGTTTAGGTGGTCTGTTACATACAGATAAATTGTGGAAAAGAATCTGAAGTCCTGCTCAGCCCACCTGGCACAAAGTTCCAGCCTCTCTGAAGTGTCTCTTTCAAATTAATTGAATCTGCTTTTTTAATAATATCTCAGAATAATCTAACTCCCTTAGTACTACACATCTCACACATTTTCTGCCTTCCAGAACACAAAGCAACTCTTTCTGAACTTGACAACTCAAACTGAAGAGGACGGGGGTGGGGAGAAAGAGGGGAATCTTCTTCTTACCTGAAGAAATGGCTGATATGCTTTGTGGTTTCAATTATTTGATTTATGGATTAAGGGAGAATGTTTCAGGTGGTGGTTTGTTTGCTTTCATTCAGCACAGAAATCAAAAATTCTCCCTGATAAAATATACTTAATTTCTTCATCTGGTAGCACACATTTGGTATTTTGGAACAGAACAAGCAAGGAAATCTTTATTTATAATTATATCTTTTAATGAGAGCTTGAACGTATTAGGTTTTTTCTTGTGCAATACACTACACTTCAAAATTTACAGAAACACTCTGGTGTTCATACTTTGACATAGTGTTTAGGAAAATGATATTAAATATCTTGTTTCTCCAACTTCAGTTAAACTGTCCAGACTACATATTTGGTACATTTGAATCTTCAAATAAAAAATGTCGTGACTTGTTTTCGGATATCACTTCACCAAACTTAACTAACTCACTAATCCTGAATCATATCATAAAATATTATTTATAATAATTTACTTTATATATCCAGGAATTCTCACTATTCTGTCAGTTCTTTGTGTCTCAAAGCACTCTTTGATTATTTTCATACATTCATTAATTTGAAATATTTTACACTTCTAGCATGCTATCATCTTTTAGACCAAGTAAATACAGCATTTTACTTGTTCAATATACTATAAAGATTTGAATAAATGATTACACACACACTCATCCAAGAGAGTTGGCTGAATAATTCATTATGAATCTTTCCTATTATTCTATTTACATGAATAATTATTAGGCAGTAGCCTGTTTATTCTGAGTATTCACTGCTTAAAACCCCAAACCTCCACTAGTTTATTGATGTGTAGGTTATATGCAGAAGGTAGAATATCATGTTTTCCTTCCTTGAAGACTGAAATTCTCAATTTCAACACAAATCTGAAAGATGTAGTACAATATTTATTTCCAGAATGGGACAAGGTTTTATAATGTCCTATTAAGCAGACATGCAATTTGGGGACTGCAAGAACAGATCTGGCAGATAAAAAGAGCTATGTGAGTGTAATATGTTTGATAAAACAGACAGACTATGACATGTAGATGATGTCATAGTAAAATGACAAACATCTTTGAAAGATCATGGCAGTTAGGAGAGGTAGCTGAGGTCTGGAAGTAAATATCACTCTAGTCTTCAAAAACTACAGCCCACTCAATCCCTGGAAAGACAATAGAACAACTTATCCTGAAGTCATCTCTAGTGGAAGACAAGGCAACCATCAGGAAGCCAACACTGATTCACCAAAGGGAAATCATGCTTAACCAACCTGATTGCCCTCTATGATGGGACAAGTGCCTAGAGACAGATGAGGAGGTAGCAATAGATATTGTTCACTGTGTGGACTCCAACAAGGTTTTTGACACTTTTTCTCATGTTATCCTCCTGGACAGGCTCAGGAAACACAGGCTGGATGAGTGGATGATGAGGTGGATTGAGAACTGGATAAAACAGCAGGTCTTGGAAAGTTGTGCTCAGTGTCCCTGTGTCTAGCTGGAGAATTGTACCTATTGGTGCCCTCCAAGGGTTGCTCCTGCTCCTTCTCCTGTTTTTCTTACTCTTCAATGACTTGGATGAAGGGGCAGGTTCCTCCTTGATAAGTCTGGTGATGACACAAGATGGTGGAGTGCTGATCCCCAGAGGAATGTGCAGACCTTCAGAACGGGATCTATATAGGCTGGAGGACTGGACAGAGAAGAACCTTTAGAAATTCAGGAAAGACAGGGTCCTGCACCTAGGGAGGAATAACCCCAGGACTTCTCTAGATACTAGATGCTGGACGTCTTCGTGGCTATCAGGAAGGCTGCCTTTCAGAAGATGACCTGGATGTCCCGATAGACAGAAAGTGGAACATGAGCTCCAAACCTGCCCTTGTGGCCAAAAAGTCTCCTAGTCAGCTTTAGAAGTGTTGCCAGCAGGACAAGTAAGGTAATTATTCTCCATCCAGCAGAGGCCATACCTTGAGTACTCTGTCCAGTTTGAAGCTCATCAATACAAGAGGTGCATGGACACACTGGGGAGAGTCCAGAAAAGAGCTACTAAGACAATGAAGGATCTTGAGCAGGAAATTTCAGATTCCAACAGCACACCTTTGCTTCTGCTAAAGATGTGTCACAAAAATGAAGACTAGAGCACTCAGAATTCTATGAGAAAAAGCTGAGGTAACAGGGACTGTTCAGCCTGGAGAAGTGAAGGCTTGAGGGGATATGATCAGTGTATATAAGAATCTGAAGGGAAGGCATAAAGAAAATGAGAAAAAATATTCAATAAGGCAGTTATTTCTAGAAATGCAGACTACTTAATAAACATATTTGTACAAAATATGTTTTAATACAGCCAACTGCATATCTGAGGAAGAAAACAATGGAACAAAATGATTCTGAAAATATCTAGGAACTGCTAAAGACAACACTCAATTATAGCATCCATTATAGCTGTAATAGAAAATAGTTGGGTTTTGATAAAAATAGTCTTACTGTGAGTGACAATAGAAAATAATTTTATTTGTGCTTTTAAAATATGGAAACCTACTTTTTTTAACTCAGAGTGGCAGTTGTGTCTATACACCTAAATCTGACTATTGACAGATTGAAACACAAATGTACAAAGGAAAACAGGACTAAAAAAATAGAAAAGACAAAATGCAATTGAGAAGCTTCAAGACATCTGTTCCTATGACTTAACAAAAAATACTAAGACTTAGTGTGATCACAGTAGCTAAAAATATCAAAGAAACTAAAGTTTAAGAGAAAGGAAAACATTATCCTTGATGGTAAGTAGTATAGAGTATTCTTACATTTTTTCTTCCTTTTCAAATCAATTTCTTTGTGGGAACCCTGAACTCTGAACTTTCTATGTGATATGAAGTTCCTGAATGGCGTTTCCACCATAGGTAGCATGGATTGCTGCACATACAAATCATCCTTGGGTGATAAAAGAATTTAAGTTTCTATTTTAGCTGTGAAAAAAACAACAAACCTGACCCATGAGACTCTTTACAGCTGGACTGTTGGACTATTGTCCAAAGAGGAACTGCAGTCCTTCATACTTTCATTATACTACTATTTTTAGAGTCTTTGAAATATATTAATTGCATTTTATAATGGCACTAAAATGAATGTCAAAGTTCCTATTTTTTTTTAAATTGCATTCTTATTGTTCTTTCTAACTCACTTTAAGAGGTACCAATTGAAATAATTGTCAGAAGAATTAGAATTGTTTTATTTACTTATTTATTTTGTAAGGTAAAAAAATGCTAAAACTGTCTGATACTGCTCTTTGGTCTGGGAAGAATTTTCCCAGGCAGAAATTTTTTGCTTTTCATATCAAGACAAACAAATGAAATACTTAAATCTGGAAATGAGATACTGGAGTGTTGTTTAATGATGTGATGTTATTTTCTGTATGTTTAATCTATAATTATTTGACAAAAAAAATGCCCTTCCAATGGAAACTCCTCCTAAAGCAGGATATATGGGGATGAACGAGTTGTTTTCCTATTTTGGAATGTTCTGTTTAGGAAAGATTTGTATGAAAAGCCACTCCAGCTCTGAGGTAAAACCCACGAGAGGGGAGGTGCAATCCCATAGCACAGTCTCTGACTGTTTCCTTGCCCTATAACCTAGTGACTTTCCCAAAGTCCGTGACAAAATTCCTTTGCCTTTCTTCAGGGATCACAGCCAAGATATACAGTGAGAATACTCTACAATCCTATAAAGTTCTTTGAGAAAGGATGTTGTCAGTCTTTGGTAGGGACTCTGCTCTACCTTTACTAAATATTTAATAGATATTGTAGTAAAGTTTGGAACATAGGTATGGATCTAGACAACTGAACTACAGAACTAAGTTTTTCCTTGATGTTTTAAAGAAAACTTAAATATTTAATGTAGAGAAGAACAGTATAAACAGCAAAGACTTAGGTTTGCCTTAAAATGTATGCTGTTGGAAATACACTTTGGCTATGGCAGAAAAACTGAAATCTTCTCCCTCTTCTCTATTGCGAGAGGAAAAGAGATTAATTCTGTAAAGATGGATTCTACATCTTATTTGAGGTTTCTGGCTGCTGCCATACTATATAGTGTATAAAATATTTTCATGACCCATTATGGCTTCTAAATACACTTTTATTATCTTTACTTTTATTAAATAGCCATCGGAAAATTTCCAAAATTCAAAAACATATGTAAATAATTATGTTTTTATATCCACAAGTGTTTTCCACTCCTCACATGCACACAGACAATTGCTAGAAGACAATATTGAGTCTGAGTTCATCCTTGACCCAGTCCACAAACCAAACAAATGATTTGAACATGATAACCTGTCACAAATTTAGAATACACAGAAATACACCGAAATTTCCCTTTCATCTTAATAAATACTTGAAATAAAACTTTTGTTATGCTTCTTAGCTTTCTCCCATATATCTTCTTGCATTTTCATTTTAATAAAAAATGCTTACCAATTTACTTTATATATCAGTACTTGTAAGTTAATCAAAAAAACTTAGCATGCTGCTGGACTTGCTAAATGTAATTCATCTTTATTATAGGGCTGTCAACATATATTTATGTTCATGTGAGTATCCTCTCTTTATGTACACTATATTTATCACAGGGAGACAAATAGGCTCACTCTGTGTGTGATGCTAATTACTAGGTTGCCAGCATAGCAGCACTAAATTATGTTTTACCAAGGCAGATCCAAAGAGTTTGAAAGCTTTCCATTCACAGTCCATGAAAAAAACTCATCTGTACTAAAAAATCGAGAAACAGCTCTTTCCCATAACAATGTCATACAAATTTTACCATCATCCCAGAATTTTTTATCCTGCAGTAGCTGAATACCTTCTGGTTTTGTAGTTAACTGGAAAATGGCCCATGCCCTGTGAAACCTTAGGCAGTGGGTGCTAGAGAATCAACACCATATGAGTAATGTACCTACAGTGATGGTCTATAAACAGCCTGGTGCTTGTAGTATCTCTCATGCTGTTTTATCTGTTACATGTTAAATCTGTTGAGTCTATATTTAAGCTAAAATTCATCTAATATCTGTAATCAGTGAGGCTCCTAGAGGGAGATCTAGCAATTCATTTTAGCAGCCTTTGGTGTAACAGCAGTGTTGCTGGATGTCTTTTGATAGTCTACTGTATTAAAATGTCAGGCAACTTAGCAATATGTTTTTGTAACAAGGAGATAACAGTTTGCTTTTTCATTTCAAACCCTCCAAATTTTTAATCACGAGCCCCCTGCTGGTAAATGAGTTAAACTTATTATAGTGAGTACTTGAATAATAGCAAGAATTTCTTAATTAGAAAGTCATGCTATTGATCTTGTTATGAACTGTTTTCGTTTGAAATGTCTAGATCTTACCATTCCCCTGAACATGCTTCACAAAAATAGAGATACGCTTAATTAATTCTAATGCAAGGACAAACTCAGTCATTTGTTTTAAAATGTGAAACACACTCTAAATTGAATTTTCTGCCTTGTTTTTTATTTATTTTAATGATGCAGAACAAGAGCTGAGCATTAAAACACACAGAAAATGTAAAAACCCCAACTTCATGAAAATTGAGCTTCTACATATTATCATTCAAGTAAATTAATCCACAGAGGGAAGCTATTTCTCTCCAAACATAAGAATTAAGTCCAGAGTCTTCTGTAACTTTTATTTTGTATTGCAGCTACAGGAAACAAAAATAATAAAAATATGTTTTAATAATAAACAAACAATAATAAATAAATAAACATATTGACCCTTCCCTTTTCTTTCTTTTCTCTTTAGCTATAAAGCTGAACATGTGAAAGTCATAGTGTTACTCCTTTCTCCTCTGTTTTCTTTTGCTCTTGTGGAATAAAGCCTGATAGGGGAGAAATGAAAAGTATAAATTCACATTTTAATTATCCAGTTGTATAGGGCACGATTTCCTAATATCCATAATCTTTGCACAAACGTGAATCTTTCAGCTTTAATTTTGAGACAGCTAAAGAAGAAAAGGTAGAAAAAGGTAGTAGGAAAAATCAATTATATGGACTTTCTAAATATAGATTTCAGAAGGACAGTGTCTCAGAGTAACAAGCAATGAATGATTCTCAGATAATTTCTCGATATATTGTGTATTCTAATGCATCACTCACCAAATGTTGTGACTTCTGAAGAGGCTCTTTAGGGATATCCTCATCCCACATAGACACCTGAAGCACAGACACCTGTGGCTGAGCTGTTTTTAAAAGGTTTTTTTTATATAATAGGAGTCTAACACGCACTTTTACTATAATACCAATTTCATTTTAATGTGCAATTAAGAACGGCAGAAAAATTATCCACTTTTCTCTGTAAACTATAAAGGAAGCCAAACGGATTTTGCAGACATTAGAAGATAGTATCTCCTAGTGCTGCTGTTCAGCCTGAGGTAAATTTTGGTAGCTTACCAAGTATCTAAGTAAAATTTGGACAAGACTGAAATGAGTCAGCAAAGAGCAGCAGAAAAACATTTTGAATGTACCAGTCAAAAAAAATGTAGGCTCACCTAGCCCACCAAGTCCATCTGTGCCATGTTGGGGTCCCAGTACGGCAGTTTTCCAAGGAGGACATGGCTTTGCAACCCCAGAGGCTTTCAGCAGGGGTGTGGTTTGAGTCCCAGAAGATGTGGTACGGCAAAACCAAAGGCTTCCCGCAGGCCAAGTCATGCTGCACAAACTGTATGGCAGCTGTGCAATAGTGCCAAGATGACACCACCCTGAGAGGACCTTCTGACATGGCCAGTGTATAACCCAATGCCTGTATTTGTCTCATTTTTTGTCTCTCTGAGTGAGTGTTTCCCCTTGAGTTAGGCATATCTTTTCCACGTGCTTCAGCTGGGTACTGTAAATAAAATTGAGTGGATTATATAGCTTTTGTGTAAGACCAGCATCACCCTAGAGGCTACAGACTGATCAGAAAGCATTCCTGATAAATCCAATGTACCTTTGAAGACACTGTCCGTTTCAAGAGGAGGGGAAAGTGAAAGAAAGAATCATTAGAAATAAATGAATGGAAAAGTTGGAACTCTGTCTAAAAAGTGTTACAATACTGAATGTCCTCAGACTCAAGAAATTCAATTCAAATGGGTGATTTAAAGCAAAACAGACACTGGGGAGCTGTCTTCTTGTAATATACCATCTGCTAAGCTGCTGTGGGGAAAAAAGAAGTTACACCATCTGAAAAAATGCTTGTGGCTACAAAAATATTAATAAGCATAACAGTGGTGGAGCAAAATCCTGAGTGCTGAGAAACAGCTCTCTCTACTGTCAAATTGCAAGAATTGTCCATGGATGGGTTTCAGTCTAGACCGAATAGTTTTCCTATCCCAGTCCAAGCTGTGACTAGAGTGACCATTGCCATCAGGCCATTTTTCTATGCTGTACTATCAAATCTAAGGAAGTTTCTTATTAATGATGGTCCATTCTCTTTCTCATTTTCTGGGCATGTTTATGTCAGTACTATGGATAGAGATGATGTATGTGTGTGTCCTAGACAAAAACTGTCACCCTTAGTAGCAGTGATTGCCTGAAAAACTACTATATCTTGTTATCATAGTTACTGTGCATGTTCACAATTACTTTGCTCATTTTCCTCAATTAAGCCTTACTTCAGACTTGGTCATAATGCCTGTGTAATATTGGCCACATAAATCCACCTTTAAACTATTTTTGATAAAATATACTTTTCCCCAACATTCATCAAGTTCCAGGAATAGTAAGAGCTATAATATTCTTGAAACTTCAAGTATTTTTGATAGCAGAAAACTAAGCTAGGTCTAGTGGCAACCATTTGGGTATTACCTTAAGGTGCTGTTCTGCATTTGGGTCAGTACCTGAACTGCTAAACTTTCAAGCAATTGCTGGAAAAGTACATTGATTCAGTCCCACCCCTGAACTCACCACCTACTCTGGGCCTGAAGACATTATTTATCACAGTCTTGCCCCTTTTCTTTTAGATATTTATATGTCTTAATAAACAAAAATGGGCTGCCATATTATTGGGGATGTCTCTGTCCACTCCTGGTTCTTCCTCTGTGTCTTGTAGGTGGCAATAATTATTGAAGAATATTTTGATTCTATGATTTGCAGTATCTCAGGGTACTCATACATGACCAAAATTTTGTCTCTCATTCTCTTTCTGTATTTAATACTTCATTGATAAAGGCAATTATTACAAGAAGAGATTACTGAGTAAGAGGCACCTTTTTTTTTTAATTAACATAATAGCTGTATGATCATGACAATTTTTCCCCCAGAGTTGTATCCCCACAGTAATGGCATACTCACAGTAAACAATAGTTTTCTGTCCAGAGCAGAGTTGTTAGTCTATAAGGTCTGAGAACTTTAGAGTGTGATATATGAAGATGTTTTCATTTTTTAGGTGATAGGATATTTTTATGAAGGGGAAGAATGCTTATAAATATGAATATTCAAATCACATGCTCTAAAAGCTTAATTACAGAAAATGTCATTACAGCTTCTGGTAAAGAAAAAAGAACGCAAGGAAAAGAACTCTGTGCCTTTCACATAAAATCAGTAATGACAGCAAGGTCTCTAGGCTTCCTGAAGTCTCATATATTTTCACCAGAGTACTAGAAATGTTTGTAGTGTTGTTTTCAAGCTCTGTCTGAGATGTCAGCATAGCACAGTGTTGAAAAGATATCCAAAACCTCTCTTTCACAGCAGGAAATCCATGACAACCAATTGTTCCAGCTACTAGGATTATGATGCTCCTCGTAACTGTGTCTGTCATTGCACAGAACTATGCATATCCTTTCTCTCTCACATCCATACAAACACTCACACTCCAGGCAATCACGACTCATTTGCAAATTGTAATTTTAAATCTCCCAAAAGTGAACTTTAATCTACTCTGAATCAGCTCAGACACTAATGCCTGAAACAAACCCAAACAGGTGATGAGCCACGTTACACAGTGGAGGAGCAACTGGCTCACAGGTTGGGCATAAAATGTTGTAGTGAATGGGGTGACATCAAGCTGGCACCTGGTTGCTAGTGGGGCTCTATCGGGCTCCATCCTTGGCCCAGTTCTCTTCTACAATTTCATTAATGACTTGGACACAGGACTCAAAGAAATATTAAATTTGTTCCAACCACAATTTTGGAGGGCAGACACACCCTGAAGAGAGACCTTGATGAGTTAGAGAGATGGAAAATTGCCAAGTATATGAGATTTAACAAGGGCAAATGCTGCATTCAGTATCTAGGACATGAGTCAGCAGTATCCTGGCAGCCAGGAGAGCCAGTCATGTCCTGGAGTTTACAAGGCACAGCATCGCCAGCCAGGCAGGGGAGGGGATTGTCCCGCTCTGCTCTGTGCTGGGACAGCCCCACCTCTGGTGGAATACCAGGAAATTTTTCATCCAGAGGGTGGTTGGGCAGTGGAACAGCTCCCCAGGGAAGTGGTCACAGCACCAAGCCAGAGTTCAAGAAGTGTTTGGACAACTCTCAGGAGCATGGTGAGATTTTTGCAGTGTCCTGCATACAGCCAGAAGTTGGACCCAATGATCCTGATTCTGATACCAACTCAGTATACTCTATGATTCTAAAAAAAACTCCAGGAAATAAAAAGAAAATCAGCTAATTCTAAAATAACTAAGGAGTGGAGTAAAAATGGTCCTTTTAAGTCCCAATGTCCTTTCATAGTGCCATTTCTTTCCTCTAGTAATTTATACAGATGGTGCTTTGCTATGTTTTATTTGCATTGTGCTATTTTTTTATTCTCCTATGCAACTTGACAAGTAAGTAGTCTTAAATCTCCTCAGCTCTTTATTAAGATTTTTTCAGGATATTTTAAAAGAAAAGGTCCAAAAATAGTATATTTTTCAAAGTTTGTAACAAAAAAGAGTTAATTTACAGTATTATTGTTTCTCTTGGCATTCTGCAGACCTTACTATCTCCAAATTTGAAATGCAAATACCTTTGGTAATATTAATTTTGCTGTGCTCTGTGCCTGTGTCTCACAGGTTGGTCTTGACTGGTTAAGACCCAATAAGAAAGCAGGTAAGTTATCTGGTCTGGAAAGCACACAGAAATAAAAGAAAATAAGAAAGCTGACTAATGTAAGGTTAAAAAAAAAAATAAAAAAAATTAACCTATTCATGTCTGAAGAAGGAATATTATAAACCAAGTCATACCAAGTGTGCTGAAACGTGAAATCTGGCTGTGGATTCCAGAGCAGCTGTGGAACCTTCATCCTTCAAGAATTTCAAAACATACATAGCAACCTGATCTAGCTCTATCTCTGCTTTGAAAAACACTTTAGCTTACATAACTCCTAAAAAATAGATTCCAGCCTAAATTTTCCAGTAGTAAAATTATTTGGAAGATATCAGCAGAGATGTCCTTTTGAATATTTTGAAATCTGGTAATAAAAAGTATTAATTTCTGTAAAAACAAACAGCAATAACAAGAAAAGTAATCCAAACCCAACAATATTATTAGGAAATAAAATATATCTTTCACTGTCAATTTGTCCCATAGAATAAATTATGAACAGGTTTTCAAAACTAAATTATCATTTTTGATAGCCAATGACAATTTCCCTAAGACACAGAATATATCTTTAAAGTTTATGACATTAGTTTTCTATACTATCTTCCTGTCACTAGGGCACCAAATATGACATCAGTCACAGAAACATCATACTCAGCCCTGGAAAAGAACAGAAGTGTCCAGGAAGTTGACAGATTCATTAACATCCATTGTCAACATATGGTTTTGGGTTTAGTGTGTATAAAAAGCCTCAGCTGAAATTTTGCCCAAAATATTAATAACAACTGAGTGTTGAATTAATGACATAAGCTTTTTTTTTTCAATTTCTCAGAATATAGAATAAACTAATTCATGATGTTTATTTCTATTCATTCTTTGAAAATTATTTTTATTTAGTTTTCTTCCAAATTCTTTGATAATGTTACCTAAGCAGTGGGAAAAAAAAAAAAAAAAAAAAGGCTTAGAATAAAGGCTTAAAGGCACAGGACTTATATCTGGTGTAAAGTAGATGGCAGGGGATACCAGACCATAAAGTCCCCCTAAGATACACCAATAGAAAAAATTGTTTTGTCATTTTAATTTGCAATCAAGAAATTGTCGGTATGACCCTACATTTTTCATCCTATATTGCTCAGTTTAAGTTTTCATTTGCTACATTAGCATGTAGCAAATCTGACTTACATGAGTACATCACAGAGACTTTTCACCTTGAAATTAAAGCAGCATTGTGGGTTCCTTATTATAAGAAGTGTTGATGTTACAATCAGGGAAAGCCACTGTCCTGTTCCCCAGAGGGGATGGATTTTAGCATCATATGGACACGGCTAAGTCACTATTCCACACCACTCACCTCATTGTCACAGTGTCCCTTAAGTAGAGGTGGTGAACACATTTTTGTGGGTAAAACACCTTCCCTTTTACTATACTTTTGTTATTAATATTGTTGCTGTTACTATACATTTCTTATACCACTGCTTTTTGCTTCTAGGAAATCATTACCTCTACTCATAGGCTCTGATTTTGTCCCTCTTTTACCAGAAGGGGTAGAGGGAAGAGGAGTTGCTTATTTGGAGTTTGACTTCAGCTGATGTTAAATGACCACAGGCGCACAGCAAAATTTATTGGAGAAAACCAGAAGGAAACATTCTTTTCTGTGAGGGATTTGTTAAAAACTTTACTGAAATAACATAAAGAAGAAAAAAGCTCAGGAGCAAACTTAAGTACACCAGCCAGTCAGAATTTATGACTTAATCCTAAATACCCCGTGGAGCTTGAATCTCTCGTGTTTCTCCAGAGAACACTCTCCTAAAGGATGGTGACAAAATTAAACTTCAAACTGAAAATGTCTGGCAAAAAAAGTTAAATGAGGAAAACTGGTTTTCCCTAGGGTTTTCTCTTCCTGAGTATTCCTGAAAGTATTTCAAGCTGTGTCATGATAACTGGTGTAAACTGGACCAAAGTTCAGATCAGAGAGGCTTTGTCACAAAGGCCAACAGTATTTCCTACTTTATCTAGTTCCTCCACATCAATGCATAAAAGATTTTGCACCTCCCCACCATTTTCAGCACCTCCCCTTAAAGAGGCTAAGAAACAGCTTGCAGACATGGAATGCACCTCATGGAATGCCTAACAATTTAGAAAATAGAAAGCATTATTCTTTCTCAGAGTTTCATATTTTGCTGGGACCTCCACCAATGGAGAATGTCTTGATCTATACTAACATTAGGGTATTAATTCTGGTCTCAAATTGTAACTCCAGCTACCATTCTCCCATACAGCCTACAATCTGACTCACATTTGCTGTGAGTCAAAGGTAGGTTTTTTAATTAAAAACTTGAAGCCAGAATTTTAATCATGGTATCAAAGGCTAGTAGAAATCACATATCCCACATTTTGGCCTTTTGTTTTATGTTATACAGAGGGGAAGAAGGGTACCAGAACTGGAGCCCTGAAAATAAATATCTCATCCTCATGTTATGGGCATAAGAAAGTAAAATATAAAACCCAAAGCTGAATTTTAAAAAGTTCAACTAATTCCCCCTGGTGGTGGGCTTCAATATTGCCTAGCCCTGATCTAAAGTTTCAATTTTCTCTTTGGAGACTTGTCAACTCCAGTTAGATCCTTCTAGATGGTGAGCTACCAACAGATGTTTTCTCCTTCTCTTCATAAGCAAAACAAAGGTGGTCTGATTCCAGAATTCCCTTTTCATGGACAGAGAGGTGGTCCCTGGTGACAATGAATAGCTTTCATTTTTTCATTGTTCCAGAATATAAATTCAGGGCAAACAGGCCAAAAATAGAAAAACAGGTGTTTTTTACTCTGTCAGCTTTCCACAAAATCGACCTTCACTGGAAAACTGTCCAAGATGAGCAATGTAGTAAACGTTAGGAATGATGGTTGAATTTATGTAAATATTATCAAAAATCTAAGTGAAATAGCCGACACTAATAGTGCAGATGACTTTTTCTCTGATTTTCAGCTCATACATACATCATGATTAGCTGAAATTAGCTAGGGCACCCTGCATGTCACCTGTATACAAAATTGTTGCTAAGAGTAAAAATCATCTGCTCACAAGAAAAGCAGAATGATCTGTAATCTATATGTGGACATTTGAAACTGGAAATTAGTTCAAGAATTATATGGATTATATAATAAGAAACACATATAGAAAGGTCTAAACAGATTAATAGACTGTTATGTCAAAAATAAAACAAAACAAAAAAAAATCCATAAAAACCACAACATAAACAAAAAACCCACGCACAACAAAATAAAAAACCCACACAAAACAAACAAAAAAAACCCCATAGTGAACCAAAATCTTGAAAAGTTTATTGATACTTAGTATTTTCCAGTATAAAAAATCTTTCTGTTTCTTTTTTTCTTCTTTGTAGAATAACTCCTCCAAAACGAAGCTTACAATATTTTCCACTAATCCTTTTCACTCAATCCATGGAATCAGATTCACTAACTGGTCACAGTAGTCCAGAATACTGACATAGGGAGAAAATTAGTATAATTTTCAAGGCTGTTGCTTCAGTTTCTCTGTTCATGTTATTGTCTTTAGTTTCCACTATTTGCTGTTGACACTTTCTAATATATATTTTCTTTGTACTGCATAAAGGTCTTCAAAACCACTGCAGAATCTATCAGCTTGCTCACAAACAATGGTTCTTAGTTGATAAAGTGTAACTAAAGTCTAGTCTGAGACAATTATTAAAAGAGCTGAACCAACTTAGGAACTAGACAGAGAAAATCCAGGTTATTTGAAAGAAATAGGGGGGGGGAAATCCAAAGCTCAAAGCACTTCACATAAGAAAATATAGATAAAACATTGCTTAGAATTCAAAGAATAATAGTTTTCTGAATTGATGATGGAGGTCAAAAATGAAGAAGCTTCACTTTTTATTCTGTTATTATTCAACCAACAAAGTATTAATACTCACGTAACAGAATCCTTAAAAATTTGGTTCTGATTCACATTTTTATGTAAAAAAAGGATTACAGCTACAGAAAGCAGTGGCTCTGAGTGCAAAGATAAACTTTGATAATATTCAGTTTTAAAATAGTCTATAAATTTTGGCAAAAAAAGATCTGCTGGTAAATTTTATATATAAAAAACTATGATAATAATATAATTATTTTCCAAAGTAGTAAGGCAAGAATAATAAACATAGACTTTCATGATGAAAGTAAGCAATGGCTAGTTTAGATGTTGGTTTAGAAAGTGAGGGACAGACTAAGAGAGGATCTGTTGGCAGATTAATGGCTTGGAACCATCAGAATATTTAAAGTGGTAACCATTTGCCTGTGAATTGCTGTTCTGAGGTGAACAGAGTTCATTTCAAGCTTTCACATATTTTACTTATTAGAATTTGCATTTTCTTACTTGTGTGTAATGTCTCTTCTTTTATTGATTTCTTTTCTTGAGATCTGTTCTATAAATCCACATGCACCCCAATTCAGGTGCTATTGCATCATGACTACTTCTGACATATATTATTCTCCAATTAAGTCAATTGTGTGTTTAATATTTTCTGTTAATGTAATATTTTATGAAAATTGTGATAAACCAAGTTAAGGAATCAAATAGTATTTTTTTCACCATTAAAGAAAAACAAATTGAGAAGAGTCTTTTAAAAGTAGTATAGAAATTATTATGCTTCTGGAGAAAGTAATATGTATCTAGTTTTAGTCAGTTCCTGGAAGTGTCACATGCAGTTGTATATGCTAAAGAGTTTGAAAGACACAAAGGGCAAAACTGATTGGGTAGGCAGATGAGACTACACTGGTAATAGGATATAGAACCTTCATGTCATTACTACAGATCTGGAAATTATTAAAGGTTATAGCTAAAGAAAAGGTTATTTGATGCCCACCATGAAAGAGAAATGGAAATTTATTGGGTAAATTGGAATTTGTACTGATCATTAGAGAAGAACATCACTATTCTAACTCAAAGGAAGCCACACAGCATAGGGAAGTGTAGAAATTTACTCCTAAATTGGTTTGTATCTTTAATCCATCAGCAGAGGTAAGCACCTTCAAAGGTCTTAAGAAAAAGTTTTACAAAAATAATACCGTCTAGTAAAGTACTTGTTTATGCAGCACACATTGGATACAGCCACACAGCTGCATAACCCCTTACTTAGATCATAGTTGTGTCTCATGAAATGTCCTTAAGATAAGCACACCTTAGCAAGAAAACAGCAGGAAATTAGTAGGACTCAAAAGGAAGAAGTACTCTGATGTGAGACAAAAATTCATATCTTGTTTACATTTTTAGTCATTTATTCTTTCTCAAATTAATTTATTCTTTCTTATTTTACATATCTGAGAAATCTCTCTGTAAGTGTACATGTTTTCAAAGGCAAAATTAAAAGAAACCCACGAAGAACAAAACAAAACAAGAAATTAGTGATGAAGCTTTAAAATGTCCACGTCTCTGTTGATGTTTGCCCATAATTATTCAAATTCAACAGTGATTTTCTCATGTGCAAAACAATTATTAATATGGACAGACGGCCATTTGACATTCCTTCCCTTTTCAACAGAGTTGTTTCTGAGTATTTTACTCACTGTATCAATGTCTAGAAGTCAGGGAAGAAAGTAAAATAGTTGTGGTAGAATGTCTCCCCCTGTGGAGGACAAGGGCTGCCTATATAGTCCCCATATATATAGAACATGTATCAGAGGATGCTTAGAATGATAAAAACAAAAAATTGAGAAGAGTTTAAATGCTGGACCTGACTTTCTTCAGTAAGGAGTACTTTATCCTTCCTATATCATTTATTATCATCTGTTATCTGGCTATCCACCTATATATATTCTCTTTAAGAGGGTTATTTTCTGCTCCATATTATTCAAGAGTTGGCCAATGACCATAAGCCATACAGGAGCAACATGTATCTGAAGGGAAGATGGAGCCAGGATGGAGCCATCAAAAGCTGGAGCCAGGCTTTTCTTGGTGGTGCCAAGCAATAACAGGCAACAGGCAGAAACTGGTGCACAGGAATTTCCCCCTGAATGCAAGGAAAAACATTTTTACTGTACAAGTGACAGAGCACTGGAATAGAATGCCCAAAGAGGCTGGGAATTTTCCCATGCTGGAGGTATAAAGAACTTTCTGGACACAGCTTGGTCTTGTGTGCTCTAGGATGACCCTGCTTGAGCCAGGAGGTTAGACTAGATGATTCACTGTGCTCTGTATAGCCTTAGCCAATGTTATTCTGTGAAGAAAAATGCAGAAGGTACATTAGAGCTGAGATATTTACAGAGATAGTTTCATAAACTCAATGAGCAGTGTGAAAGAAGGACTTTGTGAGAATTGTTGTCTCTCATTAGGGCACCGAATTATGTTATAAGAGATCATCAGCTGTTTCAAATTCCTGACAGAAATGAAAATTGTTGGTTTTGTCAAAGTCTTGTCTTATAGGCAGACTCCAAACAATAATTGTCCCTAAACCTCAGTGCCCTGTAACACCCAGAATACGAAACAGTCATAGAGCTGAACTGGGTTTTCTGATACCCTCCAAAATCTAATAAGCAATGAGGAAATGTGTCTAGAGAGCTTTGTTTCTGTGAGAGTCATGAAAAACTCGAGAGATAAAACCTCCCTGTTTGTGATCCTCTGCTCTTCTCTGAAATAATTGTGACCAAATGCTGATAGCATTTGTTTCTGAACATAGAATCCCAAACCTATCTCTAAGGTGATTTCCAAATGAGTCTCTAACTTAGGACTGAGAATTTTCTGCACAAGCAACTCAGCCAGTTGACTAGGAGAGATAAAAAACACTGGAGTATCTGTCCTATACACAAGAAAGTCCAAAGAATAAGTAACATATCCAGGATCTCTTAAAAGTTTGTTTATTTTAAAGGATTATTTTCCTTCATTTTCTGTGCCCATCTATAAAAATAACATTCAAAAGAAAGAGATATTTTTATTGCTGCACAGGAAACTGAAGTGGTATCCTGGTGTACATGCTATGGGATTATTAACACAATTCACTCCCAGATGTTAAATCCAGATTTAAGAGTTTCTCAAAGTTTCAGTTTTCTCTTTTGACTTTCTCCTTCTGAGAACTAGTCAGTAAGCAGATTTAGAACCTTCTAGAATTTAATAAAATTGTAAACATGAGAACACAAAATGTAAACAGAGAACAGGGTGACACTAGGAACAAACCCATGGACTCTATCTTCTGGGAATGATGAACACAAAAGATCCTTATTATCATTAAGAAATCTGAGTTTGTGTCCACAGAAATCAATGAATGCATTGCTGAGCCAGTGAACTGTAAAAGCAATGAAGCATCTGTTTCAGTGGAAAAACTAAAGAAAATAACACCAAAAGAAATTTGTTCTGGATCTGCCCAAAATGTTTCTTTGAAAATTAAATGCTTTTGATTTCCACTGAACTTTGATAAAACTAAAAACATGTTTCAGAGTGAAATAAATCAAATAAGTAATTTTTGCATATTTTGGTTTTCTATCAATTTAAACTTCTAAGGGGAAACATTCTTTTAATCTCACTTCTCTTTCAGAAACTATGAGGCCTTTCCTATTTCATTACTCCATACATTTCTATCTAGTGAGACTACATCTACAGGTTGTTTGAATCATGTCTCTCCACAAAAACTATAGTTACAAGTGGGCATCAGCTGCTGACTGAGACACCCAGGTGCCTACATTTAAGAAGGTCTAACCTAGTTATTTATTCAGTTCATTGAAAGAGAAACTCATCTACTGTACTCCACCTACCAGCATGAATAAGCACATGTTATCCTAAAGTAACTTCCAGAAATTCTTGTGAATTTCTTAGATACCACAAGACGTTTAAAAGAGCACTAGAAAACTCTGTGGGGCACTTGAATTAACCTTTAAATGTCTTCTTCAGAGTGAGTTGTGTTCCACATGACTCCACAGACTGATTTACCGAGGTCTCTGTGGACAGTATCAGGAGCCTTGAAAATTAGCACATGTGTACACCTACACTTAGACACATAAATGTAGATGCCTGTCTGGAGATGAAGTCCACTTTTACTGCCTGTCTGAAACTCCAGTCCAAGAAAAGAAAACAAAAACCATTGATTTTGCTGAAAATTCTGCAATTTTACATTTGTCATTATAAAATAAACTGAAATTTTTTCTGCTTTTTTCCCCATAAAACAGTATATTCAACTGGAGTTTGAGAGTCAGTTAAAACACCTTATTCAAAGAAAATTATTCTTTTTAAGTATCTAAGCATTTTTTATTCTTTCAACTCTATCCTTGCGTGGATAGAATTTCTGCCAAAAAAGTATTTTTAAATGGAAGTAGGAAAAAAATTGATATAAGAACAATATATCCTAAATGGTCAATGAATGCATTGAAGAAGGAAATTATGGTAGAATTTCATTTTATATTTCATATAAAATGAAATTCAGTTAAATTCAAAAGAGTTTACTGTAGAAGTTTCTTCTCCATTTTTAAAAACGGACTTTGATTAGATAATGTCTATAGTTGTGCGTAACCTTGGAAAAAAGTCTAGAAAATTTTTAGTAGGAGGGAGACAGAGCAGAGAACAGAAATGGTGTAGGGGAGTGCCCTGAGGGCTCATTAATCAGTTGTGGAGTTTGCATGGGGGGTGTGTAGGGCTGGAGTACCCTCATCTTCCCTCTGCAAGGAGAAGTAGAGCAGGGAATGTGCATGCTGCTTTCCAGGGGGAAAGTGGGGGTTTGTGCATCCATGTGCACCTGCGTGTAAGCCACATGGCCTGTGCAGGGGTCAGTTTTTTTATCAAATATGTAAAGAGGGAGTTCAGATACTTGTTATAAATTAGCATTCTGTAAGTTTCTACTGCTGTGGTTAATCTGTTGTATAGCTGATATTAATCCTGAATGCACAGGTCACTGATTGCTAGTTAATTATGTGTCATTGATAAATCCATAAACCACTTCAATCCCAATTTGGTTTAAACTATGTGAAATGAGCATTTTTTCCTGATTGGCACAAGTCTATAATGGTGAGAACTTGATCTGTTGAATTCAAGTTTCTTTCCAGAAAAAAAATAAGACAAGAATTATTTTTTTTTCCACAAAGAATCATATAAAAATCATTTGGCACTAATAGTAAATTACATTCCTAGCCCAATCTGTCAGTCAGGGTCTAGACTAACCTTTCCACACTTTGAGGACATTGAATTTTTTTGAAAGTAACTCCTACATAAGATGATCCAGAAAAGATGTAAATTTTCCTCAAAACATGAGTCCTAAGTATATTCAGGGAAAGAAATGCAAGACAATCTGCTCTTTTAGCTTCCAAATTGCAAACTAGAGAAAGAAAATTATTCATGAGAAAGGACAGAAAGTGTCATTTCATTTCCGAACATAAGCAGAATATATAGGTAGAGTATAGATAGATCCTAGACTATAGGTTTTTCAGTACCATACCATAGAACTTTTTTTCTACTATTATAGCTTTCTATATTTAAAGTTTAAAAATCTGTGCCATGGGTTATTCACTTACTGTGGTTATTGTAAATTTTCTGCAGTATTATAACTAGCAACACTGTATATTTTACAATGTGTTAATTAAAGAGTTTTTTAATTGTGAGGTCTTTCCTACTTATATGTCAAAAGGAACAAATTCAACTTTGATTATTTCCTTCACTAAATTTACGTGATCTCGCTGCTGTAGAATCACTTTTATGATCTACTGAAAGGCATTTTTATGGAGTACTGATATTTTTGACCTTAAACACCAGCAATGAAGACATTTGTTGATTCCAGAAGGTCTCCGTCATAGGTAGGAATCCTGGAAAGTCACTACAATCAAGTTTGTGTTCATATGTTTATGTTAGAAATAAATGATATCTTAGAGATTTTCAAGCCTTTGACATTCACTTTTCAAGACAGTGTTATATAAAATCTGGTAGCCTATAATTGAGGTTAAAAAATGTTTATTTGTTTCTTCCTATAGGCTGCAATCTCTCCAAAATATTCTCTTGGGGAAAACAAGCATGAAGTCATTGACACATTTGAAAATAGGACCCTCATAGCGCTTGCTGTGAAAGTTACATGGATTCAATTTCCTTTATTGCAAGGTTATTTCATCTCAGATTCTGAATAGCAGATGTTCAATAAGTATCTGTTCTGCGCAAGATTTTGCTTTAGCTTCCACCTGCTGCCTCTTTATATGTGGTAGCATGTTACATTTAGTTTGATGTAGAACACAGAACTCTGCCTGGGTCAAGAATCTGAAAAGGAAAAATCTGTGCCAGAAAAAAATTATATTACAAACTGTTCCTTTAAAACATTTTAATCTTAAAGCAAAGTTGAAAAACATATGAGTACAATTCCTGTGTTAGTTTCTTCCTGCTTTTCAGTGTGAAAGATTTCTGATGCTTAACCCATGTTTGTCACTCTAATTTGAAATGCTTTTTACTGACTTTTCTAGTGACATCTGGTTAATTTGCAGCACTGCCTTACTTGTGTCACATTTCTGTATCAGAATAATGGTAGCAAAATCTCTCTTCTAAAATGATCATTATCTAACATAATATGTTGCATAAAGAGCAAAATATAAGACTCAAATCTGTATCATTATGCTGTATGGCTACTAGTTAAACCAAGTCAGCTTCATGGTAAATATGACCTTTTTTTCCCATTTATTGTTTTGGGTTTAGTTTGGTTTAGTTTGGTTTTGGTGGCTTTTGAGGGTTTTTGGTTGATTTTATTTTCTTTTTTTGTTGCTATTTTTTTGCTGGTGTTTTTTTCTTTTCAATTTTTTTTTAAACTTTTTCTTTCCTGAGGAACCAGATTAAGCAGATGATTATTCCATTGTATCACAGTCAGGGTGTTTTCTCCCCACTGAAGCTTCAAGTAAATTAATTACAGTGATGTGAACTTCCCACAGTTCTGAGTCTGGTCAACTTACATCATAAATTACAGATAATAACAGGGTTTTTTTACAAATATAACATATTTTCTTTTACTACTTGCCCTGTTCTTTGTTTTTGCATTGTATAAACAGGTCAATTCACAAATACTTAAATACCGATGATTGAATATCTTTAATGAAGAGCCTTAAACTGTGCAACAGTCTTATCTAGCTCTTTAAATTCCCCCTTTATTAAGTTCAGAACTAGAAAATACTTTTCTCTTAATCTTTCAGGTTTATTAAATTTAAAAAGAAAGATGAAAATAGTAATTATGCAAGAAAATACAGATGAGAAAGAAAGTTAGTTCAGATCCAGTACAACTTTCAGTTGTTCTGATATTTGCAGTTATGGAAACAGCTGAGAATCATACTGTTCCTATATCTTTATTCCTCAACCATCAGAACCCACCAGAATCTTAGCTATGGTCCAGAAGTTTGAGAGGATGAATGTAGCTTCAAACTTTCAAGTGATATGAAGATTTCAATGAGGATAATATTTTTATCAAGACTACCTTAAATTCAGCAATGAAGTGGCAAAAATAATGTTTGCACTGCTCAATAGGAAATTCCTTCCAATAAGCAATGTCTCACATTTTCTTTGTCTTCAAATGCCAATGGTTTATTTTATTTACAAGTGTACCTAGTCTCCTGCATCTTTCCTTTAGAAGCTGCAGGTTTAGAAACAATGGACAGAGAGTAATAGGGTTTTTGTAAAAAAAACCAAAATCTCCCTCTGAAAACCTCACTATATCATTCAAAGCCCTTACTTCCTCCTATAACAGAAATCAGATGTCATACTTTAACATTGGAATATATATTCTAGAGTCTGTAACTGGCTCATGGTCTAGAAATATCAGGATATTTTCATACATGTAGACATCCAGCATAGTTAATTGTCAGATTTTTTCTGCAGATTTTCTCTCCTTTTCTGTGTTCTTTGAGATTTTCACTCCTCCTTTCTTCCTTCCTTTCACACTTGCACATTCTCCTTCTTGTTCACAGACTTACTCAGAGTACCAAGGACATTCAAGACCACATCTGCACTGTTCTGACCAATAGCCAGAGGGAGCAAGCCACCAGCAACACTCAACACTTGCTTCTCTTCTCACATTGACCCAAAACTGTGAGAGATTTCCTGGTCGTCCTCAAGAGCTATGAGGATCTGTAGTGAAATGTGGTTCTATGCATGCCCAGGCATTTATATATATATATATCCTTTTTTATACTTTGAGAGTACACTTTACATTCACCACAGACTCCAAAAAACACTGAATAAGGCAATCTTTCACTGTTGCTCTTTATTAGCCTAGTTTCCAAAGAAGCCATAGCTTATTCAGCTCAGTCTCTGAGTCTGTGCATGTACATGAGAAAGAAAAAGTGTTTCTCTAATAACTTCTGAACACCTTGTCTGATTTCAGCCAGAGATGACAGAACAGGTGAAATATAAAGACAATTTAAAGTATATAAGGTCTTAGTGAAAAATAGGCACCTGATGTTGGAAAGGCCTTACGGCTCTCAGTAGTTGTCACAAAATGATTTCTACAGAGAATGACTAAAATTAGATGCCAGAAGTTCTGTGACAAAAACCTTATTGGTGTTCTGAACACAGGCATAGCTTCCACTGAAGCGCACAATTAACCAAGAGACATAAATCCATAATAAATCAGACTCCATCAGATCAATGCTTACCGAACTAGTAGCTGGCACTGCAAAAGCAGTCAAAATGACAGCCATAGGTCAGATTCCCATTTTCCTAATCAGTGTACAAATATAAAGCAGAAAGTCCATTCTCAAGTTGGTTTTCTACATACATAGCTCCTCATTAAGACTGACCCTTTAAACCACTTAGCCTTTTTCACCCACAGCAAGGGCAGCTGCTTCAGTGAATCTGCACAAAATTGTCAAGTTAAACAAGTTTCTTACTGAGCCATAAACAGCTCTAATCTTTTAAAACTTTTATGCAGTTGAAGTCACAGGTCAAACTTTGTCTTCTTCTCTGGCTGTGCAAAAAGTTTTAATAGGTTTCATGGTTTCAAAACTTAAATTCAAGGGGGTCATTTGACCATCAAGTCTGAACTCCTTCATAACAGGGACTTTGTTTCACTGTACTATCCATTTAGTGAATTGATAACCAGTGCTGGGCCAAAGAAAGCTGACACAGTCTTGTGGTGTGCTATGCTTTGCCAAGAATCAAATGCCACAAGCTGCTCACTCACTTCCTCTCTTCAGAGGGACAAATAAGAATAGAAAATTCATGGGCTGAGTTAAAAGGGAAGATTTCTTATTGTCAGAGACAACTCAAGCTCTATATGGGGAAAATTAATTTAGAATATTATTACCAGATTTTCTATGGCAATCCTTTTCTAACTCATCTTTTCCCCACATCATTAAGAAGTTAAAAAAAAAAAATCCTTCTTGGGAGCTTATGCCCAGCTGCATGTCTGGAGCAGAAATCTTTGTCAAAATGGTTACTTTTAGAATACATTCCTCCACTGTGTAAGACATTTTCTATGAAAACAAATGACAAAGAAATTTCCAACTGTAAATATTTTTTGTCCTTTCCTTCGCACTCCTTTGAAGTGAAGGCATTGTGATATATTGACAAAAGGTTTTTTATTGTCCAATTTGCTTACTTCTTACAACACAATAAGCTACTCAGGTTTTTCCAGGACAAGCTGAAAAATCTGTTTTAAAGCAGACCTCTTTATTTGTAAAAATGTTCAGTCCTTACTGAATAGGATTTAGTCTCAATTGTGAAATCACAGCAAAATCGCAAAACCTGGAGCCATTTCCCACAAAGATTCCTCTGTTTAGGAAGTACTAACAAGGTTGTTCCTTCCCATTCCCCAACTACAGCACCTGACTATGCCTTTAAGATTGTCACTAAGTTGGATAGGGTAGAGAGAAGTTTCAGGATGTTAAGCACCAGCATCTCTTGCTGTCATGGGTGCACTTGATTCATATTTTCAATAATTCAGTGCTTCTTATTCACACCCCCTCAAATACTGTGAAGAGAGGCAAAGCAGGACAAGAAAAGAATTTTTTTATAAGATTCTCTCAGGCCATCTGCATTTACTGATACCTACCCTACCGCAGTACTCATCGTTGTCTTTTTGTGAGTTTTATGTAGCATCACATTTACCCTGACAATATTTCTATGAGAAAGTGTTGCTTCTCCTTTCATTCAAATGGAGAACTGATAGTGAGTGAAAGTAAGTGACTTGAATCCCTATCTCTAGAGTTCTTGTTATGTTTTTGGATGCAATCATCTGTTACATTTTTCACCTGCTAGTAAGTGGAAAATAACAACTCCCTCAACCCTGATTCTCGACCAGAATTATTCACCCTTCACAGAAATGCACAGCAGGCCCAACCAAACAAACCCCTACTGACACAGAGAGCAAGTTGCTGTTTTTCCTTTCTTATCAGTTTCTCTGCACTCAAAAACAGAAACAGCATAAAGGGTATTCTTCTAAAGCAGGTGAGAACAGAGTAAGAATAACAGAAACGTTAAATATTGCTGACATACTTGGGGTAACTAGTGGATATTCTTTGTAGTGTTGTTTCCATACATCAAAGGCCAAATCAATACCATATTTTAAGATAAATGTAAATATAAATCAGATTTATATTTGTACTTGTGGTGCAATTTAACAAAAAAATTCTTTATGTTTTATACCGAGGAAAGCTTGCTAGATAAACAGATGGAGAAAACAGTCATCTGTGTCTCTTGTCAGCTGTATCCCATTATCAGAATGGCACTGCATAATGGAATAAATAGATTAATATATTTTTGTTGTTGTTGTTGTCTTATAAATGGTAAATATCTTATATATATCCCACCGTGCAACAAAACTGACACGTTTTTCTTTGTACCAAATATTTCAGAGGCATTGCTCTAAATTCCTAAATCTCTATGGATAGGTAGACTTTACATTACTGGAGACAGTAACTACATACCACACTCACTGGGTGGTGAATGGTAGGTGGACATCACGTATACATCAAAATCATTTTATCACATTGAGCTGGTTTATGTATGCCTGACAGGCACTTATTCAGTTATGTTCAGGTTTTCCAATAAGAGGCTGGCACTGAATGACTTAATTAACATAATTATTTATATGAATTTTAAAAATATCACTGCAATCAAGAAGGTACACAGTCTGTACATTTGGTATTCATACAGTCTTGGAAAGTGTTGATTAAAAACCATGAATTTATATCTGAATTTATAAAAGAAGGAGTTTAAACTTCAAGCTATCCCACAAAGATGTCACTTGGATCCAAGTGTTGAGCAGTTCTTTGAAAATAATGAACATTTTTAATAAGCATAATTTCAGCACAAATGTGAAAAGGAAGAACAAACAAGTGGTTAGAGTGTTAGATTAGGTCATGCATGCTTCAACTCCCATCCATGGTGTTCTTGAATAGCCTCAGGCAAACTACTTATGGCTAGATGCACAAATCATTTCAGTTTCTCATGTGTCCTGAATAGCCACCAAGCTGCCAGAAAATCAGAGCATTAAAACTCCAGTTTTTCCAGTAAGCACCACCCAAAAGTAAGACAGGACAGATTCCAAGGAAAAGGAGGATAAGCATAGGAAATGTTTCTGATTGTTGTCCCTCTCTACCTTCATTCTAGGTGCTTTCACGTGCTTGCTTCCATCTCTAAATGTTTTGTCTGACAACCATATGAAGTATTCAGCAATTACTGAATACTTCATATAAATCAGGATGAGACACAAGCAGATCTGAAAGCATATGACATGTGGGAGAAGGAAGAATGATACAGAAGGAAACATCATTTACTCCAAATATGTGTATAGTGTCCTTAGAGATCATCTAGGACATCCTACTTGGACTTCAGGTGCTTTTGAGGTACGGAAAGTCTCCTGTCTAAACCTACAAGATCTTTCATGTGCTCAACCAGTTGCTCCATGTGCCCGTGTAGTGTCCAGAGCCCAGACAGCAACTTGACTAGTGTGTCACTGAGGATTCACAGGCAGTGGTCCAGATGTCAAGATAGGGGCCCAGGGTGAAAAAGTGCCTTGGGTTATTTCACAGAGTCTGAAAGTACCAGCCCTGTACACACCCCATAGAGGAGAATGGTGACAAAATGACGGAACAACTCGTTGTACTGAAGTGTACCAAATTTTGTCAAAAAAGAAGCAAACTGCTAACCTGAAAGTAAGGGATATAATTATCCTTTTCCAATGAAACAGAATTATGAATAAGGAATTGTTTGTCAAAAGTACACAATCTGGACCAATGGCAGAAAACATGATATTAGAGAAACATTCAGGCAGAAGTAAATGCACTTTCATTGTTCCTATCTACACAACATGTAACTGAATTGCCTTAAAATTCTGGGGAAAAAAATGTATTTTATAATATTACTTTGGATTATAGTCAAGCCATTAGAGGAAAAGACAACTGAATGTTGAAGTTGAGAATATTCAAAGAATAAGATGAAACAACATGATTAACTATAACAGAGTTTATCATTTATTGACAATACCATCATATCACATTCACAAACTGAATACTAACATGTGAGATGTGCTGATTGCAGACATTCTCTTGAAGATACTACTTTGAAGTGCACTTCAGACAGAGCCTAGATTTAGAAATTGTGTATAAAAATTTAGTCATAGGAAATAAAAACTCTGTCTTATGTTAAAAAACTGTTGACAGAAAGAACTGTAAAATCTGCTGAAGATAAGACTCCAGGCAGAACATACACAACTAAGAGTTCCAGTATGAGAAGCATTTCTTTCTTAGATGAAACTTAAAAGAATAGGTACAATGAAAAAAAAAATTAGTAAATATATATTTTAATGGGAAATATGTTTCAAAGATTGACAATTTGTGAAAAGATTGACCCTCTGCCACCATTACCCTTTTCATCAGCCCTGAAGTTTGTGTCACTGTACTGCAAATCAGATCAATTCAGTAGTTTTACTGAAAATTAATCTGCAGGGTAAGAAGAAATTTTTTTTTTTAATCAAATATGTGAGGTGACCTAACTGACAATGTGGCCATTTAAACTTCAGGGAGCTGGTTCAGGAGAGCCTACAGGATCATGTGGGATCAGGGAGAGGGAAATGGGGAGCAGAGAAAATCACCCAACAGTAGCAATGCTATCAGTCTTGAAACAACTCCTTGAATTCCTTCACTGAGCTGTGTGCCGGTTAATGGAAGAAAGACAGTAGAAAAATGTGGTACTCCACTGTTATGATTATAAGGGTTTAAAACTTGAATAAAAAAGTGAAAATACTGTCATTGAACCAGCCAAAAAATTAATTTAGCTTACTATTTTGTCTATGATGGAAACCATCAGCAATGCTTAAGGGAGGAAGGTAAGAAAAAACAGGAAAAAGATAAAGTGACCGTCCTCTGCCACATAGTTTTTATTTCTATAATTTGTGGTTGCAGCTGGATCACAATATTTAACAAACTCAAATAGACAAAACTATTTCTCTTGAACTTCTTTTATTTATTCTAATTCCTATGATTAGTAGCCAAAATATATTGTAGTAATAAGATCCATTATTCAATTGTGTATCGCATGAAGAAACATTCTTTTTTTTCTTTAAAACCCACTGGAGAACAATTTTAAAAGAAGGGTTAGTTCTAGTACAAGAAAGAGTACAAGGGGGAAACATCTTCCCCTTTTTCATGTTTTCTTGGATTATATTAAGTTCCCTGGAAAAGGAACTAGTTAGATTCAATAACATTAATTGATTTCCAGTAAAAACAATTAATTATTATACCTTAAAATTTAAAGATTAGTCTTTTTTATCTGCCAGCTAATCCCATAAGATTCTTCCCATAAACCCACAATATGAAACAAAATACTTGCATTGAAGTGTCACCTGTGTTGCTCTGCTAAGACTAATATGGTTTTCATTAGGTTCAACCTCTTAAGCCAATGGATTCCATGCTACCTAAGTACTTTTCATTAAAATAGCCCTATTAATCAAGATTTATTTTAATGAAACAAGGGCAGACAACACAACCCAAGCGCATGGGTAATTTGCTGTTACATAATCCACTACACTTGACAGTCTGTTGTGAGGGATCTGTGGCCAAATGGACAACCCCAAGGAGCATACTACAAATGAACCCAGAAGTTGTCCTAACTTAATTAGTCTTCAAAATTGGCTGTAGAGATCTTCCAGTGAAATAGCCCCATTAACTGGAGTTAATCATGTAACATTACTGCGAGGCATTATAGGATTTAAAGTGGGAGACACCCAAGCAAGTAAAGTGCTTGTAAGGCCTTTTCACCTGTGGATTTGCTGTTTTCTAGGGTTCTCCTAATGCACAGACAGCTTGCAAAACCTATGTACTGCCACTCAAGCAAGTCAACATGGTAGTTAAGAAATGTATGACTACCACCTGGTCTGCTTCATTGTGTTTACTATGGATTTCTTCTTATGCAACCCATGCAAAAGCAATATATACATATTCAGAAAACTGTAGCTGAGATTTTCACTGCTTCCTTGTATTTTGGAGGTAGTAAACCTGTTCATATAATCATAGGAACCCCTGTAATGAGTTACATTGAGATTCCAAGCAGGAACTGGGCTCAACAATTCTGATGGGTTCCTTCCATCTCAATATATTCTACAGTTCTATGGATCCATTATGGTCTTTTGCCTTTGGTAATGGCTGACAGTGAATGCTTTGTCTCCTGTGCCCTGCAGCATCAAATTCCATTGCATAAATAATCACCTTTTCCAACTATTTTTAATTGCCAATATATTGAAAATAGATGCTAAAAAACTGATCCACATTCATAATTCTCATGCCACTCACAGTTTTCATAACTTCCTTAAAACACATATTTTCTGGAAAGCACAGTCCTAACAAGCACAGCCCCCCTCTGGTGGAAGCATTTCCTCCTGCTGTCACCTTGTCTGTGTCTATTCCTGTCTCTCAGAGACAAGGTTTGGCATCCAGGTCTTTCACCGCATGACGAGGTTAAGCTGTTCAACTTTCAGAGAAAGCTCACAGATCCATTTTCTTACAGAGGAGGGAATTCTCTGGCAAAGGAGAAACTTATCACTCTCTAGCCAGCTGGCTACTTAAAAGCTTCGTGCTTCCCCTTTTCACTCCTGCCCAGCACAAATCTTCAGTCACGGGTAACTCTGAAATCTTTCTTTACACAAAAATGAGGAGGCAATGGATGAGCCTTGGAGGAAGGCTTTCCACTTGATTACAGCCAAAAGACAGCTGAGAATGTGGAATGAGTTGATAAGTTAATATTAATTTTTGCATTGGATTGGCATTAAACACATTTTCCAGGTTGACAACTATAATACTCTGGGTTTTATTGTGTTTTTTTCTTTTCCCTGGAATCATTTGTGGTTTTTTCAACGTTCTCTTTAGTTTGAACACAGTTTTTCAAACACTTCAATATGGCTAGTAATGCAAAGTGAAGTCTGTATTGTAGCAAAGTCATGTTTGTATACTGACTTAATAAGTGTTTATATGACATAAGGATTTTAAGGAATAAAGAAGTTAGTCCAATGGAATGAGACTGATTTTCCTTCTCCTTATTTTTCTGGGTTTTCTGGGGTTTTTTTTCAACTAAGAGAAAACAAAAATCAGATATAGAACATTGAGTACAATGGCTCCCCAACTTTTTGTCCCCCAAAATGTTAAAAAAGTGAAAGCAAACAAGAAAAAATGAAACAGAATTATGAATAAGGAATTGTTTGTCAAGCATACAGTATTATATCAATTGATCTCCCTGGAAAGAAAAAATATCACTGAATCCCTGCCTGTACTTTTTCTCACTGGACCACAATCACCAACATTAATATAAAAGAAGTTAAAAAATCTTGTTTATTCATGTTTTCCATTATAAATGAAACTTTATATTTTTTTTCTTCTCAGAAGAACATATATCCTTATTTCACTGCCTGTTCATGATATTAATTTGACAGGAAACATCATTTTCCTATTTTAGTTGACAACCAGGAAAAAAAAGACTGTTTTGAAGACCTTGGCCTGTGGAGCAAGATAAGACATAGGAACTGTACCAGCTGTTCCCAGATTCAAGAACTTACTCATTAAAACATGGAATCATGTTTAGATATCAAAGATAGCATCACTACAGACATAAAGTGAATTGACTGATAGTACCCTAAGGTAAATAATTATGCTTCATTTCTTGCTTCATCTTTAATATGCAGTATCTGAAATGATTTGTAATGTAAGGCAAGTGCAAAACGGTCATGAAGGAAAAATCTTGAATATCAGCAGAATATACAAAAAGTCAAATCCATACATCAAGAATATGAAAGGAGAATAAAGCCTTGAACATCATTAATTCCAAGCCTGGATTTCCATAAAATGATGACAGATTGTTGTTTAAAGCCACAATGCTCTCCAGCAGTGAAGGTGTCTTGGAGATCTGCTGTTTCTAACATTTCAAGATTTTTGACAACCGTGTGTAAGAGCATTTACAAAACTCATTAGTTTTACTAAGTGTTTTTAACAAATCTAATGTCCAACTATTTTTAAAATGTAGGTTTTAGAGTGACCTTTAATCTCTCATGGGAAATTAGAAAATGGAGAAGTTATTGGAGGAGGAGATGCAACAAAATTGCAATCACGACAAGCTTGAATTACACCATATAATTGAATCTATTCAGAAGCCAAAAATCAATGCAGTCAGCCAGAAGTATACCAAATGTGACATTCATTTTTTCTGCTTTATCAAGCTTAATTGATGTCTTAGAAACTAAATAAGAGTAATAGGCGGCCTTATGGTAGAAACCTCCAGAGATATTTCAAGTGGCTATTCATAAAGGCTGCAAATAATTCATAGATTTCACTGTCAGTTGATGGGGTGATAGAATAACTGTGTTGCTTTTAAATACCACATGCCCTGGCATTAATTTCACCCCCATCCCTCTAGGCCTCCTACTGAGAGAGGCAACAGGCACAAAGCCATCTAGCTGGCATACCCTGAATTAGAGAAGCTCTTGACTTGTCAGTATCATTTTGGACATAAAGTTAACATGTCATGGCTAACAAGCTAACACTAGTGACATTTCTTGGCATTTCCATACAGTTTGTCATAATGCATATGCATATATAAAAATACACAAACATATTACAGAATTCAGTAAAGGAGAATACATAGAAACTTAGTAATGTGAGGAATGTTTCAGAATAATATTTCATGCCCCTGCCTCTCTGATCACATATGAAATGAAGCAACAAGGCCTAAGCTACAGTGATATAAGGAACACCAAGGTGATCACAATGCAGTATCTATGAATCTGAAATTTACTCCCAAAAAATTGAGAAATATAGAATGATGTCCTGAAAAGTGTACTGAAAAGTGACAATCTACTTCTTGATTCTTTAATTATAATTTAATATCAGTTTTGCAGAAAGTACTTATGATGAACAAATCTTGTTCTAAGACTACTATTGATCTACCAAAGATTAGTAGATTATTCCAAGAGTATTTCAAATATTTCTTGGATATTTGGTCTGAGAGTTTCAAAGGATATATGGAAATGAGGTGACTAAATTTCATCTTTTCTGTCTCTCAGAATTTTCTGTCTTTTCCTGAAATGAGTGTTTTCCCCTTGCCAAGAGGGGAGATGCAAGGTAATGATGCAAAACTTTCAGACATACTAGAATTTATATTAGAGGGGAAAAAATATTTGTCCTTCTTCATAGGTTTATAAGGCTTCATCTATATGACTAAGAAGTCAGACAGGTTCTGCTGTGTTTATAGTGCTTTTTAAAGTAGACTCTAATTTCAGCATATTTGCTATCAAGATCGTTTTAATATACAGATAAGTCAAGCTGTCTGAAAATTACTCAACTAGCAATATACCCAAATTGGTGGACAACAAAAATGTTTACCCTGTGAAGGATTGCTTTATATTTGAACTCTCTACAACTCAAAGCACTAAACCTGTCAGAGTTGAAGGAAAGTTTGGACAATGCTTTCAGCTACCTAGTGTGATTCTTGGGATGGTCTTTTACATGGCCAGGAGTTGGACTTTGATGATCCTTGTGGGTCCCTTCCAGCTCAGAATATTCCATGATTCTATGATTCTACATCACACACACACACACTTTTAGAAGAGACAACCTTATGTCAAAATAAACAGCAGAAACACCTTGACTTTTCCTTTTATTCTGCTGTCCTTTGGACCAACATATATGTAGAACACTTACTAGCATAAACAGCTCAGAGGAGGGAACTACATTTCTGCAGAAATTTTTAATAACAAAAAATAATTCATGCAGTTCTGTTCCACTGCAAATTATACAGAAATTATCAAGGATAACAAGAGGTATAAGTAGTCTAAAAGCACTCGACCAGGTAGGGCATGCTCAGTACAGTAGCCTAATTCCAAGCAGCCTGCATACATTTAATAAAGACACATATGCTGCCAAGTTGTAGGGTTTAAAAAAAAACTGTATTTCTGAAATACATTAAAATCTCATGGCTTGTCATCCAAATAGATTTCAATCTAGGTGTTTTCCATTAGTCAAAGATTCATAGAATCACAGAAGGATTAGCGTTGGAAGAGATCACTGGAGGTTATCTGCTTCAACCTCCTTTTTTAAGCAGGGTTCCCTACAGCATATCACTAAGGATTATGTCCAAACGGCTTTTGTATATCACTAGGGAATGAGATTCCAGCACCTTTCAGAGAAACCTGTTCCAGTGCTCAGTCACACATGCAAAGATGTTCTTCCTCATGTTCAGGTGGAACTTCCTGTGTTCCAGTTTCTGCCCATTACATCTTATCCTATTGCTTGGCATCCCTGAGAAGAGCCTGGATCCATCTTCTTGATGCTCTCCCTGCAGACACAAGTACAAATTGATAAAGACCCCCCTCAGCCTTCTCCAGGCTAAGCAGGCCCAGCCCTCTGTCTCTCCTCATATGAGAGATGATCCAGCACGCCAATCACTGTAACCCTTTGCTGGACCTGCTCCAGAACCCCCATGTCTTTGTTTCACTGGGGAGCCCAGAACTGGACCCAGCACTGCAGCTGAGGCTCCATCAGGGTACTAGAGGGGTGGGGTCACTTCCTTAGGCCTGTGTGCAACTCCCTTCCTAATGTACCCCAAAATACCATTGGCCTTCTTGGCTACAAGGGCACTGCTGGCTCATGGACAGCTTGTTTTCCATCAGGACCCCCAGAAGAAATATTCTGCATTGTTCACATGAATCGTCCCTAGATAAAACTAGCCAGGAAGTGTTTGTGGATGATGGAAATGTAATACTTTAATCATATTACTTGGTCACCAAACCCAATTAAAAAAAGTAACACCTACCTTGCTGTTACTTTTCTTACCAGCTTTGGTAAGAAAATGACTTGTACTTGCAATAATTCTTTTAAGCAATTACCTTTATTTGGGAAGAAAATTTTAGCTCAGTCTTTGAGAGCTGTGCAGGCTTAGATTTAAAATCTAGCAATTGCCAAGACCACCTGTTTATATCTCCTCTCCTGCAGCATAATCTTATCTTCTGTGAAATATGTTACTGTTTTTTTCCCTAGGCATGATCTAGATAAGATTTGCCAGCCTTGGAAGAAACCCCATTTTGAAATTCCAGTCCCAGATATTGCTATTTTTCTCATTTCCACTGCATGACAATCAGCTAAAATATCATCCACCATCTCTATCAACTTTACAGCATGGCAGATGAATGTTAATTAGTCGTTACTTTTGCTGAAATGAAGAGAGGTTGATGAATTAATCCTCAAGCTATCAACATCTAAACACACAAAATCTCTTAAATTAGTTAACACTGCAAAATGTTACAAAGAAACAAATAACAGCAGGAGACAAACTCTTCCAAGAAACCTCTAATTTTGAGTCCCATAATTTTTGTGTATACAAAGCAGTATGGAAGTCCTTAATTACACTTTTATTAGTATACCAATATAGTTTGGTAGAAATCAGTACAGAGACATTCCCCCACATGCCCCAGCACCTTGATTCGTTGAAGATTTCACTTATAACAGAATGAAAGAAAATAGTTTCATGGTCTGTATCGAGACTAATTAACCTGTTTGAGAAGTATGTCATTCTACTTTGGGCTGTACAATTGTGTCTCAGTCACCTTCAGCATCTGAGCTGAGCTTCCCAAAGTACTGCATAGCTCTGATGTACTAGCTGCAGCCTGTACAAGTCACACAGATTTTCTCTATTACAAGAGAATTTTCATTGGATGAAGACCTAGAAGTGCATAACATCTGAGGGACTTACTCCCACTCCTGAAATTATCATTCTGTCTCATAAATGAACTTCGGAGACAGCTGAGAACTTTTTGTGTAGTTGAAGAAAGATTTCAAGGGACCTAGTACTAGTGAAAGACTGAAGCCCCACTCTTATACCTCCTTCTCCTTCTGATGTTCCTTAGCCTCCATGATGTCTCACTTTTATGAGACAGTCAAAGGCACAACACGTATAAAGAGGAATTTTTATGCCAGGGTCCTTGCAAGCAGCAGACAGGCCTTAGCCAACATTCTCCACTTTTCCTTTTCAAAAAATATCTGTAATTTTCAATCACTTTGTTGTACATATAATGCCACATTTAAGCTCCTTTACCATCCTCTGGAGAAGAAAAAGAAAAAGCAATTCACACAAAAGAGTCACACGGAAAATCAGATACAAGTCCAAGCTATTTTAAAATATAAAATTAATTTTCTATTCATTCTTTTTTTCTTCCTCCCTCCAATTAGCAGCTAATCTCATCCGTATAGCTGCAGGCTCCAAACTGGTAAATGTTGTGATTCACTAAGAAGTAGTTGGAAGCTTTTTTTCTTATAATTACAAGATATAATTACTTTGGAGCTTTTTTAGAAACTTCCATGATTAGTAAAGCTTTTGGTAATTGTAGACATAGCATTTATATTTTTAATAAGCAGAAAACTTTTATGTTCAAATAAAAGAATTAAATCTACAAAACGCAAGCAATTTATAGCTTAGAAGGACCTGGAATACATTTGAGAGATATGAAAGCAGGACTTCAGGACCATCGTTTTTTTTATATTGAAAACAGGCAATGATATTTTGGTTATTAGCATTAAACTGCAGTGCATACATGCAGGAAAGGAGGATATTTCCTGTGAGAAAATAAAAGAAAATATAGAAAGACTCAAAAGGTTGGTTGAAATGTTATATGATTCTTTACCTTGTACTCAAAGATGAGGAAAAAAATAACGTCCCTTTTCACTCCCAGCAAGGAGCTGAGGAGCAGCAGCAGGCTAAGGGTAAAAGGAGACCATGCTGGAGTGGAGTCTGGGGCCTAGGGGTAGACATATACTTAGGAGAGAAAAAAATTTTGGGGGGTGGGAGCCTAGCTTTCTCCATTAATAGCTTATTAGAATTGCCCCAGCAGGTGTTTTGGCAGTGCCAGCGACCCGTGAGTACAGGCCAGCATTTAGCACAGGTCAGGACCAGTTCTTGACAGGCACCTTGCCTTCAGCAGCCCTGTCTTGTAAGGCATGAACCCTTTTGCACTGGTGCAAACAGTTCTGTGGCCGCTGTCCTTGGTGGCAGCCTGGGTTTCCAGGAATACTCCACCTACGATGACAGAGACAATCCCAGTTCTGAGCACCGCAGCTGTGCAGGGACAATAACACTGTGCAACACCTACACTCGATTTCAGCATGCTCGGAAGAGATTGCCAAACCAAAGCTGACCTGATCCTAAAAGTCAATGCACTGCATCAAAGTAACATGCAGATACAAAATTTGAAAATGGAGTTCCTCCCTAGGATAGTTAATGATTCCTCTTGAACTTTCACCTCAGCTCAGAAAGGAATCCACTCAGCTATATTACTTCAGGGTTTGACCTGGCTTAAGGGAAGAGACAGTAAAATGCAGATATACAGAAGATTTGAGCACTGTGAAGTCCAGAGCTAGGTGGTTGAGCTGAATGTACAAAAGTGCTACAAAAATATTATATTTGTATATAATGTATAAAAAGACATTGAGGGCCACTGTGCAGGCAGAACTTCTAGGAGTAGCCAGTCCATTTCATCACTTAACCAAAAATTATTATGTATATTTTCTTTTTTAAGCAAATGGAAAATTATAAAGTGTAAAACAACAAAATAAAATAATACCATTATATGAAATTCTACTGGCTCATGGGGCAACTTGTCTCGGCAACAAAATCTAGACTTCTAATTTATGCAAAGTTTGTGAGTTTTTCAGTCACCTATTTGTTGCTTGGACAAAAGAGAAAGCAGAGGACAGTTTGAAATGATTCACAGTCTGCACCTAGACTTCATGGAATCATTTCGGTAGGAAAAGACCTTTGATAATTAACATAGCCCTGAAAAACCCAGTGCTAAACCATGTCCCCAAGTGTCACATCTACATGTCTTCTGAAATCTTCCAGGGATAATAAAACCACCACTTAACAGGACAGAATTTGTCAAAGTTTAGCAGGTCTCCATGAATGCTTTTCTTCCTAATATGCAAACTAACCTGACCCCAGCTCAATTTAAGGCTTTTTAGTCTTGTGCTGTCACTTTTTGTCTGAGAGAAGAGGCCAGCACACACCTTGTCATAACCTTCTTCCAGGAAGTTGCAGAGAGCAAAAGGCTCCACCTGAGCTGCCTTTTCTCCAGGCCAAACAACCCCAGTTCCCTCAGCTGCTCCTCATGAGACTTCTGCTCCAGACCTTTCACGGGCTTCACTGCCGTTCTCTGGACTCCCTCCAGCACCTCAACATCCTTCTTGCAGTAAGGACCCAGAATCAGACACAGGACTCAAGGTGTGACCTCACCAGTGCCAAGTACAAGACAATCACTGCTCTGGTCCTGCTGGCCATACTATTGTTGATACAGGGCCAGGAAGTCATTTGCCTTCTTGATGACCTGGGCATGCTGTTGGCTCACTTTCAGCTATCTGTCAAACCATATTCTCATTTTGGTTTTTCCCATTTGGTAACTTTCAAGCATCCTCAAATGTGTGTATAGAATTGTAGGGACTGTGTCAGGGGTTGGAGTGCACTACAGGAGGATCTAACAACTGCCAATAGCTGGCTTTCAATTTAATTAGCAACCTGAATACTTCTTGATTGCGTAGATCTCATTTCAGTGCATCAAATGACAGTTTTACTATTCAATTATATGTGGTAGACTTCCTCAATGTAATCAAATAGATAGTATCAAACTAACATGAGTATGTTTGTCCACAATTACATATCTCCTCTGTAAAAATAGGTGACATTCCAGAAATGAGAAATAAAAATGGTAAACTTTAATTTCATTGTGCTTTGCATAACCCAGAAAACAAAATTACAGACTCTGAAGAGAATAGAAAAATGAGAAAAACCTAAAAAGGCATTCTTGAAGGTAGTTTATCAGAAAAAATAAATGGAAATATAAACGCCTAGATATATGATCCAGCCTATCTAGAAAGAGCACGTTAATGGTCTACATTTGCATCAGACATTTGCAGAGAAATAAACGTAGATGAATAAAACAGAATTTATTACTGTGGGGCTTTTTTATTCTCCATCTTGACACAACAGGGAACTGAAATGTTATAAAATGCTTTACCTTCTTACTTTCTATCTTTTTGGATAACTGTTCTTGGCAAAAGTTTCTGTGAGGTTTATGCATGATAGAGGCTGAGTGTGTCTGAAATTGATAAAGGTTCTACAGTAATGTATACTTGCAAGACAGGTTGTCTGTGAATATATTTTAAAGCAAATCTTATCAACAAAATGTCAGTGGTGTTCTGGTGTTATTCTGTACAGCCACAGCATATTCACTGCAGCGCCAGAAAGGTACTCGCCAGGGATTCAAACTTTAAGCAGAGACAGGGGAAATAAATATGAACAGTCTACAGATTCAGATAAATAAAAGTTACTTCCCTGGATATTGTAGATTTAAATAAAGTTTGGAACAGAAGTTTTCATTTAGATATTGTCAGACAAGGCACAAATAAATAAGTAAATAAATACAAAAATAATATTTTTAAAATCTTCAGCACGTTGCTGTGTACATAAGTTGAAACTGCACAGGTTTTCTTACTAAATAAATGCAATACCTTCTTGGTTCTGTCTTATTTTACATGCACTGTCTTTTCTTGAAAAAAAATTGTCTGTACAACAGAAATATGTATTTCAGCAGGGGACAGTTGACATTTTGCTAGTAATAAGAGCAGAATAGAGGATTGTTTCCTAATTTTTAAATCATTCTGATATATTTCTGTGAGAGAGGGCTACGTTGGAATGCAGCTAAGATTAAAAACTATGCTGTAGGAGGAAGAAATGTGAGGACTATCATTATTTTTAGCTAATATATAACACATCAATCAATCACTAGTCTGTTTCTGTGGGCGATCTTATCTCTTGTCACTTATCCACACTACATTTTATTTTAAAACTGCTTTAAGTTTAAAAGAAGGAACTATTAAGAAATAAATGTATTTTACATCTTCTACTATGACTGTCTGAATGCTCTAAGCAAGTAAAAAACTGCTGTTCATGTTTTTCATGGGGAACTTTTAAAGCATGGCTTAATATGACAAAGCAATAGAAAACCTTTTATCTCAAGATCACCTGTTTAAGTGCAGTACATTTGAAGTCACCTGAAATAAATCCCAGCAGTTATTTCTGAGAAAAAAAATATTACATTTTACACATCTGTATCAGTGGCAAATGACAAGTCCATTTTATGGTTTACTTCTGGACTTATGAGTCTCACTCAAAAAAGAGGAGATGCTGAAGTTCAAAAAATAGATGGGGGTAAAAATAAAAAAGGACAGATATTGGAATGAAATAAAATGAACATCCATAGATGTCTGAGACATGGTAGTGTATTGCAAAATGTCTAAACAAAAACTATATTGTGCCTGAGCTGTTCACTGTGTGTCTGTCCCCTCAAGATCTGTCCTCTTCCAGTGTCCATGAAACAACCATTCCTCCACCAATTTCTATTGAAAATCTCTACTGAACCTGCTCTCTCAGGGTTCACAGAACACAAAAAGTTTACTAAAATTGTTGATTCCCATATCTCGTTTCTTAGAATATCTTCTCCAGGAGATCAATTTTGAGACGTCCCCAACAAAGGATGAGGAAGGTTAGGATTGGAGCTGGTCCATCATAACAGACTGTGCTAATTACAAAGCTGTGGGAGGTAACTGCATTTTATTGTTTTTGTGGGTAACTATGGCATTCTGAGCACAGAAGCCACACAGGCCAAAGGAGACCAGAGATTAGAAGTTTGTCTTGTCTGATGGGAAAGATGCTGTCTTGAGTGGCTGCTCTCAGAATTATTCCTGGTTTGTTTTTGTTCCTTCATCCAACAAGCAGCAAATAAAAACTCCATAAGCACCCCAGGAAGCAGAATACCACTTACTGGGCAAGTGTATCTACCAGGTAAATGTGCAAAAAACAGGACTCTGGCTTCCAGCTTTGGGGGTGCAATCCCTGCAGGAGACAACATTTCAAAAATGCTCTTCCGCATTTCCTAATTGATTGGTTTGGGCATTCCACTTGATATTCTGGCAGCTGTCAATCTCACCTTGCTCCAAACTGAAATTAGCTTTGCAAATTCTGGTTTTGCAGACAGGCTCTGAGGCTGGGGCTTTTGTATGTCACATATCAAAACACTCAATTTCTTTCATTTGGGCAAGATTTAAATTGTACTCTTGTTATTCCACAATATTTCCCCTCAAACTCACATGCATAACTTTGGACAGAAAAACTCATAATCTATTTTAAAGGCTTTTTTCATCATTTGATGTCGTCCTAGAGAAACTGCAAGTCAGTGAAAAATATACAGCTATACACATGTATGCGGAAAGTCTCCATCTTGACTGAGTTATTTAAAATTATTAATACAGTAAAAACACAGAACATTAAGAATGAAGCCAGCATCATTTGGGGCTATCTTTGTATATTTTATAGCTAGATACATACTTCTCTCAGGCAAAACCGTCTAAAATTCATTAAAATCCTCATTTACTCGCAGGAACTGTTTCACTCTTAGAATATCATAAAAACAAAGAAAAACACCCACACCAGATTATTTAACACACCATAGAAGAGGAATATCTCCCAGCATGAAATGTTTCTCATCGAGTTACCATATGCCTCCTACTCCTTATTCCATTTCTCCATCTCCCCTAGCATAAACATTTCCATCCATTAACAACCTTTCAAATTCCTTATACTTTAAATATTGTATAGCAGTACATGTAAACAGAAATCTATGTTACTTTTATTGCACTCTTGGTACAAATTCATAGCACCTGACAGCAAAATCTCAGCTCGGTGTAGAAAATACATACCTGCTCAGCTGCAAAATTTTATATGCAATAATTCCTGTCAAATGCTATATAAACCTCTACATTAAGGTAGCAATATCATACTAGAGCATTTCCTCTGATTTCTCTTCCTAATTTCCTTCAAAGCCTCCTTGATATTTAAAGAAAAAAAAAAAAAAAAGACAAGAGTAGAAAGAAACTGCATTAACTACCTACTATCCTAAATGCAAAATAAGAGCAGCCATTGAACATTCGTGGGCTTGACAGGTTGGAGCACAGCCAATAAAATGAATGAAATCCCATTAAAATCAATGTGTCTGAATCCTTCTCACTACCTAAATAATGGAGGGAAAAGAGGCAAACTGCTATTTCAGAAGCTGTTAAGGAGGCACTAAAAACCAAATCTGTGTCAAGAGTGTATGGTATAAGTGGTAAAAGACAGTTAGTTTTCACAAGATTTGTTTTTCTAATAAGTATTTTTTGTATTCCTTTTTTCAAGATCAAAACAAATCCATCACATACCCTAAACTTTTACTTCTGTTTCGTTAAGGTCCCGTCACAGTGCAACTGATCCAGAAATTGTCTTTTGTGTCAGTTCAGCATCAAGCAGCATTTCCTCTGCCACTGACAATGAAGTCAGTGTAAGACATGGGGTGGACCTTAGAGAATAAGCTCTCCATCACTGGTTTCTGAAGATGAGGCTATCTGGTTCACATCAAATGAGCCATCATGCAGAAATCTGTCTACACAGGGACAAGGAGCCTTAAAGTCAACACCTCTCATCAGAAAGTGAAGCTTAATATTGTGACAATCAGGCAGCTTGCAAAAAGAAAGCAAAATTCAATACATTATGAGAAAGCAAAATATTTTAACTTTTTCAAGTGAATGACTTTTCTGACATTTTTGAATCAGTGTTTTTGTGTGAAATATTTCATTGTGTTCATTTAATCACAATAACTTTATATGCAAAAATAGGACAAAAATAAATACATTTCTTTTAAATTCAGATTCACTTCAGGTTGGTACCTACAGATCATGCTCAGATTTGATCTTAAGATATTTAGAAATTTGTGTCATCTCACAAACCTAATGTTTTGAAAGTGCAAAGGTTGTGAATTTATTTTTTTTTTTGGTAATGTTAAAAATAAATTTTGGTTTTATTTTTGAATTAGTCACTAAAAGCTCTGCATAAGTCTTGGCATTCATATTGAAATGTGTGGTATAAAACTGAGTGTTTCTATTGACCTTGTCAATAATAAAATAACTAAATAACTAAAAAACCCAAACAACCAAAAATGCCACCATCTTAATCTAAAAACAAACAAACAAAAGAAAAGAAACAAATAAAAAAACAACACAAAACCTTGAATATTTCTACTAAATTGGTACTTCATAGAAGATGAGTATTTTTTATAAAACTTTTGGTTTCCTAGTTTATAAATGTGTATAATTAAATTTAAAGATGAGACTATAAACAATAATTGGATCTGTAAACCTGAAATTTCCATTAAAGTATGATTCACATTTTCTTAAAACTTTCACCATGATTTAAAGACTCATTTCATTTTCAGCTTACCCAAGTCCCCAGAGAATTTTTACCAACTAACATAACAAAGTGTTCACGAAAATATAAATTAAAAATATCTTAAGAGGAAAGTCTCACTTACATAGAGATCAGAAAGTAAGCACCAGACACTTTTCACTCTCCAAAATAAAATACTGGGATCCTGAATATTTCAACTGCTGTTTTCAGCAGGATTTCTCAGTTTAGACCAGCTTTTATACAGAAGTAGCTGTAGTCCTATCTTGTGTTAAATGCAGTAGCACAAAGCAGTGGTACATTTTCTCTTGAGACTGCAGTATAAGAAGAAACACAAAAAAGAAGCTCTAAACCAAACACTGTGAAGTGTTGTAAAGCAGTTTATTGAAAATTAAGGGCAAGAAGAAAAAGTGGCAAAGTCAGAAAAAGTGACATATAGGAAAATATGTGTCATCACAAATGGCAGTGAAGACCTGCACCTTAGTATCACACCCAATACCAATGCTGAAAGATTTGGCCACCACAGATAAAAAAAAAAATGGGTCGGAAGAACCCCTGGATAAATCAGGGAGATTTGGGCCTTCTTGACAACTTTTGAATTAAGATGAGTCAACTTTAAAGTGATTTTAATTAATACAAAGTGAGCAGTTGCTGAGCTCTAACATTCTCTAAATCATATAGAGTGTCTTGGTATAACTTTCCACGGGATTTCCCTCTGTGAAGTGTGTATGCTAATGGTGTATGTGTATCATACTCACAGGACACGTGCTTCAGGGTGAATCTCCATCTGCACTGCGCACTTTGCAAAGCCCATATGCAATGTCTCAGTGGATATCTGCTGTAAAATTGATTGACCTGGATCATACTTGGTCCACGACTTTCAGGATGTGTGGAAGATATCAGGTTTCAGTAGTGTTTTTACTCTTCAGGCAAAATTCTTTTTGTCATCTTTTTTTAATATGCTCTGAATATGATATTACATATATCAGTGTAATCGTAGACATATGACTCCCATTATTACCTTCTAAGATGTAGAATAACAGAAGAGTAGCCATAACTGATAATTTTTGTCTTACATTGTTTAAAATATTATATATATAATGTCTATTTCTGTATCGATAAATATATATAATAATGAATGTATTAGGTTGTTTAATAAAATGCTCATATTTATTTATTTATTTACTGTATGTATGGTGTGCTTAAAAATACTATTTTTTTACATTTATTTATTATTTATTTACATTTATCCCTTTTAAATTTTGAAAACTTTTGAAAAATTTTGGAATTAAATATGTCCCACTGTGATTTAAACAAATGTCATGTTTCTGCAACTGTATTGCTCTCGTTCACTCTGTTGTAACTGAGGGTTAAGAATTAATGAAATCACCCCTAATGGAAGTCCAGCATGAAATCTGAATAAATGCCCCGGTTGTAAACATAAAAATAAGGCGTACTCTTAACTCACTGTCACTACTTTTCCTCCATAGCAAAGAACAATATAATTTTTCAATATTATTTTTTTAAGCAGAATTTAAAAAATCAATGATGATTAAATAAATCTTTTGAATTGGATGTGATTTGTAATTTAAATGAAAATTCCAACTTTAAATTATCTTTTTCAAATTATGCTATATTATAGAATTTAGCGTCTTAGTAAAAAGAAACCTTCCCCTTAAAAAAACATAGCTTACAAACCTTATTTTAAACCCTAAGTTAATACAGTATTTTCAGTTGCCAAAAATGTTAGCCATTCTTTGAGTCTTAACTTGTCACTCAATTACATATTAATGAATGCTCATAGAATTATATTTATCATTTAATGTTTACAATTTATTTTCTTGTAATTTTAAAGATCATATATTATTGAAATTACTCTTATAAAATTAACAAGGGATCATTAGTAGTAATACATGGCCATCTTGATGTAAAAAATTATGTAAATAAGTATATCCCTTTCTTTAGTTTTAAAATCAAGTAGTATTTCAGTTGAATTTTAATCTTGCAGTTCAGTTAATTATGTCCTTTATAGAGCTAATATTAGTCTGTATTATTTTACTCCCGTTATGCTGGCTTTGATTTTCCTTTGTAGTTCAATTAAGTTGCTTGTTTTTATTTTTGATCCTTCCATGTATGAAACAATTACTATTTACAGGAATGAAATAAAAGTATTTGCAGTAGCTGTGAAGAATGTGCACTGTAGTTCTCTGTCTCTGGGCAAACCCCAGTTATTTTTAGAAATTTGAGCAAGTTCATCCTAAACCTATCCATCCAAAGTCAGGATCAAAATTAACTACATTTTTCAGGTTTCACCTCTTGATCTCCTCTTTTCCACAGAAAACCACAAAAAGGGTAGCCTCATAATTGTTTGTTTCAAGAGGGCAAATTTTTGTTAAAGACTCGGATTAAGCTAGACTAACAGTATTACATACGATTATTCTGATTCCTTGGTTTAATTTCAGGTCCAGTTCAAGATTCCCTATACTTAGGAATACAATTATATTTGAATATTCTAAAAATATGTGTCTAGTAAGCATCCAGAGGATTGAAGAACAATTCTTTACAATGCATGAAAATCTCTATTTTCTTTCTCCTAAAATTTAAGGCAAAACTTCAGACTTAGACTTCTTCCTGAAAATATCAATTTGATGTTTTATTTAGGAAGTGGATCATTCCAAACAGAGGCATTGTTCAGTATAATGTATGTTATATACTTATAAAAACCTCTAAACTATTATTTAGCCAGTAAACATTTAAACACTTATATCAGCAAATATATTGATTTTTTTAAACACCATAAAAATAGGTACATATTTGTATTGTAAATGCTACAATAGATTTTTTTTAACAGTTCAGTGGAAACAATCTTGTGAATTGAGAACATCTGACAAATTTATCAGATTATATAAAATTTCTTGGGTTTGATTATTTTTATGAACAATGGACAATAAGACTGAAGTTTTGAATGTTCTAAGCAAAAACACTCTTAGCACTAAAACTGCTCCAAACAGGGGTTTCATTAGAACAGTAGAGAATTATTATGCTTTCATATGCAGCCTTATGCATGGTGAAATCTCATGTTCTCTGCCACTGCACCTTACCCTGTTCAATGTTTCTTCTCCAGATGGTAAAGTTGCATCTATAAAGTCAAGATACTGTTCGAGTTTAAGACATGCAAATATGTTTGCTATTGTGTATAAGGGTGCTATTTGCCTGTTCTTAGGTTACAGTCTATTGCCTCTGCAGTAAACAGCTAGCGGCTGACCAGTGGAGTTGTCTTTTGAGTATCATGGATTCTATGAACTATTTAGCACCTAGTATAAACTCCTGACAATTAGAACATAAATTTTAAATTACGAATGTGCCTAAAAGTACATATCTGGTGCTGAGATATCCTTGGACATGCAACATCATCAGGAACCTGGCAGATATGGCACACATCCTCCTGAAAAGGCCCTAGAGGCTTTCTGGGATGCATGAGGTTACCTCAAAAGTTGGAAGGGGTTGTATTTAACTAACTGTAGCATAATTCAGAAAAATCAAAACCACGTCTCAGTTCCGATGTGAATCCCAGTGAATGTTACTGACTTAAGCACCTCAAATCTATGGCTAGATTTTAAGTAGTTTTCTACATAGCTGGAATATAAGACAATATGGTTGGTTTAAAAATAATGTGTGCTTACATGTACATGTATCAGTTTAATTTCATATTTATTTTCATCATTTTGAATGACTGAGACTTCAACCATTCTATCTGAAAGCTTAAACTTAATTAACAATCCCAGACATGCTAAAGTAAATCCTTGCTCCTCTACACAAAGTCCATGCAAAAATTTTAAACTCTTATCACTTACTTTTACTGTGGAGAAAGACCAAAATCTATCCTGTTCACCATATACGAAATAATCCTGATCTTGTAAGAATGTTTCCATTCTTTGTTAGTGAGGACAGAGAAATAAAAGCAAATGCTTGGATAAAATTAACATTCTAAAGCACAGCTAATAAACATACAAAACAGCGTATCTGGAGCAGCATATCCATTTGAAAAGATTCTAGTTCAAAGTGGCATTATATTATATTCAATATTTCTTGTATTATATTCAATTGTATTATATTTCTTTTATTATATTCAATATTTCTTGTATTCTCCTTTAGGAATGAAAGAAGTTGATGGTCTTTTTTCCTAGACGTAAGTTTCTCCCAGGATTTGACAGGATAGAATAAATACTATATTTGAGCAAGCATATTTCAAAGATGACTCTCCTAGGATATTTATTTTTCAACTTAAAACAATCCAAATATCAGTGAAGAAAACAGAAAAATTAATGGCTGTTCCATTCCAATGTTTTTCTCTTTGAAGTTATAAGAAAATATTGATAAAATTCCATATAGTTATAAACTATTTCTTTTGTTGCCCATTCTAACACAACTATGCCTTGCTCAGTGGATAATGGCATCCATTTTAGGCAATGGATGGAGATTTAGGAGTGAGTTCAAAGTCCAGCAGTCCAGTACAGGCAAGATGAATCTCCTGCTGGAGGGGTATCTCATATCAATAACAACTGGCTTAGATTCTTAATCCTTAGCCAGCTGAAATACAGATTTAACTCTCCACCCTCATAAAAAAAAATGTATTCATTATATCTACTCTGAATCTACACTTTTCTAGTTTAAAGCTGTTAACCCCTTGTCTTATCACTACAGACTCTATGAAAAATTCATTCCACATCTTTCTTATGAACACCCTCTAAGTATTAAAAGGCTGTGATGAGGTGTCCCTGTATTATTTTCTTCTACAATCTCATATTGAGCATGAGATGAATAAATATCAATGCTTTTAATTTCAGTAGTCCAGCCCTCTCCATCATATGGGATATTTACTGTAACTTTGCTTGTGGAAAGAGTCAAAATCTTCTAAATGTCTGATAACATCTTATTTTTGGTCTGAGTAATATTTTGAACCAATAGTAGCAATTCTCACTGAGTATCTCTCTGCATTTGGAGAAAGTCTTTCAGAGATTAATAGCTTGTCACAAAAAGCTCACTCTGGTAACCTGTAAAATCAGATGTTCCAACTTACAGTCACATTTCACACTCAGTATCAAATGTACATGCACACGTGACAGACCCATGTAACAGTATGGAAAATATTTATATTTTAGAAGAATCTACGAAGGATGAGAAATTAGTTATTGTAGTGAATTTATCTTGGCTGGGCATGAGGTGTCTTCACAAGCTGCTCCATCTCTCCACTCCTCAATTGGACGTGGGAGAGAAATATAAAAAAAAGCTCATTGGTCAAAATAATGGCAGGGAAATATCATTCATCCATTACCATCACGGGCAAAACTGTTTCAGCTTGGGGAAAAATAGCTTCATTTAGTCAAATTAGATTTAAATAATGATAAATAAACCCAAATCTTAAAAACACCTTTCCTCTACCTCTGCCTTCTCTCTGGGTTTAACTTCACTCCCAAATTCTCTCCATCCTCCCCAGCAGCAGTGCAGGGGTATAGGGAATGGGGTCTGTGGTCAGTTCATCACACATTGCTTCTGCCATTCTTTCCACCTGAGGCAAGTGACTACCCATAGTTTTCTGCTGCTCCAGCACGAGGTCCCTCACACAGAAGACAGCCCTTTATGAACTTCTCCATTATAAGCCCTTCCTACAGGCTGCAGTTCTTTAATTACTCCAGCATGAGTCCCATCCACGAGGTGCAGACCTGCAGAAACAGGCTGCTCCAGTGTGGGTCCCCTGCCAAGTCACAAGTCCTGTCAGCAAATTTGTTCCGGCTTGGACTCCTCTTCCCACTGGTCCACAAGTCCTGCCAGAAGCTTTCTCCAACACAGATTTCCCATCAGATCACAGCCTTCCACCTGTGTGGTGAACTTTTTGCTTTATTGGTTCTTTTTCTCAGGGTCAGGATTAAAAGCAGAAGAGATAGAATCCTTGTTCAGACTTAGTTGTTTTATTATTTTTTATCTAAGTTTACAGCTCCACTGATTGTGACTGCTTCTACTTTCTAAATTAACAGAGTAAAAATGGATATCAGAGTAATGTTTTCAAGGGTTTTTTTTAAGTTAAACTCCTCGATTATGAGATGCCAACTAATTTATTTTACCTTCTAACTCAATTACTAGCTACTCTAGTCTTTCACTGCAGATTTTTCTAACTAATCATACAAAATCACCCAAATTTGTGAAGAAGAAGGAAAAGAAGAAAAGGAAGAAGGGAACTACACCCTAAACCCTCTATCTTGCTACATATGTATTACTATATCCCAAAACCTCAAACTCAGAATCTTTCACCCTGTGAGATAACACACAGAGCGTGTTATTCAACTACACACTTATCTCAGTGCTATCACTCAGCTTTGGAAGCCTTTTCCATGGCCTCAGGTCAAATGTAGTATATCTTTGAGAACCATTCCCTGTCAGCACAGGAAGTCTGAAATTCTCTTTTCAGGGTTTCAACAGACCTGCTTTGGCATGGGGTCCTCCATGGTCTGCAGGGGGATATCCTGACTCACCATGGTCTGCACCAGGGAAATCTCTGCTCCAGCACCTGAAGCATCTCCTCTCTCTCCTGCTTCACTGACCTTGGTATATGCAGAACTCTTTCTCTCACAGACTCTCACTCTTCTTTGGCTGCAGTTGCTGTTGCACAGGTTTTTCTCCCCTTACATCGGGGGTCTGACCGTGGCCAGCAGTGGGTCCGTCTTGGAACTCGCTGGTGTTGGCTCTGTTGAATATAGAGGAAATTTCTAGCAGTTCTTTAAAGAAGCCACCCCCATAACCCTGAGATCCTAAAACCTTGCCACTCAAACTTAGTACAGTTTCAGATGAATTTAATTAAATTGTGATAATGTAGTCAGTTTGTTTTTAGGAATTTTATATAACCTAGACAGACAGGCTGCTCCAGAGAATACTACCTATCTTTCTTTTTTATATTTATCATAGGAAAAGGTGAATTATCCCCTGAAATCTTTCAGTGTTGATTTCAGAGACAGCCTAAACAACTAATTTAGGTTAAGAGATTTACATTCTAGAAGCCTAAAGTAATAGTGGATTAATCTCACTCTATTTGACATGCTTGGCATGCAAATGAACATATTCATAAAGTACTATTACAAATTAAACTTTTATCTAACAAGGTCATTAACCTTAGTTCTATCAGCTTTTTCTTCTAAGGAAAATACTAATGACAAGTTTTAGAACATTAAACAGATGTTTATGCCACTATTTAACTCTCTCCATTCCAAGTTATATTGGTATGCATTTTTACACGACTGTCCTGATTTGAATTTTTTCATGATGCATTATCTGTTTTATCCATAACTTGATTGTGATACGGCTACATAAAAGTAAGTCGAAACAAATTTTTCAAGTTCTTAATTCAAAAAGAAGGGTTCTGTATTTATTTTAAAAACAAATTTCCTAGTAGACTAAGAATAGGGGAGTTGAAGTACCGATTTCAACTGGGCCAGCATGTTTAACCAGGATGCCTTTAACACTTAAGTCTAATGAATGGGAACAGATTGTCCTCCTATAACTTTGGATTCCTGTAATTCTAAATTAATGCTGTAGTGTCTGAAAGAATGGAAACTACTGCTCACTAACACACTTTTGTCATGTACATGCTGACAAGTTCCTCAGTGGTGTGAATACCTGTTGCTGTGCCATCAGCCATCAGTTCTGTCTTTTGACTGGAGCTGTTACTTAGTCATTACCTTCTACAGAATACTTCTTAATGAAAAAAGTCAGAGTCTTCTGAAAACTTTTAATAGCCTGCATTGTACAGATGACTGTTAGGAAGTGTTGTCACCTACTTTCCATCTACTCTTAAAACATTGTCTTTCTAAATTACTTTTATTGTTTGTGTGGCTGCAGATGCTTTTTCAGGCTCATGTCATATCACATGCCATTGAACTTGGTTTATTATATAAATAAGGCATACAGCCTGCTGCAGACTACATTTTATGCTTTTTCACTTTTCTATACACAGTATCCAGCACTTTTAATGATATCCTTAGAGAGCTAGTCAAAGAGATTGGGGGCAGAAATGTGCTAGTGACTGTAGGTTCAACTAAAGCTCAGAAAGCGTACAGGGTAGGATTTGTGGTGTTTTGTTTGCTGGTCCTCATTCAAAAACTCTCTCTTCAGAGTAATGAGGTGTGTACCAAATTCTGCCTCGCATTTGACAGGCATGTAAGAAGTCTCCCTTGGGCTGAAAAATAGAATCAAAAAGAGCCAAAAGAAATGGTAATATAACAAACATCTTTGTAATCACTGAGTCACCCTGGTCATATCTGTGAGGCAGAATGAAAAGAGAATAAAGGATTATAAAAAATAATTTATATCTCACACTTTATTCAATTTGATTATGCTTGTCCCATGTAGGTAGTGTTACTAAAATTCCAGAGTTCCACTGCTCTTTTGTGGACACATTTCTTCTTTTTTCTCTACTGGATCATGACCACAGAGAAAGAATTAAGAAACAAATACAAAATAGTTATATATTTGTAGTGTCTATATACAGGGCAATCTACTAAATTATGAACATAATGCTGTCTCAGAACATCTGACTACCATATAAAATACCTAATGGAACCTATAGCAAAGATTTATACGGTTTGACAACAGTAATTATTTATGACTCTGTAGAAGAAGCAATATATCTGAACCTAAACACAAATACAAAACTAAAAGCATACTTTTGAAGAATTTGAGGGAATACCTCTACCTTAAATCAGAGTTAAATATCCAGCCTCTGTATTGAAAAATGTTTACATATTATCAGATATTTGATTAGCTCAGATACACAATGGATTTCATGTACAAACCACTCTGGATACACTGAATCAATAGCAGTAGAATAAGCAACTATGACTAACAACCTTCCATTCCACAAGCTGTTTATATCTACCAGAGTAATTTTACAAAGGAGAAATAAAGACATTTCAAAAGGATTCGTCTTCTGTCTGATTGTCTTTTGCTTTGAAAGTAAACACATTATGATTGTGTAGCATCTGGAGTCCATTATATTTTAATTATATTTTATACAAGTGGTGCTTCCCCTTAAAAAAGTGTTTGATAGATCACTATCTCTTATTTATTCTGCATTGATCATTGTAGATTTGGCTTTTTTCATTTTCAGACCCAACTAAATAATACTGGTAGAGAAAGATGATAAAAGTGGTGATGAGAAGCCTTAGAGACTCAATTTAACATTATGATTACATTATGTATTATTCACTGAAATAAAATCTGCAGAAATATAGTAAACAGCAAAATCATTTGTAAACTGCTAGAAAGAAGTCTCAAAAGGCTCTGGGCAAACATTCAACCATGATGGTGGTGACAGAAGGTACAATCCAGAATTTCCAGCTAGCCATTGCAAAAGACTGCCAAAGGAAGTGGGAGGCTCTCATTTCCCCAAGTTTTCATATACTTTCTGGGAAGCTTATAATAAAAAATATCATTCAGTCTAAGCTCCTGAATGGTCTCCATTTGTCCTCTGTTTATAAAATTATAATTGCACAATCATTTAAAATAACCACGGAGAGAAACTTTATGGGTTATCTTCACTATGGAATAAAAGCATGAAGATAGGAAAATAAAAAAAGATCACTATAAAATACTCCTGAAAGGATCTACATTTACTAGAGTAGGTTGAATATCACCACTAGCTACAATAGAAGGAATAGCTGGCAGTTGAATAAAACTAAGGTAAACAACACAACTTCCTGCAATCTTTAATGATAGTATAGCTGAGTTTCCTGTACTCCCATGACCTACTTTGTGTTTGAACAGCAGGAGGCTGCAAAAATCTCCTTGAACCCAGTACTGATATTTCCACCTATGTGATCTGAAATGTCTACAGTTTTGCCTGACTTTGATGGAATTTGCTGAGTATTTTCTAGTCTGAATGGAAGTCTCCTGGATGCACACAGGTGTAGAAGGACAAGGTCCTCTACATGGTCTAAAGCTTCATTGCAATTTGGGTGCTTTTTCACCAAATACTTGCACCTATGTGATGTACAATTTCTAAAGTTAATGAACAAACTTATCTTCCCTATTTTCTATGGCAATGCTGAGAGAATCTGTTTCCTCCTCTTTACACTTAGTTGAGAAACAAAACTGGAAAAAAAAAATAAAGTGAAGTGGAACAGAGGGTTTTCTCCCCCGACCAGTCAAGTCACATTGTCAGACTCCCTTTCTATTGGTATATTCTCATAGAATGATGTTCCATATCCAGGTGGGAAATGGGAATTGCATTTTAAATCCTCATCCCAAGTGCAAAAAATAACAATAGTTTGCATTTCTTGGCAGTGAGCTCTACCTTTAACCAACCTGGTAGCAAAATCATACTGTCTGTTTTAGAAATAATGTACCACAAAAAGAGAAAGTTCTAGTCTTTTCCTGGTGCTTTTATTCTCTTATACACGGATTAAGACAGAGTCTGATCAGAACATTGCTTTTCTCCTCTGACCCTTCAGTAGCATTGATGCCATAATCAGAGAGCCCATAGAGACAAAGGATTAGTATATTTGGTCTTACACGTTTGGTAGATTTTCCTATATCACTACAATTCCCTAAAAGCAATCATAATACACCAAGGAAATCAAATAATAGAATACAAAAGTAATTTTTAAGACACCTTAACATTTTCATTTGTATTGTATACTTACCTATCTACTCAAGTGTCACCACATAGAACAGTTCCTCTCAAATTTGAAGAGGACATATAGCTCCCTTCTGCAAGGGACAGAGGCACCCATTAGTCAGCCTAATTAATTATCTCATGATTATTTTGCCTGCCTGGGTTCATTCCTTTGACCATTATACCCTACTTTTATTCCATGTGGGCACAGAGGATTCTGACACAGAAAAAGTGGACAGCATCAAGACACTATCAGAGCTCTGGGGCTAGTAGTCAGGGGTCCGAAGGCTCATGTGGTGTATTCCTCAATCCTGACAGCAACAATAAAGTGTGTCAGAAGAGCATTTACAGGACAGGTCTGTCCATGAGGTTTTGGGGTTCATGAGGGTTCTATCATCATCAGAGGTTTAAACTAAGAATGATGGAAAAGGAAGAGAAACCAGCAGTCCTGTGAGGGAGTGGCAGAGTCCCTGAGAAAAAGTCACTGGTGAAGAGACAAAAAGGGATTACAAAATTTAAAAAAATGGGTGGTGATCAGTAGCATAGAGCCTAGCTGGGAGCCACACTAGCGGTGTACCCAGGGGCTGATAGTGGGTGAAATCCTGTTTAAATATCTTCATAAGGGTGGGGATGGGGAGGCAGAGTGTACCCTCATCAAGTGTACTAATGACCCAAAACTGGGAGAAGTCAATTTGCCAGTGGGCTGTGCTGCCATCCAGAGGGTCCTCAAAAGGCTGGCGAAATTAGCAGATAAGAAGGAAACTCATGAAAATAAAGGTAAAGGTAAAAATCCTTTACCTAGGAGAAAAATCACCATGAACCAATACATGCTTGAGGCCACCCATCTGGCAGAAAATGACCCTGGGGGATCCTGGTAGTTACCAGATGGAACATGAGCTACCAATGTGTCCTAGCAGCACAGAAGCCCAATGGTGTCCTGGCCTACCTTAGAGGTGTTGCCAGCAGGTCAAGGGGGATGATCCTTCCCCTCCATTCACTCGATTCCGAGTGCTGAGGCCACACTCAGAATATTGCATCTGGTTCTGGGCTCCCCAGTACAAAACAGACATGGACACAGCAGAGGGAATTCAATGAAAAGACACAAAGGGACAGGAGCATCTCTCCTATGAGGAAAGGCTGGGAGTATTGGGACTGTTCAGCTAGGAGAAGAGAAAGCCCTTGGGGGATATCATCAGTATATAAATGCCTGAAGGGAGGACAGAGGAAAGAGGACAGAGGCAGGATCTTTTCAGCAGTATCCTATGACAGGATAAAAGGGCAAAAATTGAATACTGGAGGTTTTCTCTGAACATTGGGAGACACTCTTTTTCTACTGTGAAGATGACTGAATACTAGAATAGGTTGCTCAGGAGTGCTGTGGAGTCTCAGTCCTTGGAGTTATTCAAAAGCGACCTGGACAAGATCCTGGGAAACTAACTCCAGGTTATCCTTCTTGAGCAAGTGGTTGGTCCAGATGGCCTCTAAAGGTCCCTTCCAACCACAGTCATTTTGTGATTATGTGATTCTGTGATGTATGGAGCAGCTTTCTCTCTCAGTTTGGACAGAGGAAGAAACTATGCACATGAACCCTACCTTCATTGTTCCATCCTCATTCTAAAGTCTTTTTCTTCAACGTAAGGAATGAATGCACAGAGCAAAGAAATAAGTCCCCTACTCTCTCTGTCTCTCCCATTCTTTTATGCACTGATAGATTATACAGGAAAAAAACCTTGAATTTTAATTTTAAATAAGAAAGTTTTGAATTTTGAACTGCAATGTAAAATCAGTAACCCACTAGATTTTTTTTTATTTCAATAAAAAAAAATGTAGAGGTAAAGACTAGAGTTAAAGGTCCTGATCAGTCAAATTATTAAATTACTCAGGTACTTTTTCTAATTATATTTCCACAGATACTCAAAATGGCAGGGAGAGGTTGAAGCTTTCCCTGTTTTTCCTGCAATATGTTGCATGCAATTAATACCTTTTGAGAAAATGTCACTTTGCATTCTCAGCTTCAGATGCTCAGATAGTCTGCACGCAGATGGCAGATTAAGACCTTCATAAAGTTAATCATACGAATGCGGAAGAAAAAAATTCTCCTAGAGACTGAGTTGAATATGCAAATATAAAAAACATAATTTGCTTTGAATGAAATGAAAACTTTTGCTTTAAGGAAAACACCTAAAAAAAGTTTAATATTTCAGTAAGTTTCTTACAAATTATCTACATTTTGTTTAAAATGAAAGCACTTGAGAGCTTCAATAGCATCAATAATTTTTTGAATTCTTGCTAAATGTCACATGATGCACATATAATATCATGCTGGCAAATCAATTGTCCTAATATTTATGATGGTCAGGAATTTTCACATTTAGTTGCCAGTTCCTTTTTAACTACATGTACAGTTTATTATAAAATTGAACGTATACATCATTAAAATAATGAAATGGGATTGTGAAAAGTACATAAAAATATAAAATATTCTTAGATTGTGTATATTTAACACTGATTTCATGTGGAGCCCAAATTTGGTAGTAAGATATTCATCAGAGATAAATAAGTAACATATTTATCAGAGTAGAAATTTATTTTTGTTATATGAAAAGTGGGATATAAACAATTTTGTTCATTTATGGATGTATTATGTAAATTTTAAGAATTTCCTATGTTAAAGCCAAACTTAGTACTCTCTGATGAGCCTAATTCTTTAAACATCACAAGTCCAGGAGGAATTAAGTAGTAAGCCAAAGCAATGACGTTCATTAAGCTATATGAATTTAACTATACAATATTCATAAATACACAAAAATATGCATTCAAAATTTCTTACAGATCAGTTTTGACACCTAATCTAGTTAGAAAAATTATGTTAAAAAACATTAAAGAGTTATCTTAGAGTTACAAAATTATCCATATTTTTACTTCATTTTCTTCTGTATAGTTTATCCATTAAAACTGTTCAGATAGACCATGAACATTTAATTCTGGACAGTCAAATATAGCATAATATTTTCTCCTTTGACTAAATATCAAAGATAGGAAAAAATATGAACCCAATGGTCTTTTATACTGAGGGCTGTAATTTAATAGTATGATAAATTAGTATAAGCAGCCACATAATCAGGCATTCTATACTATGTACATTCCTTTTAATATCCTCTCACATGACTACCATGAAGCTTTTCTGCTTTCACCACCACTACTACTGCATCAACGTGTCACCTAAATAACTGCAATTAAGAATTCTCTGTAGCTGCTGATTACAGGATGCTGATGAACATTCCCAGTGGATTTAGCAGACTCTTTCATAACAACGACAATTATCTCATATTATAATGTCTGTGCTTCTGAAGACTTCTTAAATAATCTAAAATTTTAATTGTACAGACTGTTGATTAATTCTGCCTAAAGTTCAACAGGAGCTTAATCAAAAAGGTTCAAGTATCACATCACTGACATCTATTAAGCAATATGGTAATATACATCCTAGGAAATAAATACTTTAGCTACTTGGTCTTTCAACCAAAGTAAACTTTTACAAAGGTCCACTGCCTTCTTAAAAACAGCATTAGAACTACTTACGTCACTTTTTATTGCAAGGAAAGAAATGCTTTTTTTTCTTTCTTTTCAGTGAGAATTTCTTCATTTTGTTGAGTTCCTTGTCACTTTACATTGAGAATAATGGCATCCAAAATGCAGAATTTTGATGTCTCAAATAAAACTGATATTATCTTTATGGTTTTGAAAACTGATGGATCATTTTTTTTAATTGAAATTAGGTGAATTCAATTGTGCAGTACTCACCTGGACCAGTGTACCATCTATGATGATCTCCAGATTCCTTAAAAACTATATCCATTACATTATATTTTCTCCCCTTTATTCCTGCATAGAAAAAGTATTCCATGCAATGAGTGGGAATCCCTTTGGTTTATCACATCACAAATGGCTTTAGAGGCTACATTCCTTTGAATATGTGTACATCAGCAGAAAGAAAATTTTGTTTCCTAATAATACTCTATGTTCAACCCAGTCAAATAATTTGTTAAATCACAGAAAAAGATGCCATCTATGACAGCTTTCTCTAAAATCAGTAAGGGCCATACATATTAACATGAGGTTCGTACGTCAGAAAAGACTAGTGTAGAACCCGTGCTACTAATTTCTAGCAAGTTTTAGAAGCGACTGATCATTTCCACCTTTACCCTCAAATGCTGCAGAACATAACACATCTCAGCATAATTATCTTTGAATAATATCTCTCCTCATTCTCATTACTTATTTTAGATATATATACAGCATTAATTTGTTAGCATAATTTTTTTAAAAATATACTTTTACTAATTTCATGTTTGGATCAAAAGCTTATCTCTCCATCTATCTCATCTATTACTCAGAATGCTCATCTTATTTAACAGAGGAATGAAAAATATTCTTAAGACAAAACATCTATGTAAGCATTCCAGAAATTGTCCTGCATTAATAAGGTATGATTCCATTTGAATCGATGAAACTTTGCTAAGTCTGGGAGTGTCTGTGTTGAGATATATTCTCTGAGTATTCATTTTGATTACATTACTTCTTGGAGACTAAAGGACTATAAAAAAGTAAATATGTAAGTCCCACATTCACATGAAATACACGGCTTTGTTGATTTGTATCTGCTATGCTGTGAAAGAGAGTCATTTTCTTTATTGTGGTGTCTTGATATAGCATCAACAAAACCATTTATAGCTTCTTAAAAGCTTTCTCCAAGAAAAATAGCTCTCAAACAGTACAATAAGCCACCTAAAATGTACATATAAAGACAATACGCATATGCATATGCATAAAATACGTGTGCATACATATATTTATATATATTCTGTGAGAGACTGAAATCTTAAAGGTTCATGAGTCAAACAATTAGCCATTTTCAAAAGCGGCAGATGCTTTTCTCAGGCCAGGTTCTCACCCCACAGCTGAAGGGGAGGAGGAGTGGGGATGTGGTGGTGAAGCCTCTCATCTGCATAACAGCAGCCCAGGTGCAGCAGAGGTCACCAGAGGATAACCAGGACAAATTGACCTTTATTTAGCACCAAGCTGTGTTTTGAGTCTGATAAGGGAAAAGGCTGATAAGTAGACGATTATGTTTTTTATCATGCCAAAATCCTCCCTCTCGAGGAGACTCAGGTGTAAAACTCCACCCCCGTCCCTGCGGGAGGAATGGGGACAGTCATATGTAGGTCTTAAGGTATCCATTCCTTTTCATAAGGCATAACTGGCTCAACTACACCAACAAAAGAAATGTGGAGCATGTCTTAGAAGGGGTCATGAACCATCAAAGACTTATGAAGTGCCCCCAGACTAATTTCTGGGGCCTTTTACTAGAAGACCATGCCTAATTCAAAGTGCTGCATGAGACAGCACAAAATTCCTCCCCACAGAAGATACCTGGGCACTCCTACCTGAATCTGAGCACATATTGCTCACTAAACCTTTTTTTCATGGGCTTCCGCCACCTGCAATGGATCAAGACTGTGACCATCACTTCAAACAATGGACATCAAAACTGCAACAACCAAGTCTTGTCTCTACATCCACAGGCAGTGATATCTTTTATCTCCACTATCTACTCTTATCCCTTCTTTTTCCCTCTTTTCCTTATATATTTTCTTAACAGGTATTTTTATACTTTTGTATTACTATATTACCATAGATAATAACTAAATAATCAAAATTACTACAGAGCTTCTTTCCATTGCAACCAAGTTGCTGTTAAATAAACCCACCATATATATACATATGTGTGTGTGTATATATATATGTGTGTATATATATATTTGTGTATATATATATGTATACATATATACACACCATTCATTCAGTGTTGCTTCATTCTAATCCACCCCAAGGGATTTATTAAAAACAACCTTAGTTAGCCCTCCTCTGTGATGGTTCATAATATATGCATGTTTATTGGACAGGTATTTGAAAGTATAGGAGTAGAAATGAAGCAACTCCTAAGCTAGGGTCATTCATAGGTTTGGCTTTAAGAGTGTTTCCAAAGTGTCTTTATCATACCTTCCCATTCAATTCAAAATGCATTAGCAAAAGGGGAACATTATTTGAACAGGGGAACAAAACTCCAGTTTATAAACACAATCTTTAAATCCTATGACAAGAGTTTTTGAGAGGAATTGATGGAAGGAGTTAGGGAAATTAATAGATTATAATAAAAATAATATCCTAATAATTATATAATTAAAATAATATCCTAAAGCAATAAATAGTAATGATTCTTTAAATCAAGTTATTTTCAGGAGCATTCTCCTGTTTTCTTCATTTCTTTTGCACTTCAGTCTTGGCATGCTCCGGCCTTCTCTAACTGTTACCGTTGGCTTTTTTGAGAGATTCTGTTGACCTTTAAGATCCAGGCATCAGTTAAGTTTACCTATGGTAGCATATCCATATGAATAGTCTGGGAAAAAAAAAAACAGGTCATTTTTGCCCTTTAATTCCCCATAATACAAGAGAAAAGAGTAAGGGTGGAAGGAAATCAATCGTAACTTATCCCTTGACGAATATCAGCAAACACTGTGTCACAAAACCAATGGGAAGAAATGGAGTATGGATTTTCTGCTGACATTTGTAAAGTGTTTGTGTCAAAGTATTTTTCTAATATAGCAAAGGTTACAGTTTAACAAATTAAAGCACATGTTTCTTTTGAACTGACATGCTGGTCATTTGGGTTAATTTAAATGGCTTGTGTTTTTCTAATAAACTCTCAACGTAACCTGCTGTGATTATGGCCAGTCTTTGCATTAATCTGCCATAAGTAATTGCTTTTTCATCAAAATGAGCTGAATGACAACAGTGTAATAGTCCATGACTCTATCTAATACAAGTTGGAGGAAATACTATATGCCATTTAAAAATGTGCCCAGAAGTGAATTTGCATTGCAAAAACCTGGGCAATGATTTAGGTTTAATATCTCTAATTTCTGCAGGCTAAAGTGCTCTTTGATATTACAGGAATTCTTGAATGAAATAACTATTTTCATTTGAGTTATAGCTTCTATTGCCAAATTTCCTATGAAGGACAAAGCCTTTGTTCTTTGTTCTCCTAATCTCCATGACAGAATTTACTTTAAATTAGTTTATATGTATAAATATATCTAGCACTTTTGAAATATAGTGTGATAAACTACAAAGAAGACATCATAAATGCTAAGGTGTAATTGGACTGTCACGTGTTATGTCAGTAATCATCATCCTAGGAAATTAATCACTTTTACTAAGAATTAAACACTACACATGCATGTCTTTTGAGAAAATCCTTCATAAATATAATATCATTATAAAGATATGTTCGATAATGTTTTATGTGTGGTTCATGAAAATATTTTCATTTCCTGAAAGGCTGTTCAGCACTAGTGCTAATGCATTTCTTTGTATGAAACAACTCTAAACTCAAACTTTTGTCTGTATTGAATAACAAATATAATTTCACAAGAAGTATGTTATTCAAACCATAGATGTACATTTTTCAATCCATCATTTTCCAAACGGCTGAGATCATTTGAATGTCAAAGCCATAGAGTGGATTCTTCTTTTTTAAGTCTGAAGATTGCAGTGAGATGATGAAAGAGGGAAATTTATTATTAAGGTGTGGTTTAACTGGTCCCTAACAAGAATGGTTTTACTCGCAGTATTTGTTAACTGTAATGCTGACAACATTAAGTGACTATCTTGAAATTACTTACAGTGCTACACTACACATGACCAAAATGGTTTTTTGTGTTGCCTTTGGTGTCTGGAGAAAAATAACAAAATATGAGTTTCCCAAGACATCAACGCTTAACTAAAACCTTCACAGATTTTGCCTAACTCCACATACATGCACATAACAAGTACTGTGAATGGTGTATGAAAGGCCTCTCAAGAAAATGAACCGTGTCAAAGAGTATGAATAAAATCAATCTAGTTCTGAGGTTGGATTCTCCTATAAGGTGAGGTGGGACCATGTGTTCTCAGGATTCCTTCATAGATGAAGAGCATAGCAGAAGACTGCTTCATCCTGTGTGTAAATTACATGATCAACACTCCTGCAAAGTGTCTCTGCATAATATAACAAATGGAATGCTTTTTTAAATAATAGTTTCCATATTTTCTTCTGCTAAAAACCACTATAATAAATATTATAGACCTCACCATACCCCAAAATACCACGAACATGGAAAGAACCAACCTACTGCATAATAATAGTCAATTACTTGGCAGTGTGAGCTAATTTAAATATGTGGGTGTCCTTGACAAAAATCTTGTCTTAATTCTTAGATAATTCTTGTAATACATCCTTGGCCTTATAACCAAAGGTGAAAACTCTGAGACTGGATTCACTCACATTTAATTTTATTTTTAATAAAACAATTTTAATTCACCTCTAAAATGTAACATAACTTTTCAAATGAATGGATCTTGTTTACAGCACCAAGCCTGATAGAGTTCAAGTGCCTGGCCAATCCTTTGAAGCACATGGTGGAATTCCTAGGCAAGGACTGAAGTTGGGCTTTGATGACCCTTAAAGATGCCTTCCAACTCAGGATATTCTATGATTCCATACTGAAGGAAGAAATGTTATATAAAATAAGAAGGTAGTGTTACAAAATGCAAGCAAGAACCAGACAGTTCAAGTGCCAACTAACACACAGGTATTTTGTAGATTTTCTTCATGTACAATGTTCAGATATCACGACATTTACATTTTATTTACTTATAAAATGTGCATATTCAGCTTCTTTGAATATCAGACTTGGGCTCCCGCAAAGTGAATGTGATACTATGCATATATATATATATAGTTGGTTTAATTCCTTCAATATAAAATTCTATAATGACAGGTTCAATTTATTTTTCCATGTAGCTCTGAAGCAGCGACTTTATGAGATAGAAAGAATTTTCAACAAACCATTTTTCATTGCAGAAATACAGTTTTCCAGAATTCTAATGCTTTTTACTCACAAACCAGCAGTAGCAGATTTTGTTCTTTAGACTAGTCTTTAGTTCAGGAAAGACTTCTAATTTATTCTTGAAATAAGGGACTAAGAGAATAAGCAGGGCATGAGTATGACATGAAGGATAATAAGATGTAATCTTTTCATCAGGTAATATGTGTCAAGTTGTTTAGGGATTTTCACATAGACTAGAGAAGGAGTTGATGCTATGAAGCTGTTTATTGTATGAACACTCCAGTTGGAAGGCAAAAGTCCAGAATGCTGAAGGGTCCGTTCTAAAGTTTTCTGGCCATGCCTCGAGCAAGGGTTCTCAAGGCCTCTTTGGGACAAAGTCCCAGATGGCAGCTGGAGTTCTTGCAGCCTTCTTTTCTTCTTTCCTCTTCCGTGTGGATGTGTGTGTGAGGTGAAAGTTAAAAAAAGTAAAAGCAAGTGAAAGTAAGGGAAATGAAAAAGCAGGGTGGCTTTTAACCCTAAATTGTCCAATCAGCTAAAAACACAATTCTAAAACATTGCCTTTGCACATATTAAAATTAAACTACAAAATGTGAAATGCAGTGTCAGTTCTTAGACATCTTTACATATATTTACACACATTGTTCTGTCTACATTCATTGCTTAATCTAGGAATGCAAAACAACATTCTGCCGTGTTTTAGTTATGTCTAGGGAAGCACTGAACTTTTAACCAGGGCTTAGGGTACTTTTTACCCTGCTAAGGCACTTAAAATGTATTTCTACTTGCTTAAGCTTAACTCTAACTTATTTAATACTAAAACTTGCACTTCTACATTATATTTATGTGATTTAACATATTTTAATTTCTCTAAAGGCTTTAACTCAATTTCTACATTCTTTTCTCCCTCTGAGAGTCTCACAGAGAGTCTAGAGTCTTGCAATCTAACAAAAATGTGCAGGAATATAATTTCACACAATTCCCTAGCCTGGTGACCATAGATTTTGGCCTTGCAGAAGCATAGTTTTTAGTGTCAAGGTTTTATCCACCATGAATGCAAACTAGTAAAATGCTCCAAAAACTCTTAAACTTTAGTTTGGCTTTGAACAGGAATTCAGAAATTTTGTAAAAGTTCCCTTTCTGCCTTTTTCCTGTCCTCTGGATTGCTAGGGTTATTTCCTTATTACCCTTTTTATTTCAGGCCAGTCCTTTCAAACCTGCCATGTGTCTGCAGTCTTTGCCATGTTCCCTTCTACAAACTATGAATTAATTTTAAAACAAACAGCTATGTTACTGCAGGGAGGTCCTGGATCAATGCACATGGTGGATAACACACACTAATAAACTTCTACGTGATGGCAATGCTAACATCAACACACTTCTAACTCATTTCTTCAGCACAGATCCCAGAAAGAAACTAATAAAGCATAAAGGACATTTTCTTGTGGGAACCCAAAAAAGAACCAGACTCAAAACTACCTCTATTATAAGCTGGTCAAAGAATTAGCATGAGAATTTCAAGTTACTCAGTATCAGAAAAGGCAGAGAGCTGACAATGACAAAGTGCTACCCAAAAAAAAAAATAAAAGACTGGAAATTAATTTACATAACTGCTGCCTGTGGCCTATCTGAGAAAACTGAGCTTCTAACTGTATAAAAATATGAGAAATCACTTTGCCAACATCAGAATTCCTCCCACTCTGTTGTGTCTAGCAGTTTCAGTTCTTCTCAGACAGATGAATGACTGAACAGAAAAATGTCCCTAGGTCACTGATTTTGAGGGAGGGAGTGGTAAGATGTGTTTCCTGAGCTGAGAGAAACAGGAAGAATTCCAAAAAGATCATAAAAATGCCTTCAGTCATAGGGGTTGATCCAGGACAATAATTGAGGAAAGAAACTATTCTACTGCATTCCTAGAACATACCATGGTGTGCCCATACTTAAAAGGATGGATGATCCCATTCATGGAGCATATGCCTTACTAAAATATAGTAGTATTCCAGTGACAATTAAAATATTGAACATTAATATTCATCTGGCAATAGAAGAAAGAACAATCTAAGACCACAGAGTTTGTGAACATTTTTCTGCAGCGGTTCAAATGCAAGGTAGAAACCTTATCTTTATCTATTAAAATATTACCCAAGAAATTTTCAAAAGAAAAGTTAACTCTAGAATATAATCAAGAAAATTTCCTAACTCAAAATTTGTCTTCAAAACAGGTGCTCAAAGAATACTATTTCTGTAAAAGCATCATTTAAAAGATGCATTGAGTTGGGCATCTACAGAAATGAACAGTTCTTGCTCAGAGGACTTATGCATGCATACAGAACAAACAGATCAAAAGAAAATGTCCTTACTAATACAGAATTTGTATCTGGCTTCCTTGATTTACCACTTTTGATGCTGAACAAAATTTGCTGCCAATTGACTTGAACTCCTCTCTTTCCATTTCATTCATATAAATAAGATTTGAATTATTTATTTTGGATATAATTTACTTCTGGTTGTGGAGGGGAGCTATCACTTCTCATACTCCAGACTGTTAAAATATAAGAAGTCATATGGAACTTCTTTTTATGAAGGGTTTCTAGTGAAAGTGTTCTTATACAGCTGTGATGTCTTCTATTAAAAAAAAAAAAATATTTGTTATGTATCTGGTTCACCTACATCAGATAACACTGTCTTTTCTGCCCTGAAGAATTCCCTTTTCATGTCCTTACCTGATCTGTCACAACTTTCAACACAATCAGAATATTAATGCACTTTAACCTAAATCACAGGCACTTGCTCCTATAAAAAGCATAAGACCGTAAAATTGGATTAGCACCATAGAGTGCAATATGTAATTTTAAATCAGTGTAAAATAAGGTTTTAGACCAGCATTTAGGAAGTTCTGACTCCAATAAGATTTGACAGTGAAATAAAAAGGAAGAAAAACAAAGTAGTGCTTGATTTCAGCATAATGGTCTCACTACTTCTTAGCTCTGAACTGTGATTAGAGAGCATTTAATTTTTTCTCTGATAGATATTTGGTGTTTATTTAAGATAGTAGGTTTTATAATAAAAGAAACAAAAATGGTTTGAAAAGGAGGAAGTTCATAACATTAATAGACATAGAGCACTTAAAAAAAAATATGGGAATAAAATAGAAGTATTCAAAATTATTTCAAGGAATCCCTTGTGAATTCACATGTAAACAAACAATGAACTTGGGAGGAAAAGTAGATGCAAAATCTTTTTAATGTGCAACTCTAAAAATTATAGGTTATATATGATAGCATGTATTTTACAGGTGAACTACATGCCAGAGATGTGTATTGCATCTAAATGTCTTCAGATTTGGTCTATTTAGATGTGATTTTCTGTATAGACAAATAACTTCGGATGTCTCACTCTGGAATACATTAATGGCTCATAGTATTTAAATGAAATCTGCCTATGTTTTCTCAATTTAGTTACAGTAATTGCTTCCAAAGACTTTGTCCAACACAAACATAGGTCTGTAATCTTTGAGAAAGAAAACATAGCCCTCCTTTTGACCATTGTAGATAATCACAGCTTTTCAAATCAAAGATGTTCATTACTAGAATTCTAAATATCCTGCTACATATTTAAAAGAAGTTACAGTGTATGGGGGGAAAAAAGGTGGTCTATCTACTCATGGATAAATTTGTCATAAAAACATTTTGTTTTTATGTCTTTTTGTTTAGAAGAATATCAGAATTTATTCACAGAAAAATGTTCCCTCACAGAACAGTCTAAAACAAAATGAACAGATTTGTTCATTCTTATCTCAATATCCATTTCCTAGAATAAAAATAGAGTCATTACTTCAGCTATTATTTGGGATTGTGTATCTAGTAGTTGATCATAGAATTTCAAAGGTACAGAATCAAACCTACTATTACACTTAACCTATTTTTCCCTTCATATGCAGAGAAATCTCAAATGAAAACGTACCAATGGTCTTATCTCAAAAGACAAATAAATATAAGTCATTAATCACCCTGGGTTTCTTCTAAAGCCTGTGATGAGAAATTACTTCTTTGGAGACCAGTTATTCTTATATTTTAGTGGGAGTTGATACAGTCCCTCTAGAGATCTATTTTTCTCGAGATAAAGGTGATGAGTCCTTACCTAGGTAGTGTTTAGACACTAAAGCAGACTGGGAAGAAAAGACTTGGAAAACTATACATGTTCCGTTTGAGGAAAGCTCTTAAAGTTAAGAGCAGTAACAATAATGCAGGGCATGTGATGTAGGTAATAAGTCTCAGTAAACCCTGTCTCATTCATTGTCTGCTTCAATTACAGTTTTCACCAAAGAAGCTCTTCAGAACATCTTTGTCAAATAGTCAAATTCCAACAACTCTGTTACCTCTGAAATAAACTGCACCTCTTCACTTGTTCTTTAAGTAGCTGGGGATGCTTGCCCAAAGAATAATCTGTATTCTAATATTTTTTTTTTTCCATTTACTATTTTATATTCTTTAGAATAAAATTAACTTGAAAAAAAGGTTAAGAATGGCCAGTGAAGTGTTATTCTGTCTAATTCAATTTGCTTATTTGTTCATCATTCACCAATCAACTATAAAGATGTTTCAAAGACAAGCCTTTTGGGGAAGATGCATGTATAATTGTCCTCATTTTTTGGGATTAATAGCAGCAGCACTTAATTGCAATCTTTATTAATGTCAGATAGGTGTAATTCAATAGTAAATAATAAGTCACTCTATGTTATTGTCCAGCCATCAGATATTCAGACATGGTTTGAACAGTCTCAACAGGTGTGTGAAGGGCTGTAGCTTTACCATTAAACAGTCTCCTTCAGCATTGTCAAATGGCTATTGTCAAGGCAAAGAAGTATGAATTTTTTATGCCTTTCATATATGACATACCTAGAATGTTTGGATCACAAATATTCTTTGAAGAAGATTGAGCATGTCTACTGCACTATAAAGGAAGTAGTGTTTTTTCTGACACAACGCTGGATTGCAAAATGCAGTGCAACATAAATAATTTCTGCATCCTATGCCACAATCATAGGGGCACTGCTTCTCAACCATGCCGTATCCACTGCATCCACCTCTCATCTACATTATACTTAGGATGGATTCAGCTGTAGATTCACAGCACTTTTTTCAACTTGTGCAAAATGCCCTGCTTTTATATTCACTTGTCCCAGCTGAAAAGCCTAGGTGCTCCTACTCTGCAGGCAAAGATTCACTACAGTCCCCCGTCAGTCCAAGAACTGATCTGCCTCTCAGACGAATGAGGTTGTCCTCTGCTTCCACTTCTTTACTGCACAGGGCCCCCAGGAGTTAGGAAATATTTTGATAACATCTAAGACTGTAATCTCTGTAAAACAAGAGAATGCCATTAAATTATGATCCTGAACCCAGAAGCACATTAAGGACAATACTATTTTCTCTCTAGAAACCAAATATTCCAGGTGCCATATGTGATATCTGCCTTGGACTAACTATATTTGTATGTACATCATCTCTGGATCCAGAGTTATCTCTGAGCAGCCCAGGCTGTGGCCACCATTTTATGAACTCATATCTACATCTGATGCTTTTGCAAAACAAGTACCATTCAGGCATGGAAGAATGCAAAAATTCTTTACTGTGAGCCTGGTGAGGCACAGGAATAGGAGAATCTCTGGACACCCTGGAGTAGTTTAAGGTCAGGGTGGATGGAGCTCTGAAAAATCTGATCTAGTGAAAGATATCCCTATCCACAGTAGGGGGTTTAGAACTAGGTGATCTTTATGGTCCCTTCCAACCCACACTATTCTATTGATTCCATGATTCTATGATCTCAGATTCCCAAGAGAAAAAAGCAAAGTTTCCAGCTGTACTCTGCCTAAGCACAGCATTACAGTTCTCCATGGACCGGTGGTAGGGAACGGATCAGTTTGCACAATGGGAGGATCCCTAAACCACTCTTAAAATTGCTGTTTGATGTGTCTTACTGGGTTTCAGCCAACCATACCCTTATTTTATCACTGGCCCTGGCACCTTTCCATGCCCTTAGTCTCACTAGTACCCCACAGCTGCAAAAACTTAGTTTTTTCTTTTTATAACAAAATAGTAACAGAATTTTCTGATACTTATGTTCTATTGCCAGAAAAACCTCTTTGTTGGTTTGAATACTAGTGAAGTTTGCAAACAAATTCAATAACTCCAAATTTACTATGCTTCAAACAAGTGCTGCCTGTAGCCACTAATTTGTTTATGTGCAATTTTGCAATGTGCTTTCAGAGAGAACAACTATCGGCAGGCTCTAATCCAGATATAATCATGGCTTTATTTTTATTATTATTTTTAATTTAGTGCAGAGATCTACGGTATAAAGATTGCCAACAGCAATGACTAGATTTGAACATTTAGAAGTAAATTACTAAATATAATGAGATGTGGACTTAATTTGCATTTACCATTAAAAAAAAGAAGGAACTGGACATCAATCAGTGCTCTTAAGCCAGACTTATTAACACTCAGAAATGCTGTCACAGCTCATGTGTACATGGGACATTAGTCATGCATTTTGTTAATCTAACATAATATGGAACATAATTTATCAGGACATCAAAATAATAGCTTTTAGTCCATTTTCCCATCTATGTGAGGATATGCACAATAGACTCCGAAGTTATACATGCACTCTATTAGAGCTAATTGAAACGAGATGATACAATTAACATGGTTCTAAGTAAAAAACATTAACACAGTGCAAAATTCTAATCAAAATAAAAGTGAGTTACATTGGAAGGAAATGTGGTGTATAACTGCAGAACATATTTTTAATTTATTGAAAAATAAAATTTAAAAATAAAGAAATAAAAAAGAAAATCAAAAATAATAAAGAGAAATTCAAAAATATCAAAAATGTCAACCAGACCAGCTATTGTCTCCAGCTTTGATCATCATCTTATTTTTCATGGGATGTGACATTTCAGTCACTTGCAGAAATGATGAATGCTCTAATTCTTGAAATTTAGATGCAACACAAGAAAATGGAACAGGTGGTTGTGGTATGAATGAGAGGCAATGATAATCCATTTATACTATACACTATGCTGTTATAAAAATTGAACTTTAAACATTTTGTTTAGGAAAGTATCCCAGTAATGTAATGAAACTGTCTTAAATTTTCTATAGATTATGACTAAATTTTAATTCAGGCAATGGTCAAAATTTCCAAGACAGTAATTTCTGGTTTTTCCCAGAAAATTGCAATAAATCACTTGTTGACATTTTGTTTGTCAGCTGATTTACTTTTTAAAATATCTTATTTCCTCAATTTTCTTTTCAGACATGCAAAGAACAGCAACAGAAAAACTATATTCAAGCTATTTGGCAAATGACAGTATGCTATGAGAATGTTTGTGGATAAAGACTGGGTCTGTGTGGCATCATGCAGATGAAATCAACATCACAAGCACATGACAGAGTATAAATATAGAGTGATAAATAAAAACTAACAGATTTGGAACTGATTAGCAGGAAATAACAAAAATATTTTAAACAAAAGTTACAATTTGTGATGGTTGCTGGAATGTAGCCGTGGAGAATGAAATCATCTGACTTACGACAGGACAGGAAACCAAAAGACAGCAGAATCTATACTGAGAAATTTAAACAAAAAAGAAAAAGCTCTTTTTTTATTTCTTTTCCAAAATCCTGAAAGTCTTCAGGAAATCTGAATGCTTACCTGGATCTTGTCAGGTCTTCTCACAAGCATAAGAAAAGTAAAATTTACCCATATTAAGAGTGTTGTGTTAAAGTTTACACTAGGAAAGTTAGGGAGACACTTGAGTTGAACAGCTGGATTGAATAGTTGGTAATGTTCAGGGTGGGCAGGTGGGGAATGAGGAGAAGTGGGAGACAGAAGACCTAATTTGCCGATCCTTCTGGAACTGTATAGGGGAAGGAAGGGGAATTAGCAGCTGCTGCTCAGTGAATGCCCTAAATATTTTCTTGCTCTTCCCTACAGAATGATCTGCTAAGCTTTACAAAGGAAATGTAAGTATTAAAGCTGTGACAGCCCCAGGCAACTGCCTACTTAGTCTGCATCTAGGTTATTAAAAAAAGTTTTGGGAGGCGGGGTGGATGCAGTCAAGTGGAAGCCATGAAGAAATAAAATGGGAAAAAGGAATATTGACACTTTCAGGTGCTACTGTAAATTACTTCTGAGCTTTATTTGCATAGCTACTTGCACTGGAAGCTGGTATAGAATAATAAAATGAACATTTAAATTGAGATTTTGTTTGTCTGATGGGATGCATTTTGCTTTTCTCTCAGGTTTATACTTTAAGGTTCCTTTGAAAAGTCTGTGCACATGCACTACTGCATTCAGCTCAACATCTTCTCATTGTCTGGCTTACTTATAAGCTTTGGCATGGACATGAGCATCAAGAAGGTTTGGAAGACTTTTTTTTGCAAAAGGGACAGAAACACATCTTAGTCCTGTTTTAAATCTGCCAATCTAGAGACACTGCAAGTGGTCAGATGGAGCAACCAAAAAGCTCCCATTTCCTTTTCTAATTAAGCTGAAATACCTGCTGCCCTTGAATTTTCTCCATGAAATGCAAAATTGGCTGAAACAAGAAAACCTGGAAGAGATTTCTGTGCATTTTCTCTGTGCTATGGGAAAACAAGTCACGGTGCTGTTTGCTTTACACAGAAGTTTTTGCTTTCTGTTGTACCTCTCAACGCACAACATTTGCAGTGACAAGCTCCAGTGGCATATTGGTTTCCCCACATCAGGTGAGGCCAAAGGAATTAGGATGTAACCCCATTATTTAAACTCTTCTAGCGAGAACAGACCTGAGGCTGTAGGCAGATCCCACTTGGGCTAAATGTTTCCTAAGGGAACATCTCTTCCCAAGTCATGAATGGCTATTGCACATTACTCTGAGCTTTCAAGTCGATCATCTCAAGGAAAACGTCAAAATATATCAGGTAGACAAGGGATTTAGCTTCTTTTTTTTTGTAAGTCTGAAACAAAGACAAAGGAAAAGTATAGAAATAGCTGCAAACAAAAGAGAAATTACATATTACAAGTGCCCTTGCTGGGAAAAATTCATAAAGATTGTATTGAAAACAGATGTTTCAGCTTGGAACATTAAGTCTGTTTTAGAAAGAAGCAGAAGAAAAAGCATGTAAAATCAATTTACATTTTCAGAAGACAACCCAATCATTTATAATCTTTATATCATTCATAATTAAGTCAGATTAGTCTAAAAACAGAATGAAAGTGTCATATAAGTACTTCTATGAAAGCATCAGTAGCATACTTAATGTTTACTAGAATTTACTAAAAGAAAGATCACTCCAAAGAAAGGAAAGTATTCCATGCTTCATTTTAGAAAGGAGACGAATTTAGTTTTAGCACATTAGCACTGTACTATAAAATTGCACTAAATAGCAGTGTTTTTAAAATGCACATAATGTGGAATTGTTATATGTGCATTTGAATGTAGTGAAAGTAACAAGTGGATGTCTCTTGAAAAATACTTTTTTCTTTTTTTTCAAAACTCTCTGATTAGAAACATGTAACAGTAAGGCTTTGTGATGTTCAATCTCACCATTAATAATGTCTGACCACTTGAATAATCAGAAGAACTAGGAAAAGCTATTTTAAATATTCTACATTTCTTTACAATAATGATATGTAGTAACTTAGCAATTAGCCAGAGTAAAGTATAAGGTTTAAGTAATGTAATATTTCCCACATTATATTAAAGACTTTGATCCTTATTCATCCCCTTTTCACTGAAGGAGGAAAGAACCTCATTCCAAGTGGAATTCACATAGTATAAAATTCAAAACCAAGCCTTTTTTCTCATAAAATTATAAACATGTGAAGCACAATGAATGTTTTCGCCATTAGTTCTTTGACCAAATCCATCCTGGTTTTGATGCCATGAATAAGAGGTGAG
>JAWWMU010000153.1:70261544-70287816 GCA_035048155.1 Cinnycerthia olivascens | reverse complement strand
GAAAGAAATCTTTGTGGTTACAGACAGTCCAAACCTTCTCCCTTGTCATGTCAAACACATGTTTTATTTCCTTAGGGTGGTAGGGCTATGACTACTTCTACCAAAGAAACAGATAAATAGTGCAGTGTTTGCAGAAAAGACAGTTGATGATATCTCATTCACTAAGTGGATATGCCTATTTTAAATATATTAACATCTTGATGGAAGACTTTGCAGAGAATGAATCAAACAAAAGGCTCTTATCTCTGCCTAATACACACTGAAATGAAGTTACTATGTAATAGACTTTCTGTATCTCACTGGTATGCTACACATTCAAAGATACTTAAAACATCCTTTCCCTGTGAGACTATCGTTCAGGAAAAATCACATGTGCTTGTTAAAAAAAATACTTAAATTTTATTGAGCATAATAATAATAAAATCAATACTATAAAAATGTTCTGAGATAGTAGAGAAACATTAGTCCTAACAGCCGTAGAAAATGCTGCAATAGAATCAGCCAGAACAGTTAAAGGTTATGGACTATTGTTCTATTTCTCTGCTTAATAAGGCTTTACTTCAGTAGCATATGGGTGTGATTTGATTTTAAGACACATCTTTTTGTTGTGAGAAAAAATTCTCTATACCACGGATCAATAAGGAAATGCAAAGTTCAAAATACACCAGAGAACAAAGTTAACAAGTTAAAATTAGAAGAATTAAGAAGCATGATTATCCACTGTTAAATGAGTTTTATGCCGATGTCAAAATTATGTGTACCAAAGTGAACCAGGTCTAATGCATGTCCTCTATGAAAAAAACATAACCAAGTTAACCAAATTATAAAATTAAGCATTGTTTTATGCATGCAGTCTATTTCTTTTTAATCAGAAATAAATCACTTTTTTTTCAGTTATGAATTCTTCTGATTCTTATGTACCATTTGGTGGTCAATTTCTTACAGAGAGAGTGAACATATCTCTCTAACCCATTACATGGACACCACCAGCAATCATAATATCTAGTTAGTTTTGTCTAGTGATGTTCACATTTTTAAGCATAAATGTTCATTAGAGGAGAAAATGGTATCTCCCTTCCTCTCTAGGAAAGACTCCAGTTTGTGACAATACATGCATCTTGTCAGCAAGAGAAGCAGGTTCAATGTGTCAATATAGAGAGCCCAGAATTGAACCCAACAATTTTACCTGCCATGTGACCTTTTTCTTTTGGTATAGGGAGAAAAGCACTCCAACATTTTATATTTTTATAAAGGACATGTTTGTATCTTCATAGTGTTGGGAATCCACTTTTTTTCCTGCTGTAAATAAGGGCAAATCCTCCTTTCTTGATAAAGGCTTGGAGTATCAAAAGCAAAAGTTTATTAATTGACAAGATAGCACCAAGTTACCAACTTTGCAACAAGGAAAGAGAGGCACATGGAAGCAAATGAACGAACAGATGATATTGAGCAGATGGCATATAAGTGAAAGTGATTTCAGCTAACTTTGAATTGTAAATGCCTGTACATGAGGCAGCCTTTTTGGAGTCTCCATATAATCATTGAAAAAGCCAGGTTAATCTGATCTCTAACAGTCACTCAGATTGGGGCAGCTCAATTCCGAAGGCATAGTCCTCCTAGGACTAAGAAAGGAGCTTTGGAGCACTAGCTCTAACACAGATGTCTCGCAACAGCCAGTTGGATATTAACATAATTGTGTTATTCCTGTAGCTTTTCCAAACCCAGAACAAAAATCTCACAACGCTTCTGAAATGCTATGGTGCTGCATGGGCAGTGGCCAGATAAAAAGCCAAACCAAAACAAAAACGACAGCTCAGATGAGCGCATTTCTCCAATGACACCCACTATTGTTATTAGACATCACTCTTCTAATTTTTTTCAGGCCAGTACAGCATCTTCTGATGTAGTTGATAATGTTTTTAAGAATCTGCCCTTAGGGTTTTGTAGGTCCTTTAGATGTTTTATTGAAAGTCAGAATTTGACATTTTCTTTGTTTAAAATATATTCCAAATAAAATAATCATAAAGGAATAGGTATCCTAAAGGGTACACTGTGCTACTCTTAATTTTTCTGAAATTTTTTTGCTATTAATTCTTTCTCTCCTTAGGAAAAAGGAAAGAGTTGGTACTATAATGCCAAGTTAACTGATCACTGCAATTACGTGACAGTAATGTTGTTTCTAATTTTCTTCCCTTTAATTTGCTAAGTGGGGTAGTAGTGGTTTAGGGTGTGGTTTTTTTTTTAAATTTCGTTGTACCATTTTTTCTTACTTTTTCTGCTCTGCCAGTTGTTCAGCTACATTTGGGAGGAAAAGACTTTTGTTAAAATCCTGATAAACAAATAAGAATGTTATGTGGGACATTACCCTAAATAATTACTCTTCTCTTACTGTGGAGGGCACTCCAGACTGTGATGAACTTTACCATTATGTGTCTCTGTCTGTACAGGCTCATATGTGACTTTACTTCACAACAATATAAATACGAGATTTGTGCATATTTCTTGCAGTTCATATGCAAAATAAAATTTTGGTCCTTACCTTTAAAGAATTAAGCTGATGGCTGAATTCCAGTAGTTCATGACAGTAATTTGGGTATTTGTAAACTCCCCTTCAGATTTGCCCTTGCGAGGGCAAAGAGTGGATCTTCATACACAGAATTTTTTCCTTTTAAGAGCAGATGCCATTTATGCTGTTTCATATAACTATCAATTGCCTCGGTTCTAAGAAAAGGTCCCATGCAGAATTTCTCTCACTAATATAGTAACTGCTTGTGTGGCAGGGAACAACAAGGCCTGAAGAACAGCATCTTCCTGAAGGATACATGAAAAACATTCTTCCAGAAAATAAGGAAATAAAAACACCAATTACCAAGAAAGTATCCATGTCCTTTAGACACTGTTTTGGCACAGCTGTGTTCAACAGTGCAGTGATTATTGTGTAGCACATTCATATAGGGAAGCATGTTTTTCACACTTTGTATTTGTCGCTTCCATATATTCAATCACATGTTGCACATGATCACTCAAAATATTAGCCATTTTGAAATTCTCCTGCACATTTTGGAAAAAAAGTATTTGTGTCATTACTGTATTTGAGACAGAAAGGTTGATTTTTCCCCTTCATTTAATTAGTTTTTTTCTTCTGTATTCTTAGCACAGTGGCTTCTTCATCAAGGTTTACTGTGTCCATGTTAATAGCTTCTCTAAAATAGCAGTTATTCTTCGACATCATTGGAGAATTTTAAATGTAAGATATTATGAAGTTAATCTTTAATTTCTGAGTCTCTTGATGTGCTTACTTTTTAATATCATTGCTCATGCTTAGGATATTTTTAATAATTAAAATAACAAGTGACTTCAAGGCTAGAATTAAAGATGAAACCAATACTTTTGAAAATCTAAAGTAAAGTTTTCTCTTGGACCGAAGACTATATTAAGAAGAGATTGATCTTAAATCTCTGTAATTTTGGAGTAGATTCTTTTGAATTAAAAGTTGCTTATTAATCTAGAAATACATGGGAAATTTACAGCCAGAGAACACTCTGGCTCTTTGTATAACTACATTTCTTCATATATTTCTTCATATAACTACATTTTCATTCGCACAGGATTCTGATCAGAGTCTAAATGTGCCATAGTTAAAAGAAAACAGCTGCCTGTTATGTTGTAGACACAAGAGCCATCTCAAAATAGGCTCAAAAAATATATGCTTTTAAAATATTTCTCTACATTCTCTGACTTTAAGGGATTCAGTGCCTCACTATACTGTGAAAATTTTTACAGTAATACATATTACTTCTACTGTTTCATTTTCTGCTTTCAAAGTGAACACAGTGATAAGCCAGTGACAAGAAATTTCATGGAGGCATTCTGATCTCTTTCATTTCAGCCTGAGATTTCTTAAGCAGTTCTTCATGAGAAGAAAAGCTACTCAGTAATTGGTTTTTAACCTTAATTTAAGCTCCTTTATTTAAGTCTAGAAAAAGTCATGTTCAAATAAAAATTGTTGTGTGAAGTTCTACATTTAATATACCAGAAGGATCTAGGATACTGCTGTTCAAATACTTAACTGCAATAGGTAAAGCTGCTGAAGCACATAGTCCCTCTTTACTCTGGAAATGGCACGAGCTGAACATGATACAAGCATACTTAAAAATAGGTAATTACCTTACCCTCTTTTTAATAAGTACTCCTGGGACTCTTTCCACCCTGGGGTTTTAGTTTACTGTACAGATTACATATTTTAAAGAACATATTTAGCTAAAGTCCCCTCTTTTCTAACAACTGCACTGTACAAAGGACAAGGACACTGTGGCTGATATTCTGTGTATGAGCAAACATTTTTAAGAGTAAATAAAGCCTCCACTGATGACAGATAGCACTTTTTCTGACTATGACAGATAGCCATTCAGTGGGCTTTCTATGTATCCACTGCACAAATTCTATTTTGTCAGCCTGATAAGGAAAAGTGATAGCAGATAGAAATCTGTGTCAACAGAAAGTAAATTAAAAACAGAGGTCTTCCATCTGATAGTATCTTTTTTATATAATGTAATTTCTTTAGCTAATGTTCTGTGTTTTATTTCAAAAGATTATAGAAAAAGTGTCGCTGATGGATTATAAAGGAAATAGGCAAAACTGCACAGAAGGGCATAACATCAAGATTAACAAAAATAGTTGTTATAGTATATATTATAAATTCCTTTTATTGTCTCTTTATAAAATTCATACTTTCCCTCTTTCTCTAGAAAAACGATAGATATTAAAGAGACAAAATATATTCCGATTTTTGGGGACTGACGTTGCCTATTTCCTTTTCAGTACTCTGACCAAATGTTTGCATACTTCTTGGTCTTCAAACTTTCTTTCATGCTTGTTTTAGATGTTATTTGATTCACTCCATGCATTTCAGTATTCAAGGAACTTAGTGGAGCAAAATGGAAAGTTTTAAAATGAGAGTAGAACATTCCATATAAAATTCCTATTAAGAGTGGTGGGAAGTCTTTGTCTAATTCTCCATTGTTTGTATTGAATTTGCATTCAAAATTTCTAACAATGGAGCTTTAGTAGATTACTCATTCATTTCAAAAGATTTTTGGAAACATCTGGTGTTTCACACATACACAAAAAAAAAGGCGATTGGGCTATTGAATGTGTCAAAGGAGACAGAAGCATACTGATTTGTCACAAAGAGTAGTCCCCATCACTGTTTATCACCAATTGCTTTAGAAAGATGTTTAAAGAGAGCAATACACATTCGATTTGTAAAATCAAGCATCCTGTGGTAATCAACATTGTCTTTAACCTTGAATTAACTGACAATATATGATTATAAATACATGTTCTATCTGAGAATAGAAGAAGCAACATAAGCAAAGAGCACACAAGAGTACATTAAAATTACTTTTATAAATAGATTCCATTGTAATAATTTGATGATCAACATCTTGTTCAGCCATCACTTGTATGCTACAATTTTTTAGCAAATAAAATCATTCACTAATAGCCATATTACACACTTGCAGAAGTCAGAACCTATAATTTATAAGTAAAAATATTAATGAAAAGAGGATAAGTCAACAATGTAACTCACTGTATTGTGCTGTTATTTTTTTGCACAGCTGAAGGTATTAGAGGCCATTAACATGCCATGTCTTTATTGTAATTGTATTTGGAACATCCATTGTATTTGGAAAATATAGGTTTTATAATTCTGAAAAGGTCTTTCTTTTAGCTAGAGCTAAAATTTACCCACAGTACTTTGTTCGTATGTTTTCCAGTTTTTCCATATTGGTCTAGCTGAGACATAATATTTCCATTCAACTCCTGACCCAAAAAATGGGCTTAAAACTTTAAAAATAAGAGAAACTTTAACTTATCAAGGCAAGACAGTGCTCAATCACATTTTTAAGTATAATTAAGTAATTGACTCCTTCTGAATTTACTAGACTTAGATGAATTATAGTAGTTTCCTGCACTACTAATGAAATTTTATGAGCCAAGTTTCTTATCCACAGCCTGAGGAACACAGACAGAACCTCTGTGCAAAGTAGAAGTAAAATGGTTCACAGCCAAAGTTGTCAAAGTACTTTTATAGAGACAAGCAATTGAACAAAAGGGCACTGAAGGTATTAAATTCACAAAATGACGGACAAAAAAACCCTATAGAATATAAAATCAGACTAATGCCAGTAAAGTTTCTACAGAAAAGTTATAGAAGATTTTTTTATTTGTTGGGGTTTACAATGGTTATTTCTTAGGATAAAGCTAAGTTCTAATCTTTAAAAAAAAAAAAAACAAGAAATATAAACTATTAAGATATGAATAGGCATACACTATTTGAAAAATTGCATAAGAGAAGGAATAAAACAAATGAAAAATAGAGCTCATGTTTTGATTATTATGGAAATATACAACAAAACATCCAATCTGTTTGGTTTTGGTTTTTTTCCTCTTAATTTAGAACAAAACAGAAACATAGGACAAAATCTAAAAGTAAAATTACATGCATGGAAATTTGGAGAGATAGGAGCATTCACAGCTAACACCTTCAAATGCCTATCTTGTCTTAGAAATTAAAAAAAAATCATATGTCTCATTATTATGCTAAAAATTACCCATATCAAAATCTTTTAGAATGATAAAAAAACTGTAGCCATTGTACAAATTTTTATTTAATTTGAACTTGGTCAGATGAGATCAATATTGTGTACTGAACTTTGTATGCAATACCTCCCAATAGAATACAATGTGATTATCATAAATGCTTACATTAAGGATATTTTAAATTTATTTGCCTAGATGCTAAAAGTTTCCTGATAATGAAAGTGATACAAATGAGGCAGAGAATCTTCCTGCACAGAATTTTCCTGTACAGAAGGATTCAGCTTTGATAAATTATCCCATATACACACACAAATAGTTAGTTTGAATTGAAGCACAGGATATGAAAAACATATCTATTTTGCTGACATAGTGACAATGCTATTTTTCCCTGGACTCTAAAGTGGTTTCTCAATGGTGCAATTTTAAAGCCTAAATTCCATTAAATTGTTCATGCACTGAAGAAACCAAATAAAGTGAATAAGTGTTTTATAAACCAAAATTTTCTTGTTTGTTGTCCTTGGAAATTGCTTGATATAAAAATATCTGTGGTTACTGTCATTATTGGCATACAAAAGAGCACTACTGTAACTTCTCTGTAAGTATTGCAGGGTGATGAAAATGGAGTTTCACAAAATGTTCATTTCCCCTCCATGTTCACCCCCTTCACAATGTTAGCAATGGTGATGATGTCATCCCTACTAAAAAGCAAGAAATTTTACAGAAAATTAACTAGATAGAATTAACCCCAAAATTCTTTTCACATTTTTAAACAGTATTTCAGAATTTAATAGAAATTTTGGATAGAGATTCAGACTTTTTGTGCATAACATACAGGTTATTTTAGAGTTTCTGTTACTCATTTATTCCCTATAATCATGTTTCTCCCATTTGAGGTTTTCATTCTGTCTTAGCATTCACAGCATTACAAGGACTGTGAGTTATAAGACAACAGAAGGAAAATTTAGGAAAACATATATTAACAAAAATAGTCAGCTGAAAAACTTGTAAGAATTGAGAGAACTCAGTTGCTGTAGCATTTAATGTATCTGACTTTGCTTTGCAATCAAGCTAATTAGGCCACACTGTAGTACAAAAGACACATAGTCCAATGAATGCACTATAAGTCTTCAGCTTGAATCCTTTCTTCAGAGTATTGCTAGTATTTCTTTAGAATCCAGTGTGGATGGAACATTTCAACACTTGCAGTCACTTCAGCTAGTTGATGATTAGGAATCCCTGTATAATATTAATACTTGTTGCTATAACATAAATACAGCAGGACTTGTAAAACGGAAATTTGTGAACTTGGATTTTGGTGAGTTTTTTTCAAATAAGTCCACAGAATCATGTTTAAAGTTTTTGTTACTAGTCTGTTCCTACTTGCAATTTCTAACACACCCTATTTTAAAACTCTGAAAATGTCAGTGGAGATCCTTCTCAGCTGAGGGCGATAATTGGCAGGATAGGATTAAGAGAAGAGTTTTGATCTATTCATTTTTTATCCATTCCATTTAGCAATCCAGTTGTTTTTCCCTTAGTTTTATGCTGCATTGGGTTTTTGGTTTTTCTGTTGTTGATGGTTAGTTGGTAGGTTTTTTTTTCCATAACCAAAGCCTACTGAAATATTTAAGTCTTATCAAAAACAAAAGACAAGGGAGCTTACAGCTTAATTGCTAAATAATGTAGACTGGGAAAGGGCTGATCTTTTTCACTCTTCCCATTATTCTTTCTGGAAAGCTTTTTTGCTCTATTGCTTTTTCTGTTTGTGAATGTTTGGATGCATGCAGGAAAGTGTAGCAGGGATGAGAAATGCACAAGAAAAATGATAGCTTGACACTTTGCAGCCACAATTTGGACCAAAGACCAAGTACCTACAATCAATACCTTTACTTCTACATTGGAAAAAATTTGCTACTTTTGGGTTTTTTACCTTTCTATATTAGAGATTATACTGATTGCTACATACTACCAACAAAGAGATATTGATCAGGACACCCTGGATACAAAGATATAATTGCCTTGTGGTTATAATAACTCTTATTTTTAGCAGGAAAGAAGAAACAAAATGTACATGATACAGCAAAAAGAATTTCCAGTGTAATTTTGTCATGTTAATTGACATTCATTCCTTGTCATTTCCAGGAATACTTATGTCTTTTGGTTGGCTGAGGTTCAAGCTCACAATGTCACTACGAAGAGCTGAAGAAAGCCTTAGACCCTATCATCTCAGTACCAGAGAAAACTTGGTATCTCCTCCTTATTTTTTTCCTCAGGTGACTGAAGCATTAGGCAGTAACATTTTGTGTCCAGGACTGTGTCTTTTGGGAGACAAGCTCTCAACACTGATAGAGCACTGGCACTTCCTACCTTGGTTTCTAGGCACTGACAGTGAAGGCAGAGAGCAGATGCAGTGTTCAAAGCAGTATGGATTAGAAAGGCAAAAGAGCAAAAGAGACTGAATATTGGCAGAGTAAATGGGATTAATATCTGTTACTGACTTTTTGTTGTCTCCTGGGTGAAATTCCCTCTCCTTTTGGTATAAGCCCACCATAAGAGCACATGGAAATTATATATTTATACATATTACGTTTTATTCTACCTTTCTACTGAAGGAGTTTCCTAACGTGCACTGAAACTAGGATGTCTTCGTTCCCTTTTAATACATTTTCTCAGTCCAGTATTTTACTTCGTTTTAAGGAGATGAGTATATTTTCTGAATAATGAGAGATCACACACCGAATACCCTCATTCAAAGAAAGTAGGACAACAAACACGTGAGGTTATGAAGAATAAGGTGGTAATAACTTGTACTGTTGCTGGAAAAGCCTTTATTTTACTCATCCTGCTTCCCCTGCTGCCTCACAATGATTCCTTCATAACTGCACACAGGTAGATTCCTCAGCACTGAAGGAGAGCTTTCTTCAACATTGGTCTTCAGAGTATTCAGGGTATTACATGACTGGTTAGCTGAACAAGAAAAGATGGATGTCCCTGCAGGATGGAATGGAAAGCAAGTACAGCTCCAACAGACTGGAATTACAAGAGCTCGCTAAAATGCTCCAAAATTTGTGGGTTAAAATTTTCATTTTTTTTTTTTTTAGGGGTTTGTTTTTTTTTTTTTATAATTCACCATCTGGTCTTACTTTCTAGAAAATGCTGGTATGCTGCTATATGTACCCTATTTACCTGGTAAATATAATAATATCATTGAGCACTTTTAAACATTTCTAAAATATTTGTACATTTTAGAACATTTTTTAAATTCTGACAAAACCCTTTATTTTTTGCAACTCTTTTCTGACTGCCATGTACTACACACGGATTTAGGGGAGGAAGGGAGAATAAAAAGATGATGATGACCAAATGCCCAGAAAATTAAAGTTTATAGGCTAGTTTTAATGCTCTTTGACACTCACTTAACATCTTTCTGATTTGCAGTCTCTGAAAAGGGTACAAAAGTAGTTAGAATTAAAAAGGGTATGAAAGCATTTGGAATTAATTTCAAGACACGCTGAAAAATAAAAAAAAACCCAGTACTTTTGTAATTCAGACTAAAAAGCTACTGCATGTTTTATATCCTTCTATACAAAACCAAACCAAACCAAATCACTGGGTTTTTTTACCTAGAAATGTTCTTTTAATTTGGTCATACAGAGGTCATTTGATACGAACTGAGTACACAGTTATATTTCTAAGATGTCAGGAACATTATTTTACTACTTTCACATTTGTTGAAAATTACAACCAATTAGATTTCTCACTAAAATAAGAATAAAATTGATGCTTAATAATTTAAATAATTTCGCTTATACACCTCATAGAAGCTACCGCAATTGTGACCTGGTAAACATACTGACAAAAAGGGTTATATCTTTAGCTGGAGTCCCAAGATATCTCTGATAAGCTCACCCAAAACCTCTGTGGTGGAGAGTAGGCAGCAGAACAAAGAAACCTTGATGGGTCCAGGACAAAGAAACTGTGATCATGAACTGATCTCCTAGGAAAACAGAAATCAGCAATAATTATTCCAGTAACTGCTGATGTGTACCCACTTTTGTATCTACAGTGAAAAGTTTAAAAAAAAAGTAGATTGCTGCCTACTCAAAGAGAGCGTCTTTGCACATTTTTTGGGTCCTTGACCTGCATGAGATCTTCTGGACAGACCAGAGTCTTGCTGGAGATGCCTGCCTGACTCTGCACTCCATGACACCAGGACAGGCGTAATCACTAAAGTGACAATCTTTTCCTCAATGATTGGAACAACTTGCTGAGTGCTGTAGCAGTAACATTTTGTGTGATACATTTATGGGGCGCACACACAAAGGCAAATGTTCATAACCATATATTTGCTTCCATAGTTGGGAAACAGTAATTGCTCTACTATAGTAATTTATATATACACATATACATATATAAATTTAATTGCTCTCCTAGGAGTAATTTTGCAGAGACATATATATATATATATATATTTGTATGTATTTGGTTTTAATAACAGTAGCTTTATAGTAACTTGTAATAAAGACATTTTCAGAAACTCAGACTTCTGCGACCTTGTGTGTTGTGGAACCCTGAGAATCCCAGTCTCCATCTTCATACATCTGCCAGTCAGGAAACCCTCATAGGTCATGATAGTGATCACTACAGCATCATAGCAAAATGAAACGTTAAATGACTACAATAACTAATGCAGAAGAGCCTCCCAGAATAACAGAAGAATGCTTAACGTGTTTGATAAGGTCAATTTCCACACATTTGATAAGGTCATTCTAGATAGGGAATTTTTATTGTTATGTACTGCTTTAGGTTTTATTAGACTAATGCCTGTGAAGGATCAAATATACTAGATATTTCATAGAACTACAGAATAGAATCAAATCATAGAATCATCCAGGTTAGAAAAGATTTCCATGATCATTGAATCTAACCTTTGACCAAACACCAATTCATCGATTAATCACAGCACTAAGAGCTGTGTCCAGTCATTTCCTGAACAATTCAGGGACAGTGACTCCACCACCTCCCTGGGAAGTCCATTCCAATGCCTAACCATCCTTTCAGTGGTGAAATTCTTCCTGATTACGGACATGAACTTTCCCTGGCAGAGTGTGAGGCCATTTCCACTTGTCCTGTTGTAAGTTGACTGGGAGTAACGACTAATCCTTGCTTGGCTACACCCTTCTTTCAGGGAGCTGTAGAGAGCAACAAGCCTTTGCCTTAACCTCCTTTTCTCCAGGCTAAAGAACCTTCATGCTTAATATTCCAGCACAAGGTTTAATATAATTATCACTGACAAAAATTAGGGAAGCAGCGCTTCCCAGGTTGTAAGGTTCTGCCATGCAATGCTGAAGGAGGAGTTAAATCACTCATTGGAGTGGAGGAAATGTCAGGATTTACCATAGAGGTAGGACCTGGCTCCCTAGAGGAACAGTAACTGAGATAATTACAAATAAATGTCCCAAAAATATCCCAGTTTGCACTGAATTATTTAAAAAACAGAACTTTCATTCTGATATGGACAGATTCTGACACCTATGGATCAGTGGTTCTTCAGAGTAAATTGCAAAAGTGATAAGAGGAGGAATAGCCTACATAGTTCTCCATGAAGTATGAAATATATTGTGTTACTGTAAACATCCCAAACATATTAACACCAATAAATAAAGACAACAGTACAGATGAGACCATTGATTTATTCATAAATTCTGATCTGTTTTCACTTTTTCTATGACCTCATTTAATCACTGCATGTTTTTAAGGTTGCCATAACAATCTTTAATTTTTTTTATTATTTAAAGATGTTTTATAGGACGGTTCAATAATCTTGTCAATAAACATTTCACCATACGTTTGTATAAATGATACTTATTAGTTTCAATTGTGACTACCCCCTCATAAAATAAATATTCTAAAAATTGAATGCACATAATAAATAAAATTCCACTGTTCAAAATGTCCCTCCCTATTTCTGATGATTAATGACCAGCTCTGCCATTCACATTGCATGCATAATGCAAGACATATTTGTCACTTTCTTGGCCCCAGCCCACTCTGTATCTCCTCCTTGACTCTGCCTTACTTGTCCCTCTAAAGGCAAATACTGTATGTAAACAAAAAAATACCCTTATTCTTTCCAATCACTTTACATACTGTCACATTACTGAATCATATTGTGCCGGATCCCTACAAATAAAATAGCCAACCTAGATTATAGACAATGACAGAAATGTTAATAAACTACTTATTGAACTAGTTACATAAACTTGTTATCCTGTATTTAAAACAAGTCTCCAGAAATTCTCATGATCCATCATGAACTTAAGGGTTATATAAAATTATTATTTGAGTTGATAATATCTACTGTGTAATTACCATTTATTTTGATAGTGTGAAAAATTAAGTCAGACAAAAATTAAGTCAGACAAAAATATTTTTTCTGGTTTTTAATTTACTAAATTTATTCTAAAGTTTGTTATTTATTTTATTCTGTGAACCATACACTCAACTGTCTGTTGTCATGCCACGTGGTTTTTTGCTTTATTGCTTGTTCAGTGGCTGAACTAGCAGAAAGATATGCCACAGAGCAGTAGCCCATGTCCACAATTTGTGGCATGAAGCAGGAAACTGAACAGCAGCAGCAATCCCACTCCTTTCATGTCTCAAAACTGCTAGTCTACCCCCTCCAACTCCAACCTTCCACATATATAACTTTCTCATAAGAAAGCTTGTGCAAGTATTTGACACCACATCACCCTGCCCTGTGTCAGCTAACTGCTGGGTGCCAAAGTGGAGCCCATGATCCTGGAACAGGGGTACTCAAGGTCAATCTATCACACATGGAGAGAGTTGATCACTTCACTGCTGGATTTGCAATAACGAGCCTGCTGAAAAAAGGTCTCTCTGAGCTGGATAATTAAAAAAAGTGTAATGGAGAAAGCTTATCTTAAGCTTTCTCCTAATCCACAGTTAGGGCTTTATTCATGTCTAAGTGTAAGCAGCTGGTGCCTCCAACCCGGATTTACTGTCCAATACACTCCTAGAACTTGGAGAATAGGTTTTCTACAAGATAACACAGAGGGAACACCTGTCCTTTATGAGATAGCTAGGAAAAGAAGGGACTGAGATGGGAAGAGATTCCCTGTTGTCCTTCTCCTAGCAGTTGTAACACTAGCCCAGAAGTTGCCCTAGTACACATTCACTTCTGTCTGTCCTTTGCAAGAAGTGTAATTTCCTCTGGTCTAAACCAAAGCTGCTTCCACCACAGAAACAACCACATTGGTAAGCCCCAGTTTAGTTTGGAGCATCTAATATTTTCCAATAGTGACCTAATTTTACAATTCCTCTCTATTTCATCTGCAAAAGTTTCTCATTCTCTGCTTCTTGAGCGTCTTTTCTCATCTTTTCTCTTTCACTTCTTACCATTTTCACCTTCTATCAGAGGCTTCATTCAATAATGTCCCATTCTTCCTGAACCTTGTTTTACCTTTAGCAAATGGAGGTAATGCAGTGGCCCTGGATGAAGGTTGCCTTTCTCTGGGTGATTAAGTACTCATAACAATCAGTGTCAGATGAATAAATCAACTTTGATATTGAGTTTTCTCTTCTGTTTTCAGTTCTCAGTTTTAAGAAGACGGGATAAGACATAACAACAGGATCACCAGCAGTTCCTGAGGACCTTAATTAACTTTTTTTTTCTCTTTTTCTTTCAAATGAACAGTTTTTACAACTTATAATATTATCTAAAACATCACTATCCAGGATTTTCTTCTCTGTTAGAGCTTTCTGAAGCTAAAGAAAAAAAGCAAATGAGAAAAAAATATAATGTCCTGTTGCATCCCTTCATTTTGAGCATACTGTATTTCTTGGTGCAGATGAACCATCCACTAATAAGTTTTTCAAATTATCCAAACAAACTCTGAACTTCCTGCTGGTTCATTTCTCTGTATCCTTCTCTTTTCTCTTGCTGTCAGCAGCATGGTTCCTTCCATGCTGTTAGACCACCTGTTCAAAAGAATAATAATAACAATACCCCTTACTGTTAAAAATATAGCATTTCTCCCAAGTTAACAAATTTCCCATTACACCACTTTAAAATTATCTTGGCGCAATTAACATATCCTGATTGATCCCATTGGAAGTATCCAGGCACTATAATGTAACTAGTTAATCTCCACAGGAAGAGTCAGCCAAATCACCTGCTCACACTCATGATGGGGTCTAAATTGAATTCCACAGGAACAAGCTCTGGCAGAAGTCACAGTTTATTCAATATCTGCCAGGAGTAAGCTGTGCTGTTATGGAAATAGCTGCTACATTCCCTGTACCACAGTCAGTGCAAACACAAAAGCTCAGTTTAGTGGGTATGTCACAATCCAGTATCAAAACTCTTTCCTGCAGCTGGGCTCCCTACAGCAACAGTTACCTCCAGCAGAGATATGGTTCCAAAATTAAATTGCCTTCCCTCAAATACTGAATCTAATAGCTTACATTCCTCTAATTGCTCTCACTCTGACGGCATCTCTTCCCGGCCCTGGTAGCAAGTTGAATGGGGATATGCCTTGTGCATCCTCAGACATAGGGATAAGGTTATTGACATTACGCTCCTCAAAACCTACACAGTTTAATAATCCCCTAAGATTTGTTTAATTGGGGGAATTACAATTTTTTTTTCTATTTTAGCACACCACATCCCCATGAGATGGCTTTGGATGTATGTCAGCCTTTTTACATCAGGGAGAATAGTAATAATCTCCAGCTGTGAAGAAAAATCAGATGCAGATTTTTATTCAGTTATGAAAAAATAAAATAAGCTATGAACTATGAGAGATTGCTGAGTCAAGATTTGGCCAATGATAGATGTCCAACTGTGGAATATGACTGAAACCATGTAAGTATTGTATTTTTATAAAAACCCAAGCAACAAAATCAAAACCACCATACATAGACCCTATTGTGTTAGAGTTTAAATGCAAAAATAAAGTAGCAATTATTGACCAAAATAATTGCAATCTAACTACCTGGAATAATATCAGCTCTTTTAAAGAACAAAGGACTAAGTAATAGATCATATAGTCAAGATTTTTACAGAAGGTTATGACAGAAATACCAGAAGTCACAGAGGGAGGAAATGAAGATAAAATGTCTCAAATACAATCTGCAATCTTAATCAAGCTCATCCTTTCCTTCCTCTGAGAGTCTTGATTAGCTGCACAAAATGACTGATTCCAAGCTACAGCTTATTTTGAGAAATTAACTATGTAGGCTGAGGCCACTTCTGTGAATTATGGTGAAAAAAATGACACCCAAGGTCATAAACTCAACCTGTCAATCAAACAAATAAAAACATGGGATTGTTTAGCCATACCAACTAACTAGTCCTGTGGAATGCTCATATTCCAAATACTTCTAGGACAATCAAATGACTTCATAAATAATCCACTTACATTGCAGAAAAAGTTCCTCCAGATTTTATTTGGTGTGCCCATGGTATAACTTTTAAAAGAGAGAAACATTTCATCCACATATAGATTTCTGAATCCATGCTATAGCAACCACTAGGAATGGTCAGAAATTACCCATGTTCATCTAATTAAAAACCTACCTTTAGCATGATCTAAACTTATCTGCCATGTTTACAAAATCAGCTTGCTGCACTTTAGAAGTTATTTGAAGAATCTGTACCTTAAACAGCAAAACATCCAGAGAACAAACACAGTTATATCAAAGGAAAATGTTCAACATAGTCAGTTCTGTTATCTAAAGGTCAGTATTGAAAGTTATATATGTAAAACAAATCTTGATATTTTTTCTTTTTTTGTGGGTTTTATAGAAATGTTAATTATAACAATGGCAATGTTAATTAGAACACTAAGCTTTGATAATATTATTCCGTTGATTTGGAGAAGGTGATGTCAAATTAAAAAGCAAGAAGAGGTTGTTTTTCACTGTTGTTTTGTTTGATTTTTAAGTCAGAGACATGTTTTCAAGTTTGGTTAGGAACAAATTCCCCCACGTGTCATGGGTCTGAGAGGAACACGGAACAAAAGATCAAATTTCACTTGCTGCTGCAGGTTTTTTTGTGGAAACCACATACAGAATTGGAAAAGGATGTAGCTGGAGAATGACTTGTGTGGGCATGGAAAAGCCTTAGGAAAAAGTACAATTTAAACACAGCTGGGAATAAAACACCTACCTAAGAGTGCTATATTCTACATTTTTGTTGATGCTGCTTTAGGTTTGGGGTTTTTTGTGGGGTCTTTTTTGGATTTTTTTCAGTGCTAATGATTCCCAGTATAGAAAAAACTTATCCAAGGTAGTATATTTTCCCTGAACACCCTTAGTTCCATGGTCTTGACAGATATTCAGCACCTATTGTTATTCACTACTATCCAAAGTGCATTTAATCTTTTTTCTTTATACTTAGTTTTACTTTTACTTCTTTTTTATGAACTACTTTTCCCTGAACCATATATTTACTTCAAATTTCCTATTTTCTAGATTACATCTTCTGGATTTGTGCAGAATTTAACTTCAGAGAACTAAGAAAGCTTTTCTATATTAATGTTATCATCCTGAGCCATGGTTCTGAAATTTTTCAGTTTGTTACCTATGCCTCTTCTGCATTCTAATGAAGATAACTGGAAGTTCCTTATTTTTTAATGGAAACTTAGATTCTTGAGACTCAATAGCACTTTTGCTGCATCTTCTAAAAGACATTAATATCCTCTCTATAAATCAGTGAGTAATTGTTCCCAAAGTTTTCTACCAGAGGACTCTCAAGTGCATGATATGATAACAGCATAATCTTCAGCTTAGAATGCTCTCTGCAAGTACTGGCTCAGATTCTATTTGTGCTTTTAAAGGATGCTCTGCATGGAGCAATCAGTTTCAGTGATTTATTTTTCCCCCTTACAGGGTAACCTCTTTTGCTAAACATTGTATTGAAAGCTTCCTGTATTTCAGATTAGTTTGGAAAACATAAGCAATAGTTTTATGTGAGTGACTCTTTTTTGTTATTGGGAGGCAGGCAGAAAATTTGCTCTTACAGACAAGGAGTGTGTATTTAGATCTAGATCACCAAATGATCAATCACTGAAATGAACATCAAATCAACACTTCATAAATATGCTAACAAAAAATATAGACATTCATCTACCCAATGATATACAAGTAAAACTGGTAGGACTTGAACTTCGGGATCATTAATAAAAAAAATCTAATCCTTTAGAAAGAAAACAAAAAACACAAAAGAAAATGGGAGTTTGATTAATACAGAAGAGGCAAGAGGAAAGATTGAATTCTGCTTTACATAGCACACGACCCATGTGACAAATAATAGTTTACATATGCATATAGTTTGCATATGGATTTCCAAGCACGTACATATATATACACATATATTTAGGTATATATCAGCAACAGTAAACTGTCAATGCAATTAAGACATAAAAATATTATCATAGACAAAATTCCATTAATCTGTTGACAATTTTTTTCAGTTTTCTTCTCACTTTAAAGCTGATAAATGTTCTCTTGCTTCCTTCTCAAGGTATTATTTCCTGTTATCTGATACTTGCTTCTACCAAAGCCAACTATATATTCTTGCTTTAGATGAAATTGAAAGCTGAGAGCCATTGAGTCACAAACAATGGATATGGAGGGATAATTTGTCCAGGATTTTAAAAGGGCTGGTATGTACAGAAATGAAGCTTGAAATCTGAATTTTATATTGTTTTGAGGGTTAACCACAAAAAAGAGAAGACAGCTTTTACTAAAGTTGCAGAATAAATAATTCTTATCAATCTTCCAGTAGTTAATGAAATAAATCCTTCTTCTTGGTTTTATTTGGCTGTAAAACTTGGCTTACTGTTGGTCATTTCAGTAGAAACATGACAAGCACACCTGATGATACCTCCAGCTAATCCACTAATTGGCACTTCCAATTACAGCTTCTTCAGCTTCATCTTCTCTTCAAAGATGCAGAATCAACAAACAATGGAAGGACTCTTGAGCCATAAAAGAATGATAAGCTGAATACTAATATTTTCCATTCTTTATCCTCTCTTAATTTTTCTTTTAGGTGCTATATAAAATGTCCCAAAACCAAAAGTGACTGGCTGTTGTTTACCATGTTTCTTCACTGTCACACTTCAGCAGTAGAAATGTGTCACTGTTGAACAGAAATATTTGAAGCCAGATGTAGGATACAGCTGATTAAATAACTGTATAATTAATTCGTTTTATCTAGTTCTTATTTTTATCAATTTAATTCTATTTATTTCGTTATTTTTTATTTTAATTTTATTTTGATAGTTTAAATTCCATAAAAATATCTAAAAAATTCACAGGGATTTTGACCCTCAGAGTAAATGTACTGCTGAGACTCCTCTGGATATTGCACTTTACAGATAAGTGATGTTGTGTGCTTCACAGAACCACAGAAACATTTAAGTTGAAAAAGACCTTTAGGGTCATAAATTCCAGCATTTGACTGATCACCACCTTATAAACTAGTCCATAGCACTGAGTGCCATGTCCAGTCATTTCTTGAACACCTCCAGGGATGGTGACTACACCACCTTCCTGAGTAGTCCATTCCAATGCCTAACCATCCTTTCAGAGAAGAAATTCTTCCTCTTACCAAAATGAACCTCCCATAGAGCCACTTGAGGCCATTTCTTTTTGTCCTGTCACTGATTGCCTGGGAGAAGAGACCAAAACCACCTTTCCTTTTAGAGAGCTGTACACAGCAATAAGGTCACCCCTGAGCCTCCTTTTCTCAAGGCTAAACCACCCCAGCTCCCTCAGCTGCTCCTCACAGAGTGCTAGTCTCTAGACACTTTATAAGCTTTGCTCCCCTTCACACAAAGAGGGATTCATCTGATTTAGAGCAGATGCTAAGATGAGTCAGTCTTTTTTCCATCCATAGAAAAAAAATGGGCATTCCCAGAGCACATTTCTTCTCATCCGCAAGGTGACATTTAAAACAGCTGAAGTGATTCATGCCTTTAAATTCCTTATTTCTTCTGACTGAAATAAAAAAACCCACAAAAAAACAAACATTTAGAAAAATAACTCAATGTAGATATTTTTGCTATAGACATCTGGACTTCACTAAAATAAATTAACCTTCACAGACAGGTCTGTCATAAAATTGCCTTAATATGTGTATACCTCAAAGGATACCACAAAAAACACGGTAGCCACTATATTGCATAAAATAGCAGAGTTTTCCTCTAATTCTTGTAATTCAAAGGAAAAATGAATAGTGATGGATACACTTCAACAGATAAGAAAAAGAAATGAATGGAACTTAATATTACTATTCAATATGCATTGCCTGCTACCTGAAGGAATTCAACCAATCTTTGATGGAGGAACACAACCTAGAACACAATAAAAGTCAAAATAGTATTTACTCTTCTCTGAGCAAGTTTTTCTTTTGCAGAGATCTCAAAGAACATTATAAACAAAAGAAATCTCATGGTTTTAATCAGATAGAGACATACACTGAAGTGTAGAGAAAGGAAGATATTTAAGGTTGCTAATTAAGCTAATGATAAAACTGGAATGAAATTTCCCTTACTCCCATTTTAAGTCACATTGGCCACTTAGAGTGTTTCAGTCTGTAAAGTCTTTCACATAAAAAAGGAAGAGAAAAATTAGAGATAAGCAATGTGTATATAACCATTTTGAAGATAAAGCAGAAACATATTTTGTTACTCACAATGCCAATAATCTAGTTTCTAGGACATTATCAAAAAGGGATTTTATCCAAAATGCAGTCTTCTTTTACAGTTGAAACAGAGAAGATTCACCAGGTTACTAAATGTTAATTACTTTTATTTTTGTTGGGGGAGAGGGATGTCTTTATAAGGCAGAAAACACTTCAGGAGTCTGTATTCAGTCTATAATATCTCCATTGCTAAATACAATTTAAGACCACAGTTATTTGATGATGTATAGTGGAATATTTATATGAACAGTTTTCTTAAATATTTACAGCAAATGACTGTACTGGAAAAAACTGTATATACAGACTCCTGTGCAATTGTTGGACAGATTCTGAAATATCCCTTTAAAACTCCCTTCTTCTGAGTAATAGAAATCAAAATCAGGTACAGCAAGGAAAAAATAATGCAGATAATTCAGTATTTCAAAGAGAAAACAGCATCTCTGATGGGAAAAAGCACCCCATCATATCTGTAAATAAGCTTTTAAAAGTACCACACTATAACATACAACCCTTTCTTCAAGATATTGAAACTTTGGGGATTTTGTAAACAGTAATATAGAGTGGATAAAAACTACAGAGGTCAAGTGTGTATAAAAATTGAGCTGTTATATAGTATGTATGTTGATTGTTAAGGTAGGAAAGAATTCTTCAAACAGTGTTATGTAAAGTCTTTCAGCACAGGCTGCCACTTGAAATACAACATTAGCTACATTAGCAGGGGACTAATGAATTGAGTTATGCCTAGATGATCCTAGCAGGCAGCCCATACCCCATGTGGCAAAGAAGGAAAAATGTCTGCAGGTCCCTGCCATGCTAAAGGGGGAGGAATCACTTTCCAGAACCCACATACAACCATACAGCAATAGCAGCAACAGCAGAAAAAAAAATAATAAAAAAAACCCCAGTGCTCCGTCACAGAAGAAGCCTTACCTTGTCCTCTGAACCAGGTGACTGAAGACCTTTGTAATTTTAATCAGTCTCCCTACAGCTGCAGCAGTTCTGAGCCTAGGGAAAGCATCCCAGGCAATCTTGTCACCCCCTTTACCCACTAAAGAAGCAGACAGGCAGACATCTTATGCATTCATGAATTCCAGCACCGTAAGGTAACACTGGGGCTATTCAACTAAAAAATATACAAGGAGACTTCAGGAACCAAGAGGAAGGTGGTCATGCTCAGTGTTTTTATCACAGCAAAATTGCAGCTAAATTTTGTGAGTCACAGAAAATGCATACATTGAAGAAATAAAACTGGGATATTCTCTCTGCTAAAGAACAGATGAAGGCAGATTTTAAAAAATCCTGCAATGAAACCTAACAATGCTGATCCCTATAAATTTCTCCTGACAATATATACAGTATCTGTACATTTATAAACCTCAGATTTTACTGTGACGGTGACTGAGCCCTAGCACAGATTGACCATGAAGGTTGTGAAGTCTTCATCCTTGGGGATATTAAAAAACTGTTTAACTAAAGTCCTGGACAGCCAGCTCTAGGTGGCCATGCTTGGGCAGGGCTTTGAAAAGACGATTTTCAGAGACCTCTTCCAACCTCAGCCATGCTGTGGTACTGTAGCTCAGCAGCAGATGTTGTATTTATTTCATAGTTCAGAAAATGGAGGAAGAAAGAAAGAAAGGAAAGAAGAAATAGAGTGTTACTTCATGATACATTCTTTTCCTGATGTTTGCAAGTACCTGTGAGGAATTCAAAGTCCAATATTTTATGCAATTATTAAAATTCTGTCACAATGAAATACTTAACGGAAATAAAAGAGTGTCCAATCAAATGTAAAATATATTTTTTATATCTATTCATGTGATTTTTCATTTATTTAGTTATTAAAGAAATAATTTAAGTATTCATTGTTTGTTTTATTATTAATTAAGCTTGTTTCTAAAAAATTTTTATATTTGGGTTGTATAGAAGTGCAAGTATAATAGTACAATATCTACAGGTAACATAAGCAAATTAATGCATTATAGAATTTCAGTACATCATTTATATATGTCAAAGTGTAATAGGATGGGATGCATCACCATAAATCATCTCTTTCATTTAAAATGTTGGAAAAGTCACCTTCAGACTTAGGACAATATTAGCCTTATTGTTTTTCTTAAGTGAGTGATCAAATTAATCATTGAATGAGTGCTATTCAAACTTTGCAAATGCAGACTGTCCATTCCTTTTTATTTTTGTCAAGCATGACTTCCTCTCTGTAAGAAGAAAACAAGAAGTTGAAAGACAGAAAATCCTAGTTAAACGAGTCCATTAAATAGGATGCTGATTGCACTCTTTCTAGAGTGGCAGGTTGCTATAAATTGAACACAAGCTATACCTGAAAGTGTGCCTAAAGAATTCCAATGTCTAGAGGGATTGATTTATCAATTGCATGAATATATTGGATCACACAAGACTGGCATACAAACAGACAAACCAAAGCACACAAATGGTGCTGGAAACAAAGAATATATTCATGTATACATTGTAGTCATGGTTTGACACTGATCAAACATCAGGCACCCACTAGAGTTGCATGCTCACTTTCCCCTGCTGGGGCTGGGTAGAGGAGAGAAAAAAAATTGAACAAAGGGTTCATGAGATAAGGACGAGGAGAAAACACTCCAAGGGCAAAACAGACTCAACTAAGTTGCCAAGTGAATTTATTACTAAGAGAATCAGAGGGTGATAATGAGAAATAAAATAAGCCCTTATAACATTTTTTTCCCCCCAGCCCCTCCCTCCTTCCTACTGACAGTGCAGAGAGACAAGGCATGGGGGTTTGGGTCAGTTCCATCACCAAGATTTTCTTCCACAGCTCAGGGAGAGGAGTCCTTCTCCTGTGAGGCCATGGGGTCCCTCCCACAGGGGACAGTTCTCCGTGAACTTCCCCAACACAGATCTACTCTCACAAGCAGCGACCACACCTGCTACAACGTGAGTCCTCCCAAAACTGCTGCAGTCACTCTTCCATGAGGTGCAGTCCTCCAGGGACAGGTTGCTCCAGCCTGGAATCAGGGCCCTCTCTCTATCAGGTCTCCCACTGGATCACAGCCTCTTCCAGGCATCCACCTCCTCCGGCGTGGGCACCTCACCCATGGGCTGTGGGTGGATCTCTGCAGCCCCTGTGGGTCCCGACAGGCTGCAGGGGCACAGCTGCTTCACCATGGTCGTATCACGGCCTGCAGCACCTGAAGTATCTCCTCCCCCTCCTTTTCCACTGACCTTGGTGTCACCATGCTGTTTTCCTCACATATTCTCACCTCCTCCTCTTCCCTGTATTTTTTAGCACTCATCTAGTGACAGATAAAACTATTCTCCCTTTAGAATATTTGTACCAGCCTAAACTTGCAGTTATGTGGAAGAATATTGCAAGAGTGATCCAACATTTTTTTCTCGTGAGTGTAAACACTGCAACAATTTTTTTCCGCATTGAGAAGGAAGCTGAGCTTCACCAGATAGGAATTGTTTCTCTAAGTGAGACTCAGTTGTTATTTATTGTCACAGTAGCACATATTGAGTATAAAGCTGCCCTCCAGGTCCAGAAAAGAAACAAATTCTTTTACAGAATACACTTTCTAAAGAGAGCTCATTCTGTTTGCAACTCCAGTTTTTGCACCAGGTTGGTTTGAGGTCTTTTTCCGAGAATACAATAAATAAATGATTCTCACTTGCCTGGAGCACCTTCCATTTGAGTTTTTCCTTGATATTGAAAATCAGAGACACAGTTGACAATTATCCAAGCCTAAGCTGGTCATCTATATGGTCAATGGTAAGGCGATTCAATCTTAAAACTCCTCTATAAGACAAGGAAATCAAGCTGTCTTCTGCAGGTTGCTCTTTCTATTCACTGATTCAAAGATCAATCTCAAGAATTAGCTTAGATTTAGATAATTATATGTTTAATTGTGTCTAATGGTGTATTTTGCTTTCCATTTTCATTCTAGATTCTGTCCTTTGCACTCTTTGTAACCAAATGTTGGAACCAGCACATTGTCCTCAATCTCTTGGTTTTGAGTTTCAACCAAGTGTTTTCTTTAATATTGTCATCCTCTGTCTTCTATAATTTCATTTTACCCTGGCTGCCCTCTAGCTCTCAAGGATCCATGAGCTTCTCCTCCAGCTGATCCCCACCCTTTTTACAATATTTCTATTGATCTCTTGTAAAAGTCTGGGATTATTTTTCCTTTCTGGGTTACCTCTGATAACCTCACCAGTAAGCACAAATTCACCCATGATCTTTGAGATAAAGTCAATCTGATGATTCTGTGAATCTCCTTCCTTCTCTTTCATTCAGCTTTTTTGTCTTACTGCCTGTTATCAGGCCATCAACTTTGAGCTTGAAGGACAATTGTAGAGAAAAGCAGATGAACATTGGTTCATTAGAGGAGCCTCCTCAGGCTCTGCACTTTTCACATTGCAGCAATTTGGGTTCCAAAATCTTCTACTGTAAGTTCACCTAAGTACTGTCCCACTCCTCTTTCAAAAAAAATCATATTCAAACTTAGCAAAGCTTGAATTTCTTGGTATATAAGTTTATCTAAATGGCTGCCCTTGACACATATGGCAAACAAAATAGAAGAGAAATTATGTTTGCTCATCAGAAACACAGCAAAACAAGTAAAACACAAGAGATGTTTGTTGGAGGAATTTTCTCTTCATAACAGATGTATAATGAACAAACATTCTTGTTTTCAGTGGAAAAACAATCAAGGGAACAATTTCACTGACGTAGTCAGCAAAATGAAGAGATCTCTATCTTGATGGCAATTTATTCTTCTCATTACCAACTTGAGTTGTTCATGAGTCTGTCATTTGAATAAGAAAAAAGCTCCATAAATTTTTTTATTTTAAACATTAGAACTGTTTTTGCAGAATAAAATATGAAAGCTACATATTTTTCATTACATTTTCAACCAGCACACAATAGTGTAAATTGTCTTGACAGAAGAAAACTAGACTCGATAACTTTGTCAAGTGATTAAAATCCAAGGGAAAGTAATGATCATCTGAAACACTATTTGTATTTAGTAGGTGACAACGCTTTGTATTTCCAATTAAATAAAGAATGCTCAAGAAACAACAAAAAAGCTGTTTTAAATGGTGGAAGAAGTAGAAAATCAGAAGAGTTGGTACTCTTTAAACTAAGTGATGTTCTTCAAGAAGTTACTTGCATCAGATACCTGCCTTTGGGATTTTTTTCGTAACTTAAATTCAACAATTTTTTCTCATCAAGGATAATTTCCACCATGACTAGCAAATAACATGTAGTCCTTTCAGTATAATTTAGCCTTTCCTGAATTCATTCTTCAGCCACAGACACTGAAAAATCAGCACAGAATGGGGCCTGTAAAGTCCAACTTTCTCCCGGTTTGCCTCTTCATTTTGTCTTGGGATTTGTTGGTCTGGGATTTATCCCAGCGATATTACTTTGTGGGAGTCAACACCTTCAAAGCCTTCTAAATTTTCACTCACACTTCACCATAGGATCTACTTTTCCACCAAAAAATAATTTCCCCCAGGACTGCTATTTATATTGTGCCCCTTGCCCATCCTCCTTTCTATAAGAACAGGTTCTTAAAATTTTTTTGCTCTGGATTTTCTCAAGCAAGTTCACAAGAACTAAAGTTTGAATGATTGAAATTAGCAAAGTTTTTCTGAGACTTCTCTGGTTTAGCAGTGTACCTAGTTACAGAGAAGAGCTGAAAAGAATTTCCCTGACATTTTGAACAGCCACATTTTGGCAGATGCGACTTTTGGAGAGAAGTCAGTCTCACAGTTGCAATGTGAAGGTGTTTCAGGCAATAACTACTATACCAGCCAAATACTTTCCAAAAAAATGTGCTCATGAGGCAAAACTGTTTCAGTGGAAGAAAAACTTCAGCAGCAAGAATTTCCAAGGAACTGGGTAATTGTCTACTGCCCAACATCTGC
>JAWWMU010000153.1:70216262-70256473 GCA_035048155.1 Cinnycerthia olivascens | reverse complement strand
AAAGGAAAAGGAAAAGGAAAAGGAAAAGGAAAAGGAAAAGGAAAAGGAAAAGGAAAAGGAAAAGGAAAAGGAAAAAGGAAGGGAAGGAGACAGGTATGAGACCATGGTCAAGAGTTTTTATTCCAGGGTATTTAACTAGCAACCCCATAGCCAAGAGAGCACAAGTTTCTTCAAAACTAGAATAAATTGTTCATCTGAAAATAAAAAATTCCACGTTCTGTCCTCTCTTTAGGGCAAGGAAAATTTAGATAATATCTGAGAGAATGTTTTATGTCCACTTAATGGAAATTTAGTGTTAAAAATATGCATTAATGCAAAAATAATCACAAGAAAAACACGTGGAAGAACATTCCACATGTTTTTCAGATGTAAAAACACTCCATATGAATTGGAATTTAGCGTAATTAGTAAGTCCTATTTTTACTGTGCTGGATATGAACAGTTTACAGTTTCTGTTTTGAATTTTTTTTAGTGGACATCACTTGGAGAACTTCCACAGGCCTCAAGATAAGATTCCTAAAATCACAGAAGGAATTTTGAAGCTCAGCATTTAAATTCCAAATGCACATCTTGAACATTATCCTTGGGACTCTTGGAACATGTTTCTTTCTAGTCATCCTGCAACTCTATTCTGTGTCATCTAGTCATTGTGAAATAATGTTGCTGTCATAGCAACAAGGTGACTAAATATTTTAATCTGTTCATCTGCTCATCTTTCTACTCAAAACTTGTGTTTGCTCTTTGCTTTTCCTAATCTTACTCTGGTGTCAGTTGTCTGCTCTTATTTTACTCTTTTTCTCATATCTTTCTTACTCCAGTTCCCACAAATTATCTCTAAACCCTGGAATTTCTTTGGACATTGGGACAGTACTCTATATTTTGTCTGCTCACCTGTGTACATTGTCTCTTTAAAAAAAAAAAAAAAGAATCTCTGCAGTCTGAAAAAAGAGGACAGTTATTTTTCAGAACATCAAACACTATGGCACACACATACCTTCGGAGATGCCTACAATAAGAGTATTACTGATTCTCTTATATAAAATAAAAATTGATTATTGTAAGCTTTTCTATTGCGGTCAAACAGAAAATTCTGTAGCACCTCAAAAGGAGAATTTCCATACTTAATCTGTAGGTAAAAAAGGAAAATCAGCAGGAGCTAACACATCGTAAAACCCTCTGTTGATGAAAGATCTACTTGCCTTCACATCTCTCCTTTTGCAAGCCAGAGACTATTTTTCAGTCAAATATTTGACTTAAAATTCATAACATGCACAAGAAACTGTGGCCACATTTGAACAAAAATTCTGGACACTAAGTTTTGTACATTGCAATTGGATTCCTTTTTAATGAAATTAGCATCAGATGTTAAGTAGACCATGAATGCCAGAGCTACTGCTGAGAATAAGAGAGAAATGAAGAGTATTAGTAAAAAGTTGGCTGGGATATTATATTTCTAGCCACTGTCATCAATTTAGACTGGAGCTTTCATTACAAGATAAGATTTTATCTAAAGGCACAGAGGCAGAATACTCCATATTTTTACAGACTTGATGAGAAAGAGGGAGATTATGTAATAACTTCAAAGTAATACTGAAATTAAAGTTTTCAAGTGAGTCAATATACAAGCAAAAACAAGTAGAAAGAACCTTTGTTTTCTGAAATAAAAAAATTATATATATCAATCCAAATAATTTAACTGAAAAAGGGCACAGCAGGACAAGGTAGAGCAAGGCTAAAAAGATTATTTGCAAGTTAATAATTTTCAATTTTTGCCTTCAAATTCAGAGGAAGTGTGATCCATGAGTTGTTTCTAAGTCTCAAGAAAGAAACGTAAATAAGCCTACTGTCAGCAAGTGTAAATTCACTGCACAGAGATTTGCCTAGTGTGTTGAGGAGTTTGCAGTAAAGATCTTTTTCCCTTAGCTTTGGTGTTGCAGAAATGATAACCATGGACATCAAAACCATTTTAAATTGGACAAAGTAGTGTCCAATTATAGCTTGCAGCTAAGGATAAAAGTGTAGTATGAAAATTTCATTCAGATCTTGAGACTGCTTTCAAGACTTTTCCTTTTTATTTAGGTTGTTCTTTCATAAATTCTGCAGTCAAACTTCTTTTGACTGTTTCCATTCTGATTCATGGAATGGAAAAAAATGTCAGTAAAGGAGATCTGTTGAGCCTTATTGCATTACAAAAATTCACTGTGGTGCTGAGACCTTGGGAGAGCTGGGCAGCACTTCTCAGAAACTGACTATGGTCAGCTGACTTAGTCTATAGAGTTGACAATCAATATCCAATACTTTGCACAACATTGACAGTGTTTGTTGGGTGTAACCATCAGATGGCTGTGAGCAGACTAAAGCAACATGCAGGTTTGAAGTTTGGCACGAGGAACTGGTTCCACTAGGCAGAGGCCCATAGTGTCTATAGTTAATATGCTAATATTGAATGAGACAGATTCCTTCAGTACTCTGCAATTACAGATCAATGCAGCCCCCTCAGAAGGCAGACAATCAAGTTCTTCATTGCTGCAGCTACTACTTACAGTTAGGCATTAGAGATTGTTAAACCTGCTTCAGTGATTAGAAAGCCTTAAAAATAAATCCTCTCCGCCTTGATGACAAGCAGGAGTATTTTACCATTTCAATCTTTCAGTCCATCTTTTCATATCTTATTGGTGTTTGATCCAATATTACCAGGGGGCTGTGCCTGAGCTTGCTGGCCCTTGCTGTTCCCTATCTGGCAGCACTGGTGTTTTCATCCCAGTGGTACCTCAGGCTCTGATGGTGTTGTAGCTGAGGGCTTGGAGACAAGTCCAGGCACGTAGGAGTTCAGGTTTACTTTTGACAGAGATGTTCCAAGGTGATGGTGAAGGAAAGGAGTCATTTTTGATGGAGGGTTTCGACTCAGAGTTTTATTCTGGCCCAAGGGCCTGTGAATCCAGTAACTGCTCCAACAGAATCCCAACCGCATGGAGGGCTAGCTCTTTTAACTGGGGGAGAGGGGGAGGGAAGGAACACAGGTGACACCAACCAGGCACGGGGGGAAGGTCCTAAGGGACAGAGGACACTTGGAGAGCCCAATGTCTTTCCAGGGGTGGGAAGCATCTTTTGAATTCTGCCAACCACTTGACACCCTTCTGGAATGCCAGGGTTGACAGGCAGCACTCATCAGGGGTCAGGATGTGGAAAGGAGGAATGATTGACAGACCTGGAAGGGAATCATCTGGGAGGGGCCTGGGATATCTGAGACACACTGCAACAATCTCTCATAAAATCACTTCATTGCCCCCATTTGCTGTGACTGACAGAAGAATCCTACTTTCTCCCACACGTGTCTTCCCTGTAGGAGTACATGCCACTGGTCAGCTCTATAGCACATGGGAGGTTTTAATCTTTTTTCTGACTAAAGTGGTGAATTGTTTCAGCATAACCCAGAATTGCTAACATTCAGTACACTATTCCAAAGATATTACCTCTTCACAAGAATCCTTTTGTGTCCCAAGGGCATATAGCTTTTGCAGTTCCTCTCCATTTCAGTGAACATAAATTAAAAAAATAATAATAATTAAAAAACAAAACCAAAAGGGTTTTCATTTGATTGACTTGTTAGCATCAGAACCATTAAACTGCCTAACAGAACATGCACCGAGTTAAAAGGGACAAATTATATTTTTCTTCTAGTTTAGGTAGATATATGAGTACAAAATGCACCCTGGGTTACTCTAATAACCAGATTCCGATTGCTGGAGGTTTTTGGGATTTTTATTTCCTTTGGACATGGTGAATTTTCAAAAGGTGCAGGGAAATATCAGAAGTTTTCTTCAATCAGCAAATTTATGCTTGTTGGAACATGGACTGAATCCAAGCATGTGTAAGCTCTATTTCAGGAATAAAAGCTTTGGTTTGAAGATTTAGATTAAAAGTTCTGATGTAAAATTTGGCTTATACTCAAAGTCTGCAAATCTCTTGGTCATATGAAAACTCTTACAGTAGTAAAAAAACTGACATAAAAGTATTGAAACTGGGAAATTAATTTTTAATTCAATGGTTCACAGCAGAATTTATGAAGTCCTGTTTATTCAAACAGCTGGAATGTGAAAAATTTAAGTTGGTTAAAAGGGGAAAAAATATCAGTATGTTCATCAGTTACCTATAGTCATTCAGTCCTCAGAGGTGGTAAAAACTTGACTGGCCCTGAACAACCTGATCTGATTAGATCTGCTTTCAGCAGATTGGACGAGATAACCTCCTGAAATCCCTTTCAACCTAAACTGTTCTACGACTATTTTATGTCTTTCCCCTTCAGTGAAGATGAAGCAGATAATTGTCTTTTTTTGCAGCAAACTGTGTGTGCAGCATCTTGAGCTCAGACATATGACTTGTTTCTAAGCATTCCTCTGCAAATCAGTGTGAAAGCTCCAGAGCAGTTGTCTGACTAAATGCACTTTTGTGAAAACTCCTAGAGATGTATGGAACCAGAGAGGGTGGTCTGTGCTAACTGCTTGTGTTCTTGAGTTATTTAATATCAGAGATGACTAACACCATCAATCCACATTTTCTTATACTTATTTGAACAACAATTGTTTCCAGTCTCAACAGGTATTTGTCTGGTGCTGGTAGTAGAACCTATAGTTGAACAAGAGTGATCACTGATGTAGCATAAGAACCACACCTAAATATTTTGAGTAATTTCTCTATATTTCATGGTGCTTGTGCATCTTTTTATTTATAGTGATCAACCTCTGATAAACAGCCCAATAAAAGTGAGTCTTCAGCAGGTACTTAAATACACAAAGGAAAAGGAAAATGGTTTTGCATGGTTTGGAAGGTGAACACATCATTGGACCAGAAACTGTGAAAAGATATATACACAGTGAGATGGGCATAAGTCGTGGTCTCCCAGCTTGGAAGAGCTCTGATCTGCTGTGAATGCATGGAACAGTGCAGCTGGATAGAAACAGCAGGTCATCCAAATGATGCCTGAACTCAACAAGGACAGGAGACTGCATGAGAAGATCTCACTAGTTCTCTGCTTCTACCTTTCTTCATTAGCAGGCCAGTAATTTGTAAGCAAAATGAGTCAGCATCCTTACACTGGTTATTAATGATGAAAGCCAATAGCTCATCAGGGTCTGAAAAATGCTTCTGTAAGGTACTTTTTTAAAATATGATTAAGTTTCCAGTGACTATTTCAAAGATTGTGGTGATTTTTGAATGGTCAGTTGGGATTTGCCTCTTTTATTGACTACAGTTGTCAAATTCTCAGCACTTTGGTTCTTTGACCTTCATGAGTGCTTCAATCAATACTGATTTATTATTTGTTCCTAGCTGGCTTTTGATGCAGGACACACAAGAAATTTAGGCATTACTTGGATTTTCCTGGTATTAGAAGGGGCTATTTATTTCTAATATACAGAATTCTTATGGCCTCTAAAATACTACCCAGCGTATTTGCACTACAGCATTGTGTTCTAATCAGAAGCCATTTTTAGCAGTAAGAGAGTAGCTATTTTTGATAATGACAATAAAGGTGCCTAATGATTCCACTGTTATTAAAGTGGAAGAACTGTTCTAGGGTACTGACATTTGCCAAGGAGAAACTCCAAATGCCTCAAAGCTTTTAATAGGAATTTCAAAGCTTCAATCCTATCCTGGCTGCACACTGATTTCACTAGTTACACATTCTAACAGCTTTCCTTTACTTTTGTAGCTGTAATCTTCTCCCAACAGATGAATTTTTTAAGGGAATGGCCTTTGTGTTCCAAACAAAATAGCAGCAGAATATGAAGATATTTATCCTAAACCCGATACAATCCAGCATTGCCTCACTAAGCTCACTTGCACAGCTATGTGTTTCATACAAAAAAACAAACTAATTTTGGGATTGTTTAAGCCAATCCCAAAAAAATTTATTAATATTGCTGTGACATATATTTGCTACACCCAAATTTACAACAGTAAGTAAAATGGTATGAAAGAAATAGGTAAGGCAGGAATTTTTGGGTGATGTTGAGAAGAGAAAGAAGCCAGTGGAGATCATGTTAGTTACTATGAAATGAAATGAGCAACATATAATTTTCTTGAATTCCAGTTAAGCTTATGAAAGGAATGGGAATGAGTATGATATGAAATTTTATCATTTCAGACTAGGAACTCAAGAAATGATCTGCACAATAGATACATTCCCAGTGAGCTAAAAAACAATAAGCTCTTCTTTGGAATGTAAGTGACAGCATGGTCTCTGCCCCAAAGTCCTTCTAACCTAATTTTAAAACACAATAGAGGAGAGTGGCAGCAGGGAGGAATGGTGGGAAGAATTCTAAGGAGAGAATTACAAGGTCACTTATATGTCAAGCACAAACTTCTGGTTCTGTTATCCATAATCAACTCTGTATTATTGAATTCAGTTTGCCTTGGAACCTCATTCATGGACACAGACACTGCAGCAGACATTAATGTATCTCCTTAAAGTTACAAAGTTTCAATACATAAATGAAAAGAAAGGCATGAATTCAAATTTTATGCTTAAGAATGGAGAAAGCTTAATATGCTGAATCTCACAGTTCTGTATATTGAACCCTTACACAGGAAAAAAAAAAAGTTCATTCTTGTAAGGATACAGATGCTAGTAGTATCTGATATTCTCTTTAACTCATTAATTTGGGGAGCTATGCTACTCTTTCATTTATGTGATCTGAGGAGCATTAGACTTCCATTATACAGAATGCATAAAATGTAGCTAAAGGTACACAGGAGTCAATAGCAAGGTCATAATTTACTATCAGAATTCTGCTGACATTTACAGACCATTTAAACTTTCTTCTTCTGCTTTATAACGTCAGCATCAGCACAATCCTTGAAGTGCATCACTGCCTGCAATGTGGCTGTAATGGAACTCATATGAATAACTACCAAAGAATTAGAATTCCTATTTATGATTTATCTATATGCCACTGCAAACATTCGAGTAAGAAACACTCCATTATAAAAGAGCGAAATTAAAATGAACATTAAGCTGAACCTTTTAAAAAGAAAACTTTCTGTGAACTATAAGGCTATAAAATGATAAGAATACTTCATAAAATAATCTAGTACTAAAGTTACTTTTCTACAGTGAGGACAAGGAATGTTTTTTTCTCATGACACTGTGTAACTAAAATCATGCTTTTCAACAATTACTAGAGGAAGAAATAATATTTTTGAATGCTGTAGATCTGTTTAAATTTGAATTATTGTGCTCAAATAAAAAACTAAGGTTGCAATGATTAAAAAAAATTCTCAAAAATTGCCTTTGACAGAATTTGATACACCTGAAACATCTGTTAGTGAAAGGCAGCCTATAAAAATATTGAGACTATCTATTGTCATAGAAAATATCTATTGAAGTTTTAATATAAATATAAATACATAAAATTTTCTTTCACTCTATATAGTTAAATACAATTGCATAAAATGTTGACATATATTCGTACCAAATGTACGTAGACTTTCACAGTTACACAGATTCCTCCAATTTTTTTTCCTCTTAATGCTGTACTAATGGATATTCACTTTGTCGATTCTGTGAAAGCAATCTGACCTAGAGGTTATATTCTAAAGTGAGGGAAGGAACTGCTAAGCCCAGAGGCAACAGAAGAGGAACAGGATTGGAAGCAGAAGAGAAAGAGCAGGAATAGAGACAAAACAGAAGAGTCAGAGTTATTCATGGTCTTAAAATAAAGAGGTGAACACTGAATAGAAAAATAATATTTTTAAAGAAATTATTAATTACTGAGGAGATAAAATTATTCTGATGGCCAGAATACTCTCTTGTTTAATTGTTTTGTACTACTGGACTGCTATAAAAGAGATTGAGGTAACTTATCATCAAAGTGGCAGAAAAAGTTGATGTACAGTACACTCATCATTAGCCAAATAGTACTTTTAGTAATCTAATCTGGGCTTTTCACTTTGAATTGCAGGTGACATAACTCTTGCAACATAACCATGAGTTTGGGGTTGGTTTGCAAACAGTTGGCTTGAGGTACAGCTAAAGTATGTTCACATCTACCCATGAATAGAGTATTATACAAGAGAGTCCTAAGCTGCTACACCTGAATATCCACTAGATATTAGATTTATTTACTATATATTTGGTCATTATTACCACATGATCTCTTGGTTACTGTTCCTAATATATTACTTGAGATTAAAATCAATGATTTCTGGAAGGCAGGCAAGTAAGCTCATCCAATAGCAGGATGCAAAGACAATTAACCTCTAAAACCCTAGCTGCAAAGTCAAAATCAGACCATGCCTGTACCAGGCTTCCAGTTGTCTTTGGCTGATTTGGTTCCCTGGTGAAAATAGACATCTTGTATAAGAGTTCAAACAAAGAAACATCTTTCTTCACTAGGTCACACACTTTTTGTATCCTTTTGTATCTTAACGTAGAACTTTCAGGCTTCTTTTCAGTCTCTTTTTTGTCCAATTGGAAGGAAAACAACTCTAAAGAACTTTGACTCTATTATATTTGAAGTGTGGCTCCCTCAATTTCCATACTTCCATGAGGATGCCAAAGAAAGATGTCAGTCCACTCCAGAGTAAAGAGTTCTTCACACTAGTGTTTCTGTCTAGTGCTTCTTGCAATTCCTTTTGTATGGACCAGAAGTCTTTCTCTTCATGTCTCACCTTTTTGTAGGGACTTCTTATTATTGGTCATGTTTGTTCATTCATTGAACCCATTTGACCTGAAGTCCAGCTCCAGATTCTCCCTTATTCCAATGCTCAGTTGAAATGTAGAAAATGTTTTCTTCTATGGTCCTGATCCTCCTCACTTCTAAACTCCAGATGTATAATGTAGTATGCAATAGTCTTGTCTAATTACAGCCTTGCTATGAAGCACAGTTGAACCTTCTTCATGCACAAAAAACACACTCAATGACAATGTTTTGAAAGAAAAAAATATGGCCATCTTTACCAGTAATGAAATAACCTGCTGTGTTCTCTGATTATTACAATTCAAGATCCTATAATGTAATATCAACACTTGTACTAGCTTTTCTTATTAGCCAAATTAAAAAAAATAATCTATAATAATGAAATATAACCTCTTTAGTCAGTTCATTTAAATGAGAAATGAGTGCAAGAAGGATCTCTTGAAAGTTGCAAGCTGAAGAAAAATTCCAGAAAAATGGAAAAAACATAAGAACTTCCCATACATCATTCAGATGAATAAGTGGTTCAGAATACGGAGAAGAATTATGTCAAGGAGATCCTGTGCACTCTAAGTTTTCATATAGGCCTCTTCCTCATCCCACCATGTCTAAATGGTATATTAAGGCTTACAGTTTGATGATTTGGCATTTCAGTGTCTAATATGCTGATAGATTGGGTTCAGCTTTCTACGTAACCTTGTAACTGCAGCAGTGTAATAGCTATTACTACAATAAGGCCCCCTTTGCTGGGAGTACTGACAGTCACCCAGATTAGTCCAATTGACTGGTTAATATCATACCCTCATTATGTCTGTTGAAATGCTTTGAGCTGTGGATAATTGCTTCTGGTTCTGAAAAAGAATGAAAGTTTCTTTTACAACTTAACTCGTTTGGTAGTAGAGCCTGTATTCAATTTAAATTTTTATGGGTGTGTCTAACAAATACATCAAAGGACGCAGAATAGTGATGTTGCTGTCTTAGCAATGTTTTTTAAGGATTTATTACAACTTCAATAGGAACATCTGTCAGTTAGGGTTATTTCCATTGTCCCAACAAAACTGGAAGTCTTGGAAAGCAGTACGACAGAAAACAGTTGGCTTTGTCCACAAGCAGTAAAGTAAAAATATCTTTCACCTCTTCCAGATCTTCTCTCAGAGGGATGTCTTAAGGGAATTCCACTTAACAGCTTCAGTCTTTTTTTTTTGTTTTGTTTTGTTTTATTAACCTTGGAGGTTCTATATATTCACTGGCTATTGTTGCCAAAACCACTGCTTGGGCAGAAATAGAGGAGGATTATAGGAAGGAATGCCTTCCACAAATTACAGGGGTTTTTTTTATTTTTAATTTACTCAAAAATAATGCAAAATAATAACACATACACACACACATTTATGCATGTACAATTAGTGCCTTATCCTTACCTAAAAACTTAGAGTAGCAGAAGCAATGTAGGATACGTACAAGTAATAACAGCAACCACTTGCAGACACCAATATAGTAAACACTTTTGGCAGTGAATAACCACACTGCTCTGAATTTTAAAAATTGTAGGGTTTATAACTGTGATATGACTTGCTAATAATGTGTGTTAATCACAGAATCACAGCAGGGCTGAAGTTGGAAGAGAGTTGTGGAGGGCATTTGATCTAAATCCTGTGTGCAAGCAGGGTAATCTGTGGCCAATTGTCACACACCCAAAGATACATATAAACTCATTTTAACAATAACTCAGAGAAGTGCAAAAATCTAGAGCTGAATCCAGTTTGTGTCTTAATTGCTCTTGGTAGCCATGCTTGAGGTAGAGCTGGATTTTCACAAGGCAATCAATGTGAGTAAGGTAGAGCCATGGCTCATTTAAGTGGTGTGCCTAACTCTCTTTCAGAGAAGAATACTCATTTCTTCAGTTTTCTCTGATTGTGTTATAGAAATACATAGATATTTCAGTTAAAGAAGATAACATCCAGATCTCTGTACCAGTAATCCTCTTGGTTCTTCAACAGGACAACACAACTTTCTCATTTTATTATTTATGAGAATGGCCCTGTTACTGGAGCCTCATCATCCTTCCTGCAAGTGAACTATGATTTGCAGTCTGTAAACTGCTGTGTTGGCTGATCAAAACAGTAATGTGAGAAATGATTGATTAATCACTAATTATATACTTTGTCTTGCAAATTGAAGACATGAGAGACATTGACAGAAAGAGTCCAAGTGTGTCATCTGAATGGAACTCTGTGTGAGTTGAAAGGCTGTCTGTATGATTCCATGTTACATTTAAAAATGATTTTTCACAGGAGTCTGTGATTATGTGCACAAGATCTGCTACAATGGTATAATGCAGGCTTCTAGGATTAGTATGTCACTTCTTGGAGGCTGAGCCTGGCTGCAAAAAGAATAATTTTCAGACTTGGCCCAGACCACTGCAGACAAGCACAGTGCAGTCTACATCACAATATATGCCACCACACATGGGTGTTTTATATTCCTGACCAGATGATACAGACTGTGACTGGCTCCCTGGTTTGGCTCTTAAGTTCTTGGAGGGTCTCCATATGAAAACAGTTGCAAAGACTAAGCTCAAGATGGCAAACTCCCAAAGTTTATTAAAATAACTGCATACAGAACCATGCACTTTATTGTGTTTCTCAGACTAAGAACAAAATCAGAAAGCACCATCTTCTAGACTGAATCTAGGCATTGGCTCATATTTCCCTCTGTAATTAAATTCAACACAGGCAGTAAGCTTACTTCTTATAAGAAAGGGCAATCCATGAGACGTGTATGTGGTTATGACAGCACACCACAGCAAGCACAAAGGGCCTGTGGGTCATGTGGCATGTGGACCTCTGATTTGCACAGGTATTGCTCATTCTAAGTCTCCTAAAGCATCTTTTCCATTTCATATGGAAAGCATTTTCTACTCTCACTTTCCTTCTCCCACCCCATGAACATGTTTTGTCCCAGTCTACAATTGACTCTGCAAATAGGCTTCACTATCCCTTCCCTAGTATGGGCTGCTCATGTGGATGTACCCAGGCAAACCAACATCACAAAGAGAAAATACTTATTAATTACCAATACTACACTTGCATAGAACATCGATATATTCTAGTGCTGACTTTTCAAAAAGTATGTATCTATTCAGATTTAAAAAAACCAAACAATTTTTATAAGTATTTCTTTTCAAAAAAGAGGAAAATGGTTATCACATAAGTTAAAAAAAAAAAAAGAAAAACAGCAAAGGGGACAGTTTTTGATTTTTTTCATACTAACCCTCAGATACAGAAAAAAGCGTAGTCAGACTAGGACCATTCTAGTTTGTATAAGAAGCTTTAAGGTAAGTCCTAAACAGCATCTAAGATAAACCACATACCTTTTGTTGCTGTTCCTACACATCTGACTTGAATTTTCTGGTTTTTTTAAAAGTATTTTTGACTGGACTTTTTATGTCCACTTATCCTAGTCAGTGCCTGTGCAGTAAAGCAACTCTCCAGCTCAGACGCCAGAAACAGATGGGTAAAACATCAATCAAACCAGTATTCCACTTTTTATCTTGCAGAAGCATAAAGGAGGGATTTAAGTGATGATCAAGTCCATGTAGTTTTCTATTCTTGAAAATCCAAACTGAGAAATACATGTAAGTGTTTTAAGATGCACCTCTAATTAATCTTCATGTTATCTCTTACCTTCCTCCTTTCACAATAGGGTTGTACTATATCTAATAAATATTCATAAGAAAATTCATGGCAGGGTATCAGGCTAGCAGTATAACTAATAGTTACTAATGCATTAATAAGAGCAGGCAGTACCCTTGGGATGACCTGTGACCTTTCAGACATCTAGTTGTAATGGGTCATCATACCTTTCTGATTTAAACATGTCATTACAGAAGATCTGTGCAGTTGTTAAAAATTTGTTAACATATTCATGAAATATAATGAATTAATTATTAGTCCATTGAAACAGCATAAAGAAAAGCTGAGTCTATTCCCATATGATGCCTCAATCCTTTTGATGCTGTATAAAATCTAGTTGCCAGTTTGTTCTTGATTGAAACCAATTCAACAGTTAAGGGACTATGAGGTTTTTCTACTCAAATTCAAATTTTTTTTTTAAAGCTTTCATTTCACTTATGTGTTTTGAGATCAGTTACTGATAGTGAAGGATTTTTGATGCTGTAGATTTTTCTGGTAATCAACAGACTCTTACAAAGATACGTGGTTGAGGGGTCTCTTCATGGAAAGCTGCAGAGAATACAGAGTCACAAAAATCTCAGAGCCCCAGCACAACCAGATAAATTCATGGACAATTATTACACTCAACCTGAGTTCACATATCAGCTCAACCATAAAGATCAGTCTCAATGCTTAATGTGTAGTTTATGATGACCTTATTTTTTCTTAGTAAGAATGGAACAGAGGTAAGGACTTTGCTGTTTTCAAATTATGAAATTTATTACATAAAAGCTGTTTCCAAGAACTTTTCATATAACTTTTGCATGTTATGTAAATATTTAAATAAACTCCTTTTGTAGAAACCATGTGATAGCCAAACTGCCTTGCAGTGGGAAATGTCTATAAATAAATAGAATTAAGTAAATAGCCATGAACAATAAAGCATTAATGAATATTAAATAAAGATGACCTATATAACAAGCTGTTTACTTTACTCCTGTTTCAGAAAGGTTCGTGTTCTTTGTCTCATCCCTGTCTGCAGAATGGGAAGGATATTAAAGGAATTAAGAATATCTTTACTGCTGTCAGACTAATACAGTCTTTTGTCTAGAATTTATAATGAAATGTGACACAATACACATGGAAAGCTTCTAAAATTAGGAAAATATTAAAAAGAAGTTTCATGAAAATATTCATCATGTCTGTTTTAAAATCACAAAACTCTGGCTCTTCAAAATACTCTCGGGAGCTTTTGTTTTCAGAATTAATGGATAAATGAATGGAGCTGTACAGAGACTGGAGAGGAGTGAAAAAAGGTCAACTAAAGTCTTTAGAGATTAATATCTTCTTTGAAATTATTATTATTATGCACAGCAGAATAGAAGATACCTGGTTGCTGGATGCATTTATTTTTGTTTTCTAAATTCAACTTTCACAGAGAATACTTCCTGCATTTGAAACCATATAATCAGCAAAGATAATCAAAAAAGGTGGGTGAAGGAGGAAAAAGTACAATTTAAATTTCACCTAGAGGGAAAGACAAATTAATCTGGATGATTTATAACATATGAAGATGTCCCCTAAGCATATGAGATTTTTTCTGTCAGAGACAGATTTTGATGTCCTGCATGATGACAGCTAACCTTAGGATCCTAGAGCAGGAGACAAAACAGTGAGCAGTACATGCCCAACATGCAAACTCAACCAAGTATAAGAACTGACATTTGTGATGCTACATCTCCTGCCTTAAGGGAGCAGATTCTTCTCACTGTCTGGTAGACACTCAGCCACTATGAAACCAACAATGCAAGAATTAAGATTTCAATGCAGTCTGGAAAAATACAGAATAATTATCTGGTGGAAAGAAAGTTGCAGGTTGTGAAAGCACATTCAAAGAAAAGCACCTTCTTGTTGCTGGACAGATTCCTGCATTTTTTTCCCCTGATTCAACTCAGGCTGTAAAACCAGGCTCCCCAAGGTCCCTGTCTCACCAGTCCCAAGACTCATGTGTTCTTTTGACTTTTTGTGGCCTGACAGGAAGAGGGCATGGAATGAAATTTGTGTGCCCACTGTGATTCTTATTCTCAGACACTATAAGCAATGTTTAGTTTGCACTTTTGGGGATAAGGACCTGATGAGGAGGAACCAGATATGAATCTCTGCACACCACACAAAAATGAAAGCTAGAACTTTGTACGCCATCAACAGACGGGCTCATATTAGCTGATATATATATATATAAGCCATACGGATATTTCCACCTCCACACAGAGATTGTTAGCTAGCTGCCCCAAGTCCATATCTCAGGCAACTAAACTTCTCATTATACCTGAGTTGATGTTTTCATCCCATACGTGGAGGTCCCTGCTATGTGCTGCAAGCACCAGATTTGTCCTAATGACTAAACTGATTTACTGCAAACATAGCAATTTTCTGCTCTGTAAGCCAGAAAATAACTTGTTAACTTTCAGAACTCCTGAAAAATTCATATTGTGCCTCAGTTCCTCTTTATTTTTTTTTTAGTATTCATGTCTCACAACCAAGGTAGAGCTTTTTCATTCCAGAAAAAACTAATTATCCAAATAAGATGGAATTGGATTTTCTTCCCTAGATTCTGTCACATCTTATCTTGACATTTAGTTCAGAAATATGTCATAACAGTGAAAATAGGACATTGAGGTGAAAATATGTGAACTCTTTCAAAGTTCCTCAGATCTCCAATTATAACTGCATTGTTGACTTGGGTAACTCTGTTAATGTGTGCCTCTACTTTCTTTTACTGTAGATATAAGTTATAAGCTTATCTCTACTGTGAAACTGCTGTGTGTGATGACTTCCAATACCAGATTATAAATTGCTTTCTGAGAGCCTCATAAAAAGGTGAAACTTACAGCCAGTGCCAGGAATGATTATTATCATTAATAACAATGAGATGTGCTATGCTGTTAAAGCAGTCATTTTTTTTCCCCTTGTTGGATTAAGAAACCTTTCTGTAGTCTTTGTGTAATCAGAGATATGAAAAGCATTTCGGGATCCTTCAGGATGAAAGGGACAAATAAAAAAATTGATACGGATCATCACACTGTTAATCATGGTGTTAAATATTCAGTAACCAAGCATTTATAATTGAGTGGGGTAAAAAATTACTTTGTGCTACATTCCAAGCTCAGGTTTGCTGCATGTTGTGAACAGGACAGAGCAAGCTGAGCAGGCAAAGCCAGCAGAGGTATTCTAAGAGCTCTGATTTTCTCTTTATTGATTGCTGCCCCTGACTGAATGACATCAGCGGCTTGGTGATTTAAAACATACTGGTAATAAAACAGAGGGATATGAGTAGCAAGCCTTTTTTTTCCTCCCTGTTAACCCTACAGTTCATTCCCTGGTTAAGGGAACACCATGGTGACAATCAGCATGCAGCAGGATGTAATGAAAGTGAAGAACCGTGGGCAGATTATGCTGACAGAAAGACGCCTTCCTTTGTTGCACTGTAAGTGATAGTCTGTCAAACAAACACGAGCCAGTGCCTTTGAACTCCGTCTAACAACACAAACAATCCAGTCCAAAATACCGAAAAGTTTTGATGTTCAGCTGAGGGAAAGTTGCAATGGAATTGTAATGAGAGATGATATCTTTCTCCAGATCTGCTGAAGACAAGAGACATATCTATGCCATAAAGTTATTTAATAAGCTGGGAATCCAAATGTCCAGCACACAACATTATTGAAGCAAAATTTCACAGCTGTCGTTCTTCTTGCTTGTTTATGTATTTGCTGTAGATGATGGAAATTTAGTAGTGTTTTAGAAAAATACCTAAAATCCTCCACAGTGGTAAAAACATTCATAATACATTTTCAATTAATTTTCTTCATCAAATCAGGACATTTACTAAAGACCCTAGTAACAATATACTTGTGCAAAATGTGCGTACATATAATTAAAACCCAAAAGGGCATTTGGGCAGAAAATTTGTTTTTAATTACAGGAGAGTAACCTTCAGAAAGTGTATAAAAGGGACAAAACAGATTATGGTGTTAAAATTCTGCAGTAATAAAGTACACTTTTTAACTCTGTCATGTAGTCAATAAATCGTAAAAGAAAGAAAATTAAAAACTCTGTGGTGATACACACCGTAACACACATTAGTGATGTGAAAATGTGGAACTACAGGAACAAGCAGCCTAGTGCCTAGACTTATTGAACCATTTCAGTAATCTGAAGACTGAGAGCCTCTTTTAATATATATTATTAAAGATACTGCTATGATGTCTCCACTATTGATCATGTTAGAATCTGTGAAGTTTAAGTGTTAGTACTTTGGGAACTTACCAAATTTAAGACAAAGTAGTCTTATATTTTAATAAAAAATAGTAGAAGAGAAATACTAAAAAGAAGGGTTCATTCAAGTAAGGAAAACTTGTATTAAGAATTTGGATTGTTCTCCATTTTTTATTCTTTATTTTTTGGGTTGTTTGTTGGGTTTTTTGGGTTTTTTTAATCTATATTTACAAACTGAAAATATTTATTTCTTATAAAACCAAATAAATCAAAGATTCTTACCCCAATGATTTCTTTCCCAATTCTACCTGAAAAGTCAAGACAAAGTGAGGCAAAGAGAAAAAAAAATGAAAAAAAGTGTTTTATAGATTTTTCAGATGCAGGCATAGTCTTGAATTCATCACATTTTTAGCTCAGTCTGAGAATCCTGAGATTTGCTAGTTGAGAAATTACAACTTTTTTGCATTTAGCAGTAGGATTCACTGTTACAAACTCAAACGAAAAATAAAACCTTCCAAAACAATAATACAAAGTGATGAAGTATTGATTACATCCCCAAAATTTTGTTGAGAAAAAAAATCCAAAACAGATTCATAAACTCAGCTCTTAAAAGATCTTGGAACAATTAATTGTGGGGTTCAATGGGCATTAAAAGGCTTCTTCACTCATTAAAAATACAATTCATTTATAGTCTTGTGATTAAGTTTGAACTTCTTTTTACTTGGTAAGTATAGTGTTCATATTTGTAGACACATAAGATGGATGACGTCCTTAACTACTCAAAGCTTTGCTTTTAACTGCTATTGTAAATGCTATTATAGGTATACATCAGCAGGCTACATTTTGCAAACAGATGCAAGACAGAACTGCTTGCATACCAGCACAGCTGAATCAAAGCCATCTCTAAGCTGGATTCTGCATAGCTGTGGCTAGTGTTGTACTGATTCTGCAGTATCAAAGCCTTTCTGAAAAAATTATTAGCTTTGTCTACTTTTTTTGCTTATCACGCTTTTAAAATTTGCTCATACAGGTTAGTTCATAGTAGATAACAAAAATCCTAATTCAGAGGAAGTACTCTGGTGGTTTCTCTATCTGGGATTTAGCTTTATTACCTCTGTTAAAAGACAGGATTTTGTTCTTCTTCTCAGTTCTCCCAGATGACATGATTTCACACTAATTGTTAGAGGATGAACTCTAAGGTTACATCTATGCTAATCTATTAAATGGTCAAGGGACCATTCTCTCAACAGACACCTGGCACAGCATGGCTTGCCCCATAATGTTAAACTTTCTCAGTTCTAGACCACTGCTGGCCCATTTTGTTCTCCAGAACTGGTCCATGGCCCATGCCAACACCTCTGCCCTGCCAGGCATCACTGCAAGAGACCAGACTACACATTTGACACTGTACATGGCAAGACACTAATGCTTACACACATCCTGACCCCAGGCTTCCTAGCTAGCAAACAGTGCTCTTTAAACGTGTTGCCTTTGTCTGAGTTCAGAATTCCTATATGCAATTCTGCTAAAACAGTCTTTCACGTCGACTGCAGAATGCCTCCTGATAAGTTTGCTATCTATCAAATTCTGCAGCTATTGTCTGCAGATTTCATTGTTGTTGTCACAATGCATATGTGATTGCAAAGGAAACAGAGGGAAACTAAGTAATCAGCGTCTCTATCAAAATAATGACCAGTTATTTGTTATTCTAAAGGGGCTGTGTTATAAATACATGGAAATGAACACCAATCTATTGTGTTGCCAGTTTTTATAATATTTATATACTATTGTTCTTGTTTTCTGCAAAAATAATCTTCTTTTATGCTCAAACTAAATCCCCATCTGCTCTAACCTTCACTAGTGTGCAGTGAAAAATAATCATAAATATTGCTTACTGAATGCAAGGTTTCACTTTAATCCTATTTAGTTTGTGAATGTTCATAATTGAAAATGGTAAAGTGATAAAACTGATAAAATTATGCCTATAAATGCCAATGGAAACTATTTGAAAGTAATTTATATTATCTTGCCAAAACTTGAAATTCTCAAACTGTTTAGAAATCATAATCAGCTTTAAAAGACATATGGCTAACCATAGGTTTGATTGTTAAGTCGCTGTCTAGGTTCTTCTTCCCAGGAGTAGCTGTCCCTTTATGCATTCCAAATTCCGTAGGATTTGACAAGGAATGTACGAAAGCCAAAGCATATAAATTGAAAACCTTATTTTAAAAATCGTTAAAGAATAACCACATCATAATTCAGAATATTTTTTCATAAAATCATGCATTTAATATCTTTTTTCTCAGAAGTATCATGAATGACCAGCTACACAGACCATTATATTCCTCACAGAGAATCAATTGTTTGAAATGCATCCTTATCTAAAACAAGATAACAATATTAACACATTCTTTGCCTCATGAATACTAACATCAAAGAAATGAAAATGAAATGTGTTTTTTAACAAACAATAGAACCTCTGAGATACACAAGAAGTAAGAAAAATAGGACAAGAAGAAATAAGCTGAAAGCTTTTGTCTATGAGTGGTCAAAACCAATTTTTTTTTCCACAGTAATCTGGAAGTTTGTATTAATCAATACTCTAGTCCAATAATTTTTCACTCTCATCTCTTGTCTGCTTCAAACATTTTTAATCACTGGACATCCTCTTTTTAATGTAAGTATGGGAAGTAATAGCTGAATTTGCTTTACCAGACATCCAGCTAAGGACAGACAGAATAAAGAGATAGAAAACCCAGCAAAATGGCATCAGGAATTGCATTATTTCACTATTCCCTCCAGCAGAGATTGAAAGTAAGCTACCCACTGTCAAATAACCATGATTTTTGCTCTTTCTCACTTTTCATTTTTTTACTGAAGAAACTTTTCAGATCCCTGGATTTTGTTATTAGAATGAGTAAAAATATATAATTGAATATTGATTTAGGAAAGTACCTCACCTCCCAAGGTATCACATTATTTGCAGTAGCACTGAATTTTTGAAATACACAATTTATTTTTTCTCTGCACTAGGAATACAAAGAGAAATGCAACATTTGTGCATATAATTTGCCTGGGTTTTGTTTTGGTTTTTTTTTTCTAAATTTACTAAAATATAGAGTGTTTTTCTCGCTTAGGTTAATTCTTGCATTGTCCTACACTGAAATCTGCAATGAAGTTGTAAGCCTCAGTCACATAAGGTCTGAAAATTAACCAACAGATTTGTATTATCTCCAAAATGATTTGAACTTCCTGCAAATATTTGTGCCTGTGATTGAGTCCCCAGGAACTTTTATGGCCCCTCTTGTTGTGGGGATTAGTCAGGAACAGGAGGGATGCTCAGGCTGTAACTTCACAGTGCTGCGATTTCACTCTACCGGATTACAATTCCCCCATAAAAGATAAGAACAATTGATTTTTGGTAGAGAGACTTAAGTAGAATAGTACTTGTATGCATACTTCAGACACTCAGCTACTCAGAAATGTAATAAAAACCTTAGCATTTTCTGTTTTCAGTATCAACTGAAAGCTATTTTGGCCACATACAATTATTTTACAGATAGCATATTTTTGAAATGCATTACCACATTACAATATATAAAACTTCATTGTATACATGTTATTTTGCAGGCTGACATAACAGACAACCTGCAGATAAAGCAAGTCTGACAAATTGACAGAACCTGGATATGTATAAGGGAAGACTGACACATAGAATATTCTTAAAATAAGCAAGAATGGGCTAGTTTTGAAAACAACCTTGGGAATACAGGACTTATTATCATATCAACAGACTTCATTCTATCCAAGATAACAATTGTATCACAGGATTTTCTTTTTTTTTTTTTTTTTCCTCTTTTTTGAGGGGAAGTGGAGAAAGAACTGATATTTAGTTCAAAACTAATGGACAGATATAACTGAAGAATGGTAGGGGTAACATGGAAATCAGGACGGTTTGTGGATACATGAGCCAATGTTTGCAGGCAGAGGCAATAAAATCTTTAGGACAACTGATACAGTGTAAGAAACATTGAGAATGGGGAAACTGAGCCACAGGTGGACATGGCTCTTTCAAAAGATTTTAGAGAATATGACATAAAGATGCCATGAAAACAGTTTCAGATTATGTATTTCCACTCTACAAATGTCTCTGACAGGCAAGAATAAAGCAAATTATTCCAGTGACTCGGATATTCACATGTAAATACCTACTGCAGTCAATAGGATTTGACATTTAGCAGACCCAGACTTACTAGATAAGAAACGCTGTCTGACACTCTTGTATCCAAATGGTGGTTTAGAATTAATACCTTCTTTAACAATATGTCTGACAGAAGAGCAGAACAACATTTATAACACAGGGACTAATCTTTCAAAGGCCACTCAAAAAACTTTTTCCCCCTTTTCTCCAGTTTTCCACATGATTCCGCACTATGAATCACTAGGCTCAAATCTGTGCTCCTCACAGTTTTTGGAGAAACAGTCTCAAGCTGCCTGGGAAAATTTTCTATACACTAGCTATTCCATAATATATTTATAGAAAGTCACCTTTAGCTGTAAGTAACGTTAAAAACACTTGCTTATGTGAAAGTCCTTTACAGATCAAAAGACGAGAGTTTCCTAAAAATGTTAATTACTTATTTTTATTTGGAAAAATATTTATAACAATGTCCCATAAGGATTGCATCCCCTTCAAAAGCATCTTCATGAAAGCAGCAGCAGTTCTTATTGGTACCAATAGCAACTTTTTAGCTGGTAGGAAGTAATTTATATAAGGACCATTAAAAGCATGTTTTGTCACATTGGTTTCTCACAGGAACATGTGATTAATTTCCATTAAGTTCAGAAACTTTTATCTGTGCATCCAACACGAAGGTATTAAAAAAGATGTAAGTAGAAACACATGTTACTTGCCATCTAAATGGCAGAATGAAGTTCCTACAGTGGTTCTCTCCCATATTTGAATATTCTATATTGCATATCTAACATTTCTGTTTGTCAAATTTCTGTTGATTTTTCCTATGTCCCCTGAAATTAAATACGAGGCTTCTAGCTATTGCGGTGGGGTTGAGCAATGACAGGATATAACTATATGCAGAGGGTTCCTTCCATTTAAATGTTATTATTTAGCAGATCTACCAGCATGAGAACAAGTATTTAGAATTGATTTATTTCTTGTTTCCTTTCTTCATACATCATGTCCTCAGCCAACTTTTAATTTCTTTTAGACTCCAACCAGGTAGACATTTCATTAACCTCAAATATGGAACTTTGTCAGAAACACTTTTTAAAGGAAAGATAGTTTTGTCATTCCATTAGAAAATTTAGAATAGGGTTCAGAAATAGTTTTATCTGAATCCTCTCTTAATCATTAAGCTTGCAGTGCCTCCCATCATAACCTCAGATTTCTGGGTTGAGGTTAAAACAATTTCCTTTGCAGGAAATCCTGATACCTGAAGCCTTTGTTATAACATTAATTTAGATACTGAATTAATGATGAATTTATAGAAGAAGGATATTCTTTTTTAGAAAAGTGTGTTTGGTTTATTTTTTTTCTAGAAAGATATCCAGAATATATTACATGCTTCTAATGAAATATATTATGTTGTATCTTATTTTTTAAAGGCTTTAAATAAGTTCTCCTAATTAATTTTTTTTACGTATATATTTATTTCAGCTCCTCTTGACTGGTATCTAAATCTCCCAGGGCAACAAGGTCATTCGAATAATGAAACACCTCTCTGCCTTTTTGTTTCCAAGTTTCTATCTTTCCCTTAATGGGCCACTTTTTCACTTCTAGAAGGACTGTTTTTCTTGGGGAATATGTCCCTGTGTCTTAGGAATCCTTCAGTGTTAGGCATGACAACTAGATTTAACAATATATTTCTGTTCTCTACATTTGATTAACTTAGATCCTCTATAAACACGCCTTTATTCTCACAATTTTTATGAGACCAGAACTATTGCGAAAATGGAGAAGTAGTATAGGTGGAGTGGGGGTTGAGTCCAAACTGCAATAAAGCCTTTTGAATTATGATACTGGTCCACTAATGCCCCAAGACTGCTGTATGCAAACCAGCTTCTCCCCACAGGCTTTGCACCTCCGGTTATCGTGACACTTTGCGTGAGGTAATCAGATCCTCTCACATGTGCCTACAAAGCACCAAACAAACATACTGTTAGAAGCTAAAGGACAGAGACACCTTCCACCTGGGACAGTGTAAGGCTGGCTCAGCTCCCACGTGCTGGGCCTGCAATTCTGAGCGCCCTCCTGGGGGCAGAGATGTGCCTGACCACACAGACAGGTCACTGTCAGTGCTGGTGATGGTTGTGAAGCTTGCTGACCCCATTCCAGGTTGAGTTCCTCCTATTTTTTCACACCACAAAAGGAAGACAAAGACATCTCATGTCACAACACTGAACAGCATTGCAAAAGTGTCCAGGATGAACACAGAACAGAAAGGAAGGCTGCTGCACTTGGGTTGCTGTTCCCAAAATAATAAGCCCAGCAAACAGGGAGTTTAGTTTCAAAATCTATGCATTTATGACTAAAAAGAATTTCTGTGTCTGCTTTCTAGTTTGGAAAAAAATGTTTTTTCCTTTCCTACAAACCACCCAATAGAATACACTTAATTTTTTAAACAAACAAAAAAAAATCCCAAAACTGAAATATTTCCCATTTGGTGTCACTGTTCTGTTACTAATTGGAAGGGTCATTCAGATCTCTGGCACTCCCTTTTTCTTAGTATGAGAATTTCCTTCTGTACTTTCTTAATACCTCATAACTATTCTACTGCTACTGCTGAATATCTTTTCTCCAACCTAATGGCAACAGTAGTGGAGATATAACAAAGAAAAATGTTAATAAGATAATTGTATTTACTTCCTGATTCCATCCTAGTGTTTAGATTAGTATTATGCATAGTGACAAGTGATCATTTAACAAGGAATTCATATGTTGGAGAATTATTTCCCCCATAATGTCATTTTTTGGTATAATTTTTAGAATTACAAATATTAATATGTAGAAAAGACTTCAAAATTTTTAAATTATGTATGTAAGGAAATATTTTTACAGCTCAAATATTAACAAACTATTAAATGTAGAGATAGATAATCATCACTTAAACATTTTCTTCAAAAACTGGAATTGTTAACTCTTGTAATTGTAGTTGTTAACCCAGGAATGATAAAGAGAAGACCTCACAAATCAACAGACCCAGAGAAGATGTCACAAATCAACAACAACAACAACAAAATGGAACAATAAACAGAAAACTGTAAAGGTCATTCTTTTCTTTTTTTTTTTCCTTGACATTTCCCCCAATAAATGTCTTTCTTAGCACTGAGAAATGAATTTTGAGGAAAAACAAACACGTTTCATGACATGTAGATAAAGGACAGTACGACTGTGTCTGTGTAGGTGTGCATTAAATGAAGAACAACAGAAATTTAGAGATTATCCTCAAACCAGATTAGAATATTTTGTTTGTGGCAAATTAAATGAAACTAATGAATATGTAAATCACACTATTATTATGTAAATTGAACAGATTTTATATTCTGTTTTATGAAGAACCATTTCAGTACTCAGTTAAAAATTACAGTTGTCTAAGTATCATGGATTTTAAGAAATTATTTCTTGACAGACAATGAAATGTTGGGAAAATATTTCTCTATCACATTCCACCCTACAACAACCTTAATAAGAGATTCAATCAAAACCTAAATGCTATTACAAGAAATTAGTGAAAGAACCGTATAAGACTGTTATGTTTTCTTTAACTTCATTGATTATGGAAAATGTCCTATGAAATGAATCTATCAGGCAAACTTTCATTTTTTTTTCTAGGAAATCCCCACTCAACTACATCTTTCTCTCTGTCACACACATACACAGAGATAAATAAATAAGGTCTCATTTTCTTTTTTTTTTTTTTTTTAATCTAATCATCTTGTCTCTTCAAACATTTTCATAGAAAAATTATCAGGTTAACCTGATAACATATAACCCTGTTAAGAGGATTTCATCATTTGCATTAAATTTTTAATATAAAAGAATTTAGTATTGCAGACTTGTGCTGAGGTAAAGAAGGACACTGCAAGAAAAGCTATGAACAACATTTGTGTAGAGTTGCAATATCAGTGTTATTTAAGATGAGAACTAAACAGTCGCCCTTTGAGTGTGACAGCCCATCCACATTAAATTATTACACAGGTGAAGTTGGCCTTTCTGCTTTTCAGTGATGTTTCAGGCAAATCCTATTAGCAAATTTCATGTTGCTAATCACTTTGGGAGATCAACAGATCAATGCTTACTGGCCTTTTGATGACAGTTACCATGTTAATTAGTAACATGAAACAGGAACACAAAGCGAATGTTGTGGTTTTATACCCAAAAGCAATGCTTAGAAGAGTCCTGATTGGAAATCAAATGCTACATGCACAAATTCTCTGGTTCTATAGGAACAAGCCAAAGATTCCATCACATCAAAATTCTCTACTTCTAACTCACTCTTGCCTAGAAGTGGTAAGAAGTGTTTATCTTTCTCCTATTTCATGATGGATAGTGTCAACAGAAGTACTGCAATATCAAGAAGATGTGATAAACTTAAAAAGAGAAATAGAATATTTCTCAGTCCAAAAGCACCTCTGGGATCTTTTCTGTAATTTCTATGGTAAAATTCTGATGAGAAAATTTAAAAAAAAAAAAGAAAAAGAAGAAAAAGAAGAGCGTAAAGACATGATATATATTATACTCTGCATCTTTGCAGTGTGTATTGATATGCTGCCTTGCTTAGCACAATCTCACCTTGCTCAAAGCTGATGGGCTCACACTGAAAAAGCAATGGTGCTACTTGATGGCAGCTGGCAACAAGACTCATTGGAGAAAAGAAAGAGCAGAGTTGCAGCAATAAAAAGCCATTCACCCTTATCTTTCTCTAGTCTGATATACATTACTTGGAATTTGCCTGGATTCTGCGGCCTGGGATTATATGTGAAAATCACAAAAGTTCAGCCCTGAGTCTGCACCTTCTCCTGACTGCTCTTACATCATCAGCAAGTGTATGACTGAAAGAATAGATACTTCTAACACCAGGAACCTATATCATATTAGTTCTTCTTTTTTATTTAGTTAATATCCAAAATGATGCACAAACTCTATGTTGCGTTGCTCACTCAACCTTAAATCAGATGTGCAGCAGGAAATTTGGAATGGGATCTGGATCATTTCATTCACCTTTGTGAGGACAAGAAATATAACTTATTAAAAAATAACTTTAAAAATAACTTATTCTCCACCACAGTGGAGGATATACGAACTGTGTCAGTAGATAACTTGGCTTAAAAATGCTCTCAACATTGGGACTGGAATGCCCTATGCAGTTTTTATTTCCCAGTTTACTGCAGTTTCATTTGCAAGGAAAGCCAACAACATTGCAGTGAGAGTGGTAATAAACAGTGTGATTATACTGTGTAAAATCCTACTTCTCAAACTGCCTGCTGGGCATTTGCTGTAGAACTTGAGATCACCAAGGACGTTATGAGCTTTGGATGATGGACAAATGTGGTTATTAAAGGTGGATTTGCATTTACATAACTAAGCAACCAAAGCAAAATAATAAGTAAGCAAAAGGAATTTGAAATTGATAAATCACTGTTTTAATTACCTAGTCTGAATAATAAAAGTATTGATTGTTCACCACACTCCTCTGAGACACAAGATAGAGATTTTATTAGCAAGTGGATGAAGACTGCTATCAGTAACTTTGAAAGAAAATCAGACATTGCTTTTCCAGAAGCAAATAACCCTGAGTAAAAGAAGCTTGCCCACCTTACTTATGTCGAGGCTCTGACACTTTCTAGAAAGAATAATGAACAGTAAGATCCAGAGATACATTGTTGCCACTAACTCTTTTAACTAGCAAGGGAGGTCCGGGAGTCATTTCAGTTTCCAGGGAGAAACTCAGCGTGGATCAAGGCAATCAGAGAGGTAAGTATGTAATCAGTATATGATTGAGATTATTGTGGGAAAGATAATCAGCAATTTCAGTCTCTCAGGAAAACTGTTGACCTGCACAGCAGGCATTGGATTTTACTCAAGAAGCAGAAAGGCAAACAGTTAAAAGTAATGACTACTTAGAGATGGAATAAGGGGATAATCACAAACCAATTATTCTAAAAGAATCATAACTCTAGAAGAGCAAATTAGGGACCATAAAATAAAAGTTAAAAAGTCAACTTTAATTCCAATGTAAAATAGAAAATATATAAAAGGAAATTATGGGAAAAAGTGTCAATTAGTCTTTTATTTCTGTAGAAACGGAAGGCAGTAAGACTGAGCAAACTTATGTGACATACAAATAATGAGGAAACCAAGAGATAATGTCAGACTTCCATATTAAATATTCAGCCAAAACTTCTCATTTAAGTTTGAAACACCTAAAGCGTGTAGAGATTATTCCAGTTCCCCACATCCACTTACTCTATATCTTCTTGGGTCACCATAAGTAAGACTTTCAAAGATTCCTTGAGATGCTAGACATCATTGCCCTGCAACAAAATGTAATGTAAATCTCTGTTACTTTAATTCTGGAAATGAAAAAGTCTCCAAGTGATTTGGGAAACTACTTTCATTCCTTCATTTTCTCAGTTCTCTATCTGACTACAATGAGGTATTATAAAAAAAAGAATGTATTAATAGAGGTATTCTGTTCTATAGTGATCACAACCAGCGAAAAATGTGGATAGCTAGATGGAACACTAGAGGTGACAAACAGAAGTAATTTTCTCTGATTCATAAATGACACATTGCAGACTAAGAAACACCTAGAAGGAAACACCTGTGAAAGAGAGACTGTTTCATCTCGCTGCAATTTTTCTTATCATAATGGGAAAAAATCAGAAAGAAAATCAGAATTGGTGGCTCAGAAAATCTCTTCTATATTAAAGAAAAAAAATTATTCTTAAGAACAGAGCTATTCCTGTGCAAACTCAGACATGTCACAGGATTGGTAGACAGGACTCTCACTGTTGAGGGTCCCATCCACCAATACCCTTGGAATGTTATAAATGGTGGAGCTAATTGCCCTATTGCTTGTTTTTGAAAACGACGTTTATGTTAGAATGACTACCTGAAATTTTGTACCACATGCATGCTCAACCACACTACACTGTAAAGGTAATTTACAGTGCAGACTCAAGATTCACAGAGATAACAAGGACAAGCTAGTGAGAGTTCATGCATGACGTAGTGTTTAGACTATTCCCCGGGTTGTTTTTGCATCCTGATCTACCTACCTAGTCCCTTACGCAGATCTTTGCCTCTTTATTAATTGTTGTGAATTTTCTACATAACACAGCAAGAGGAAATTTAAAATAGTATGTCTTTTTATAAGAATAATAATTGATTAACTAAGTGTAATATTACAGCAGTTGCCTTTATTCTATTTCAAAAGCTCTGACTTTAAAATTTCATTAAGAAATAACATCTGCAAACATCAAGCACTAATTATCACAAGTGTAAAACAATTTCTATAGAATTAGTGTAAACATAAAAGTATGCAAGCATAACTACTGTTATATGGGATGAGTTCTATTTCCAATATCTACACTGCAGGGCCTTGAAACACCTAGAGTAGCTCTGAGAAACAGTGTACTCAGGGTTACAGTAAGAAACAAGAAAGAAGGAACGAAATTGGAAATAATATGCCTGAGTTTTGGCTAGTGTTGCTACTCAAAACAAGATCAACTTGCAATGAAACATAAATATCTTTAAAGCTGTCGTTTCTGCCACACAGATAAAGTAAAAAAGATAATTTTTCAAAGGGACTGCCACTGTGACATGTAATCATCAGCTACAGCTCTGCCTAAATATAAGAATATGGAGGGTCAGGAAGAAAGGTTGAGAGACATTTCAGGTGTTGGACTTTGAAATTCATTAAGTACCTTAAAATCAATATGAGACTTCACAGGTGCCTGTGACGAAACTTCAGTACATATGATGAAAATATGAAAAAATAAAATCAACTTCATCTACCAGAAAAATTTGGACAACATTCACTGGAAAACACTACAAATGCTAGTATGCCATAGCTAACCTAGACATGCAAACTTTAATAACTTCATTAAGATGTGTGGCATGCAAAACTATATATAATATAGGTCATTACATTGGATTAAATACTGCAGGATGAGATCTAAAGGAATTATAAAATAGATTTGGCTGTCATTTGCCTACCCAAGGAAATTATGGCACACTGGTGTGAAATCAGTCTTAGGGGTGAAATCTACATATTAAAAATACAGAGGACATACAAAAGCTCTTTGAGATATGCCAGAACTTAAACTGCATTAATGGACATACTTACTCCAGGTAGGAACAAACCAGTCAAACCCAGATTATGAGTGTACCAGCAAGTTTTGCTGTGCATTGAGTTATGGAAAATTCTAGTATCAAGCACTGCAAAAAGAGACAATAGCAAAACAGTGTTACATGCTTGAAAAAATTTATAAATGGCTAAAATAATTTTTTTCTCCTAAAGCAATACAGTCTCTGAGGTGATAATATTAAAAAAAAAAGAAGAAAAAAAAGCCCAGGTTCACCATGATGGCACTGATCTTTCAGAAGGAACACAAACACACAAATACACTCGACACTCCAACTCCCTATCATTTGCCAGTGTTTCCTTTACTGATGCTTTCAGTTTCAGAATTGCAATTTTAATTATCATGTACAAATGGGAATATTGAGACATATATATGAAAATGTATGTATAATATTTTAGAATTTTATTTATATATATGTATATATGTATATATGTATATTATATATATGTATATACATAAATATATAAAAGACATGGCCCATCTCCTTATGTAATTGGAAATACACCACACAATTATTTTTATCAGTTAAGGTAGGAAACGTTATTAAAATTGGTAAAATCATGGAATAGCTTAGGTTGAAAGGGGCACTGACAGGTTATCTAGTCCAGCTCATAGATCTTAATTGTCTAGATTTCCTCTAAATGCCTTCTAGGAGTAATTCTATAAAAAGTGGTTCACCTGGCCGTTAAGTGGAGGCCTGATTGTACCCATGCCTTTCTCTGCAGTGACTGTCAGAGGAATTAAGTAATTGAGATGCACACACCTGAAGGCAGGCAAAGTGAATCCACTCTATACCGCTGTCTACGCCCACTACCTGCAATGCACAGGGTTAAGATAAACAGCCTGGCTTTTGAAAGCTGTATTTTCGGCATTGCAGGAGAGTGTGAAAAAAAGAACATCATCAAAACAGGAACAAAAAATCCTGAGCGCTGTCAGCTGCTACCGACACACAATGGAGAGAAACAGCAGCAGGAAGAGTGACTAAAGGACTGGAATTTCAGTGAGGGGAGCACAGAAGGAAGGCGGTGCAAGTCCCCTTATCACCGAACATCTTCCTACTGCTCTGAGTACAGCAGAAGTGCATTAACATAGTTCTGCTCAGCCTAATATACTCTCCTTCCTATCATGAGTCACAGCAGTTTTAACTTGTATAAAGGGGCTACCTTGGTACACAGAGATTTAATCTCCTCACAGTGAGCATTCCCAGTAATAAGCAAACCTGGATAACTTTGACAAATGGGTTTCAGATAAGGCTATGAGTCATTCTGAGGGAACAAAAGTAGCCCATTTAAGTCTCGATGCTGCTGAGAACATACTGAGTACCTTTTAGAGCCTTCCTTTACAAAATTCTCTTACTGTCTTCATCCAGATCTGTTGTTACTATTTTGCATTTAATAGAATTTCTATAACCAGGTAAACCACACTTCTTTATTTGTAGTAGTCTCAAATAACACTTTAAAAATGTTTTAAGTATTAGGCAACACTGTTTAAGATTTCACGAAGTGTCCCAGATTTTAAGAGCTGCTACCTCATCTTTTAAACTAATAATTTTGAAGAATTTTGTAATATTAATTATTTAAGCCTCACAACACCTTTGTGAGAATAATCAAGGTAAATCCAATTGATGTCACAGTTTTAGAGCTGTGATGAAGAGCAGCTCAGGGTTCTAGGCATTAGATGCCCCAGCTGAAAATGCAAGTTCATTTGTGTAGAAAGGCAAAAAGGACAGAAATTACTCCAGAAATCAGCACATTTGCTTTCTATTAACATGCAAACTGCATGCGTTTATACTAGTTTCTTCCCTGAAAATAAACAAGCCACATTTGTAGAGAAGGTTCTTTAATCAAAAGGTCTTTTTTAATTTAGGGGAAATGATGAAAATGAGACAAGGAACCAACTATAGAAAGATCTATACCTCGTCTTTTTTTTTTTTTTTTTTCAGGGAAGAGGATCAGAGACACAAAAGTGGCAACTGGCATGGATTGAGAATATGGATTTCAAATCCCCAGCTTTCTGTGCCTCTCTCTGCATACAGTTATTATGGGTGTGAGTTTTAAAGTAGAGTATTTGATATAGGTGCCTTGCATACTGAAATCAGCCATCTATGTGTGCGGAAAGGTGTGTACATATGAGGAAAAGCTCATACATCAGCTATAAAGAACCTTTGGTCTTCAGCACGTTCTATATTTACACACTTGTGTGCTGGATTTATAACTGGTTTACTCACTTTTACTATAGAGGATGAAATAGATTAAAACCAGGACTATCCCTCCACAAGAAAAATCTGGGTAAAAACAGTCAACTCCAAGTTTTCTCCTCATTGTTGATATAATCCAAAAAGTTATATTCTGCTTGTAGTCAAAGATAATAAAGAGGACAAAACTTTACCCTTTGAGAAGTCACAGGGAATATTTCACAAAAAACAGACAAGGTGAGGATAAAATGGCTTATAAATAACCAGCATGATCATCATCATACAGCGTAATTATCCCATTACCTCAGCCCTAATAGGATAACCAAGGAAGATATCACACATAACCTACATTTTCAGACAAGTTGTTAAAATAAAGTGTAACAAAACTGTGCAGATGAATCACAGAATACAATTACTGAAGGTACTTTTGCATCTGTCACTTCTACATTCTTTAACCAAGGCAACTGGATCATGCTTTATGAGCTTTCATTTAGAAGCATTTGAACACCACAAGAGAGAGTTCTCCTCAAAATTTAACTTTGTTTAAGAGACATAGTTATCAAGGAAAGCAAGTTAGATTTGAGTATAAGAAGGCACAGTATTTCCTCATCAATTACAGTATTTATTGCTACAGTATTCATTACAATCCTTTGCTTATGGATTATAAGAAAATAGGGGGTTTATTTCACAAGGAAACCGCAGATTTTTGTGAGATGCTATTAACTCCTGTTCACTTAACAGAAACCTTCTTGGAACCACCAGTAACACAGTCAAAATTTTGTGCCTGCAATAGAGTGTGATGAAAAATGACAGTGATCATATTGCTATTCAGTATAAACAACAAATAATTAAACAGTGAATGAACCTGACAGAAGACCTTTAAGATGTTGCCAAACTCTATATGGATAAACTGAATGTTTGCAGCACATCTAATGATTTCATCAGTCTTAATTGTAGGTGTGACTGGGTGAAAGGTTCATATGCTCTAAAAGTGATGAAGAATGTGTCAAATGATTGAACAGGAGCAATTAACTTCTGCCCAAATACTTATTGTTTTGCAAATAATCAGAAACTGGGAGAAAGGATGGCAGTTGCAAGAGAAAGTGTATTATCTTCACAGAAGAAATTTCTTTACACGGCAGTTTTGAGCGGTAAACTACAACTATACTTAATATAGAGAGTTTTATTCTCTCCATTGTAGGAATATTTAGAAATACTTTGCAATTTAAATATAGAATAGAATGTATCAATATTAAAAGGCTCCCATAACATGCTATTATTGACATGTAAACAATATATTCAATGTTCAAGGCTATGTTGGATCAGCCTTTGAGCAAACTAGTCTAGTGGAAGGCAACCCTGCCCATGACAGGGGGTGAACTAGATTACCTTTAGAGGTCCCTTCTGATGCAAAACAATATCTGACTGTGTGATTCTTCTATTGGTTGTACTCTTGAGTCATCTATACAAAATAGGATTATTCCCCATGGCTTAGACGGAGGCAACACAGTGGAATAATAATATAATAACATAGCTGTTGAATCGAAGATATAATTTAACAAAAAATACTTATCTTCAGTAACTGTGGGAACAAATCTGTATTTATGAAGATTTCTGCATTCTATTTCAGGAAGACAGAGTAAACAGGAACCAAAGGGTATGTAAATGATGGACAGTAAACCCATCAAGGAACATACACACAGGCACACACAAAGGTGAAAACATATAGAAACATTAAGATTTGGTGTGGTACTATGATTATAAAAGATTTACACTAGGTTGAACTTCTGGGCCTCAGTGCCTATATTATTCATATTCGCTAAATCTAATGTTAACATTTCAGACAGGACACCTGAACAGAAGAAAACATTAAGTATTTGCTCATTCTTTGTGCTAAAATGTGAACTGAAATTCATTACAGGATAGAGAATCAACTACAAGGTGTCCAAGGAAGAAAAACTGCTTCAGGAATGAAGAGGAGTTTTTATTAGCAGACTGTGAGAAAACTGAACATCCCTGATGCAAAACACAGCTGAGAAATCCAGATTGGAGAGCAAGATTTACAGGGAGGATTTTGGACTTCATGAAAATACCAAGTCTTTATGACAACCATCCAGAAATATTCTGAACTATTCTTTACAATTGTGAAGAAAACAATTCCAATGTAACAAAATTATCAAACTCTTTTCTGGAAGACTCATGACCTCTCAGATTACAAAAATAACTGGTCTTGATTTTAATTTTTCATGTCTTAAGAAAGATGGGCATTTTTGAATAATTCTTTTTTAAAGTCTTTAACATATTAAAATATTCAACTTATTACATAGATCTTATAAATAGATCTGGTAAGAGGTTACAGGGTGGACTCTGATCTCAAAGGTCTTTTCTAACCTAAATGAACAGGGTTTTTTAAATATGAAAAAAATTACATCATTCAGTGGCTTTCAAAGTTTTTATCAGAATCTTTTGAGAATCAAGTTTGTAAGATCAAATTAATCAGACAACTTTCTTCAAATCTTTAATCAGAAAACCTCTGCATTCTTTCCCAATTCTCCAAGTTGAAATAATGACAATTATGGGTAGGTATTAAATGCATGGGTCATACGGATCCCAAGGTTATTCTGGCCAATATGAGATTCATGGATTTTAATTTTTTTTTGGATTTCCCCAGCCAAGTGAAGAAGGGGTAGATCAGCCTTCAGGAAAGTGAAGAGTGCCAGAGATATGGACAAGACAGACCTTATAATCAACAACAGAACTAAAGGGACCGCCATCCTTAGGTAATGAAAGCCTAGTCCATTTGGAGTTTAGTTAAGTGAAGGGTGCAAATAGAAATAAGGGCTTGTACAGGTACATTAACAGTAAAACAAAGATGAAGGAAAATTTAGGTCCATTGTTGAATGGGACAGGAGTTTTGGTGACAAAGACGATGAGGAAGATAGGGATAACTCAGTGCATCCTCCACTTCAGTCTTTACTGGTAAGATTTCCCCTCAGTAATGCTAGGTCCCTGAATCCAGTGGGAAAATATAAAGCAAGAAATATTTCTCAGAAGAGGCTGGTCAGACTAGGGACAAGTAAGCAAACTGGATATACACAAATCTGTGAGATCTGATGGGATCCACCCACAAGTGCTGAGGGAGCTGACCAGTGTCACTGTGAGGACTCTATTGCTTTTTAAAGGTCATGGTGATCAAGGGATGTTGTTGAGGGCTGGAAGAAAGTAAATGTTGCTTCTGCCTACAAGAAGGACAAGATATAGGAACCAGGGAACTATACATTGATTTACCTAATCCTAAACCCTGAGAATGTGAAAGAGAGAATCTTTCCGGAAATAATTTCCAAACATGTTAAGGATAAAAGTGTAGTCCTAGAAGCTAATATAGGGACTAGCACTACTTAATATTTTCATTACTGACCAGAACAGTGGGACAAGAGTATACTCTCAGCAATTTTTCAGATAATTCAGAACTAGAAGGAATTTTGATATATCAATTATTTGTGGTAGCCTTCAGAGACCTAGACAGACTGAAAAGTGGAAGGGGGTTGACTTGGATCTCAGGGTCCCCAAAAATGAGAATTGCAATATTCCACACCTGGAAGGAAAGACCTTTATGCACCTTTATATGCTGGGGTTGAATGTTCTAGAGTAGCTTGGCAGAAATGTAACTGGGAATCCTGCTGGACACCAAGTTGAACATGATCTATCAAAGTACCCTTGCAGTTAAGACCAGCAGTTGCCTGGCCATTATGCCTATCATAACCATAAAGTCAAAGAATATGATCTTTCTCCCCTTGTTCATCCTGGTAAAACACCCCTGAAGTTCTGTACCCAATACTGAGCTACCCAGTCCAAAAGGAACCGGGCTGTCCAGGGACACATTCAGCAAAGAGCCGTGATGGTTATTAAGGGACTAAAGGATCTGACATACAAGGGGAGGCTCAGAGATGGGGTTGATTGAGTTTAAGCAGGATAGTTTCAAGAGAATTTGATCAATCTTTATATTCATACATAAAGCAGGTGTATTGGCTCTAGCAGCAAGATTTGACAGTGAGGGGTCTGCAGGGGTGATGTCTGTGGAGAAGATCATGGTGAGGCAGCTGTCACCCTGCAGCCCATGGAGGTCCAAGAGGGAGTAGATATCCACCTGCAGCCCATGGAGGACCCCACACCAAGCAGGTAGATATAGCTTAATCCCTTTAAAAGCCCATGCTGCAGCAGACTCCAGGCAGAAACTGTGGCTTGTGGAGAGAAACTCTAGCAGAGCAGGTTTTCTAACAGAACCTGTGACTCTGAATGAAATCCATACTGGAAAAGTCCATTCCTGGATAAAAAGCATGCCATGAAAAGGATATACACTGGAACAGTTTGTTAAGAACTGCAGCCCATGGGAAAGACTCAGTGTTGAAATTCACACTGAAACAAGGGAAGAGAGTGAGAAGAAAGGGGCAAAGTGTTATGGACTTACTATGACAGCTATTTCCTTGCCCCTTGAGCTTCTTGGAGAAAGTACAAAATTTGACAGTGAAGATGAGTACAGGAAGAAGAGAAGGATTGGGGGAAGCTGATTTTAGATTTTTTTTAATTTCTCATTTTCTTACTCTAATTTCTCATTTTCTTGCTCTTTCTTCTTCTAATTTGATTGAAAACAAGTTAAATTCATTTCCACGTCTGTTTTGCCTGTGATGGTAATTGTTAAAAGGCTTTATTGTCCTTAACTCAACCCATGAGGGTTTTTATCTTGTTTTCTCCTCCTGCCCTGTTGAGGAGGGAGACAGATAGAGTGGCTTGGTGGGAACCTGGCAGCCAGACAAGGTCAACCCACTGCTGCAAGAAATAAAGGAGAGGAAGCCAGACTCTTCTCAGTGGTATCCAGTGTGAGAACAAGAGCTAACAGGCACAAATAGAAATAAAGGAAATTCTTTTAAAACATAAGAAAAGGCCTAACTATTGTGAGGGTGTCTGAACACTGAAACAGATTGCACAGGAAGGTTGTAGAGTCAACGTCCTTGGAGATATTCAAAGCACAACTTAACATGACCTGAAGCAACTTGCTTTAGTTAACCCCATTTTTGTAGAAGGGGATTGAATCAGATGGTCTATAGAGGTTCCTTTCAGCTCAACTATTCTGTGATTCTGAGAAACGTTAAGCTTTCTGAGGTCGAGTTTAAGTAGAACCTGTGTTGCATAGGAATCACACTGGTTCCCTGCAGAAAGGCAAATTTCACTCCTTTGTGTTCAGCTGTACACGAGCCTGCAGTTTGAGAGTATCATTTTAAGATCTTTGAGTTCAACTTAGGGGTAAAAACTCAGGGAAAAAAGTGACAGATTTTCTGAGAATGGTGCATTGTAAATGTCTATATACCATACATATTTACTTCAATAAAATGCAGAAAACACTGTTAAAATCTTGCAGAAAAGTGTCTCTTATGCTGTTAATATTCAGCAGTTCTTATTATGTTCATGTCCTGGCCTGATTAATTTATCTTAAAATAGGGAACATTTTCTCTAGACCTGACAAAATTGTTTGAAAGAACAAAATATTTCTACAGGCAAATATGAGGATAATTAAACTCTGGTGTGTGTATACAAAGTCAAAAAATACTAACGTCTTAAAAAAACTAAAGCATCTAGTAAAGATCAACATGGAGAACAAATTGTAAAATAATAATAAGACTGCAGAATAAATTCCCATAACCAGCAGATCTCTCTAGTGTACTCTTAAATGTCTGATCATAATGAATTATTAATATTTCCTGGTTTTGTTATTTTCCCTGTGGAAGACTGATCACTGACCTGCCTAGCACATGTTAGATGCACTTGCCCAAGGACAATCTAATCAGAGAAAATACGGAGGCAGCATGTGTTAAATCCCAACCCTAATCAAGGCTAAAGGTGAAAGGCCACAATTTCTACCATATTTGAAAAATTTAAAGCACTTATCAGCCCTTTGCAGGAGAGGACCCTGATGGCTCTGCATTTTAAAGAGAAGAGTCATGTGTTTTTCAGCTCCCTTGGTTTACGCTGTGATCATTTTAAAATGTGAAAGTAAAAGGCTACAAGCAAACACAAGAGTGCATACTAGAAGGAAACCACATTAAGCAAACTGCTCAAGATATACTCTGGGGTAAAGACTTGTAGCCTATTTGATTTAATGCACAAAATAGCATAACAAATACAGGCATTGAAGATCACACTGGCTCACTGTGATGAGTTAGTTGAATAAAGCAGATAGATGAATATCTGATAAACTAAATAGATGCTGAGAAGGCTTTTACCACTAGCCATAATGTCCAAAACTTTCACATGTGTGCCCTGTAAAACTCCCTGTTTCCCATTTCAAGAAGTAGTTGTAATCACTGCTGATTGTAAAACCTTAAGAAAGTTGAAAGGACACTTTCGAAACATCTTTTTCCTCTTTAGATTCTTACCTCGTGTGGGACCATAGTAATTTTTCAGGGTACCAGAAAAATCATCTGAGGCCACAAAGCTCTTTCAGAATTTATCTAGAACTGATGCTTTTAGTGGAGGGTAGCTGTCAGTTTCATCAACAAGACACTGTTTCTTGCAGTTACTCCAAAATTTTCACAGCCTCTCTGCTGCAGTCTGGGCTCCTCCTGCAGCAACAAGTGAGTGGTAACTTCTGGTAGTGGCTGCAGCAGGAGACACGTTCTCTCCCACATACGTGAATCTACTTTAATATCAGGGCAGTTAGTGAGCTTGTTGGTTTGGGGTGGGACTTTTGATATCAAAATACAGTCAAACAGTGTTTAATGGAGAAAGTCTTGTGTGAATCACATATATTCCTTTATTAAAAAATTCTTGATAACAACAAAATCCTGACTATTTACAAATAAAAAGATACTTTTTGTCAATAATTTAGACAGTCCATGCTATTGTCAGACTGTTTGGCATCAGGGCTATGCTGTAATTGGAACAGAGATCATTAGAAATATGAATAATAAGAAATAAGAATAAGGAGATATTTTTCCTTCAACAACTTCTGAATATATAAGTGCTGTCATGGCCCATTATACACTTGGATGTTGCCACATATGAAAGGGTGAAGAAGGACTAGAAGAAGCAGGGCTGCATACAACAGGCACTCCCAAAGACAATTTGGGTATTATTCATAGGCTAGAATGTCAAGCTTTCCTGAGATGTGAAGAAGGACTAGAAGAAGCAGGGCTGCATACAACAGGCACTCCCAAAGACAATTTGGGTATTATTCATAGGCTAGAATGTCAAGCTTTCCTGAGATATTCAGACGAATAAATTTCTGCCTTCCTATGTCTTATTCCAGTATACATGTTGGGGATAAATGCAGGTGATTTTTCTAGTGGTCTAGAATCAAATATATCTTGTCTTTATTATCATTGTCTTACTCTTGCCGACATTAAAAATTCTAGCTGTTCAAATAATTTCAGTACCTAGACTGAAGTCTTCTAAGGTGTTGAAGGGTAAAAATAACACGTGTAGTGTTAATTGGTTAGTGTACTGGGTTTAGATGACAGGAGTAAAGTAGATGAACCTATCTGTTTTGTTTTCTAGAATAATACTTTAGCTTTCAACTTGAAGTTGTATTCTATTTTGAAAAAGGATTGTATTTTTACCGAGTAAATTAACACTGCATGGCAACAAATCCAATATTTCTTAATCCTTAAGGAGAGCAAACAAGCAGCATACATGTAGCTCATGGATACTGACCCAGCAGTCAGGAGATCAGCACACTGGTCCTGCTCTAAATATGTGACTGTAGTAGCAACGTATGTCACTTCCTTTGGAAGGGCGTCCACAGCTAAAATTGCTTTCTCCTGAGTTGGCACTCTGAACATCATGCTCAAGATAAAGACACCACTCTGTGTATTTTGGGGAGTCCCCAGCATAGTAGGAAACATTGAATATCTCGTCAGGAATAGCATAAAGCGAGTCAACAGCTGTATCATGGAAGAGGCCATTCTTGGCGTGTAGAAGTCTGTCTGTTCCATACTAAACTAAATCTCAGAATAAAAAAATGAGTGAACAGTTCATGCTGTGGAACCAAGCACCTCAAACTCCTGCTCACAAAGTCCAAAAGCCCTCACAGTACTTTGGAAACTCTGAAATGTCAGCAACATTCACTGCATAACAAGCAAATCACTTGTATGACTTTAAAAGGCCTTTAAAAGAACAAGAGGTCTTTTTTCTTGCTCAGTGAGGTTACTTAATCTTCCAACCCCTTTTGAAACACAGGTTGAAATTTATTATTTGGCTTTAATATTTCTCAGAAGTCTTATATATTTTAAGGGACAGAGAAATTTTATTCTGAAAACAACTGTTATGAAATGAAAGCAAGTTCAAGGAGTCTTATGTTCCCTAGTGTTTCACAGCAGTAGATCTGAGTATATACATAACGTCCATTTCTCTCTCACAAGTTTATGTCAGCTTTAAGAAAAATTATAGAGCTTTGCTTCCTAATTGTATCTGGAGGTTTATTTTCTTCTACAGATTTAAGCCTCAAAATAAAAAGTTACCTTTTTTACTTGGCTTTAAAGACTAATTATTATGAAAAAGTTACTAAAATCTAATAAAAATTAAACAATATAATAAAGTACAGCAGTAATTGAAAATGATGGTTAGATCTATAACCATGGCAACAAAGAATAAGAAATTAGAAGGCATTTTCAAATCATGTGTTGTCATGATGGAGCTATAATGGATGTTTAAAAGGTTTATTTAACTGAATGCTCAAAATTTCAGTAATTTTTCAGATCCTACCTATCTTTACTTCAATATAAATAAATACATATATATATGTTGAATAGCGTGGATAGTATTGTGGTGGTGTATGTTCAATGGTTATTTATATACTTTGATATCAAAGTTTCGCTGTTATATTCAGTTGGTATATTCCTAGTTTCCCCCTTCCCTCCGTTCTAGCAGGCTCGGTGTCAGTCTTCCCTGAACCCAATCCCAGAAACCTCTGACCCCCTGGGCGTGTCG
>JAWWMU010000153.1:70204018-70216162 GCA_035048155.1 Cinnycerthia olivascens | reverse complement strand
GGCATCTCTGATTGCCCTGAAAAACTCCCTGAGCAGGTAGAGGCTCTGGGAAGCAAGGCTTGAGTCAGCGACAAGTATAATCTAACAAAAAGGTGACTGAAAAAGTATATGTCTTCCTCTATACATTAAAGGTTATATCTCAGGGAAGGAGAAGAGCTCTGTGAGCTGTATTAGTACTTTTAAAAAAGGGAAATCAACTGATCATGACAGCAACCCATCCTAAGATTGGGAGAAGTAAACTTTCTAACAGAGCAGAAATATTCTGGAAGTTGCAAAAAAAAAAATGCAGGAAAAAATTAAAGTCCCAGCTATAGAACTTTGATGATGACATAGAACTGACTCATGAAAGGAATACGTGATGCCCATGAGTAACCTAACAGAAATTAGGGGTAGGAGTAAATACAGGAATAAAGGAATTGATGTGGAGTTAATATCCACAAGGCATGCATTTCATTGATGTGTTTCTGAATCTCCTTATCACATCACCAAGGACTGAATGCTCATTAACCATTGCATGAAATGTAATCTGGGCATGTAATTTCCAGATTAATTTCATCTAAAAGTATTCCAATTTGTGTTCTCTGATGCTCCTCTCCCTCCAAATGTGAGAATGGAAAATTTGGGAGAATTGCTTGAAAAACACTTTCATAGTAAAGTAACAATCCACTAAATTTTGAAAGTGAAAATGGCATGTAGATGTTTAAACTCAATTGTTAAAAAATTCTTCTGTGGAACCACAGACACTTTAGAATGTGTGTTCACATGTACTATAAGTGATTTTATAAATTTAGTAGCAGCTACTGTGTTCTCATTAAAAGTAAAAGAATGACCCCTAACAGATTGCTTTTGTTCTTCTCTGAAACGCATTGACTCATGTTCCAAAGCAACATGCAATGGGGCTGACAGAAGTGATTCCATGCACTGCTCTCAGCTTTGTAATTCACCTGATGGATAGGAGTGGCTTAGTTGAAGCACTCTTTCAGGTTTATCCTTATGCTTTTCACAGTGAAAGACAATACGGCAACCAGATCTGTGTTCACATGAAGAGGAGTGTTGTAAAGCCTGCCATATTTTTTTCTGTTTTGCACCACAAAATCTCTTTATTTTTCTCTAGTAGAAGCTAGCAAACTGGCATAGCTGTCATGTCTTAGCTTCTTTGTTGACTAAACCAGAGAAGCCAGTCAACAAAGAAGAGTGTGCACCCATACCACTTTACCTCTCTCTTGTGTCTTCTCTTCACCACACAACAGAAATCTACCTGTGGAGTAATGCATCCATGTAATATAAAGGCTTGTGGAATTGCTTATTATGAAATACCCGTGGTTTTTTCATGTATAGGTGTTTCATTGGCTTCTTCAGTTTTCAATACTATGACAAAATATGTGCTGTTATTACCTAGGTGGAACATTTCAAATAGTTTAATTTTCTCTCTTTTCAGTTGGCAAATATATGGAGTTACACGTTAAGATGTGGGTACTCAGACTTAGATCCAAAGTTGAAAGACAGTTTTGAAAACAGTCCTTTCCAGAAATAGACCCAAACACACTTTGAACTTCAGAAATGTTCGTTTTGTGTTGCCCAATATTCCATTTCCATCTGTTAATTAAATACTTGAAAAGGTAGAGATACTGTGGGTTTGCCACTAGATTTGCCTATGCTAGCACGATTTCCACGAGAAAAACTTTCCAAAAATTCTCTTTAGTGCCACTTGAATTCATTAAGGGCTAAGAGCACTCATATTTCTGCTTCTGTCTGAGATGTTAACAAATGCATTGGCATTGATCACAGCTACTCAGCATTGTTCACTTCCATAGGCATGTATCCCAGGCACTGCACATCTATTTCATATTCTGAGCTGTACAGATGTAAAACATATAGGTTTTGTCTTGCTGATTTTGTACTCTGTTGTTCTGCTAGCCTGCAGTTTATTTTAACTGCTTCATAATTTATTAATACCATTTTTCTCTAATCCTCCTTCAGCAAACACAGCAGGGTAGCCTTCATTCAAGCAAAAGTCATAGGATTCCTGTTAAACTCTGCACCTACATGGAAATAAGCTTTTAAAACCTCATGGTAGAATTAGATTTAGACTTGGGGGTTTGGGGCTCATTATTCAATACTTATTGAGGCAGAAGTAAGAATTTAAACCAAAATGAACTCTGGGAATCTCATAATTACCTTACTTCTGGTGTGACTGTGGAAACCTATTACACACCAGCATACTATACTTCTTTGTTACACCACTCTACACTTACTGAAAGTTGTTCTTTTTTGTGCAGAGAAAAACTCTTAAGCAGATGCATTGAAAAAGAGCAGATGTGTTCACAGAACAAATTTTCCATGCTCTATTTTCTACTTTGTGTGCTTTTGTGTTTATGGAAGTAGGAAGCATAAAACAGGCAATGGATGGAAATGGACTTGACTATCCATACGAATCATATTTGTTTAAACACTTACTGGAGAGGACAACTCATTTTAAGATATTTTCTTGGGTCTATTTTTGCACCTATAATTTATATAGCCGTCTTGAAAATTTAATATCTTTTAGACCCTCTAGTCACCTTTGTGAGATGAAACTTGCAGGGCTTAGGGAGCTCATTCCTGTATACCTGTAACTACCAAAGGGGAAAAGAAAACCCTCCCTAAAGGCACTGCCTAGGGAATGCTTTCATAAAGCAATATGAACATAGGTGAACATATCTTACTATTTATTAAGGCTTTTTTAATCCTAAAAATGATGTCTTGAAATACTTTTTTTTTTTTTTTGCAATATGCATAAGAAGTCAAAAACTAAATTCTAATGCTTTTGAACATTAGCTTTTTTCAAAATTGTTTCACCAGACACTGGAATTAATTCGCCAGAAAAATAAAAATACCTTTTTTTTTTTTTTTTTTTTTGGTGCACGTCTTTCATATAGAAAATGTGCAAGAATATCTCTCAGAGACTCCAAAGAAAGCCTTCCACTCTGCCATTTATTGAGAAATTCTATCTTCTGCATTCATTTTAGAATGTCGTTAGTTAAAAAGATTAAGTTTAGTTTAATATCCCTTATGGTTTCCTGCAGTCACATAGTAATTCATTACCCACTGCAATGTTTTGTGATTGATGCTATAAGGCACAATAGGCTGGATTAATCAAAGAGATAACAAGTAGATTTTCACTTCTTGAATATTAATGAATAACTGAAACTCCTATTCATTGACATTCAAAAACAGATAAAGAACCAGCAGGAAATCTGTAGCAAAGGACAACTGGAATCCAATTTCTCCCTTTAAATTAGAACTGGCAAAAAACATTTTTAGATAAGAGCTGTGTTTAATATTTATGAAGTCTAGTTTGTTTAATAATCTATATAAAAATACATTAAAACAGCATTTAGAGATATAATGATGTACTTGTTTTTGTATTTTTATAACTAGAATCATCACTTATACCATAGTGGCCAGTTTGAGCCCTATGAGCACTGCGTCAGTACAATGCTTCCTACAACTTCTCTGTTGGTGGAGAAGACACCACAGCTTTCTCTGTTTTTCAAGCAACATTTTAGGAGATACTCAAAAGCCTCTCATCTTGGATAAGTCAGGAAATGGATAAGTACAATATACACAAACCGAATATGATATACAAATTCCTAATTTGAGTATGTGCATTTTGAAACTACAAGATCACAACCTATCTTTAGGGTATTCCTTCCACTATCATCTTTACTGATGCCAGCTTGTCATCTTAGTCCTGTAAATGTCCGCATTTCTGCTAGCAGCTGTACCCCAGATATACCAAGCTCCAGTTCTCAGATTATTTCCCCTGTCTGCTTAACTCCATCCAAATACTTTCTCCAGCTGTACAACATACTGCTGCAGAAAGGGTTGTTCTGGTGGGATTGGGCAAAATCATCCCACCAATCAGAAACCAGCCTGGCTGCATCTATAGCTCTAAATGAGTTCCAGAAAACCTCCCTTAGCACTGAAAGTCATTTGTCAATGCTTGCATTTTTAAAGATGATCTTTAGATAAGTTTTCCCAGTGTCATCATAGCCTGGATTGTAACCCAAACATGTGAGAACTACCCTCAGAGAACAGTCATTAACACATTCAGTTTCTCAAGAGGAACAAAGTCAAGGACCAGGAACTTGCACCTTGTTCTTAATTTTAGAAGAAAACCTTGAGCATCTAGGTATTACTAATGTCAGGCAGAGTGCACATAAAATTGTTTTTTGATCTCCATTTAACCTTATTAATATTTAATTATGTGGCTAATATAGAAACGCAACAGGAGTGAAATACACTGTGAGAACCCCCTGATCTGATGGTTCAGGAAATGAAAATGGATTATATGCACAGCCAGGCAGGTTAGGGGTTCCAAAAATATCCTTTTGAAGTATAAACTGTGCATGCTATCATTAGGCTATTAGTTATTCCTGTCCTAGGTATTTCATAGTGGGGTATTTTGACTGTCTACTCAGAGGAGTGCAAACAAAAGTAGATCAGGCTCAGCATGCCAGGCTCACAGAGATTCCCATTCACTTGCATCCAGCACTGTTTGCATCAACTGTTAGGCATCTCCCATTCTGAGGTTGTCACTGCCTGAGTACCCCTGTTCTCGGGTACTAACTTCTGTTGTGAACCATGTTAGGGTAAGTGCACCTGACTCAGGGAAGTTTCTGTAACACAAGAAGTCCACAACTTAGGTTTTGAAGTGAAGGAAGTTCTCCACAGAGGTTTTAATTATATGATTTGTCTTTCAAAGTTTCTATCTATATGCAAATCCCAGTACAAGTAGATTAAAATTAAAAGTAAACCCAGGAATTTGTGAGTCCTTCTGCAAAACTGCAACTGTATTCCATACAGTTAAAATACATAGTTACTGCTGTGAAACTGTAAACACCTTAAATTCAAAATTTTAGTTATAAGGAGCGGTCTATGAAAAAAAACCACACAGAAGTGAAAATAGTTATTTTTGTATTAGCTACAAGAAAGTTACAAAGATACCTGTGAAATGGTTTGTCAATAGGAACGCAACAAAAACTAGATTTTATGATAAACAAATATTTTCAGTAACAAAACATTGTGTTAGAGCAGAAATCCATCCATCTCTTCAAAATTACCAGTTATATTCTGGTCATTTTCTGGTTTTGCTGAAGGATCCCATCTTAGCTTGCATTGGAAAAGAGCCTAAAAGAAATAAATCACTGTAATAAATATAAGAGGCCTTCACCAATCACTTCACATGCCCTTTTTTGAAAAATATTAATATATTTTTAGTGTATTAATGTATTTTATCCATTTCTGTTAAATCTGCCTGTTTGTTGCTTTGCAGTGCATAAAAAGATTTACAGATTATGGTACATGTTTGGCAGTTCTTTTAATAATTTTTTTATTTTGTAACTTAGGAGAGTTAGAATTAGTGAGACAGAACATAAAATGCATGATGTTTTTAGACTGAGATTGTCTGGAATGTCTTTGAGTAAACTGTGTGTAGATTGTATTCTCATTTAACAGGCATGTTTGGAGACAAAATGCAAGAAGCATGCTCTGAAATTTGCATTGTTGCCAGGCATTCCTGGAGGAATAAATAGTCAGTAGGATTAGGATCTGAGGAAACAAATCTCTGTTAGTTTGGGAAGGCAGCTGTGAATTACTAAATGTTATTTAGTGTTAAAGATACACATCAATGTCATTTGAGAAGAGAATACCTTGATGATCAAGAGGTAAATAAAGTAAGTTTTCCAAATTTTGCAGTCCAGAAAAGGTCTTTCAAATGAATAACCCTGTAGTTCTGAATTTTTAAATGAGATTTTTAGGAATCCAAGTGTCCGTTCTATGTCAATTTTCCAAAGCTCACATAAAATATGAAAGTTTCTTTTGCTCTCCAATGACTTCTGACTGGTCCAAGGAATCATCTCCCTTTCTACTTATAGGTGCTTACTGTTAAAATGTTTAAGAACCTGAAGAAATTCTACTGGAAACTTTTGAAAAGAAACCTTTCACTTTTGCCTGAATCAAAATTTCAACTTCATTTCAAATTGAAAGGAATTGCTGCTACATCTATCATTTTACTTTTTCGTTGTAGAATTTTTAAGGAAGATTATATTTCATAGATATGCTGTCACCATTTTCAGCTGACTGTATATCAGCCTAGAATTTAATGGGAAACGCACCTTGGGAAATACAGTCTACTCTTTAATATAAGGCATTAAGGTCATAGAAATAAAATTCCCATGAGGCACATCAATAGCACTGCAAATGCAGAAAGTTTCCAAGCATTTATGTATTAAAACATTTTTATGCTATGCAGTGTTACGTTGTTTTGACTTTTGCCTTAAGTCTGGGTGAAAATATAAAGGTAAACACCATGATTTAATTCCACATATAAATCTGCTTTTTTTGAGTGACTAACACCTTTTCTCTATGCTTATATGACCATGTCAGTTTACTAATCTGGAGCTGGCACACATTATCTGTTTCTCCTTTACTGAATTTCATTTTCTGCACATTTTCTTCTCTGTTCAAAAAATATTCTTTAACTAATTTTCTATTTTTTTTTGCTCTCCTTTCTTCTGTCTTTTCAAAATTCCTATTTCAGTACATTCTCTGATAAATAATTTCATGTCTCCTTTTCTGCTACTATGTCACTCCCGACAGTTGAATTATTTTTTGCTGGCTGCAAGCACTGATGTCATTTTTCCAACTTGGTTCAAGTTGAGGTGCTGATTGGCTGGCAACCATAATTTGGGATAGATGTACTACAATATGCCAGTATATTTCTGGATAGGAGGAGATACTAAAGCAACGAGCATTTGAATATCTAGATTTTTCCTAAGTGGTAGCTTGATTCTTCGAGTGGCATTTCAATAATCTGCAGAATTAATCATTAATCTGTGAAATGTGTTCTTGTGACCTTCAGATTTAACAAGGTTTGTTTTTATAAACAGTTAGAAAACTAGGAAGAGAAGGAAGAGATATGGAACATAATTATTTAAGCTCATCTATTTGCAATATTGAATGTGTTTATCATAAGAATGCTACTGGCTCTTAGTTACTTCACAGTAACAAGAGATACCTTCAACAGAATTCAATGTGAGACCTTTTTAAGCTCAAAATACTTTTTCAGATTTTTTCTTTTTGTTTAAAATGTTGCTCTTTGTTTAGATTTGAAAGATGGTTATTATCAAGATCATTTTCTTTAAGAAATCTGCAAGTTTTTATACTATTACACTGTTAAATAAAATGTGTCAAGTACTTAAAGCATCCAAATAATAAAATCCTGACAGTGCTTTCACTAAATGGCAACTTCTCAAAGATAATAAGCTACATGTCATATTTTTTGATGAAAGAGTATGAAAAATGTGCTGCTCAAGAAATGAATCTCTCAAGTCCCTTCACTTTTTTAATTTTAAAAAGTGCTGGTGGCAGAATCCATAAATCTACAGGATCATATGGGGCATCTACTGTACACTGTGGTCTGAAAAAAAAAATTAGTATTGATGTAAACAGCCATGTCTGTATTGGCATATAGGGAACACATTTATTCTTATAAGTGCAGAATTTTATCTCATGTCTTCATAACACCACAGGATACCCTTAAGGAATGACATATTAATTTTTCACCTGTCATGAATATTTACTGATTTCCTGGAAGCCACTATGACAAAATATGGTTCCATAAATCATTATTTCCAAGGGCTCTGTATTCAGTTGCACCACTGATAAAGAAACAAAAGCAACAAGACAGTGCGAGAGACTGTAATGGCTTTTCACATTCAACATGTTTACTTAGACCCAGTCTAGGATCTGAAAATTCTGCAACTTTATTAACTCTAGAGTGCATTGAAATATTGTCTCTTGTTTTGATCCTTCATGTGCCTTCCTATGCTGATACTCACTAAGCAACCGGTTATGGCTTATAACTCAATTACATTCTGTAACAGAAATTGCTGATTTCAAAAGAGAAAAAAGTCTACAGGAGAAGGGGCCTCAATTTTCTTCAAGACTGATGACCCAGGAATTGCAGAATAAAATATCTAAGAGAAATAAAATTCATGGGGAGAAGAACTACATAGCAGAGCAAATAAATAACCTCAAAGTTATGAGATACATAAAGGGAACCAGTAAGAAAATAAATCATAATCCAAACTGATCATCAAAGACATTCCTACACTCTATTTGTTCAAGAAATTTACAAATTAATGGAGAGCTTGTAAACAAGACTGAGGCAGAAATAAAAACAGAAATATAACCAAATGGCAAGAGTTTGTTCTCTTGCATTGATAAAGGGATTGCAAAGAAAAAAAGGAAGAATGTAGGGACAGAGGGGAAAATCTAGATATTATTCTAAGTTTTTATTTTCTTCCCACTCAAATCTCTTGTGTTTCAACTTAGAGCAGTCATCAAAACATCAAATCTTTTTTCCAGGAAGACTCAATTCTTCTTGAAGAATGAGGTTTTTCATTCGTTTTCAATTCATGGAATAATTAATGATCAGTTCAAAATTCCCATTCAGAAATGAGGGATTTTACAATGAAGCAGTGAAATACAGCAGTATGAGATATAGATGTAGTTCAGCGTTCATTCAGCAAATCAAAACTCAAAAATTTATACAGGCAGGTCTCTGCCAAATACCAAAAGCTTAATTGGAGTGCCCAGAAAACACGACTCTGCTATGAGCAATTTTACTGGTGAAGGATGATCAAATAGGAAAAGAAACTAAGCTCAAGGAAGAGTGACTATGGACAATGGAATAAGGAATATACATTCCCAGTAAAGAAGAGATTTTGTGCTTCTCTAACTTTAGAGTTAGTTGCTATTCAGAGTTAGTTGATGAATATGAAAAGAGGAGATTTGAGGTTAAGCACCGCATGGGTAGACTTTGGAAACATTCATATTCACAGGTGGAATGGACAAAGATTGGAGCAACACTTCACTTTACTGTGAAGAGGAAAGAAGGGACAAAAATAATTTTTTGCTTGATCACTGAGAGCAAGATACTCCATTTCTCTGCAACTCTTAGTGCTAGACCATTCTTATTATGGATTTCTGAGACTTAAAGTTCTATTTTTAGTACAAGAAGAGATTCAGGTAGTAACATTTTTCTTCAGAAAAAAAACTTCTATAAAAAACCAACAAACAAACCACCATTTTTTGAGTTTTTTAAGTCTATTTAGATGTGCACATGTAGAAATGTTGTCTATTGTATGTAATTGCATTATTTTCCTTTCCAACGTGACATTAAAATGAAATGGTGATAAATGATCAAGGGTTCTTCTTACTTTTATTATTGTATTTATATTGTATTTCTTACTTATGTATTTCTTATTAAAATTATTATATCTCTTCAAGGGGTTTAGGGCCCTTGATGGTTATAAGAAACTTCTGGCCTTATGAAGAGCATGGTTAGTGTTACTTGAGTAAAAGGAACACAAGAATTAAACCAGATTACAGTGAATCCACTTGAACAACTAAAAAAAATAAAAGTTACAAATTGTTCCTAGATATGGTCCAAGTGCAGGTCTTTGTATAAAAAAATAAAATTTTTATTTGCTCTTTTTAGCACAGAAGACTTTGGGGTATGCTGTCTAGACCTATTAAAGAAAATGTGCATCCTTTGAGTCAGAAATGATGCCTCATGCCTCTTATGACAAGCTGAGAGGACATTGTGGGTGAGGTGGTAGAGAAACATCTGAAGGGAAAGGAGTGTGTTCCACATAATTTCAGGGAGTACAAGGTTGAGTGACCAATAATCACAGGAATCAATGGCTCTGCATCTCCTCCCTGAAACCACCTTGTGGTATATGCTGCAGGAATGCAATGCACTATAATAGTGCAAAATTTGTGGGTTGCTAAATCTGTTCTGACTTGGAGGAATACACAAAGGGAACTGCCACTATCACTTGGATAATGCTGTGAATGTTACCTCTTTCAGTGAAAGAGTCCATGAGGCCTCTGTATGTGTGGGGGGCTGCGGGGACAGGGATAGTTTGGTCTGATTTTGGGCACAGAGATTTCAGTTCTGCATTTCCCACAGAACCTGCTCACAAGTTGCTGCTATTTGAGAGGCCCCTGGCATGCAACTTGGCACAGCAAATCTTCCAACTGTACTTTACATTTTTGGTAGAATCTGAAATTATGTTAAACATAATCAGACAAGGTACAATTAAAGCAATCAAATTCCTGGTGGTGCCCACCTGTCGTCAGTGCAGCAACTGTGCTGGCATCTCTGCCAGCTGGTAATGGCACTCCAGAATTCACACTCACAGCCCAACTTAGACATGCCTCTGCTTCAATACAGTAACCACTCAGAAATGAAATGCATGTCTGTCTCATACTCTCCTTCTTTTATCTCTGCCTCGTTTATCTCCATTTTAAGAGCCAATAATGAGATGAATTAAGTGGTGATGCCCTTTCATTTTTCCTCATTAGAATTGCTGGCTATTCCAGCCTTACCTCTGCTGAAGAATTACTTCAGGGATGCAGCCATCTTGCAATTCCTCTTCATTAAACTGGAGGAAGTAAAAGTATGTAAAAACCACATTGTCCCTGTTGTGTCAGCAGTCTGGATGAAGAATTTAATGGTTATAAATGGGCTGTCTCTTATAAATATTTCTCATATGTGTGAAGGTAAATACAACCTTACAGCATTGTGTATGTTTTGCTTTTGTTCATGTCTTAGAATGTTGCCAAGAACATTAAGGTTTGTCCAGACTTGCCAATGAAAACTTCTTTATTTTATGAATTTTAAAATGTGATAAGGAGTATTAACTTCAGCACAAGGAGGAAAAAGAAACCCATACATATCACTACACTTTTCTCACATTTGAATTCCATTTCTGTCTCTGGCACTCTTTTTTCCAGGCAGCACGAGAAGAGCTGTCTGACTCACTCCACTACATTTCTGCTGACGCTACAGTTAGACATAAGTATTCAAAGAGGAGTATTTTCCTGTGACAAAGATAGCATTGCATCAAAATACATATTTTGGAAATAATGTCTGTTTGGAGAACATTCTTCTACAAGTTAGATGAAAAATAACACTTCAGCTTTTCAAAACAATATTTTCAAATCCAAACCAGTGGTTTGATTCAATGAATTTTATGCTATTTAGAGTGGGTTGCAGTAAAGTTTTTAAAAATATTAAAAATTGAAAAATAATACAGTGTCAACGCACATTTTTTTTTTTTTTATGTATTCAGTTCTGGTGTTTTCTATGGAAATTCCAGTCCACGTTCATTAATAAAAATAATTTTAAAATAACTGGAACAAAGGATTTTCTGAGGAAAAAAATTTCACTATGTTCCCCTCACAATCAGAATTAGTACAGTCATGTATCACGATTTAGTAAGAAAAAATACATGTTATTTTAATATTAACTTTAAACCACAGCATGATATTCTGCCAGCATGAAAAGAAAATTTATGCTTGATATTCAGGTTCATATAAAAATTATTTTGTTGTTGTTGTTCTAAAACAATGAGAAATACAGCTATTTATTCTGAAGACTTTAAATAGAAGTACAAAATGAAGAGGAACATAATAGAATCTAACATCTATGATAATTAACCTAGTTGAATGTCATTACATGTATTTGTTTTTAAAATGCCGTTGTGTCTGCCCCTGTGGATTCTTTCAAACAAAAACAAAACGGGACGAAGAGATATAAGAGAAAAACAAAAAAAAAGTCATTCCTCCCTCCAAAGAGGTTAAAGAAGTCAAGTTTCAATTTCAACAGAAATTCCTGCTTGAGGTGACCTTCCTCAGTACCATGATCTTATTCGCTGTATGAGCTGTAACAGGAACTGAGGTGCAGAGCTGGCAGTGAAATCTGCTTCAATTGTCCAGCCTTGCAGTGCCAGCTGGGCAGTGAAATTGTTGCCTCAGTCTATCTTGAAGAGGAGAATATTCTGATCCTGAAACTCCTCGTCTCCTTTGTTCCTCAGTAACTACTACCTGTCATAACAAGCAGACACAACCATTCCCAGCCTTTTAGGTCATGGCGTAAGCCTTTATTAGTCTGCAGACTTTTCTGTTCATTAGTGTCACATCAGGAGAAAAAAAGACACTTGCTATGGTTATCAGGCAAGAGTGGAGCAGCTTGATAAATCTGCGTCCGAATGGGTGCTGGAGTTCCACAAACTCCAGCATGCCACTAAA
>JAWWMU010000153.1:70179202-70201873 GCA_035048155.1 Cinnycerthia olivascens | reverse complement strand
TTCCGCGGTGTTAAACCTCCTCTCTGAAAGGCTTGCAATGAACTAGAGTGAGTTTGCAACAGTAAATAAATAAATAACTTTGTCCATTTAATGCAGAATTTAGACCTGCCATCCAGAAAATATCCCCACTATTTTTTTTTTTATCTTGTCAGAAAACATAGAACAGAAGAGTATTCAGCCACAGGTAATAAAAACTTCTGAAAAGGTTTTTATGTATGATAAAAAGATACCTCACATGCAGTTTAAGGTCATTATGGTTTAATATTGGATACAATATTTTGAGTGCAGTGCTTGCCAGGATGAGCAATCCATTAAAAGAAGTAGCTTTGCAAACTGAAATTCAATTTTAAAAGCTGCAAGTTGCTGATGGAAATCAAAAGTGAGTAAAAGAGCTTGACTCACAAGTTCAGATTATTATAGCGTGTTTATTTAATTTCTTCAGCAGGTGCTGTGCTTATGTTTTCATCTTTCTTCAGGCAAAGCACCTGCTTATGAAATGAAATAAATACAATGTGTCAGCAGCATGAGAGAGGCAAGCCTTTACTTCACTGGACTTTAACCAACATGAAAAAATAACACTTAAAATGTTTCTTGTTTCTTTGCACATGGTTTTGACACCACAACAATATCTTCCAATTCCACAACCCTCCAAGCTAATTTGGGAAATGATGTGCTCCCATTTCTTCTGGTCAGGTGGTAAAAAATTTAGGGTCAAGTCCCAGAAGTGAATGCACTGCTGATGAGTAAGGTAAGAAACAGACATTCCCTGAAATCAGGATGTCCAAGTGTCTGAGATCAGATCATGCTGAATATTTGTCCTTCCGTTCAGCATGGCCAGATTGCCCGATGCAGTGAAAATTAAGGGAAGAAACTTCCCATAAACCAATAATAGATTTTGCTTAGGAAAATGTTGACTTACAGAGTTCCTCTCTTTCTAGACGATCTTTAGAGTCCCTTCTAACCCAAACCATTCTTTCTCCACCAAGGAGAAGCTGTATAACATTGTGGAATGTTAGCTTGAGTAAATCTTACTTCACACTGAGCCAAAATTCCTGCCTATCTGCACTTTCTCAATCTGTTTAGAGTCAAGTGTGGACCATGACACATTATAGGAATATTTGAGGTTCTCCAAACCATTCTCCAAGCTTACCATGAATTAGCGTAGGAGAGAGCACAACAACACATTAATACACTCCTTTCCTCCTAAATACAAAAGGATCTCTAGGGTGCTTCATTTCAGTAAAAAACCTATATAATGTGAAGGAATACCCATAGAGATCAAAAGAAGTGCAATTTAGACCACACAAAATGTCATAGAACACCATGTGAAACTTTTGGAATATTTTATATCGATCAAAAGAAAGTAGACACTAAACCAGGTGCAAACAGCAGGGTTTGGTTGCTCTGTCTGGAGGTGTCCAGAGCCTGACTGTGCTGGGCACCATTGGCTCCATCCAGAGCTGGTACCAACGCAGACTCCTCACCATGTCCCAAAAGCCTTCAGGCAGGGAGCCTGTGGCACCTCTGCAGAAAGCTGCCACTGTGAAAGGAGTTTGTGGCTTAAGCTGAGCATATGGGAGGGCAGGAAAGGTTTTCCATAAATATTTTCTCTCTTTGTGGGTGTTTTTTGTCTTGTTTTTCATCTTTTCTCTCAGTACACAAATCATTAATTAAGACTTTGTGCTAACTGACAGTAGATTAAATTGCAAGAAGTTCCCCAAAGTGAACTGTCTGTTCACTGTGTCTGTCTTTTTTGCTGAAAGCTACTCTGTAAACAGAATCTAATCACATGAAAATAATATATTTTCAATATGCAAATATAAAACGCTTCCTTATGAAGTATCTATACTTCAGCCAGCACTGCATAAGTTAGTTCATGTTTTGACTGGAATGTAAAGGGAGGATATTTAGCAGCCCTCTACATGAATTTTCCCCCTTAGATGAATGATTCAGAAATACATTAAAAATACATTTTCTTATGTCATTTAGTGTACAGCCATTTATTATTTGGTGCTCAGTGTTCAGTATGAGCACTATTAAAAATAAACTTCTTTCAGCTGTTATTTTTGTATATGTAATTATCAATGGCCCTTAAAATTACAAGAATTAAGCATTTTATCAAGATTCTGGAAAGATATGGCCCATGTATTTAAATTCATTGCTACATACTTAACACAAACAAGGTCAGATCTTAAGAGGATTCTCTGAGTATTGACCTAACACAACTATTGATACTAATTTAAGCAAAATTCTGAAAAGTATGTAAAGTAAAATTACTAGGATTTTAATTTAATAAAGTGTGCCTTTCTACCATTTCCTTTATCAGGTCAAGAGATGAGAGCATAAACCAAGGCAGATGGGTGGATTATATACATACTATTTCTGGACCACAGTCATTTGTCAAGGCTTTTTTTGTGATGTCTATGGACTGTTATGATCAAACTTTTCAAGTACCAGTTACAAAAGTGACACAGAACATTAGACCAACATATAATGACTTGCCATGACCTTCTTAACAGTAAGAGGACCTTTAGCCTATGCAGCATGTCCTCAAATGTCAAGTGGTGTTCACTGCTCATTCACAGCAGTAAGAATTCTGAAATTGTGTAAATAGGTACAAGGTAATTGCTTACCCTAGTGATTATAAATGTTTGAAAAAACAGACTGTAACAATTTCCAGTCTTCATACCTAAATATACATTATATTTAGGCCAAAGCATATAATTATTTGAAATCTATAATTACAATATTGTACTGCATACTGGTGCACTGAGATGCAAGTGAACTAGAAACAGATACATACAATTAACAGAGCCATTAATCCTTATATAGTTTATGTTACATTCAGGGAGAAAGAAACACCAAATAATCCAATACTTCACCCTTGCCAGTAAATGCTAGGAGCACCAACCATTCCTTACATGAGTAATATTCTGTACACTTAGCAACTTTCATAAGTCAATGATATATAAACAGTAAAAATGTTAAAAATATTTATTTTATTCATTACATTAAGAATAAGCAACTTGCAAGTGTATTTTTTGTTCACAAATAATTCTGAAAATTGTGACTGCAACAGAAATGAGAGGCACAATACTTAAGATACTATATTCACACATAGTATAGGTATTTAATTGTAATTCATCCAGGAACAGGGTAATAATGACACCTTTTGAATCTTATGCAGTATACTGCATTAATAAAGAATTCACATAGTTCTCAAAAATGGTACCTTAGGAAGTAACACACTTGGCAAAACACAGTCTTATGTTTAAGTCAATTTTTTAAAAAAAAATTCCAAATAAAGAGATATTTTCCTTCTGAGTATGCTGTGGTGGCATCTGGACACTATCTCCTTCTTTGCACAACACTACAATGAAATAGTAACAATGCCTTTGCACTTAACAATAGAGAAAACTAAGAATTTAGACAATTAAATGGTTAATACTTAGTGTGCTGAACCCAGCAACAGATAATACACTAATGTAAGGCAGGGAACAACTGTCTAGATTCTAAAGTGAATTAATTAGGGTTACAGTACAAAAATGGTAATATTTCTAAACTGTAGCTCACCTGATTTCTGTCTAATCTTCTAGCTGTACTAGTAAATAAAATTAAACACTTAATTTGCAAAAGGTGAGGAAAAATGGCGTATGTGATCAGCAGGTATTTGTACAACTAACTTCTCTGACTTTCTCAAAAAGATCTCTATACACACGAAAATTGACCCTTGGGCAGCCCTAACCAGGCTCCTAGAGACAATTTCATCTAGTACTGGCCACTACTGGTCAGCACTGGTCAGCTCTGCATGAGGGACATGCCAGCAGTAAGCACCCAGAACTGGACAGTGCTCAAGCCACAGCATGGCTTTGGTTTGCATATTTGGAAAGGTCTAAGTCCGCCTGGCCTAAAATTTGAAACTTGGGAAACGCTCCAAATCACCGGAGAAGCCTTCTTATCAGGAGGAAATCTCAAGTGCTATAGTTAGTGCATCAAGTCCAGAACTACAACAAGTCTCCAGGCCAGGGGTTATATAACAGCTTTGACCATATTACAGTAGATGGCATGATGAGAAATGTGCTACTCTTCAGCAGTTTAAAAGACTTAAGAAATTCATAAAGATTGTTTAAAGTATTATGTTCTTGCTCATTAGCCAGACTTCACTGATTGATGTTGCACCTTGCAGGGGCTGAACTAACTTACAGAGTGTCTGCTTTTCTCCATTCTATTTGTGCATCCAGCACAACACATACCATGTTATAGTAAGAAAGGATGCAGTGATTTCTGAAGTTTGTTTCAAATTATTCCAAGGAATCTGTTCTGATTTTTCCAAAGCTCATACAAATCTTAAAAGGAAATAAAGATTATATTTTTTTATATCTCAAAGCTACAACTCTGCACATGAATGACATAAACCTTTCTTTATACATTCAAATTACCCAGTTAGATGTTCACTGCTACATTCATTTTTGTCTTTTAAATACTCCAAGGGGTCAGTGACTTGATATATTTTTATTATTTTAAATTAGTTATCTTTGCTGCCCAAAAGAACCACAAGCTTAGTAATAAGGAACAAATTCAATGTAAAAAATTGTATGTTTAAAGTGTATACAAATCTGCTTAAAGAAGATAGAAATTAAACCTTGTTATGGTAAAATTTATAATTGACTACATTTTTATGAAGTTAAAACAAACACTTGAGAATTATGGGGTTTTTGTCTATCAACATGCTCCCTTCTGTTTTCATCAGTGAAACATTTTTGTTATTGTTTGTCACTGAAATTCATCTTCTGACACGATATAATAAGAAGATAAGCTATACAGAATTCTATTAGCATTTTGGAAAAAGTTTATGTCTAAGAAATGCTGAGTTTATCAGTGACAGTACTAAAGTCATAATCATAGCTTAGGTGACTTTATTCCATTACATATTTTTTAATTGGAGTGCCATTCATTAGCGACTGAAACAGTATGCTGACCTGATTAAGAAAAATCAATAAAAAAAGTAATTATTCTTCTTCTGTGCAAGTAAAATCCTTTAAATTCTAAACAACATCACATTGTTGGTATTTCGATTCTTTCATTTTTGCTAAGGAATACATTTTCATTTAAAGTCTCTTAAAGCCATTTTTTTTACCTTTTGTGATGAAACTAGGCCACCAAGCACAATTGAAATAGAAGGGGTTTATTTTTTAAATAAATAGATCTGAGCTAAGACTGCAAGTTTCAGGTATCGTTGAACCAGCAATTGTTATTTGCTTCTCTGAACAGGAATACATGCCCTAGAAAAATTATATCAACAGAAAAGCAGTAAAATATTATGCTACAAGCCTCAAAAGCAATTTTGAGGTTAGCTTTTCCTTGAAAAATCAAAGTAAGGCAAATTTTGAGGGATTAATGGAATTACAGTTGTTTAAAAATCAACATTTTTTAAGCAGTTGCTAACAATATTCATGCATCAGTTTAACTCTGACAAAATAAATAATAAAATATTTGCTCACAGTTTTCACAGATATATATAGCAAATTAACTCCTAGAATTTGTGTTATTCAAGGAGTTAACAAAGAAGAAAGTAATTTCAAATTAAATCTGTGAATAAACAGATAAGAAGATTAATACAAACTCTCCAAATCATGAAAGTTATGATAAACTGTAAAGCAAAAGATTTTACATGAAAAAAAGTTGAATTTCCTGGTGGCTTTGGAACTTAAAGTAGAGAAATTCTTTTGTATTGGAATGGTCTTCCTTTTGACACAGGATTTCTGCTTCTGCTGAGTTGTGAACAAACAGAGAAGTGTCCAGGTGTCCTTGGAAAATTTTTGAGTTACGGTCATAAAGTAGTAAGGTGATAAACATCTTCCAGTCTTCCAAAAATATTATTTTTTCTTTTCAGCAGCACATTAGCAAAATATAAGCAAAAAATTCAGCTAAGGAAGGTTAGCAGGAAGCATGTGTGGAAACTTAGTACCTTGTAGAAACAAACCTTTAGGGGTTTTTTGCCATTGCCCTGTTTTTGAGGCCGTAGTAAAATGTTTGTTTTGTTTTTCAATGGGGAGCTTTAAACAGAAATAAATAGATGCATAAAAGTTCTTTAAATCAATTTAACGTTATAATTGGGGATTTGAATGTTGGAAGATAAATGCTTAATAATTCAGGGAAAAGAGAATCAGTGGAAGAATGAGTATATAGCAAATCACAGTACGTGCAAAGAGGAAACAATTTATTGGTTCAAGGAGACAAGTAAATTAATTCTCCAATTATTGTGTTTGCAGGATTCCTTGGTGAGTAGTTCTTCTCCTTGTTAGACAACCCAAAATAATTCAGTTTTGCAGAGTAAGTTTTCTAAGTCACTTGTGGGAATTTAACCATAACACTGGATAAGGCTAATGGGAGCCTTACAATTCATGTCTCTTCAATAAAGGTATTTACCTCAGAGAAAGCTTTTAAAGATGTTTAGACCATGTCTTCAGGGTGAACAGACTGTAATGTAAGGATGCCAACCTACCCTTGGTCACATATTCACACGTTGAGAATGGTAATTTATTTATCCAACTGTTGTCTCTCAGTTTCAGTCAAAGGAAAAGTTCACCTTAATTTATCTGGAAATAAACATGCCTGTTTCCATTATATTTCCAGCTTTAACTAAAATTTTTAAAACTGAACAACTTTTGTTATAAACAAATCTCATGTTACTTAGGAAAAAAAAAACTTTAGAAGATTCGAGCTTCCAAAAGATTCCTCAGCATGTCAGCATTGATAACCAAACTGTTATGAGAAGTGTTTTTAATGCAAACCCAGAATATTTCTTCCATACACACAAACCCCAGATTGACTGATTCTTCAGTATAAAAACTCTTTTAATAAGCTATCATTAAAAAAAACACACAGAAGTAGTCAAATTCATTTTAGAGAAAAAAAACACAGCAGAAGTCCTCAAGACTAGCAGAAATAAAATTATGAGATTCCAATTCACTTTCAACATTTACTGCTCAGAAATATATAAAGCAAGAAGATTCATAAAGCCCTCAATATTCAACAGCATATGCAGTCTTGAAAATAAAAGAAATGTCACCACTATCTATTGTTGCACATTAGGGCCATCCTTCCTACCCTCTTTCATTAAAGACAGTCTGTCATATGGGTCATATCAACCACCATATGGTCCTGTAAGAAAGAGACAATGTGGCCATATTTATCTTAGCTCAGTTCAGAACAAAATAGCCAAGAAACTCCCAAAACAATCCAAAACCTAAAAAATTACATGGTAAAGCCAACAAGCAAAATACTAATATTCATATCATTGGCTGTCCAACTTTTCTTAGGACTTTGCTTTTATCTGAACTGAGTATTTATGCTAGCCAAAACAAGTCTCAAAGCAAACAACACTTTAGATTCTGTATGTCCTTCTGTCCCAAGTAACAGGCTTTGCCATCTTTCTTCGCTTTTTCCAAGTGAGCCTATGTTGTTCTCCCTCTGAGGGGTATCTGCTTTCTCTAAGAGAACATGCTAAAATCAGCCCTTTTTAAACAAGCTTGTCAAAAATTGTATATCACACTGAGCTCAAGGAAGCTGCAAGAGAGGTCCAACTTGCACATTTCCCTTCCTTACACCTTAGTCTTTGACAGCCTTTGACAGCTACCCCCAGCACAGCTGAACCTGGCTTTGCTGGAGGACACATGCCATGCTGTGCTGCTCTCTAATAGAGGGCTCCTAATCCATTCACCCCTAACCATTCCCACACAGCTAGCATTTGTTAGAAACACATACTGGCATAAATGAGTACAGCTTAAAAAAAGACTGCAGTTTTTGTTTCTGCCTTTTACATCTATCTTGGAAATTTAAGTTTTCTTAAGGTATGGGGACTACACAATGATTATACCCTTATACAAGGTAGGGTTTTTTTCTTTTCTTCCCATAAAACACTTGACAATTCATTGACACCACTCTTATGGTCCATTCATCCCTTCTCCGTCTCTTGCACGAACACACGTACAGAGAGAGCCTGGTTTAAATTACCTCAATGCATTGGGAAAAACAAATAGTGAATGGAGGAGAGCTCATGGTACCTGTAACTAAACAGAATATATATAACTTGCCCATTATCTTCAGTAATGGATGTTCACAACAACCCAGGGATGACAGCTTTACCCACAATATGAATGCTTGGAATGTAAACTACTGTTTCATCTTCCAATGAAACACATTTGATTTATAAAATTGCTGAAGTGTTCCCAGCAGTGATTTTCAAAGAGACTGAGATTCCTGTTTATAACCAGCAGTGAGAATTACAGGGAACTCCTGACTGGAATAAGGCAATAGCAAGTGTCTTGTAGCCACCAAATTATATATCTTTCACTGTATTTGTGTTTTTTCTAACTAAAAAGCAATGGACTAAGTGAGAGGCATAAATATTCCTATCATAGAGAAACACAGAAAAAATGGGGGGTCAAGTGGTCACAAATCAATACTTCCAGAGACAAACAATTGCTTTGGAGATGCACATTGTATTAATGAGGAGTGAATATTGATGTAGTTTAATAGCACTGTTCCAGTAAACTTTAATAAGGACCAGTGACCCTGGTTTGTGAACTCTTCCATGAAGGCAGATCCCATTATTTCTATGGATTCATTTATAGAGGGCTTGTTCCATGAAAACTATTTTAAAGTAATAAGGATAGCTAAAACCAGAAAAGTTTTGAATAGTTTCAATGTGAACTTTTATCAGACCACTGAGCTTTACTTCTCCCCACAGCTTCTAAGAATCTACAAATCTCAACCTATTCAAAGTCCAATCCTGAATTTACAAGGAAAATAGATTGATAATTCAGGTATTTCCCTGAAAATTCTTTGGAAGCTGGTTACTTTTTCTGCTTGCATAGTCATAGTTCATAACTTCACCTTTTCAAGACAGTCTGTATTCCATTTCACACATCATTTGAATTCATAAAAAAATAAATTAGACTAGAAATAGTGAAGATTTGGACTTTATTGTCATTGGTTTTTTCTCCTCTTGTATGAAACTGAGTAGTCCTTTAAAATCCCCTCAACTCCCCCTTTACTGAGAAAGAAAGGCTGCAGCATCAATATCTTTATAAATATTGCTAAAATACAGTAGATTTTTGATCATTTGTATTAAAACAATGTTGTCCATGAAGTCTTTTTAATAAAGCCAGCTGAAAGAAAATATCTCAAATATAGATCTCAACATCACATCAACTATTCAGTTAAAAATACCTATTGCAATAGCAATTATTAAAAATCAGAATTAAAAAAAAAATCTTTTAATTTGTGTTGACTTTTGATACTCTATAAAGTTTTTTAGACTATAAATTCATATATAATGTTCTGAATCTTTTTAAAATCTTGCTTTGTTATAAATATCACCCTTTCTTTCCAAGTTTTCCACTTCTAATCAGAAAAAAGAATGTCTTTGCTTCTATTCAAGCAGGCCAGGTGTATGGAAAATTCAGTTTGCCCAAACTGTTCGTCAACAGGCTGTTTACCAACATGCTTGTGGTGCTCCTAATTAGCTTACACAGAATTATTTATCTTTTATTCAGCACAACAAATTGGATTCAGCATTCAGCTAGAAATATAATTATCTACAGGTGAGGTAGGTGTTTAAGATTCAATTAAAGTCAAAGGCAATTATTGTCAGTATATTCAGCAGACCAGGCACTTGGGCACAATTTTATTACTTAAATATGAGCAATGGCATGTCATCACATCTGACATGCTTTAGGGTATACAAGACAGAGGAATCAGCAGATAAGACATAGGACCAAGGTGTGATCTGGGCCCCCAGGTCTGGACTAGCAGCAACCAGGATAGACACTGCAAATTGTCTATCTCCAACGTCACCCTTCAACTCCAAACAGGCAAAGGAATCAATACCCCTTGCATCTTCAGTACAGAGGGCAGATTCTTCCAGGTACTGTTTTTTAAGTTATTGAGTCAACTATGCAGTACTTCAGAACTACAATTCTCACCAGTGAATCTTAAAATCTGTTGAATTTGCATGCTCTAGTCCTGTTTTCTGCATAGTCACTGATGGATAATCAAAAGGCCAAACCACAACCACTGCTCAACATTTCAGCTGACGGCAGCGCAGGATGTACCCAAGTTCACACTCTGGGACACAGAGAAACTCCCCTGGACCGAGTGCTGTCAGCAGGGTCACATCACTTTTTTTTCCCCCAAAGCCAGGAATCTCCATTATGCTTCTGGACTTCTGAAGGGGAACTTGAAGGGCAAGTAATGTCCCATTGAAAGCATGTCTTAATATGTAGGGAGAAAATAGTCTCATGCTGCTTTTAAATCCAGATAAACCTTGAAACCCTCTGCAGTTAATCTAAAAGTCAAAGATATGTCAAAAAAAAAAACAAAACATAAAATTGAGTTGACTTCAGATTTAGATCAGTCTCTTTAAAATGGCTATATTTCTTTAGTGATTCCAATGAAGTTTTGGCAGTCACGTCCTCATTTATTGCCTCCAGCTAGGTAGGATAAATTCAACCCTCTTGACTAAAAGAAAATCAAATATAATAGATGATAATTATGCTTTCTTATTTCTCCTCCCCCAACCCTCCTGGAATCTTATTTTCGAGGCGCCTGTTAGCATATTTTGATGGAGACTAAGTTTCTGACAGACACCTGTCTAGTTTTGAGACAGCCTTCTCATCTTCATAGTTCAGTGAAAGCTAAGTAGACTGACACAGAATAGGTTGTCAGTCTCTCAACAAAGTATGTTTTGCCCATAAGACTCAGGAGACATTTCTGATGACTCTTCTGAGAATTTCTAGGTGAAATAAATATTTTTAATCATGAAACCATATATTTGGGGGGGTTTTCTGGTCCCAGGAAGAATACTCCAATGAAATATGCCACCTCTATTAATTTTTTAAAAACTAAGCATTTTAGACATAAAATTTCTTTGTAATAGCAAAGTATCTATATATCTAACTGCTCTGACTTCAAATATGGATTTTCTAAAATTATTCTTCAGAGATAAGCCTGTGGTCTAACAGAGTTTACCCAGATGATTGATACTTGTCCCTATATACATACAGCAAAGTGGGTATTAAATTGTTCTTTATAGAGTACCCTAAAGCTGTCAGTTAAATGCAATGTCATGAAAAAATATTTTGATGCTGTGATGTGTTGGAAAGGTTTTCCCTCTGAAAAGGTTTCAGTGATAAAAGTTACACATAAGGATGGAAGAAGAAAACAATTAAAAATGTTTATATGTGCTCAAGATATATTTTTGTTTGAAAATTTAGAAAGAATGTATTTTACTTCTAATATAGCATGAAGCTGTTTTTTATCCTTCAGTAGAGATTTTTGGAGGTTAGTCTATTAGTACACAGTCAAACTAATTCTTTCTGATTTTAGTATGGAATTTAATGTAATTGTACCTGAAATGTTTGTCTGGTTTTGTTATTTTGTGTGAAGTAAATTTAAAAAATTAAGAAGGAAACTAGTGGGACTTTGCTTTTGAAATGTTCTGTAGTTAACAGCTCAAAAACTGTGCATGTATCTGATCTTTCTAATATTTGGTTGTTTGGGGTTTTTTTTTTGTGAAATTAGGCTATTGTTTACACATATATGATTTTTTTATATAGTCAAGAAAAATATCTTCCAGTCTACTGGTTTTATAGATATTAGGGAAATATCTTCCTGAGAGATTTCATGTTGTTTAGAAGGTATAATTTCAAAACAAGTAAGTACAGATGTGCTATTTTTAAATTACTTTGATGTTTTTCTGGAAATCTAAGTACTATCATTATAAAAGGATTTCATTCTTCAACCAACACACAGCTTTGTATTGAAGTATCTTGCTTTGCTGTTATTTACAAAAATATGTGCATTAGTGTATAGGAGTCTCAAATATTTTCTTTAAAAATGCTCATACTGAGATTTTATTAAAGAAAAAAAAAGAAAAAGAGAAATGCCATATAACATAAAAAAATTAAAGTAACAGGATCATCCTCTTTTTGGAAGCAGGAAAAAAAATTGAAGAATTTTCATTTCATTTAATGACTAAGCAAATCTATTGGCTCTCAGTGAGGTATATTATTTAAGATACTAATTATTAAACATATCAAAATTGAGAAGGTACAATTTTTCCTAACAGCATTGTACCAATATGAACTAAAAAGCCAAATTTTTTATGAGGTTTGAAATACTGTGCTCCTCAAGCAGCTCCTAAAGTTTGTTCTCTTTGCTTGTGAGAACACTATTTAAAAGGCCAGAAGGAGGTCCAGCAGAAAAAGCAATGGACCAAGCAGACAGCACAAGGGATATTATGCAAAACTAGAACTAAAATAAAATTTCTCCTGTCATCAGTACAGAATGAGGGACAGAAGGAACATTCTGCAGGCACTAAAAGATTTTTTCATCCCTGAATTTCAAGCTATCCATCTGCACATTGCTACAGTATTAGTAAAGGGAAACAGAAATGGCTCCTGCACAACACATGAAGTTAAATACCTCAGAGAGAGAGGGAAGCTGATTATATCTTTCTCAAGAGCATGTATCCTCATGCATTTAGTAAACTTTTGAATCTGCAATACATATCTGAGGTTCTGTGATAAAAATTCTGTTGTCTTACAAATTGTGCAACTTTTAGGAATGACTGGAAAGCCAAATATTCATTTTTAAAAATCCATCATTCTTCTTACCCACAGGCCAGGCAGGAGTGAGAGCATATCCTACTGAACACTAAACAAGGTACAATCTCCTCACTTCAAGTTGTTGATAATCTTACAAAACACACGACAGAAAGTGAAAGAAGCACAGCACATAAGCAGGGCAATCTCTGCTACCACTAGTTCCTTACTTATTAATACCTAATAAAGTATCCAGGGCCAGGAAGTGGAAGCAAGCTTGGCATGAACAGACAGTAAGAATATAGAAAAATCTGTTACATGGCATCAAAGGTCCCTGCTTCAACTGTTTCCATTCCTCTGCCCCCCTGATGGGCTCTCTCCCAAAGTCCCATGTGTGTGTCCTCTAATAACACTGCTGTGAATAGAAGGGAAATGACCCCAAGTCTATTCATTTCTTCAACCTTTAGAATACCAGGCCCCCTTTAATTTATTTTTGCTTCTTTTCAGAATATTTTCTTGTTGGATGAATCATACCTGAATGCATGATATCTCATGAATTGTGATTAGAACTATCATTACAAGCATGACTGAACACTTACTGCCAAGAAGACTTGCCTAGACTTGCAAATTCTTTATACAGGGAGGAGAGGAAAAAACAAAACAAAACAAAAAAAACCCAGTACTATTTACTATTTAGGAAATAACAAAAATAAGCAATGCTGCTTCTGTTAAATAAAACCTCTATGTTTTTATTTAACATGGTAATCTTTTTGTTTAGCTGAAACTGATCTCCTATTGTTTCAAAAAGTGTCCCTGATTCACAATAGATTAATTATTGATAAATTTCAAAAATGACAGGTCTGCATTCAATTTATCCATTCTTCATAATTTTCAGGAAAATTAAAAAAAAAAAAAAAAAAAACCAAATGGTTGTCATTTCTTCCTGTGCTTAGAAGCACCTTCAGAGAATTCCAGCAGCACATTGTGGTGGGATTTCTCTGTCCAGAGGTTATGCTGAGCAACTGTTTCCAGAACACTGCCCTTATTATTTTCTGCACAATGGATGCTACCCCGTTACCTGGGAAGGAATTTGAATTTGCAAATAGCTTCACCTGGGGAAACAAAAATAATGGATGAAAGTTAATTGGGATCACTCATGCTCAACAAATTTTATTTATAAATATGCAAAGCTGGTCAGTTTAAACTTCCATGGAAATTACTTACAGCAATTACAGGCAGACATGCTGGACTAGACCAAAAACAAGGTTTCTTCATTTTTTCCAACAGCTACGTTTCAATCACATTTTAAAATGAGATAAATGGGCGCAGGGATTGCCAAACCCCCTAGTAGTGTTTTATGTGCTATTTCAAATGAAACTAACAAAGTAACCCTAGGGAAAACCAAACAGAGTGGGAAAATTCCCTTAAAATACTTTACTAGAGACATTAATTTATAACAGAGGATAACTAGCCCCAAAGAAGCTTTATTATCATGGCAGCTATGAATGCTATTTCTTGAAATCCATTATGACAGCATTAGGTCAATGTTCTAATTCCTAGACATGAACTTAAAAAGAAACCCCAAACACCACTACCCACAAAAAAAAAAAAAAAAGACAATTAAGTGCAGTGAAACTCATTACTTTCATTTACATTCTTGCTTGATATTTCTCTTTTACAAAAATTACCTGGTTTAGATATCTCTAAGTGTGTATTTTCCAGCATTGCTGAGATAGTGTGACCAGAGACGCAGCTGAAAACAAGTCTCATTCCAGGTTTGATCTTGCCAGCATGGCAAAGAATAGGATGTAAGATTGTAAATCTGCAGGAGGAAAGCTGCAAGTATCATTCAACACCAGGATGACAGAAATAATTTTCTCCCTTTACTTTTTTCCCCCTCTCTGCTTTGTATACCTTCATATTTGAGTCTTTAACAAAAAATTCCTCCAACAAGTGCAGCAACAGTAACACATTCAGTCCACTAAAGCTTTTTGTCTTTCTGAAAAAGGGAAGAAAAAGCCTCTGCCTACAATAGTGTCTCAAATACTGTAATAATAGGTTTCTCTGATAAATAGTATTGCCATGAAAAGAGCTGGCACAGCTAAACCAATGAGAATTAGGAATGCTATTGAAAGGACAGCCTTATTTTACACTCTAGGCTTCAAAGCAGAAAATTTAGGTGTGCAACTAAACATCATTTGCAAAGAGAGTAAGTAGAGGAAGTTGGACCTGCTGAGTTAGACAAGCTACCATAATCTGACTTAACCTTTAACAATAGTTTTAGCAAGAGAGACGTAATAGTGGCTCTTACACTCTCTTCTGTTTCCTATGTCAATAGGAAATTACATACAAAAAAATAGTTGATTTCAGCTGCTTTTCAACAAAGTCAATTTCAGCTCACATCTGTAGGCATTTCTATTGGGCTTGCATGACCAAACTCTAGTAGCAGGGGAAGATTAAAGGAGTGGCTTCTGTGAGAAGTGAACCCAACACAGCATTATAACTCGTGGATTCATCACCATCTTTCAGTACCTTATCAGAAAGGATGCTGCAGCTGGAACACACAAAAATGATTAACATTGCTGGTCTGAAATTTCCTCTGGGACAAACTCACCTCCAGCAACCATTTGAAAAACACACTTCAGCATCATCTGATCTAAAGCTACCTAAGCAGTCCATAAATATTTCCTATTCTTGGCTGCATCCTGAGGAACACTGTCTGTGATTTTACAGCCTTGCTTTACTCTTCAAGTTGAAACATAGTGCAATGCCTAATGGACATTATTTCTGGAACAGCTACCTTCACATAGTATCTTTTCATCAGTTTCTCTCAGATAAGTCCCACAGAGCTTAAATTTACACTCATCAATTGTTGTAGACCATTAAAATCTTTGGTCATTAACTTGTTGCCTCCAGAGATTCTATTGAACTGTTTTTCAAGTGCTGGAAGTTACCCTCCAGGCCTATAAAACTAGAAGCCCCTGCTGAGGATAGAACACTGCCAGACATGAAGGTTTCAGCTGTTTAACTTACTGCCTCAGCTGACAGTGCTTGCCACTAGGCATCCTGATTAGGTCAAGTAAGCAAGAAATCACAGCAAAATAACCTGACTCAAGAACAACCCTCTCTCTTCTCTTTAGTAGAAAGAAAAAGTCTGAGCCCTGTGATAATGGGACCCTTTAGTTATTTTTGGCTGTTACTTTCCCATTTTGTTATCAAGAAATTAGTCTTTTGTTTGAAAGAAGTTCTGGGAAGAATAAATACCTTCTATTGGGACAATGAACATGGAAAAGAAACAGAGAGAAAAGATTTTTGACTTAAGAGTGCCTCAGTGCTCATCAGATCTGAAAATTGATTAAAAAAAAAAAGAGTAACTGCTCCAAATTGAAATGAAATTGTGTTAATCAAATAAATTACTTGGACAAAACCAGGAAAGTAAGAAGCTGTTAGCTCATATGAAGTAGAGGCAGAAATGGGGTTTTAGCATCAATATTAGAGGGACAGGCTAGCTGGAAAACTGCATAGGTCATTAAGCCAATGTCTTTATTGAGTCAATTCTTTTTAGCTGCAAATAGGGTTAAGAATATTGGTCTGTGGGTTCATCTTTTGAAGGTAGTCTGTAGGACTCCTTAGAGGCTCAGGAATGAGCAGTCAGAAACAGAGTGAAAAATATTGTCCTACTGTTAAGTGGCTGTTTCCATCCTTTACAAATTGCCTGAGTGAGCTCATTTAGGCACACAGCACTCATTTAATTGCACCCATGTTGCATTCACAAGGGCATTTGTTCCACCAAATGAAGTACACCACAGATTGGGTTGAACAAGTCTAGGACATATAGATTTTAATGCTTTTGTTTTAGGGAGTCTTCTTTGTAGTAACTGGGGAGAGAATTTGCACTGGTCTGGCACTGTTTAGTTCCATTTCAGTTTTTTGGGTATATGTGAGTTTATTTCTCAATATATGATTAGAAAGGTGGGAAAATTCTGAAAGGAGTCATCATCTGAAACTATGTAAGACAGAATTTGCTAACAGCATGTTCAGTTTTTGATGAATTGCTTTGTAGTCTGGAAAGGGATATTCTTCCCAAGGGTACACAGTTTACAGGGGTTTCTTGCATCTATATTGGCAAAACCCTCTCTGGCAAACAAACGTCTTCTACTTTATGTATCTTTTAAAGTCAAACTGGAATGTTACTTTTGAATTATAAATTATTTACTTATAGTAGAATATTGTCCTGAGTGACTTAGGAAATAAAAAAGAAAAAGTACAGATAAGGAATTTTAAAAGCAGTAAAAGCTGATTTTAAAGTGATTGAAAGTGAAACTCATTCTATTAGGAAGATCCTGTAGAAAACATTGTGTATCTGTTAAATTTAGTTGCTGCTAGTAGAGAAACCAAGTTTCTGCTTGACAAAATAGAGTTATTAGCTGGCTAATGAGGGACTATACAGAGTCTTTACACCTTACCAGATTATAATAACTTCCCAAATGTTCTCTGTGAATTAGCATTTAATAAGAAGAAACAACTGGATAGTAATGAAAAATAAATCTGGTCACAGAAAGGATCCTTTCAAATGAACATGGCAAACTGGAAGTATTCAAAGGAATTTAATGTTAATCTTAACACTTTGCTTAATCATGAGCAAAAATTGAAATTATAAAGGTAGAAAAATTTTAGGAGAAGTAGTAAACAGGATTTTTATATGCTCCATTTTCCAGTGTATTGAAATTAATGTATTCTACAATGAGTATATACAATTATGTGGAGTTTATATCTTAAAAGTCAAATAAGTCCAAAAATTATTAAATTAATCATATTCACTTTTATGACATGATACAAATGTGTATGAAACTAATTCCAGATGGGTTTTAAGAGTACTTGCTTTCAAGTCATGGAATCTAAAAGTTCAACAAATCAAGCCTTACAAAACAAAACACCGCAAAAACAACAAATAACCTCCCACAAAACCAAACCAAACCAAAAAAATGTATCAAAAATAAAAAATATGTGAATGATCTCATTGTTCTGCTTTGCTTCTGTGTGCAGTTTTATTTTTGTCTATTAATCTGTCTTTGTCTCAACTGGTAAGTTTTCTCACTGTAACCCTTCTGATTCCCTTCCCTATCCTGCTGGAGAGGGGGGCGAGTGTGCAGCTATGAGGGGCTCAACTGTCTGCCAAGGGTAACCCAAAACAGAACCTGGACAGAAAAGGGCAAAAGAGATGATCCTTAGTGGTTAGTGAACACAATTAGATGGCAGAGTAATGGAAATAATGACCTAAATCTTCAAACTGAGTATTGAGGCTATCTAGACCATGCAAAGACAGACAGACATCTTAAAGTGCATTCAGAGCAGAGAGATGCCTGAGCAGCTGCCACTTACATGGGTGTTTCTGAACAGACCTGAGCTGATAGATGCTAGCTCTACACATCAATCAAGGAAATAACATGACTTCTAAATCTGTGCCAAAAATAATTTAAAGCTTTTATAGAACTTATATAAGGATACTTACCTAACCTTTCCTCAAATCTTGAGAATGAGGGATATTTTATAAGTCCTGTGGTATTACAGGTGAAAATGTTTCTCTGTGAGCTAATCAGTGCTCAGTTTTGGTTAAGTCTGTGAACTTTGCACACAATGTACTGCCCTTGCAGGACCAAAAAAATTATTTTAATCTTGTGGAAAGAATGAGAATGATAACAGTATATGTCATGTTCTGAGGACATATTTTCAAGTCAGAGAATTTGAATTTTATATCTCTTTCCTATCTTTTCTCTCTCTCTTTATGACTCAAGTATTGTCATAAACAGTAACACCTAAATATTAACCTGTGATGTCCTAAAATGCAGATAAATAGAATTGCGCTTGGTAAAATTGTTAAAACCTGTTTTCACTTTTTTTTTTCCCCTGGGTGTAAAGGTATTTTCATCACAGAAAATACTTTCAACATTCAGAGGTTCATTAAAAATTGAACCAGTGATATTTTTTTATTATTTTGCATAAATTGTGAGAAAATACTTAACATGAAAAATATGTTGCATTTAAAGTTCAAAGCTTTATGATGTTCAGACAGTATGAGCTGATGTCACATAGTGCCACTGAAGTCCATAGTTTATAGGCTGTCTTTAAAAGCCAGTTCCCACTCAGGCACAGTGATTATCCTTGTCAAAGATTGCACATTACAGACGTCAGATATGAAGCTGTTCCTCCCAATTTAATGTAGAACCTTGTGTCACATGTGACATTTGCAGGGTGATTGTTCCACTTCAGGGTGAGAAAAAGCCTCAAAACACATGACTTCATATCTATGGATTTCATTCAATTGTGTAACTGATCTGATGTGAATGAAAGCTCCTTTATTACTTACAAAGGAAGGATATTGACAGCTTTATGTGCAATTAGGCTCTCACACCAGTAGCTTTTGCCTTTTCTTATGACTTCAGCCTGAAAGGAAACAAAATTTTTAGCACTTAGTCTCTTCCAAGCAGCTATTTCTAGCCCCATTTGGAACCTAGCACTTTCTTTTTGAAAAGAGCTAGCAAGGACAAAAGCTTAAAGACCAAGGCTCTGACAGTAACCCCACAGATAAGCGACATGACATGACATGACTAACAATACATACAAGGAAAATTTCACCACCAAAAGAGGCAGCTGTATCACATAAAATGCCTGTTGGGTGCGGCCCATACCTCACACTAACTTCTAAATTGTATTTGTGCATTATCTTTGAGGCTACTAGTCAGCATGGATAAAACACAGTTACATCTTATAGACAGAGACATCAGAATAGCCAGACCCTAGTCCAATGCAGCTTGGTTCAATAGTGTACAGACATGGAGACAAGATGACCCAGGAGTACTGCACACACAGTCCTTGTGTCCTTGGCATCCCAATATCCAACTTCTACAACAGGAGGATTTCGTGGAGTTACATTTTCTTTGCTTGTTTTTGTTCAAACACAAAGCCAAAGGGTGTAAGATGCTCTCCGTTTACATTTCTGTTAATGAGCTGAATGAGAACAGGCAGTACTTTTATAGCTTAAAGGAGGACCCCAGGCTAGAAGGTGTTGCTTTCAGCCAGCAAGTGCATTAGAAGATGGCATTAGAACTCAGAATTACACTCAAGAATTAGAGAACTGGCCTAAAAATCTAAGATATAATACAATAAAGTCAAGTGCTAGACTTAACTACTAGGAATAAAGAATTTTCTACATTATGTAGAAAATGACTGCAAAATGTTTTCTGTTTAGAAAAATATAAAGTGAAGATAAAGTACCCTATTCTTTCTAGAAAAAAACCAAACTTACAAATCTTAAATCTCTGGCTATTAATATGGAGGTGCCTTTAAAAATTCCTGATATGTGATTGCTTAAAGCTGTTTCTCCTGTGTCATTAATTATCAGTGGGTGACAAGCTACTGCTGCCCTAGATAGAATGTAATTTTTGCCAGTGTTTGGGATTTAAAAGCAACGTTAAAGTTCCCTTACTCAAACATTTAACCTGATTTATGGGTTGTGTTCAGAGAGTACTAAGGCTAAGTCTCACTATGATGACTTGAAATTACTGTCAAAATTAAGTAAAGAATTAAATGTAACTACTAAACTAATATTTTGAAATATTAATTATGAATTTTTAAGTGAAAGGAATAAACAAGAGATAATTTAATCTGTGACATCTAATAAATCCCAAAATGTATCCTTCCTGAAGGCATATTCTAAATAAATGCTTGTTTTTGAGTCACAAAGGAACCAAAGTTGCAATCATTATTTACTGAGTCAGAAATCTTTTATTAAAACTCTTTATAGCAGATAACTGTTAAAAATGAATAAACATTTCTAAAGGTTGAATACATTGAGAGAAAACCAAAGTAGCCTAATGTGAAAGGGAAGAAAAAGTCTTTATGTTTGACCTGCAATGTCTGTTAATGAGATAAAATTACCTAAGGTAAACCACAGCTGTCAAGACAATGTAAAACATATTTTAAGTTCATGTAAAGATCTAAAATTTCTGTCAACATATTACTCAGCTGCAAAAAAATGAGACATAAACAAAAAAATTGCACTTCCATAGACAAATTATTTGTGACCCCTACACATTCCTCATGTTCTTTTCAGGCGGAAAGTCCCCTGTGCAAATTAACCTCTGTGCATTGCAGAGCTTAAATATCACATATCATTCAACATCCATGCATAAAAAAAAGGACCTGAAAATGCTGACCTCTCTTTCCCAGACAATCTCATCACTATAGCATAAGATAGGTCAGGAAGACCTTTTGGAAGTGCAAATATCACTACCTGTTCAGCAAGTATTTAACCCTTTCAGTACCTCTTTGCAATTTAAGAACTACAGGACCACGTACCAGTTTACTATTGTAGAGATAAAGCGGATTTTTTACTAATAAGTGGTGCAGATATCAGATAGATAGAGTCCACAGAGAGATTATTATATTTAGAACATTGTAAGTGAAATCCTATTGCCCTTCAAAATACATAAAGAAAATAAAAGAAAGCAAGAACAAATACATTGACCTCTGGAGTTTTTGTTTCACGACCTTTCTTTAATCTGAGAAACAATGTTATGTCACAGAACACAGCTAGAGTATATGGAGATGTGCATCCAGAGATGTGAATATTTAGTAAAAGAGACATTAGTAACCAGATGAGAACTGTTCAAATATTCTGTTTAGTTTCTTTCACATTCAGTCCTTTTCCGGGCCAGAGCAACTTTAAGCAAGTGCGGGAAGACAGTCACACTGAATTCTGGACTCAGAGGACTCTTTTTCCTGTTCAGAGTTCTGCCTTCCCATCTTTGCCACCCAGGGTTGCTGCTTTGACATTTTTATCCAAACAGTCCAGCAATCACTGACCTTCATCTGGATGAGTACACAACATACATCAATTCTTTCATACAAAAATTATCCCAGGACCTTATGTCTGTTCTGACTTAGTGTTTTATTCACTGTTGAAAATTTTGACAATGGGTTAGTCTATGTACCCCTGTTCTTTCCCTAAGTTAGTTTGCCCCTGAATTGTACCTAACCCAGCTGTTACCTTTTATGGTATTTCCCTGCCTTCTGTTCCAGACCTTTCCTTGTCTATCATTGTTGCCCTGCCTCTTTTTCTTGAACCTTCCCTGTCACTTCAACCCAGGACCAATCCTTCAAGTGTACCTCCCCTTGGGCATGCTGGGGTGTTTCCCAAACCTCGAAGCCCCGTTGGGGCACGTGACCTGTCCTCTCTTCCCACCTACCCTGGTTGGACCCAAAGTTATATTGACATCCCCCCCACTCCACCCTTGAGGATCCCCCATTGGTTGTTCATTTGTATCCACTCCCTGATTTGTTATTATATAAAAACCCCTGAGCAGCAGTGCTTTTTGTCCTTGGATCCTTTGGTGATGGTGAGCCCTTCCCTGCTGGAACCTCACTACAAAAAGCCTCTTCCTTTTCCTTCGCCCAATCCCTGCTACAGTCAAAGATTCTTCACTGTAGAGTGAGCTGCTCTAAAGGTTCTGCCATATGTATGAGCTTGTGCCTTGAGAGTTCCCCAGTCCTGGTGAGGCACAGAAGAACCCTCTTAGAGCTAGCTGAGCTCCGGTGAGCCACATGAATGTGCCTTCTGAAATTCCCATCAGAGTGAGAGAAGGGACCATGGCCAGACGCCCAGCCAACTTCTTTTGCTGAGTGTTCCATACCTCCCTAGCAGCCCTTATTTTTTTCTAACTTACAGTCTCAGTAAACACACATACATACAACTCTGCTGCTGAAAATCTGCCCTGTTGGGAGTTTACTTCATACCTGCCTGCAAACTTGCACTTCCTTGGGCTTCCCTCAGGATCACAGCCTCCTTTGGGTATCCATGGGCTCCAGAGTGGGGTCCCCTATTATGGACATCCAGGAGAGGAGCCTTCTTCATTACATTCTTTCCACAGACCGCGGGAGAATGTCTTCACTGGGTGTGTAGCACCTCTTCCCTTTCTTCTTCACTGACCTTGGTGTCTGCAGGGCTGTTTCTCTCACATATTTTCATATTTTCACTTCGCTTCCTCCTGACCCACAGCATGTG
>JAWWMU010000153.1:70152090-70179102 GCA_035048155.1 Cinnycerthia olivascens | reverse complement strand
ATTTTCACTTTGCTTCCTCATGACACACCGCAGTTCCCCCTCCCCCCCCCCCCCCACTTTTTAAATGCTTTACCCCACAGGCACTATCGCCATTGCTGAAGGGCTTGCCCAGCAATGTGTTCATCTTTGGAGCCAGCTGACATTGCGTCTGTCAGACATAGGGGAGGCTTCTAGTTGTTTCCCACCCCTCTCTAGTCACCTTGCTGCCAAAACCTTGCCTTGCAAACCCATCACCTTGTTGCACAAATATGCTGTACTTGCAAACGTGGCAACCCACATAAGCTTTCCAATTTTTCTGACACAACTCCAGTGTGTGCTTGTACTGGCCTTCTGTCATTAGTCAGGCCTGATTATTGTCTCTAGCTCTTTAAGCTGTTGAGCTACTGAAATCGCTGTAATTCTGAAGTGTAAAACTCATGAACTCAGCAACAAATGGACTCTGTCTCTACAAAGTTTTAACAAAAGAAGACTGGCATGCTAGCAGGAAGTAGGAGGCTCCTCTATATGTATATTTTTTTGTATATACTGTATTGCACACTATGCTGAAATACCCCAGAAACAGAGTATAACAAGTCATACAATCCCTTGAAGCAGAGACATGCCACAGAAGTGTGCTGCAACCTCCCTTCAATATGATCTTTACTCCTGTGGACAAAGGGAAGAGGGAAAATAAGAGGGTGGGTTTGTTTGGGTTTTTTATAAAAAACTTTGGTCCTGTCTCTCCCAGTATCTTCTGGACAAAATGTCCAGTATGCAGCTAGACACATACATAATCCGATGGGTAAATAGCTGTCTGAAGGACCAGGCTCAAAGAGTTGTGGTAAAAGGGGAAGCATCAGGGTAGAAATCAGTCACTACTGGTGTTTGCCAGAGCTCAGTTTTAGGGCTGCTTCTCTTCATTATTTTTATCAATGACCTGCACAGAGGAGTGGGGCACACACTAAGTAGGTTTCCCAACAATGCTTAACTAGAAGGATCCATTGATTTCCTCAAGGTTAGAGAGGTCTTACAGAGATATCCTGATAGATGTCACAGCCTGTATGAACTCTAAAAGGACAAATGCCAGATTCAGTACCTGAGGCACTGTAATCCGGGATATATGTATAGACCGGGGGACAGAAGGCTGGAGTGCAGTCCTGCAGAAAAGGATCTGGGGATTTTGGTTGTTGACAAACTCAATATGAGTCAAAACTGAGCTCTGGCAATCAAAAGTGCCAACCATATCATGAGGTACAGTATTGCTAAGTGGACAAAAACAGTGATTGTCCTATTAGACTCAGCATTGGTGTAGTCTCACCTTGAATACAGTTTGGACCTTCAATAAATAAAAAGTATGCAAAAACATTAGAATGTGTCCAAAGGAGGCTAACAAAGATGGTGGAAGATTTAGAGGGCTTGCATTATGAGAAGCAGATGAGGACATTAAATTTGCTCAGCTTAGAGAAAAGGTGACAGAAGGGTGACCTCCTCCACAATGGTGGAGTGGAGAAGGTGCTGATCTCTTCTTGATTTCTGGTGGTAGGATGCAGTGGGGTGGCTGAAAGCTGTGTCAGAGAAGGTCAGATTGGGTATTAGGAAAATGTTCCTCATTGAGAGAGTTTTCAAGGAGTGGAACAAGCTCACAAGGGGAGTTGTCGTGGGCCTAGGTCTGTGAGTATTCCAGAATGATTTAGACAATGCTTTTAGATATATATCTTCATGTTTAGGCTGTCCTGTGTGGAGAGAGGATTTGGTGAACTTTGTGGGTCCCTTCCAACTCAAAGTGTGCTATGATTCCATGATTCCCTGATTCTGCTCTCCTCAGGTAATCATCAATAAATGTTTGATAAAGAGGAGTTAAGGTTATTTGCTCTCCTCCCTCAATTTGTGGCAATATGTGAATTGGAAGGGCCACTTTCTCTCTCTGGAGCATTGAATAGAAACCTGGTTTAGTGTTTATACACCCACACAGGACAGTTATAATTGCTGGGAAAAAATCAAAACAAGAGATCAGAGGAATAAACTGCAAGACTGTGCTCTTAAGAAATAGACACAATTTGAAACATTGTATCCAAACACCACCATCTGTGCTGTTTCATCAGTATCGCTGCTTAGAAGAGAAATCAAGAATTTTAGACAACAATGAAGAGGTTCTGCTGGCAGCAGAGAGGTGATATTGCTGTATCCTAGTCTTTGCATATCAACAGGGGATAACACTGCCACATTTATGGTGTTCAAGTAAGGGTATCTCGGAAGGTACGGACATATAGGGGCAATGCCTGCTGAACTGGAGACTCCACTCCTCTGAAATGGCCGTATCTGTTTCACCACATTGCTTCCAGCCCTCTTTGATGATACCACCTAGCCATCAATCAAAAGACAGTGGAGAGAAAGAGGCACCACAAATCAACAATTGTAGCTGAAATATGTACCCCTTTATAGCACCCAAACCCAGCTAATATGTGGTAGGTCTTAGACCAAGAATCACTCCATGAATATAACAAACCTCACAGGAAACAGGCATCTCAAATCCATGCAGAGGGATCTGAGTCTTTACATTTAACAGCAATTCCAGGTGTTTCAAAATACAAGCACAAAGAAACACATGCAAATATGCTTATGCAACTATCTATAAGTATAGAATCGTAGCATGGTTTGGGTTCAAAGGGACCTTAAAGATCACTTAGTTCCAGCCCCCAGCTGTGGACAGGGACAACTTCCACCAGGCCTTGCTCAAAGCCTTGTCCAATCTGGCCTTGAATACCCCCAGGGATGGGGCATCCACCACTTCTCTGGCAGTCTGTGCCAGTGTATCACCAGCCTCAAAGAATTTCTCCCTAATACTTAAACTAAACCTATCTCTCAGTTTTAAACCATTCCCTCTTCTACTGACACTATATCTTTTTGTAAACAGTAATTCTCTTTCTTATGGGCTCCCTTCAGGTGCTGCAAGGCCATAATTAAGTCACCCCTAAGGCTGCCCTTTTTCAGGCTGAAGAATTCTAATTACACATGTGATTTGATATCATATATGACAATAATAATAATAATAACAATAATAATAATTTCAACATCCAGAACAGAAATTTAATGAGAAAAACAATACATAAGACCTTATCTGTGCTCTTTGTTGTAACTTAAACCAATACAGCCAATTCATGAACGTATACTTTGTCAAGTTACAAGCAGACACATAATCAAATAAGACTTAATTATTTGGATTTTTATAAAAACATTAGTTCTGAATTACTAATGTACTCTCTGGTAGTGCATACCATCTACATTTCACACAGCAGAAAAAGAAAATTCCTGTCAGTTGAAAAAGTGAACTTAACAACAATTAACAACAGGCAACTTGAAGGATGGGAAATCCTTTTGGGCAGGCATTTGTCCTTAAAAATGTTTGCAATTTGTATTTAAGTGGTAACAAGTTACGCACGGATGAAAGAGCAAAACATCGTTCTCCTGCTCAATGATACATAAGAAGATCACATGCACATTTCACAAAAGATAGTGCATGTCCATGTTATTAAAACCTGGCCTTTCAACTGTCCCGGGACACAAAATTGTCTCCAGAGAAGAGAAGGGAGGAGAGGCACTCGCATTGTTTTATTTTTCTCCTGTGTCTGTAGTGCTTCTCTCTGCAGAACTGCAGCTGGCCATTGTTACTAAGATTAAGAACACAGCCTCCCAGAAATAAAAGCATTAAATTGAATGCTTCTGACGGTTAATCCATGCATGGTTTGCAGCACTCAAGTCTTCTATCACACACAATGCACTCACCTACAGTCATACACCCTCACCAGCAATGGATAATCCTTTCAAACAGTCCGTGCTACAGCACAATCATGGAGAAAATGATCCCCTGCTTTCAGGAACACGATGGGATTCCCACTCAGAGCCTGTTGACCTTTGCCCAGGTTTCAGTCACATGCTTTTGATCGTGTGACTTTTAAAGGCTAATTTGTCATCACAAAGAAGATCACGATACTGCCTGTAAATGTACAGGCTTAGAAATCTGCTCTACTTATGCTTGAATCCTTTACAAGCAGCTTGCATTTTAGAGTTTTGCTAACATACATTCATTAAATTTATTCTTCTCTATTCTTCCCAAGAATATGCTACCAGTGAAATTAAGAGGCTGCCTAAAGTGAAAAATAGCTTATGACCTATGGGATCTTCTGCTTTCATCTGAATTTGCTTTCACTCTTTGCTTTCAGAAATATACTGATCTATGTGCATCATGGAAGACTCAAAATCATGTTTACTACTGTAGTGGGTTTAAAATTTCATACATAAGATTACACTAAAATGAGGCTTTAGGAGGTGTTTTTTGTTGGTTTTGCTTTGTTTTTTTGTTTGGTTTTTTTTGCTGTTATTTCTCTTTTCTATTATCACAATCCTGGGAAAATTCAGTAAACAGTGCAAGCTAACAGACTGCATGGTTGTGTACAAAAGGCAAGCATGCGTTTTACTCCTTGCTTTGAAGGATGCCAACTTGTAATATTTGGATCACACTCTCTCTGTAATATGTGATGTCTATTAAAAATATTGTGTTGTCTTAAATATGGCACCTGTCAGATGGCCCCAGGTCATACAGTGGTATTTTGCATATGGCTGCATAAAAATGTGGCACAACTTTTCATAAGATTATGTGAAAACAGGCACAGAAATTCAGAGAAAATGCAGCCAAAACCTTAATGAACAGTTTGTTTATAAAAATGCTAACTGGCAATCTCATCATTTATCAACTCCGTAGTGAATCCAACCCTCTGCAGATGTGCAACTGTATAGAAACTGGATATTTGATTCTCACAGGATCAAACAGGAAAGATGTTTTTATATCTTGGAGAATTTTGCTGTTTCCCTTCTTGAAGATCTTGATACATCTCATTATATATACACATTGTGAGTGGTAGTTTTCTGCTTCCTAAGGAAGCTAAATGGCCTAATGGACTGAGTATGAGGTCAAAAGCCGGAGCTCCCAAGCTCTAATATTGGCTCTGACATCAACTCATTATGTGGTTTGGGTTCAATGATGCCTTTTTCCCCAAATGAAGGCAGTATGTTTTAAGAACCACACAGAGAGTAGCAAGGGATAATTATGATTTTACTGTATTTTGAAAACACAGAGCAGCAAAACTATCCACCAAGTGAAGCATGAGTTGCTGAGGTTTTTGGAGTTTTCCTCTCATTACTATGAGACAGATTTCACTGGAGACTGTGCCATCAACAGAAGAAAAACCTGTTGCCAAGAGAAGATGCATGTACAAACTGCAGGCTAAAGGCCAGAATGATGAAAGCTGTTTTCTTTTCTAATCAGAGTGGAGACAAGTGGTAATTGCAGCAGTCTGAGGGGAGAGCTGCCCAGGAGGCTGTGCCTGACCACTGCCTTGTTCAGCACTGTCTCCAGCTGGCAGCTGAGAGCTACCCATGGACAGCAGGCAGTCCTGCCTGGCCCAGGAGGGAGGCCGGGATGGGGCAGGAGCCAGGAGGGAGCCACTTTGAGCAGGAGGCTGCAGCTGGGTGGCCCCCACTGAAGCTCAGAACATCAGCCACAAACACTGCCGTGGGCGGCCTGGCATCAGCATGGCCAGGAGCAGCTCGAGTCAGCTTTGCCAGCTGCCATGCAGACATCTGCTCCTCACTGCCGCCAGCGCCGGGCGGGTGCCAGTCTGTGTGGAGGGCTGGTTTACCAGCCCAAAATCCACGGGTTGTTTTTGGATCTATGTCAGAGTGAGACCAAGCCTCAGCTCAGCCCCTTTTGGTTTGTTCCTCTCTTTTTGCTGAGACAGTCAGCACTCAGCAAGCTTCACCTGTGCTGGATAAATACACCCATTCCACACCACTCATAAGCTCCCAGGGTGTTCTAAATACTTTCTCCAAGGTGGGTGGTAGATATGGTGCTTGGGAACATGGTCTAGTGGTGGATTTGGCAGTATTAGGTTAATGGCTGGGACTCCAAGATTGCAGAGGCCTATTCCAATGTTAATGATTCTATAAATCAAAGCGGCCAGGTAGGGTTAGAATCCAGGTACCAGCAGGTGAACTGTCATTTACAGTGTGGCTCTCAGGCTTCTGCTGCACGACCAGATGGGCAGGCATTTTGAGGGTAGGGAGGATAGTTTTTCAGTCACAAATTGAAGTTTATCTGGACCAGAGGTGGTTTGCAAAGATTTCACAAAGTAATGAAAAGCAGCCAATTGCAAAAGCAGACTTTTCTGGACACAACTGTAAATGTTGGATCCTCTGAGTCTATTAATGAGATCCTAGGGCTTAGTCTGTAGTCCTCAGGACTGACGACTTATTCTAGGCAGCTTTGTGGGAATGCTTTTCTGTGACATTTTCAATTAAAAGCCATGAAAAGAAAAACAATATTGGGTTTCTCTCCCTCCCTGCAGTGTTTCTCAATCAGAAACCCTCAAACAATTTCACTATCTGAGTATGTGTTTGGAAGCCGATGCAGAAAAACACCAATCAAAAGCACTGAAAGATAGCAGGAGGCTACAGTATTAACTTTAAAAGCTATTAGAAATCAATCAGGACTTCAGCAGGGCCTGAGGGGCAGACTGATGTAATGGAAGGCAGTCTATTAAATATAAAAGTCAATTAAGCAACAGCTTCAGAGCTCCTGTCCTCCACCACAAAAAATTAAGGCAAATGACACAATGGCAGCCAAGACCCTTGTCTTGTCACAGGCTCATAACCTGAGGGTTTATCTCTAACAACTGTGGTCACACAGATAGATCTGTGAAAGAAAAGGACAATTAGGCAGGCATTCACAGGAACTTTCTTTGAGAAAGTAGTGAAGGTAGCTACCATCAGATCAAGCATCCTAGTCTGGTGTTTGGGAACAGTGTGTCAATGCTACTTGGAGATGATTTTAATGACTCCTTTGAGATGCAATGCCACTGATTATGGAGGAAGAAACCCAACAACAACAGCAAAAACCCAAAACACCATCCCAAACATTTGCTAACACCAAACAAAAGCTTAGGGAAAAATTACACCTCAAGTCCTCCTTAAGCACTAACAATATACCAATATATTCCCTTCTCATGGAGATCACCTCTTATTAGCACTTAAAAATGTGCTAGATATATGTAAAAATGTCATATATAAGGTCGTAATGACTTGTTCCCTAAATCTTTACACTCATGCAAAATGGATGGGAAAAATTTCTTCCTTCATTCTAACTTTGTCAAAAAAACTTAATTCCAGCAGCCAGCATAAGCAGCAAAAAATCCACATGACAAGAAGCAGAGGTCAAATGAATAAAGGGTCAAATGAAAAAGACTTGCAGTCCCCTGATATTTATACAATACTTTTAAAAATCTGGGATAGATGAAACTTGATTTAGAAATGTCATTCAATTCAAACCACAGAACAGTTAAAAACACAGAACTGCTCATTTTTTTTAGAAATTCTAAGACAAAAGTTCTTTATTTAGAAAGCTATGACATAACTGTAAGCAAGAAACAAAAATTTTGCCCTCTTACGTTTTTCTGATTTTTTTCTTGCTCACTTTCTTTTCTTCTGCCACTTATACTGCACTTGTACATCTAGAAACATGGGATAACATTCGCACATAGTAATGCCTTGGTGTCTGTATAGGAGGGTTTAAACTGGCTTTAAAAGATTTCCAAAGCAAAATATGTAAAAATATATACTTGTTCCCTCCTGTTTGATATTACCAATTCTGACAAGAGTCATTACTCCAAAGAGCTGACTGAGTGCAGATTTAGAGGAAGGAGTATTAGCACTGCAGGGGAGCCTGAATGTTGGGTTCAGACTAATCGGTGAGTAACTTTATGGAGTCATGAAAGTCACCAATTTCTTCTACCTGTTATAAATACAGCAAGTTCTGAGAGCAGTGGAAAAAGCTCATCACTGAATTTGGTCCTATTGTGCAAGATTTTACACTGTTAGGACCGCCTATGGTTAAGGGGAGAAGAGGAGCCTAAAAGCACCTGAGCAGAGCTTCAGTGGAATAGACAGGGGCGAGACAGAAAATATTTACAGCTCACTATTGCCCCCTCGTGTAAGCTGTGCCGGCCTTTGCGGTGCTCCGGAGCAGTGAAGGGGAAAAATTCCTAAGTGCATCTCTTTATTTTAAACGAAAAGTTAACAGCTCCTTCCAGGGATACGGCATTTTATACCATTTCAAATTAACCTTGAGAAAACCTGGTGCAGGGAAGGAAAGGGGAGTTTGGAAAAGGGATGATAATGCGCTCTACCTTCTCCCCCTGGAATTTTGGGAGAAAAAGGTATTCTCCTTGGAAAGCATTTGTCTCACAGAACTTCTGTCTTCTAATTTAGTTGCATCATATGGCATCAAATAAATTGTTTCCTGACTGTTATAAGGCAAGAAAAGACAGCAGAAGGCATTAATTCCAGCTTAATTTAGAGAGTAATGAAAGAGCTTTTATTTTAAAGAAAATAATGTGCTCCTGGCCATTTGTGAGTTGAGAGTTTGTTTTTCTTTTCAATAAGGTTATCCAAAAGTATTTAAAGGGTGTTCTCTAGACACCAGGATATGTAAAACACTAGAATGGTAAATATGATTGAATATTTTTTCAGAACCATGCTCCCAAAATACTTTATATCCAGGGAAGCAATAATACTGTAAGTATAATAAATTTACATTTTAACATATAAAAGTATGTCTAAAGAGGTAATAAAATTACTAATGCAATTTCCTACAAAAATCTTATGATTACTCCAGCCGAAACTGAGAGAAAGAGCTTGGAAATAATTGGTACATTTATGATAGGATGGAAAAACATAGTCAGGAAAAAAGACATTTCCCTTGCTAAGGGCTTGATTGTGCCCAGTCTCCATTTAATCTTAAATATAATCTGTCATGTGGTTGTACCAATAAAGGAGACCTGCAGATCCATTTCTATGAATTACTGCTTTTTCCCCCTGCAGCAAGGCTCTCTGCTTTCCCTGCCAATATTAACACTTTTATTTTTCTGCTTAGTCCCTGCTAAATTGTCCAGACAAGGAAGTAGGATTTATCAGTTCATTCATAACTATTTGCAGGAGGCATAGGCACATTTTTTGTTTGCTATCAGTGATCTATGTTTTCAGTAAAAACATTTAAATACTAGAAAGTGTGATTTGCCTATTTTTAAAGAAATCTTGAAAAACCAAACCCTGCAAAGGCCTGTGCCTGAGCCTGAGGTAATGAACCCACATGTAGCCTTTCACACTGAAAACTTCTAAGATCAAACAAGATGGTCCCTGAGCCTAGTCTCCAAATATCAAGAACATGTTGAAGTTCCATTGTCTTCAGAGCAAAGAAATTTGGGAAGTAATCTGCTTCCCTCTTTGCCTTGCTCTTCTGCACCACTACAAAATTCAGGCTTACTTTTACTTCCAGCTTTACTGCCTGTTGTGGTGTAATCCCAGCCAGCAGCCAAGCCCCACGCAGCCACACGCTCACTCCCGCACAGACAGATCGAGGAGAGAATGAAATGGGTAAAATCCAGAGAACTCAGGAGCTGAGATGAAGATAGTTAAACAGGAAGAGCAAAAAACACAAACACAAGCAAAACAAAACAAGGAATTAATTCTGTACTTCCAACTGGCAGGAAGCATTCAGCTATTTCCAGGAAAGCAGTGTCCCACTGCATGTAACAGTGATTTGGGAGGACAAATGCCATCACTGCAAATGTCCCCCCTCTTCCTCTTTCTTCTCCCCACTTCATATACTCAGCAGATGCCACAGAGTCTGGAATATCCCTTTGGTCAGTTGGGACAACCTATCCTGACCATATTTCCTGCAAGCCTCCCACGCACCTGCAACTTCCTTGCCAGCATGGCAGTATGGAAAGCAGAAAAGGCCTTGATTCTGTGCAAACCTGCTCAGCAGTAACAAAAACATCTCATATTATCAACCCTGTGTTCAGCACAAATCCAAAATGTAGCCCCACACCAGCCATTATGAAGAAATTTAACTCAACTCCAGCTGAAATCAGAACAGTCATCCAAACTTCCTACTTCAGGGCAGCTGTCCACAGCCAATTTCTGGAATGTGTTTAATCAGAGTCACTTAGGCACTGCGATGACACTTAGTCTTCATTCTTTCAAATATTCTATTGTTAGCATAAATCAAGAGCTAAAGAACATTTGAAACCCTGGGGACTGCATATTGAATGTCAGACCTGTGTGATTTGATGAACTGGGATGAAAGAAATCCCTCAAATACTAAAGTTTATCATGGGGTAACTGACAAACTCTTAGCTTAAGCACTGCTGGCATGGCATTATCATACTGACATCAATTGCCACAGCAGATAATGTATGTGAATTTGACAAGTTCATTCTTTCAGAGAATCTGACTTGATAATTGTTATTTTACAAGGACTAACCTGTAGATGAAATTAAAAATTAAGCAGACATGCTTTGCTCTCTCATGCTCATCAGAGAGTATCCCAACGTACATTCAAGGATCACAGTGAATAGCATATACAGACATTAATTTATTCATTACTTGAATCCAGGAATAACAGTTTTATTCTGATCTTGATCTCATTTGCCTGTTCTCCGGCAGTGTGAGATAACTATATTTACGAAGCAGCTACATTACTCTGATTGCAGACAACTGCACTTTTACTGTCTGCATATTTCCATTGTCCATGGAAAGATGAACAATGCTGGTGCTTAATGGAACAACAGAGAGTCAGACTCAGCAACTATTTAAATAACCACAGTTTTAGATTTGAAATGGCTGCCAGATAAAAAATGTTGCTTTGTCTGAACTATACTGTGGGAAAAAATCACAAGGAATCAAAAGATCTGTGTTTGAAATAATCCCTAAACAATAAAATAGACATTTTAGATAAGCAACCATATAAACTGAACCTGGATTTGGACCCCAATATTCAGTTACCCTTTTGTAATCAGATAATAACTCTTGATGTCCTAGCACAGATGAGGGGTATACTAAGTTATATTCATAGAAAACCAAAGTTTACCTGAAAAGCTCTAATCTAATTAGAATGAAAAAAAAACCCCAAAACACTAAAACAAGATATTTTTCCAAATATCCCATCTAATAGTTTTCTCACTAGCAAGTTTCTCTCTCCAGAAGAAGGTGAACACTTCCAAATTGTATCAGGCGACTCTATCCCAGGCCATTCTAGCTTTTGAGTATCACCCAGGGACTGTCTGTAAAGTAGTGGTTGGCATGTGCTTAAGTCATTCCAAGGAGCCTGGTAGCAGCTTACAAGACATGGAGGACAGAGTGGCAGTGCTGAGAAATATCCTGTGCACTCCCACCTTGTGATAAAGCATTGATAGGGACTTCCCATAAAACTTGGTTTTGTCAGACTGCTCCCAAGGAAATCATGTTCCCTGTCTTTAGTGTTCAGACTCAGGTGAAACTGGGAATGGCAGTGTGAAACTTGAAGCAAAAAACCCAAACCTCAAACCCAAACCACCAAACAACCAGTTTCATTTATTGTTAACCTTACTGGTTTTTACACAGCAAGAAAATTTGAAAACAGCACGTTTTATTTGCTTTGTTAGTGGGGGGAGAAAAGGGTTGCTTTATGCAGTAAAACTAAATTTAGATTTTTTAAATATATCACAAATCATAAGGTCTATGGCTTTCAACTGACTTTGTTTACGACAAAGTTAAAATGTTGAGCAGTGAAACAGCTGCAGCAGGGAACTCATTCAAAGGCAAAAAAGATGCTGCTACATGACCCAAGAACAGAATAGTGTTCTGATTCTTGATGAAAATAAGAAGACGAGAGAAGGAAGGAAATTTCAAGGTGATCCAGAGACAAACATTGTTTATATTCAATTAAATTTCATAGCTAAAATCCCAACCGAATCGTTTTCCATCTACTGTGTGTTTTATGCCATGGTGCCATATGCTACAGTTTGGAGTACTATCTCCCTCAGTCGTCTTTTAATTGGCTTGACCTATGGGAAAGATGGCAAGAAACCATACTAATTATATAAATTCACCTCCTGCTCTATAAAGTCTGCTATAGAATGACATGTCAGATGAAAAAATAACAACCGTAGAAATGCAATTACAGTTTCTTAACATATTTCTACATTCTGGACCTTGTTTGTTGCAGTATCACCTTGCAGATTACTAAGGATTTTCTTGAAAAATTAAGCAGATTCAGATCTTAAAGTGCAAAAGTCCTTTTTTGGTGAGGAAAAGAGAACGAAAAACAACTCATAACGTTTATTCTCCATGGAACTCTTTCTAAAGTAATTAGCAAAAGGAGCAGGCCCCAATCCAGAACAATTAGCTCATTTTCAATTAAAAATAGATTCAGTATTTTTATACCTTCTACTTAGCGTATATCAGTGTTACTCTCCATTTACTCTGCTTTAAATTTAAATATCATTTCTAAACCAAGAAAATGGAAGCTAATGTCAAAAAACAAAGAAAAGTGAAGTAGTTATAAGATATGTAAGAAATTCTTATTCAAAGCCACAATTGCATGTCTCCCATGTCAGCAAAATAAGCCACTTATTTCAACTAATGCCATATCCATTTTACAGAGTGATGTTTGACATGATGAACAATGGAAAGCTTGTGAATGCTGTCCCTGGTATGTTTTGTACCTAGCTTGGGATGCATTAGATACAAAATGGGCTGTGGTTTAATGACTGCTTACACTGAAATGATAAAGTGTGATTTACATGCTTTTGACCACCTGAAAGGTAATAGTTCCCCACTCTTTGTTAGGCCAGCATCTCTCTCTCGTTTCGTTGACATTGGTAGATGTCAGGATAATAGACTCAACCATCAGTGACTTCAGATTGGTGAAATGAGCTCCACTTTATATCCTAAAGATTGAATCCTTGGAATAGATTTCTGAGAGATTTAATCAATGTTTTTTGACAAACAGCATACATAAATATTTGTTTACTTGTCATATCCCATCCATATATTGGTTTACAAGTATGAATGTGCACCCCCAGTATGCATTCAAGTACATGTCTGCTTTCCAACAGAATTTAGAATACCTTTCTATCTGTGTCTTGGTTTTGTAGATAAGAGAAAATCCTACAAAGAAACCTACTTAAACAAAGGAGTTCACAGATAAACTATAGAGGCTTAATGAAACCACCGAGAAAGAATTAATTGTCTCTACTAAACAGTTCAACTTAAATGCAGAAATACCCGTGGATATCTCTTTAATTTTGACAACAGAAATAAGCAGCTCTTTAATAGCCAATGCAAAGTCAAAATAGTCTCAACTACAGAAAGAGTTTGTCAACAGCATTATCCTGCAGAAAGGCTATTGCCATGTGGTTTTCCGGAATCCCAGCATTTTCCTTTGCAGAAATGCAGAATGCTAACAGTTTTCAGCACTTCACAGGATTTGAACACAGGGACCAGTCTCAAACTGAGCTCATATATATATTTGGATAGTTTAGTTTTAAACTTACTATCAAATTTTTTCCTGATACACTGCTTGCCAAACTCAATATGAATCTTATCACAGGTGGCAATGACACTGAATTATACTACTCCTTTTTTTAAACTGTATATTCCAGGGTTTTGGCACAGATGATCTCTGATAACCGGACAGAGATGATTCCTGCAATCAATGGCGAAACAGACCTGTATTGTTATACTTTTATAGGGGAAAAATTTGTGAAAAACTGCTCTTACCAATGAATCAGAAGGGACTTGTAACTATTTTTTTCTATTTAGACAGTAGTTTACTTCTAAAGCAATTACAGAAAATAAGTCTATCTGAAAAAGTGAAAATAAAACAATAATTGAGTAAACAGATACGTTCTGTGAGAAGTATTTATCTCACTCTTCTTCTTTGAGAACACCTAATGTGTTCTGGAGAATCAGCCTGCACTCAGCAGACATTAATCTGTAAGGTGCTCACTTGAGGCACAATTCTTGTCTGCAAACTTGTTCTGTGTTGTCCATTGAGCACCCCGCATAGTAAACCATTGTCACAGATGAACCTTCTTCACCCCCAACTCTAAAAAAGAAGATACAGGAACTTTATTTGACCATAGTAACTTTTTTTTTTTTTTAAAGTAATGGAGTCCAAGAAGTGTTTTTGTAAATTTTTAAAAACTCATCTCCGCAATGGCTGACTGGGCTTAAATCAACACCTATTTGTTTTCTTGCAGCTTGTCTAGAGTCATAATCATCTTAGGGCAAGATTATAGCAAGCTTCTGCTAAAGGCCTTTATGATACCACAGACCTGATGCTGGTGGAGCAACAGGGAGCAAACTTCTAAAGAACAAACAAGTTGTTTCCATGTAAGGACTTTCAGCAATTCAACATGCTCTAGTAATTCAATCACAAGCTGTTACGTTATGTGCAAGAGTCCCTGGGTGAAATGGTGTAGTTTGGGTTATGAAGCAGTTCAGCCAGGATGATCATAATTGTTCCCTGCAGCTTTTAGATGTATTAACAACAACAAAGCCCAAAAAAGTAAATAAACAGCTGAAACTGCCATATGTGTGGGGAGGCTGCATTGTTCCCAAATCTTGTCTCTCCTTTTATTTTCCTCAAGTGTTGTTCTTGACCTGAGATTACATCTTCTTTTACAAAGCTGTTTTGATCTGACCAATCAATCACGGTGCTCTTCTCCTAAACTGAATAAATAATTAAATAAATCATAGAGATTCCATAATTTTTAATGTGAATTTCAGAAAAATAAATGGAAACAACAAATAGTCTGAAATTGAGAGTGAATTAAGAATTTTTATTTTTCTTTAGGTTACAAAATCTTCTTCCATTCATACACAACAGCTTCTTAAAAAAATAAAGAACTGACCATAGAGGAGCCACCCATTGAAAGCTGCTTCACTGACCTGTCAAGGTATTAAGGCCCTGAGATCAGTGTACATACAACAATATGGAGACAGATTATTTTAATTAAAAAAGTGCAATTTTTGGTCTGCAGTGTAAAAAGTAAAAGGGAAGTACATGATGTTTGAAGAACTGCAATCTTCAAAATACTATAGCTTGCCTAATTTTGATTTCCCATATGAAATTTTTCTTTCCTTTTGGATGTTAAAATAATCAACAAACCCATGATTTTCCCTTTACAAATGAACACTGAGTGCAAAACCAAGCACTACAGTATTAAAATAAAAAATAAAAATAAAATAAGGAAATTCAGAAGATGTCTCCTGCCTCACCACGGTCTGCACCATGAGCTGCAGAGGAATCTCTCCTTTGTCACCTCTCCCTCCTTCTTCACTGACCTGCGTGTCTACAGAGCTGTTTTTTCTCACATTTTTTCATTCTCATTTTGTAGCTACTGTGGAGTTTACCCATTTTTAAACGTTACCACAGAGGTGCCCTCACCATCACTTTTGGGCTCAGTTTTGGCCAGCAGGTCTGTTTTGGACCTAACAGGAACTGGCTGTGACTTCTCACAGACGGCACACCTGCAGCCCACACCATCCCCCAAGGGCAATGCCAAAGCATTGCCATGCAAACCTGCCGAGCAGAAACCTAAGCTAAGAAATGGCTCACCCAAAGTCACAATCTACATCTTTGGCTGAGGAAAAAAATAAAAGGTAATTTAAAAAAACAGCTGTCCAAACAGCTAGTCTACCAATGCACAATCCTAACCTGATTTTATATTGCTGCATTAAGGATAGCAGGGTATGAGTGCTCTCATCAGTTTTGTAGATGTCAAGACATAGTACAGGATAGATCCTTGCTTCCCCAATGCTAATTCTAAATGGCAAGGAAACAATAGCTAAATAAATTCTGTGAGTTTGAATACTGACCTTATCTTTTTTTTTTTTTTCCCTGGTGAGGCTTCCAGCCCAGTACCTTCAAGCTGCCTTTTACAAAACAAGCTTTTTATTTAGAGATGTATAGTGTTAGAGATCTTAAACACACTGCAAAACCAGATTAAAAAAAATAATAATTTTACATCAGAGGGTAAAAGGGTTTTTCATGAAAAAAAAAAATAATTAAGACCAGCATGTGTGTTTTAATGCACATCTGCAAATACAGACACCACAAAGCTGTAATTAAAATAATCTTAGAAAGCAAGATCTTATCCTAGTGAATAGCAACCAGTAACCATTTCTTATAGTGAGAGGAGAAAGATAAAATATACGATAAGTAGGGAGATAGTGCTGTGTAAAAGATCCACTATATTTACACTGAATCATATTTTCTATTTCTGCTTTCATCCAATAGTGTATATACTAAAAGATGGTTGCCACTGAAATTTGATGTTCCAGTGAGTATGAGAAAACATAGAATGTGATCTGGAGCATCATTTGTATTGGCAAAATTCTCAGCTGGAGTCCCACAGAACTACAAGATATTAAATAGATTTATTGCCTATCAGTTTTATACCAGAGGGAGAATATCTGCTTCTCACAGTGAAGAAATGCATTATAAAAAAAGTAACTATGATACGACAAAATCATCATTCAGCCAAGCTAAAATAAATGATAAATTCCCTCTGTGGATGATTTTTATCTGGCTGCACCTGACAGCAAAAGTTTTCACAGGCTGCTATACCCACAGATTTTAAAAGGAGATTAACTCTAAACAACATTTCCTGGTATCAGTTTAACCCTCTCCGTCCTCTTCCCAATTTTCCCAAGCCATTGACTGAAACAGAGACTTTTCTTGAGTTTATAGGCAAGTCAAAAGATAAGTCAAACAAAACACAAAAATAAATATAAATTTCAATTACCATTTTACATCTTTAGCAAAGTAGAGGTGGGTACTATCTCTGCTAGAATTTTCTGCCACTTTCTAGAGATTCACAACCTTCAATAAAATTTGAAGGACTAAAAGGATTCTGATGTCCCACAGCATGTGAAAAATAGGATTCTGCATCATAATTCTGCAAGCAATAGATACTAAGGGAAAGACCCTTATACACACTGTGCTAACATAAAATCCAAGCTCAAAAATAGATCTCTTGATTTTACAAGTGAAATATAAAGGACATCCTCTATTAAACAAGCATTAACTGCATAGTAAAGGTATTACATTATGTCATAATAAAGCATTCAATAATTCAGCTCACTTTTGTTTTGCCAGGGTCTATAAATCAGAAATTATAGGAGATGGAAGCACACCAATAGCAGATATAAGTATCTTTTTAAGTTCCACAGATTAAATAGGAAAGCCACAGATCAACAGTAAATCTGAAGGAGTAGTTTCATCCTCTTAATATAAAGCTGGTGCAAAATGCTTATTCTTACTCAAAAGTTTTATACTTTTTATCAGTACAAATAACAAAAGAGTGGAGTAGAGGCAGAGTAGCTGGCATTGCTTTACTATTCTGAACCTGTGAGTATATTTTTTCATTCTGTAGTCCCTAATATATGTTTTTTTCATGTGTGTCTCTTGGCTGCACATCTCTCTCCCTTCTTTATCTTTTCTACATTTTTTTTCTTTTTATATACAGACATTTACCTATTGCTAATGGATTTTAGAGTGGGAGGTGGAGTACACTTCTCCATACAAATTCATTTGCCAATATTGAAATTCACATCCCTTGCCTTTCCTGAAATGTGTTTCTTCTGAGAGCTGAAATTAATTTTTACTGTGAGCACAAGGCTGTTGTTTATAAGGGATTGCTGCCCCGCCTCATGGGAGCTATTGTCTGTGACAGTGAGCATTAGGCTTTGAGCAATTGTACTATGGGCTCCAGTGAAATTGTGCTCCAATTCTTACTCTCAAGTCCTCAGGGTAGGAAAATGTAGAGGCAATTAGGTCTTTCTATAACAGAGAAAATATCTTGTAAATAATGAAAAGAACCTGTACTGTTCTGGTCAATATGTGAAGCCAGAGATCACCTCCAAATTAAACCAAACACATCTTCTACATACAAAAACAAAAAACAAAACACACACAAAAAAAAGACACCACACCAGCCAAAAAACAGTGAAAGAGCTACATTTGGCATAGAGTGACTCCTTGAGCTGGAGGGCAAATCTAGTACTCCTTGTGCAGGACTGATAGACTGAATATGAAAGAAAAAAGTTTGTATCTTTGTGTATCTCTTTCTTCATGTTTTTCTTTTGAATTGAATATGTTCATTCATTTTATTGGGAATTTTATGTGTGTGTTTTTTCCTCTGCCAGGAGAAGGTGCCCTTACAATCAGGAGTAATAAACCTTTCTGACAAGATTAGAAACATAGCTCGATTCTTCCCCTCAATTCTTTCTTCATTATTTTTTTTTTATTTGACCAATTTTTCTGGTAAATATTCAACAGCTGTGTGCCTCTGGAATTGTGTTACAGAGTGGGGACAAAGGGAATGCTAGGGCTTCAATCTTGCAACTCATTCTGTGCAGATAGAAGAAAAATAGGCTTAATGTTTTAAGCACTCTGTTATTTAGACCCAAAAGAAGCACAAAAAGAGACAAGATATAGTATTATTTGTCCTGTATATTGAAACAACTAGGTACCCTGGTTGACTCAACTGTGCCTAGTGAAAGAATTGCGGTTTACAAGAAAAATATTTTAAGACATCAACATTGGGTCTTAGGTAAAGTAGAAGGGCTTATATTTGGGGTCTAAAACTCCCCTATTATTTTGTTTCCATTCAGATCAGGACACTATAGATGAGTAAACCAGACTTGGGAAAAAAATGAGTTCAGTGAGTACTATCACAAAAGAACAGTACTCATGGTCTGAAGCTCCCTGGGTCTCTAAAAGAAGGGTAGCCACATTCACGATGCTCATGGGAATGCTCCACAGATTGTGTGCTGAGCTCCCAGGCAGCACTTGGAAATTAGTGTCATGGTGACAAAATCTTGGGCCAAAGCTGTAGCAGGAATTCTTCCGACATCAAGGATGAGCAAACACCAGTCCCCTGCTCTGGCTCTGCTCATACCAGTAATTTAAGCATGGCTATAAAGTTTAAGTACTTTGGTTGTTGTTTTTGAATGGCTGAAGTACCCACTCCTGCCAACTGAGCTATTTGAGACCTGCTTCAAACATCAGCACAACTGAGTTCTGTAAACCATGACTTTGCCATCTGTATACCATAAGTTCAGTTCTGTGAGGTTTTTAAATGAACAGTTCATGGCTTGAAGTTACTACTGCTTCATTTCAAATCCTTTGTCAGGCATTCTGAGGATATAAGGGCTGCTTTGGTGGGGAGAGTGAAAGTGTGTGTATATATGTGTGTGTGTGTGTATAGTGGAAAAGGAAATTAATGAATGACCCCTTTAGGTTCAGGATGCCAACCTTCAGAAAACACCTATAGAAACTGCACATCTGCATTTCCAGAGAGAGTTCACATATCCATGCCAAATCATCTGCAAAGCAAAGGACATGTGACTGCTCAGCAGATCAGGACAGGTGAAAGCATTCAATTAGAAAGAACAGCCAAGGATTCCCATCCCACTGGAGATCCTGTTTAAAATATGTAAACTATCCTGGAACAAAACTACAATAAGTGATCTCCTGAAAGTGAGCCTTTGGTATTTCCTTACCACTCTGCACTGTCACCACCTGACTAAAGAAATTTTAGCACTTTAGTAGAGGGAAAAATTGGAAGCATGATCCCAAGAAGGCCTGTTTGCGGTCTGGCAGTTAATGCTGGAGAGGGCTGAAGTGAGATCAGATCCCAGCCACGCTGTTAGTGCTAAAAAGCAAGGCACAGCTTACTGGCAGGGTTCAGTAAGACTCCTTCATCCTGGAGGAGGATGTACTTCAACAAACATCACTAAAAATTCACACCCAACATGCAAAGTGGTGCAGAGATATGTACATGTGCACAAGCTGGTGCCGTGATCTACCTGCTCTCCTCATTCAATACTCTATTTAGGAGTCAGTACTGGTCTCTGGGACATACTGTTCATCTCTGGGATATACTGTTCATCTCTGGGATACACTGTTCATCTCTGCACTGTGGACTTCAGCTGAATGGTACATATATGAAATTTAATGGTACCATTTGATACTGCATTAGGTAAGTTATTTTCACATTCTGACAATTTACATTTCTGACTTACATAAGAGAATCTCATCGGAAACCTGGTCATAGAACCCGAGGGATGTTACATGTCCTTCAAATCTCAGGTCAGGAGCTTGCCACTGAAATTCCAAGTGTCTGGGCATGTGCGAGCTCAGAGTAATGAGCTTTCTGTCTCCTTATTTCTCTGCCAATTTTCAGAGTTAAGCAAACTAGTTTCTTGCATGCAGATTTATAAAATGAGCCTTCTACAGTAAAAAAAACAAAACCCAAAGAACCCCCAAGAACATAAAAAGCAAATTTTTTTAAATGGGTCAATGTTTAAGGAATTTTAAGCTAAAGCAGAATCAAGAATTCATATCCTTTTTCTGTCTTCAGAAAAACAACCATTTCAAGTACTGTGGACAGGTGGGAATTTTCATGTAAATGTAAGTGAAACAAAAATTCAGAAATCAAAGTTCAGTGGTGAAATATTAGCATCATACATGGGAAAACTATCAAAGAGTTCATGTCCCCCTCTGGTTTATATTGTGTTCATGTCAGCTGAACATAAAATTTTCACATTTGGGACTGAAAAAAAGTCTTTTGGTATTATGATGACATTATAATTCTTGATTTACAGCCATGGAACCAGTTTCTGGAGCATTTTCAAACAGCAAAATGTCTCAACAGCACATATTTCCAAGCTGTAGTTTTAGCAGATAACAAAAATAGCTCTCACTGGATAGTGTGTGCTAGACAGCAGTCAGTGTGTTCCCTGCCAAAACACTCACTGCCATTTGAGCACATCCAGGGTGGAGGGAGGCCAGGGAACAGCCTGTATATAACACAACGTGCAAGAGAATAGAAAGATAGCACTTTCTGCTTCCTTTGCATACAGGATGTGGGCTATAATGCTGTCCACTGTCTGGTAGCTGCAATAGCTCATGTATAAAGTGGTGGCCTACATTCTGGAAAGGCAGGTTTCTCCCAGTGTCTAGAGTGTTTCTGCACATTTTGGACAATTCTGTCATGCTCTTGAGCTGGTGAACCAGGTTTATTAGTATGTATGTTTATTAGTGCAGTTTCTCAAATTGTTAAAACTGTCCTCCCTTAAGTACACAAAATGTGACTTGTACTGTGTGTCAGAATACTTTTCCATGCTATCACGTGGGATTTATGTTTACACTGTTTTTTTCCTCTTGTCAAGTGACAGTTTGAGGATTCTTCCCCTCTCTTAAGGGTGTGACCTCCACCTGCCCAGATTCCCTGACTAGAGCTCCATCTTTTTTCCAGCTCTGTGGAAAACAAGACAACCAGCAGAGCTGAGACTCTCCAGGAGCCAAAGTCTCTGGCTGATTAATGACTCAGAAAATGGATTTTCCAGGACAGAATGCTACCTGTTCACATGGAGCACATAAAACATGCCACAGAGTGTCAAAACAACCAATAGCTAAAGTACATGTTTCCTAGAAGAACACAATAATGTCTCCTTGGAATATGTGTGAGGCTTTGTCATTGTAGCCAGGCTAAGAGTACCAGGTTGATCTAATTATAGTAGCTACCCTACATCTCTCTGTAAAACAATCCATCTGAATTTCAGAATTATCCTCTGTAATAATGTAATAATCCTCCTATTAATTACTCTGGCATGCCTAATTTAATATTATCTCTAATTCTGCATATTTGGCATGGAAAGACTACATACTAAAAAAACCAGCTGTAGAGCTGTCAAGTAGAATGTATCCCACAATAGCTGCTCCACTATGTTTCTGATACTTTCCAGGTGTTTACATCTTTAACAACTCCTGCTTTCCTCTTAGAATTGTTTTGATTTCACTGTGTATTTCTAGTAGGTTAATATTACACAGGTAGTTAATCAAATCCATGATATTTATTAAAATATTATTAAGAATTCTCTTTTTCAATACATACCATAATTTGATTCTCTTACAAAATTATGCCTCAAAATTTCTCTTTTACTCACACTACCTGCAGCTACCCTGTGCAAGCACATGCCAATGAGAAGAGGGCCTTCCCACCTCTCTCATCTGCTTTTCCTGACTCTGCCTACCCACCCACATGGTTTTATATATCCTTCCTGAGACGTGCCATGTACCATGAGAGTAATCCAGGTGAAGCTTTCCTTTCCCTTGTTCTCCCCAGAGGTTTAGTCCCAGTGTGGTTCCCTCCGTGGCTTCTCCACTGTCAGCAGCAGGGGATTAAGGACAAGTCCCTACTGTGGCTGAAGCTGCTTTTTGGTAGGAGCTGGTTTGTACCAGGTAGACATACACAATACCCTTAGATTATGATAAGAAAAATTACCCAGATCAGCAGTATTGTAATATCCTTAGCTTGTGAATATAACAGAAAAGATAAAGAAGTGAAAAGTGAAGAGTAGACAGCTGCTGTCCTGAATATTTATGAATGGAAACAATTACAGGAAGATTTTATTAATTCCTGAAATATTTGAATATCATTTGACATTTCCTTTAAACACCAAAAAATATTCTATTTAATTTTCATTTGCGACCTATCCCCTTTTTGTTGCACTCTAATCTGATTAATTTGGTTAAAATCCTTCAGACAAAGAAAGAATTTTTTAAAATCTGATTTTTTCCCCATTCCAAGCAGCAAAGTAAATGGATTTCACTGCAGTTGGAGTACAATACATATAAACTTCACATTTTATACATACATTGACTCTAAAGATTGTTGTGCTTTCAGGGTCATTTGAAAACAAGTGCTCAAAAAGATAAAATTTATGAGGACTTTAAAACACACCATGTCCTGTGAGCTGCAGCAAATATTCCTAATTAATAAGTGACAGTCACACAGCTATGCAATCTCTGTTAAATTCCTAGCTAGCTGAGTTTAGGTGCAGGGATTTGGGAAGTACACTGCTTTTTTCATACTACTAAGACAAGAGACATGAATTTCTACTAGCTGCACATACTAATATTTCTGTAGTATAGATTTCAATTTCAAGTGGAATAGCTTCATCCACTTTCTTTATATATCCATTCTTCAACAAAGGGAAGTGGGGGTAAGAAATCTCATGCAAAAAACCCAGCATGGAGTACTGAAGCTAAAGCAGCAGATACACAAAATATTTTAAAATACAGAAGTGAAACAAAAATTCACATCTGACCTATTTATAGCCATATGCATATCCATATCATAATAATTACTTAGTTACTGATGCAATACTGATCTGTTTGATTTCTCCTAATACATTTACTCCTGTATAGTTACCCTTTACTGTATTTCAGTATTTCTGGGAAAGGAGGAGGCTTCTGTGCTTCCTACAGCACAGGAGGTGACTGACAACATTCCAGCCCCACTTGTAGATAACAGCCTGCTCTGCAGAGCATGGTGACTATGAGATTATGATGTAAGAGTCATCTTGGCTTCACAGTCATTGGATTTTAGGTTTCTGTCCAGAGTTTAGATCCAATCTGCATATCTCTTCGCTCTCAATGGCTTTAAAGTAAGAGTATGAATATTTACTTATTTTAGTGCTTTCAAGCAACTCTATAGAGGAGAGTGGAACAATTCCAAGGAACCAGAAGATAAATGGCAGATTGTGTACGCTGTCTAGGTTTTCATTGATGAGACCTTCTTTGTAGCATTTTCTTCCTGCTTTCCAGTGAGTTTGCCCTAGGGCTGAGCACCTTTGATGGCACTGTGCTTCAGGAGCTTGAAATTGCTTAGGCAAAACAGAATTCACAAGCAGATTTCACTGAGAAGGGAAAAAAAAATTTTTCTCTAGCAGTGTTTTATCTTAAGAAACTTGAGACCATTTTTTATTTATTTGTTTTCCTTCTCTTTTTAAATTGTAAGTTTCTTCAAATTGTCGCTGCTTTACTGTCTTTTTTCTAACTGCCTCCCACAATAGCCAAGTGGAGAAACAAAATAAAATAAAATCAGCGATAGAGAAGAGTAAAGGGTAAACGAGAAAAACAATTTGAAGTAATATAATTACAAAATGGAAACATATAACTTTTCCATATAGACTTTACAAAAATCTGAAGTTTGTTTGGTTTTTCCTCATCCAAAAAAATAAACATCAGCTCAGTTAAATTGATTTATACTTGTCCCCTTTCTGTTATGCAGCATGCAGTTGTGTCATAATTTTCATATTTGTGGCATAATGAAAGAACATGCCTCAAGTTTCTTTTTCAGGGAACCAGAGGCACACAGCTTCTGCAAAACTCTTAGAAAAGATTAATTTCAGTATTTGTTAAAAACCACAGAAAAACTTGGAAACGCCTTGGAATTCACTTTGACACAAGTGTATGGTACTGGAAATCAGGGCATTTAAAGGATTTGTTTTTATGTAATCATGAGGAGTAAATTTATTGCTATTTAAAAAAAAAATTAAATAATTATTCTTCATTGGAAAAAAAGTTTTTAGGTCAAAAGTAATGCAAAATAATTTAGCAACACTGTAGATTCCTGTGCATTTTATATCAATGGGGTCCAACTTGTTGGAAGTAGCTTAATAGCTTGCTGTCGGTATACAGCAATTATTTTAAACAGATGTCTGTTTTCTACATTTATGAAACCAGAATAAATCTAGCATCCAGTGACAAATTAATGTTGGTTTTAACATTACCACCTGGAAAGCCTTATATGGAGCACCATGAATGTGCTAGTGACCTCGTACAGTATTAGATCGTTTTTTTGGTAGTTCTTTCTATATTTTTATGTGATACAAAATACAATTCTATAACACTTTGACAAATTCTCACTACAGCATATTTTCTTATTTTAATAATTGTTATCTACCTATAATAAGCAAAGGGTTAATATTAGTATTTACATTTTTCTTCCAAAACCCTATCAACAGTTCTTATCCAAAGATTGCATTACATTTGACTGAATAGTTCCAAGAGTTTGTAGGCAGTATGAGGATTAAACATCTGTAGAAGCAAACATCTGTGAGATTTTCCAGATAATTCATTCAGATCATAGGTTAATACTTTTCCTTCACTAAACCAGCTTACTTTTCAATAAACCTACTTGCTTTTTTCAAATCTTGAAAATTTTTCAATAGCTACTTCTACTCCTTCCCCTCCACAAAAAAACTAAGAAATTGTAGTATTTGATTTCATCTCATCACAACCCACACACAGTAGGAGAAAACTAAGATGTTCTCCTGTTAGACATTCCTAAGCAAATTGCCTATCTCCCTTCTCTCTGCCTGTATACCTTTCCTTTTTACCACTTTTCCTTTTTTGAAGCCACCCTCTAGAGAAGTTTTACAGGTGCTGTGAGGCCTTTGCCACAGAACGCACAACTCCTGCTGTAACCAAGCCCACAGCCTGCCTGGGGGCCTCCCCAACAACATTCCCTGCATTCCCTACCTATAGCACCAAAAGCTCTCTCTCACAGAGGTTATATACCTTGGTACAGTGGCACTAAATTAACAATTTTTTGATCTCCTACATGATCTCTAAAATAAGACAGCAGTTATAAATTCTGTCCCTATAGGGATATAATGAGGTACCAGTAATTTTTTGAAGGATTTTCCTCAGTCCTGATGTCTGGGGAGTTATCTGGTCAGTCATTCCCCCTGCCAGCAGCAGTGGGCTGGATGGAGACATTAAGTAGGTCAGCCTTGATATTCAGGCTGTCATTTTGGCCCTATGAGTTTATGTTACCTTGTGAAGAGGTACAGATATACAACCTGGATTCAAGGTCCATAATTGCTTTTTCTGCATATGAAGACTTCAAGAATACCTTTGAGAACATTAACGTTTCCTGTCTATGGTGCGTTTGAGCTTTTTTAAATCCTCATAGGGGATCTGTGTGTGTTTGCGCCTGTGTTAAAAAAGCATCAAATACCTAGAGAAAAATTTTTGAACATTTAACCATGAAACTTTACCGACAAAGGTAATGCATACAGCAAAAGCAGAGTTCAGTATTCTAGGACAACTTATATATAGGAACAGGGTGTCTATAAAATTCCTTGACCACAGAGGATTCACATACTAATTGGCTACAGACAATTCTCACACCTGTTTTTAAATAGTTCTGCTGCGAACACAACCACAGTTCAAATTGCTTTGGCACCAGAACAACAAGGAGAAATGAACAGACAAGCATTGTAATGACTCAAACTGTTTCACAAAATGTTCCTATGCCAGAATTCCCAGCAGATAAAAATTGGACTATCTCCTCCTTTTCCTCATCCATTGATAGCGTCTAAATTAGCAATGCCAACATGTTGCAAAAGTGAGAGGGAGTAACACTCTAGTTAATATGGATGAAAATAGATTATCATTGTGTTGATTAAGGAACAGAGAGTATTGGGTGTGAGCATCCGTCAGAAACTGTTCTGAGCCGACTGAATTTTCCTGTAGTCAAATAGCATGGGTTCAGTTAGCAACCACTAGGCAAGTCCATTTGCAATTTTGTTGGATGGATTTCCCAGATAGGTCAATGCAGATCATCCTTTACCTGATATTCCCAAGTATCAGACTCCATACATGCTCTATATTCAGAGAGTGGGACTTTGGGCACCTCCTATTGGTGTTTCCTAGTTGCATTGATACTTCTAGCTTCATACTGAGATTTTATTTCTTTCCTTGGTAACCATGATTACATTCTTTATAGATCTGTCAAGCCCGTTGCTAACAATATCTGCTGGGGTTTACTCCATTCCTATATATAGAAATAGCTATACAACATTATACAGCCTCTTGCCACCCAGTAAATAAACTCAAAACAAAATCTGTAAGTCAGAATTGTAAGGAGACTTATGGAAGAGATCATTTAATATTAAAAATAAAAACAACTAGAAAAACCCTAAAAAATCAGCTTTGGAAAACACGTTAGGAACTATACAAAAATAAGGACAATTCTGGAAAGACATGGGAAAATAATGTCAAGTACCACTCAAAATATTGCAGGAATCATGAACTTTTAGGGAAAGTTCATGATTCCTGCAATATTTTGCATGGTGCTTGACCTTGACCTTGACCTTGACATTAACATTAACATTGACATTGACATTGACATTGACATTGACATTGACATTGACATTGACATTGACATTGACATTGACATGGCTGTAGGTACTTTTATTATTTTTAAAGCATCTACTTTTTTGGGGATTTTT
>JAWWMU010000153.1:70140910-70151990 GCA_035048155.1 Cinnycerthia olivascens | reverse complement strand
CAATATTTTGCATGGTGCTTGACCTTGACCTTGACCTTGACATTAACATTAACATTGACATTGACATTGACATTGACGTTGACATTGACATTGACATTGACATGGCTGTAGGTACTTTTATTATTTTTAAAGCATCTACTTTTTTGGGGATTTTTAATAATAGGTTTTACCAATGGAATCTGAAGAGAAGGCCCAGGGCTCTGGGCGACTCCAGGGGCAACTGCCCTGATATTCTACCACTTTCAACCTTTCAAAGAGAGACATTATATGCACAAGTACACTGATGGGATGAAACCAGTGCCACTGCATCTGGTCATCTGATACAAGCTTCAGCCTGCAAGGACTCACAATGGTTTTATCTCAGTTCTCTGTATGCTCTTTCAAGTGTAAAGAGAACAACAGTGGTATAATTTAGCCCAAACAAAATAAAATTATTAGCTTTCTCTACTGTCATCAGCAGCTTAATATATAAGTTAATTTACTGAAGTAAATTTTAGAAAGATTTTGTTTTGTTGTCTGTTTTGGTTTTTATTTTCTGCAGAGAGGTATCACAGACTGGGATATTATCGATTCGCAGCTCCCACCTCAAGCAAAATCTGCTAAGACCAGAGTTACCATAATATTATTACTTTCAGTTGTGTGAAGGCGGCATGGGATTTACTTTTCTGTAAAGGGACACTAATTATCTCATGTTATCAAGAGTTTTATAAGCACTTTCAAGTATAAAGCTAAATAATTACATATGTTAACAGTCCTACAGCAGATAACATAAGAATTAAAAAATATCTATCTATTATTAGTCCATTTTGCTCACTGCAAAAGAGCTGCATAATACTCAGCTCATAATTTAATAAACCTAACCCAGAGGAAAGGAAGGAAACAGATGTTTTATTTCATCATGAGAAACATTTTTTTCTCCCCCATTACATTATTAGTATAGATTCAAAGGAACAGAGATGATAATTCTGTCCTGGAAAATGAAATTCTTCTCCAGGGACACTTTGCAAACTGATTTGCTCAATCAGAACTGTCTCCTGCTACCTGATCCTGGCTAGGGCACTTCAGAGTGTCTAATCAAGAGATGATTACAGATGATGACATTGAGGAGGTTCAGGTTTAGTGCCATCATGGTGGTCAATCAATAATGTGATTGTCCAACTCAGTACCCAGGAGATCTGTGTATAAATCTTGTTATTTACTAATTCCTCATGTCTTGCCATGAAAACAAAATTGATGCACTCTTACAGTATAGAAATGCTCATTCTAAGAATATTTTGTCTGGCACAAGCATTAATGTTTCCAATAAAATTCTTCCAGTCTCCGTTTGGCTTTATTAAGATTACTACTGTTTCCATACTTCTAGTGACTTGTCACTTTATCCATGCTCCATATGTTTCAAACCAAAATCAAACCTGTCTGTCAGTATCAAGATCTCGAGTAAAAAAAGCATTCACAATATTCAGACTCCTTTGATACCGGTTTTGGAAAGGAAGTCTTATCAAGGAGATTCAAATTCTAAAAGTTATTTAAAATTAAAAACTAAAAAGACTCCAAGAAAGCTAAAAGCTTATTGTGGAATAACAAAGAGTTCCCCTTCTTGCACTGTAAGAATAAATTGATTTATTTCTTGTGATTCAAAACTAATAAAGTTATGACTTTGTTCAAATACAATTTTACCTGGAAAATCATAAGAAATGTGAGGGTTCTCCTGATTTCTATATCTATGCATCAGATGTTCCACTTCAACTGAGGAGCAGTAGATCCCAAGATTTCTTTCAAAGTCCTTTTAGGCAGAAGCAACTAGAAAAAAATTATGTTGATTAATTAATAAAGATTCAGAGTTATCCAACTTTTTCACTCTGCTGCACTGTACATTTTTGGTTTAGAACTAAGTACAGTGTTTTATAGCTTCCTTCAGGATTTATCTGTAAGTAGACAGTTTGCTATTCACATTCCTGGGAGGCCACCTTCTGGTCATAGTCTCTATGTCATCAGTATAAGTCCAAGGATTTGTATGTTTTGGCCAGAGTGATTCAAATCTGGATGTGGCAGAAGATTTACCATATTTTGATTTAAATAGTTTGATTTCCATTCTGCAGTGTTCCCAAAAAAATTTAGGTAATACTGCAGCCAAATAAGAAAAAGTCTGTATCTAACATCAAATTTCTCTTGAGGAATAAGTATACAACTGTGCTGTATACTGACCATCTCTGCAAGTGTCCCCAAAACCGCTCCACTTCTGAATTCACCAGGGCAGAACAGATTATGTGGTGCTGTAGGTCAAAGCACTTTTAACAGAGGCCCACTTGGCACAATATTTTGATCATTTAATGAGAGAATAAATATTCAGATATTACCTTTGTTTTGGTGTCATGGACAAGGTTTGTTGCCTTGGTCTATCCTTACTGTTTGCAATTTGATCATCAGGTTAGATCAACTACTTCTTATTCATAGATTTTGCCAAGGGATTTTTCTTTTTTTACAAGAGAAGTCAGACTTAAATATTTATTGGTGTATAACATCTATGTGAAAGCCAAAAAAAGCTTCAAAAGGGGAAACAAGAAGTGAGAGTTGAAATTTAAAGCTATCAGATTTAAGATGCTTCAAAGATTTCAACCTGTTATATGTAATGGTTTGCAAAAGTGCCTTTTGAAAGTAGTTTTCCCTAACACTTTTGAGCTAGGAGTGAAATCTGTTCTGTTTACTACTTTCATGATACAGCATGAAGGATTTGATCCTGAAAAAATACCTGCAAATGTAAATAAATCAACTTACTGTGACCACGGTTAGCTAACCAGGAGCAAGAAAGTAGTCAGCATGTAAGTTCTGCACTACAAACAGAGCATATTCAAGAAATGAATGAAAAGGCAAAAGAGAGGGAGAAAAGAAAAAAATCAGAGATACTATTTTGAAATAAACTGTAAATTAAAAGCACAAATTTAATGTGAAGCACTAAACCATGTTAAAAAATTATACTACCCTAAAAATAAGAAAGAATTGAGGCAGCAAATCCAGAACTTGGTAATAATCAAATTAAGTTCAAAAAAATAACAGAAGGAAAAGGCAAGAAATAAATAAACCTTTACATCTACAGACAAATAAGTTGAAGAAAAGTAAAAGGCACATACTGCTTGGTAAAACCAAAGATGTTTAATTTGTCATAAAAAAACACTATAGAACAATCAAGCTATAAAAACAAAAAGAATATTAGAGTTATCTTTATTTGAAACAAGGATCCAAGCCTCAGGTGTCTGCAGGAGTAGCTGAAACAAGATTTTAAAGGGTTTTCAAACCACTAATAATTTTATTTTCTTGCTTTACTTATTTTTACACAAGCAGTTGCAAAGTGATAAACTACAGGATAAGCACAAAGTGATGATAGAATTTGATAAGACAGAACATGTTCAGTGCAGTATAATTCATGCCAGATGGTGAAACTAGCAGAAGTTACAAACAAATAAATGATGTTGTTTGTTCAAGTCCGAAGCTAACCTCCCAGAATTCACAGGGGGAATGTCAGATAAAAGAAAACATCTTTGCCCCAAAGCACAATTTGATGGCTGCTACAGTACAAGAAAGCTCATGGCTAAGCAACTACCTGACTTCTTCCACATTTACTACTTGACCATGTTTTGGCCCTACACCAAATCTACTCCAGTTCTTGGACCTGAATACAGTTACTAAATCCTCTCATTCAAGATATATATTTCCTCTCTCTTCCACCACTGCTTGATGACTTCTTTTCATAGCAGGGAGGCATTCTTAGTTCAATTCTAATCAAAAACTTATTGCAGATTTCTGTTGGACTCTCAGGTGATGAAAAGGGGAGACATAGCAAGACCATCAGGAGCATTCATTCTTGACAGTCACAAAGGATAACCATGCCCCAGGCCTGATTTGTAAAAATGCAAGTAATTCTATTGCTAAAGGGGAATTTTCATGAGACAGACTCCTGCTAACAAATAAATACTTCAGGACTATTGATTGCCGCCAGAGAGACCATCATCTGGTAGAGTTTTGCCATTTCTAGTCTGAGCAACCTTCAAACTAGCAGCTAAAAGAAAAGAGTCTTTATTATTCTGTGTCAACCACCCACTTCCCTACAGGCAGGATAAGATTTGCCAATACTTCTGTAACACATTCATGGGCATAACAAGAAAGAGTATTTCTATTAACTGGCCACAGTACTGACTTCATGCTTATTAACTTCTCTGATCTCCTCTTCCTCTGCCCCCAATTAGCAGAGGATGCCTGTTTGTAGGCTTCAGGCTGGAAGCCTCACCCTCACATCCAGTTGGATGTGTGGCACTAATTGCTCCAGCTGCAAAGCTGCCTGTAAGATCAGAGGTCCCTCCAGCCCCAGAGGCTTTCTGCAGCTGTGTGCCCTCCTGTCAGCCCAGCTCCTGCAATGGAGCCCCAGCTTTGCTGGGGTGACTGCTGTGCTTGCACAGCTCCTTGGTAAAGTGTAAGGACCTGACTCCCCTGTGCCCTGGGCAGCGCGTTGCCATTTACCTCTATGCAAACTGGGTGTAACATACTGCTGGAGCAGTACATTAGAAAGAAGAAAACTACTAAGATCAAGCTAACAACATGAAATGGTTTCTTCTCAGCAAGAGACTTCAATAAGTCTCTTTAAATTTAAGTGCAAAATTCTCTTTCTTTTTCTGTACTGTAGGTTCAGCAGGGGCTGATTCTTTCACAAGTAAGCTTCTGAGTTGGTTTTTGTTTATGCTTCCTGTTTTTCTCACAGCTCAGCAAACACAATCAAGGCTGCTCTATAAAGGTATCTTGCCAGGCTTACCTGATTCACACAGCAGGTTGCAATGACAAGAACAAGAGATCTGAAGTGAAAGCAGACTGATCCAGAGGAAAGGAATAGTAATCAAAGATAAAATTTTTAATGGAAAAGAGCAAAAAAATTTAAAGAGCTATGCAAGCAAAAAATGCTGGTAAAGAACAATTGAATTTTTGGTTTTAATTACAGAAGAACAAGTGAGAAAAAAAGGAGAAAAAAAATAAAAAGACTACTGTAGTCTAAAGATGAAAGTGGCACTTCCCTCTCTCCATTACGTAGGGTAAGGAAATAAAAGCCCTTAAAGCAGGTAGCAGAATGGATTCAGCAAAAAGGCAAGAAAAGAAGGCAGGACCATCAAAATAATAAAAATAGATGATGCAATGCAGTACACAATTGTGATTTATAACATTTAATGGGCCAGAAGAAAGACATACCTATTTGCTTACTTCGGGTATTTTTCTTTTTTTCTGTGATTACTAGTTATTCAGTCCGTTTTATTTCTTCTCCTGGTAATTTCACAAAATATGCCTTTACTACTAATTTTATAGCTGAGTGGTTTGGGGTTTGGTTGGTTTTGTTTATTTTGCATGGAGTTTTGTTGCCTTTTTAAATTTTTTTTTCAGATGTAACATCTTGTGGAATAAGAATAAACAGCTTGAAAGAAAGTGTGGCTGTATGTCATCTTACCCTCTACCTACGGGGGGTAGAGGCTGTCGTAACAAACTGGAAAGCCAACAATGCCTAAGTAGTTCAAACATCAGCAATGTTATGTATCCATGCATATCTGAATTGCAGTCAAAGGCAGAACTGTATAAGGTAGCTCAGAATTAGACAGCTTGTGCACCAACAGCAGTGTATCTCACATCACCACAGTTCTTCCTTCGCTATTTCGAATTAATCTCCTGATGTGATCTAAATGAAGAGAATTATAGAGTCCAGCACAGTTGTCACTTTAGCCTGGGCAATATTAGTAATAATAACATCTCTTTTGTAGTAGAATTACAGTGATGTATAAGGGGAATATGCTACACTAAAAAAAAAAAATTTAAAAAATACTTTTAGTTAAGGCTTGTGTTTTTTCATAGGTGAATATCATTTGTCCTTCTCTAAACATCAGAAAAATCTATTAATTACATTTCATAAGTACTCCATCCATCCACCTGTAGACAAGAATATATCACTGTATGATGCATTTCCATCTCTCTCTATGGAATCCCAATATTTGCTCTTAAATAAAACAAAGACAGGGTCCACTCTCTGGGCAAATGGTTTGGCTTGGCTATATCCACACTACACAGAATTTAGTATTCATCTTTCCCTGAGCCTCAGTCACCTTAAGTCATGCTTATCATCTCTATATGTTTTCTTTTCAGTTGAACGTGCCTAGACTACTGAGAAATCTGTGTTGCAGTCTACTAGTGTTTCACTGCCTGAAAGTGAGGGATGTTTTGGGGGCTCTGGGTGTGACACACAGCACTGCTTGAGGATGCCAGTCATGCTGGGTACTGTTGGAGGACTCTACAGGGCAGAATTGCTACACTGCATATTGCTCATAAAGGGGACATGAGAGCTCCCTAACACATCCTGTGCCCCAAATTTTCCCCAGACATTGTTTCAGAAAACTGTGACTGGGAGCATGATAATATTTAAATAACAGGCACAGATGACAGAGCACTTCCTCAAGCCCTTCCCTGCATCTGGTTTATTTAGCAATAGATAATGCTTATGATACACACATTCCTGACTAGTTTTTCCACTTATTTTATTTCCCTAGAATACCTCTGACAAAGGGATTGTACAATGCAATTGAGTCAGTGAAATATTCTAACAAGACCTAGCAGTCAGCAAAGAAAAGAATGAAGTCAGGAAGGAAGTATAAAGGAAAAAAAAACCAAATTACAGCAGGACATTACAAGCAATTAATAATAATCTAAAAGAAAAAAAGGCTTGGATAGCCATGTCAGCAGTATTTCCATTGATGTGATGACCTACACAAACATGCAAAATCTGGGGGCTTGATTTTTTTGGTTTTTTGTCGGTTTGGTTTTTTTTCTTTAAAAAAAACAAAAAAAGCTAGAAAATCCAACTGCAGAAAGAGACAATAACAGCTGCCTTTTACTGACAAGTTGTTCTAGCAGTTTTGTTGGTTTTCTAGCCACTTTGCAATTAATCATGAATTTTTGAAGCGCTTTTCTCCTTGCAGAGGAGGCGCAGTGGAGTTGATGAGGGCTAATCGTGGTGTGTGAGCCAACACTCCCATTAGCAGGGGCTCTGATGCAGTCACAACTGTGCTAACTATATGTGAGCACTGACCAGTCTCTGGCACAGAAAATCTGAAGTAAGGATAAATGTAGACTGCAGTCATGTTTATAAAAATATCTACATAGAGAATGAATATGTGCAAAAAGGATGTGCACTGTTTTTTCCAGGGACATTCACATTACAACTTATTTCGCTGCAGTTAGTCTTCAAGTAAATGAAGGCAAAATCATTATCTGCTGACCACTGTAATGAAAAAAGTGATTACTTTAACAAGTAATTGGTGAAAAAGTGCATAACCAGTAATCAGAAGCACAGACCATATGTTCTTAAATATGACCAAAGCATTTGCGTATTCTTTATGTGCAATAAAAAAAAAACCAAAAACAAATGAAAAATCTGCTGACAGGGAATAAGTAGCAATAAGGGTAGAGCAACACGTTAAATCCTTCATTCTGGATCATTTGGGTAATGTTCCATTCATTTTAGATTCATGAGTAGAAGCCTTTACAGATTGGGCATGCATACCATAAATCTCAGGTTATCCATTATTAGGTGGCATTCTGCTGTTTGCAATTGTACATGTTTACTTTGTGCATAATTAACTACATAATAGCTGTCTGTGTTCTGAAAAGAATTTACACTCAGGTTCTCATCAAAACAAATGGCTCTAGAAAGTAAGCCAGTTCCATTAAGCTATCCACAGTCTGCATTTTCTAATACTGCTTCTCAGAAAGCAGAGTTGGAGCTCTGATTTTCCAGCTGCAATTAGAGTAAAATCCAGTCATTCAAAAGGCCCCATGTTTGTGTTTTGAGGGTATTTTATTAAATCTTACAGAAGTAGTTGGAACATCAAAGGGTGGAGAAGAGCAAAGCTTGAGTATGCATAACAGAAACTGGGAAGATGCATTTCCATAAAAATAGTAAGTACGGAGCAGATTTGGACAGGCAATTGATCATTGCACAGCTCCATGCTATGGATCAAAAAGTTCACCCTGCAGTTCTTCCATTTCTGTGCATGATTACCACTACGAGCTCAACTACCTCTGCCATCCAGTTTCTTTATTCACTGTATGTCAGCAAAAGCTTCCAAGCTTCTTTCTCCATAATGCAAAATTGGATGGAAAAGAGAAAAAATAATGTAAAACAAAGCCATGCTGAAAAAAAGGAGGGAAAGGTACTAAGAAAATAAAATAAAATGAGGCTCAAAGAAATAGGGACAAGCTGCTAACTAGGAAGGCCAACAGCCATGGATTAGAATGAGACAAAATATAGAAAAGTGGTGAATTTGACTGCCTCATGGAACTGCAAGATGATGTCCCTATATTTTTAAATTATCTATATGTTACATAAAGACAATTTAGTAAACATGCAGCTATGCAGTGAATATTATTTTACAGCTTATATTCCACTTAAAGAAAATGTTTTTTAATAGGAGTTGTTTGGAAAGTAGTTACTAAAAATGTGTGGGGAAAAATCTTACAATCTACCCTTTTGTTTATGTGATAAAATGTGATTATCATGGTGCAGAATAATATAAATATTCATAATAAATAAAATCTCTGAGACTGGGCAGTTTGAAGTTGAAAAGCATAAAGTATGTAAATGGCCTACTAATGGTAACGAGCTTTCATTTTTTCCCATATGAAATGTGGAAGATCAACATGTGAGGGAAACAAATTATGTGCAAAATTAATTGCAAAGATAATAGCATGCATTTTACATACATTCTTTTGTTTTTGGTCTCTTACAGCTAACTCTATGTAAATTTACATTTTTTTCTTACAAACAACTATACACTACATTCGTTTGGAGAGGTTTTCATATTTTTCCTTTAAAAGAAGCTGTGGTTTTCTTTCAGGACAGTACGGAAAAGCACTTTTTTTACAATTATTTTGTTTGGAAGGAATCTCCCTCAGTCCACACCTTGCATCCCCCAGAGAATGTTGGTATATCTGATTTGTGTAATGTCAAAATGTAAGATTTTTCTTTTGAGAAAATTCCAAGATCTCATGAAGAAAATGACGGTGCCAAAATTCCAAAATTCACATTGAAATTGATATATATTCCTACAGCCTGGCATGGTTTCCGTTTTTTTTCTCAAGCTCTTCATTATTGAAAATTAAATATCAAAACACATCAAAATCAAAACCAAAACCTGCCACATTCTGCAAGGTAATGTCTATATATTTTCAAATTATCTAAATGGTATGTAAACAATAATTAGTACCAGCTCAGGTAGGCAGTGAGTACTATTTTAGATTGATCTGCTGCATAAATAAAGTGCTTTAGAACAGGAATCGCAGTTAATCCTCATGTGGATTAGTCCCAATGTATTTTTCTTTTCCATTTGTTTTTGAAATGCAAGGGATGAGAAACTAACAGAAAAAAAATCAAAACAAAAAAGAAAACCAAAAAGGGTCCCTACTGCAGGATTTTCCAGGCTGGGATTTATTTCTTTCTTCTGAACTCAGACATTGTAACATTGCTGCTTTATACTCTTCTTTTTGCTAAATACCTCATTATAAACAGCTCCTTCTGTAGATTGCAGATTTATATGCTTTTCATAGATGTTTTACTAACATATACAGTTACCTAAATTTGAGAAATCAGATCAACAAATATTTTTAAGAACCCAATGGAAGGAAATGAAACTTTCTGTTTATTTTTCATTTATGCCTTTGAGAATCCCTACCCTCACCCCTGTGAGCACTATTGTACAAGTTGAAATAAAAGTCTGCATTCATCAAACAGCTACTCTGGTAAAGTCATCCTTTTCATTCACAAGACCTCATCATCCTTCTGACAAAAAAAAGAAAAAAAAAATGGAACAAGAAAAAAGATGGAACCCTTCAAAGAGAAGAAAAATAAAGTTTTGGACATTGTCACCACAACCCATGCATGTTCAAGGGATACATATATAAAACCGTGTACAGGTGAGTCTTAAGCAAACACTCCATCTCAGCTGATGATCAAACTCAGCATTTCACTTTGAACACCAAATGCTCCTGGCTTTCAGGTGGCTTGTTGATTTTCATTAATTGAGCACGTGGTTCTTTTCAATTTGTGTTTTCTCTTGTTATATTTAGTTAGTATATACGCATTATCTATGTCAAATGAATACATATGTGTATCTTCACTGTACAATTTAGAAACACAAAAACACATATACATGCTATGCTGTGATAAATTATTCCAAATATATTTTGTAACAAGAAATATACATTAAAGCAAGGAATTTTTTCTCTAAAACCTCTCTGTTTTTATTTTAACAGCCTCTTAAGGCTATTTTGTCCCATAAGAAAGCTAAAGGAATAAGATAATGAGAAAAATATACCTCTGGATTTGTATTAGGTTTTTAGTGCTGTTGACTTATTGTACAGTACTGAGAAGCATACTTGAACAAGATGAGGTAGGATCATTTACTAATCTTACTGAGGTAAGATGATTTACTAATGAGGTAAATGTTCATTAAATACTAAATATGCATACTATATATACTTAATTTATATTACAAATATAACATATTTATATAAACATATTCTATTTATATATTTCTAGAAAATTAATTCAATTATATGAAACTATACGTGAATCTATTTATTTATTTTTTCCACTGTCTGCCACAGAAAACACTCCTGGAAAAGCTGGCAGCCCATGGCCTGGACAGGAGCACTCTTTGCTGGTAAAGAACTGGCTGGATGGCTGGGCCCAGAGAGTGGTGGTGAGCAGTGCTGCATCCAGCTGGGGGCAGTCACCAGTGTTCTCCCTCAGATATCTGTGTAGGAGCCAGTCCTGTTGAATATCTTTATTGATGACATGGATGAGGGTATTCAGTCTTTCATTAGTAAATTTGCAGATGACACCAGGCTGGGAGCGTGTGTCAATCTGTTGGAAGGTAGGAGGGCTCTGCAGAGTTATCTGGAATGGTTGGTTGGATGGGCAGAGTCCAATAAGATGAAGTTTAATAAATCCAAGTGCTGGGTCCTGCATTTTGGCCACAATAATCCTCTGCAGCTTTACAGG
>JAWWMU010000153.1:70126960-70140810 GCA_035048155.1 Cinnycerthia olivascens | reverse complement strand
GCACTGGTGAGGCCACACCTCGAGTGCTGTGTCCAGTTCTGAGCCCTCAGTTTGGGAAGGATGTTGAGGTGCTGGAGCGTGTCCAGAGGAGGCAATGAGGCTGGTGAGGGGCTGAGAACACAAACCCTGTGAGAAACAACTGAGGGAGCTGGGGGTCTTCAGCCTGGAAAAAGGGAGACTCAGAGGTGACCTTATCACTCTCTACAACTCCCTGTAAGGTGGCTGTAGTCAGGTGGGGGCTGGTCTCTTTCTCCAAGCAGCAACTGATAGAACAAGAGGACACAGTCTAAAGTTGTGCCAAGGGAAAATTAGGTTGGATATTAGGAAAAAGTTTTTGCACGGAAAGAATATTAAAGTACTGGAATGTTCTGTCCAGGGAGGTGGTGGAGTCACTCTCCCTGGATGTGTTTAAAAGAAGATTGGATTTGGCACTTGGTGCCATGGTTTAGTTAAGGTGTTAGAGAATGGGTTGGACTTGATGATCTTGGAGGTCTCTTCCAACCTAGTGATTCTGTGATTCTCTGATTCAGTAATATATGAATATAAATATGATAAACATGTTAAATGTGCATAGTAAAAGCAAAGACACTTTCTCTATTTAGTAATCTTTTTAAACAACATCTGATGATTTCAGAGTAAAAATTTTTCCCTTTCTTAATAATATTCAGTGATGCATAAATTGCTCCTTTGTTAGGGCTCCAGAGATCTGAAAGAATAAAATTGCCCAGTTTGGCACCTTCTTCCTGGAAGTAAGCAGTGAACCAGGGAGTGTGAAGATGCATGTCTATAGTTCATAACTAGCTAAAATTTAGGTAGATGTATTTCAAGGAATGGCCAGAGAAGAGAAAGATAAGCCTGAGCAGCTTCAAAGAGTTATGTCAGACTTGGGCCATGGTTTGTTTTGTTTGCAGCAGGTCAGGACAAAGAGGGAGTAAGGACATCTCTGCTCCTTCTTGACCACAGGGTTACATTCCTCTAATCTGACTGACCATAGTCATTGACAATAAAGGCATCTACATTTGAACAGGTAATGCCTGTTTTCCCTCCCAGGTAATGGAAAGAAGGAGGTGCCTCTGAATTTCAGTGGCTTATTTTTGATTGTTCCTGTATGATGTATCCTATAAAGCCTCTTTCTCTGACAAGGAAGAGAAATGAGACGCATGCTTTGACAATAAGCATATATATTGCAGATGTCTAATTTGGTCAAACAAATCCAGCCTTTTTTGCCTGCTCTAATTTCAGCATCTACATTAATGCTGTTTAATGCTTGTCTTTAAGAGTTTAGTTCTCTGACACAAAAGTTTGAAAAGTTGGTATTTTTTCTGAAAACTTGTGGAGGTAGAAATTCTACAGCACCAGGATTTAATCTAGTCTGGTGATCTCAATCATTCTAGAAAGAAATCTGGGACAAAGCTTATAATCTGAGTAATTTAATCAGCAATATCTGAAACCTGGCTCCATTTTTGGTTACTCTTTTACCTTGATAACATCTGTCAGATGTGATCTTCCCTTTCAAGCTCTTTCCATTCTGTTAAAAGAGCTCTATGTCTTTCTTCAGAAGCGCTTTGTGATAGGATACAGAACTGATCTACTCTGCCTCACCTGGTAGTCTATATTACTGGGGAAGCCAAGCCACAGAAAAACAGGCTCTACCTGAGCTGCCAGTGTTGAGGCTGTTGGACATTGCCCTATATGAGGTCTTACTGCAAAGGGTTTCAGTGATCCTTTCTCTCCAGCAAGCAGGCAGCAAATTTTAGTCCTGTTGCAAATTTATCCTGACAACTACATTCACTTCCAGGCTGTTCTTAAAATCTGTAGAAGAAATTCTACTAGAAGCTCTGGATTCCATAAAAAATAGCTTTAGTCACTTTCATCTATGCAAATTTACATTTTGCAGACAAAGAATGAGGTGTGAATTTCTATTCACTGGTAAGAAGTCCTATTCCCCCTGTGGGCAGTATATTTTTCAGAAACAAAGAGAATCATGAGTGCATAACATAAAAGTGCAAAAACACAGGAAATAACTGAATATAAATTTATTTCATCCCAAACATCCACTATAATGGCAGACATTTTTTAAATTAACTGATTCTATATCAGGCATGTCTGAAACATCCTATTTCTCTCAGCTGGCTACAAAGGAAAATCCTAGTGAGAATATCAGGTGAAGATACTTAATCAAAAGCTGAACAACAAAAATGCCAAACGTTCTTGTTTCTGGTTAAGTTTTCCTTCTTGTAAGTTGTATATATAAGTTTAGAGCTCAAAGTCAACTTCTCTAGTGAGTAGTAAATATTTACAGTTATTATCTGGGATATCAGCCTGGGTCATGGCTACATTTACCCTGCTGATTTTTCATATTGTAGGATTTTGATCAAAGACTCTGTGAGAAAAGTAATCTTCCAACCTGCTAGTTTCACCTATTCAAGGTAGCAGAATTTTTCCTAATGGTAAAATATGTTCTCATCTCTAAACTGTGCTGTGTTTGGAATAAAATCCAAAGGCTGGTTTTCTCAGCAAGAATGCTAAGCTGACACATGTGAAAGTGATGACTGCTTAGGTCTATATTCCAGTATGTGTATACAAATGCAAATAAACCAATTTCTATTTAAACTTTATGTTACTGACTTCTTTTTTTAGTATGAAAAGGAATTATAATGCCCTGGGCACTGTTCTGAAAATTATTAGATTATCAAAAAAATCTACTAGCATTGACAGTAGAACCTTTTCACAATGTGTCTTTCCACTGTATTATGCAGAATTTACATAATGTTTGCTGCATCTCTGTGATTCCTCCATACTTTGTAGGCTAATTTGCTCACAAATCTATAGAAAATAAGCAGTCTACAAATTATCTGATACAAAGAACCTATTAATGTTTCTTAAGTATTAACAGAGGTTAATACTTAAAGTCATGACTGCTCTTTACAGGGCTATACTTGAGTCCATACTTAGGTCTATTTAAGTTGTATTCCAAATATGGTTTTAATTAATACAAGAGGAAGACATTTATAGCATCAGGAACTGTTACAAAGTGAGCCAGAGCCCCTTCATCAACTGCTCTCTATAAATATCAAATCATGAAAATAAAAGTGCATACTCTGTTCCACGGTAAACACAAACGATTCTCAAATATGCTGCCTCTCAGTCAGGTTCACTGACATTGAAAGTGCTTTTCACAGCCATACTCTCCTAATTGTTACACAAAGAAAACACTCTGATGTCCAACAAGCAATTTCTTGCACACTTGAAAAGTCAGCCAAACCATACCTTATATTAATCATATCAATAGTATCGACTGTTTCATTTATCTTCTCATCTAAATCGCTCAGACATACTTGAATAAGAAACATGTCAACCCATAATTCCTGGTTTCTGTTTGGTAATGGGAATGACAAATGTATAGACTGCAGTAATTTGTGTCAAACCAGTGTCATGTTATTTTTTACTGTATTTGGTAGGGAGTTTGAAGTGTTGTGAATAGGGCTATCAGTCTCTCTACCACCTACAATATCTTTGGAGACAATTTTCATCATATTTGAATAATGTTTTGGCACAGGAACACTTTATCTCTAAGATCTGGAAACACATCCATACACAGTTTTCTTACATTTATCATGTCTTCTCATACACTCTGAAAAAGTTAGAGAGAAATGTGCCATTTTCTTTTCCATCTCACTGGAAGTTCTGTTAGTTCTTGTCATCAGTAGAGCATAGAGGCCACCAGAAACAAAGCCAGGTATTCTGCAATGGCTTATCCAAACATTAAGTCAGAGACAACATGATCTCTTCCCTAAAAGAGAGATTATCACTTTCTAACACTGGTGCCTGCTATGTCTTCAAGAGTCAAGAAAGGAGGCTAACTTTGCTGCTTCTCACAATCTCGTAATGCATGATCAAAGAGCCACATATTATATACAAGGGAAGATGAACATACTAGAGAGAAGATTCCATTAACAAAAGAGAGATTTTTATCAAAACTCAGTGAAGACATCTCCCTAATATTTGAGAGACCCTTTTATAAACAAAAGTGTGAATTACTACTGCCTGCCCATACTCTGGTCTGCAGAGCAGTCAAGGGCTTATCTGCAAAGAGTGTCTGATCACCATGACAACTTACATCAGTCTGGATGTTTCTGATTTGTTGTTTGTGGTAGAAGTTTAAATTCTGTTCCTTCCTTAACACATGAAGACTGAACTAAGAGAGTATGTATTTATCTTTATTTTCTGTTTACTATTATTTGTCTTTTCCAATAGCTCTTATTGGTGATACTTCCTGTCTCTGTTGCTTGCATTGTCTTAGATTGCATTAATTTTCCACTAACAATAATGTGAATTAGGCATTGCAAAAGGAGCCATGCAAATGAGAATAAAATAGTTGCCCTTAACACATAAACTTTCATATGTACTACTTGATAAGACATTAATTATATATATATGGGAGAAGCAGAGAAAGCATGTTAAGACATAAATTTGTCCTATAGTAATCAGAATTAATGTACTGTTTCCTTCTAATGAGCCATCAGTTGCAAACAACAAAAGCGACAAGTTTGAAAAGAGGTGTAAAATACTCTGTTTAATTGTTGAATAATTTCAATTTCTTCAACTATGGATCAATTGCTGTTATAAACAAACTATTTCAGATTATGATATTTTTTCTTAATTCATCAGGATACCTTTCTTATTTTATTCTTTAATACAGAACTCCATCTCTTAGAATTAATGGGATGAGATTGGATCAAAGGAATTCAAGACTCCTACTGTGCGTGTCATTATTGTCTCCTTACTGGAAACAGAATTACTGCTTTTTTCAATGAAGGGGACAATGCTTCACCACATTAATCATCAAAATTTAATGGAAGATTCAGATTGCATCCTTCACTTTTGTCTTGACACATCCTTGAATATACCACCTTTGAACTTCTTATGCTCAAAATTAAAATTTAGAAAAGAAATATTTAAATTAATATTTAAACTAACTGTTGCCTGCTCAAACATGCTTGTTTTAACTGAAAACAAAAAGGAAACAAGAACTACTTAAAGTATCAGTGCCACGGTGATGTTTCACCATTCACAGACACTTTTTGAACAGTTAATGTTTATGTAAAAGCAAACTGTGAGAGGGAACAAGAAATCTAAAAGTCCATCTGGATCAGGATGCCATCCCTGACTAAAATCATGATATGTGGCCAGCAGGACTAGGGAAGTGATCTTTCCCTCTTCCTTGGCGCTGATGAGACTACATCTTGAGTACTGTGCTCAATTTTGGACCCCTCACTACAAGAAGGACATTGAGGCCTTGGAGCATGTCCAGAGAAGGTGAAGGGTCAGGAGCACAAGTCCTGTGAGGAGTGACAGAGGAAGCTGGGCTTGCTTACCCTGGAGAAAAGGAGACTCTGGGGAGACCTTATGGCTCTCTACAACAGCCTGAAAAGAGGTGGTAGCCAGGTGGGCATTGGCATCTTCTCCCAAGTAACAAGTAGGAGGATGAGAGGAAATGGCCTCAGGTTTCACCAGAACAAGGTTAGTTTAGATAGTAGGAAAACATTTTTTCACAAACCATTGGAACAGGCTACCCAGAGAAGTGATAGAGTGACCACCTCTGGAAGGGTTCAAAAAACATCTGATTATGGCACTTGAAGATGTGGCTTAAGGGTAGTGGACCTAAATTGATGGTTAGGGTTGGTGACCCTAAAGGTCTTTTCTAACAAGGGTCATTCTTTGATTATAAGAGTGAAGGTAAGGTAAGCACATCAAATGCTTTCCCCTATTTTCAGCTATTTTCAGTTCAGCTCCTGATTTAAAGATGAGATGTTTTCTGTGATAAATATAGACATTAAAAACTGTACAGAAGGCTATAGTATTCTCTAGAGATAATAAATGACCTATCAATAAGCCAATTCAATTATCAAAAGTAATTTAGCCTATATTTTGCATAGGTTAACTTAATTATAACTGAATTATGTAGTATGTATTTGGGTCAGTTGGAGAACTTAATGTGGACATTTTTGGAACAGAGAGATAACATTTTATTCCTAGAAACTTCAATATTTAATGCAAGGGCAAGCCTCATAGTTTACCATAAACTCAGCCAAAGACATTGAAATATGAAACACGTTGCTATCATATGCAACCTCAACCACCTCAGATTTTGACATACCAAGAATCTAGGAAAAGAGTTGTAATATTGCTATCACAAGTATCTACTGCCCCATTACTGCAGCTGTGTTAGAGATATAGACACAGGTCATTTCTGTGATAGATCATGACATTGACATTGCTAGTATTTAGCCTTTCCAAATCCATTTAAAAGAGATATAATTAGAAATCCCCTCAGCAACCTTTTCTGGTTCATAGCCTGGGCATGGGGCAAGTAATTACCGACTTAATTTTACTGTGTTCTCTGAAACCACTTATTTAAATGAACATAGATAATCTCTTCTCTGAGGACACCAATTTTGTAGATATTATATGGCTGATCAAGTTCACTAACTTGTTGCTGAAGGTACAAAATTATTTCTGTGAATCCAAATAAGCAAATCTGTAACCATGGTCTTTGGCAAGGTGCTGTGCTGTTAGAGTTGTTATCCTTTCAATGAGGTGTTACAGGGAAGCCACATCTGCTTGCCTTTCTTGACAGATGGAAGTCAAAAGACCCCCGGTAGTACTATATTCATACTTATGCTGATGTCCTTGCCAGTGTTCTTTTAGCCAACAGCCTAAGGCCTGATCCTAGGTCCTGTAAGTTTTAGTCATTGCTGAACATAATATATATTGTAATAGGCTACATTGTCATTGCACAATACTTTTATAATGTTATTTTTGAAATATTGTCAATACGGCACATGTGAAATTGACTTTGCAGAGAAAAAGCTTTCCATTTAGAGGAACTTTTATTTCCACTCTTTACAATAACCTTACCCAGACCAGTCTTTAGAAACAACTTTCACATAAGTAATTTAGGGAAAACAATAATTTGCTTGCTACTTTGTGAAATGGGTGTGAAATGATAAGCAGCACCCCTGAATCATCTGCCCTTGATAGATGACCCAGAATCCAGTCTCCAGAGAGCTGCATCCTGATCTGAATTCTATGACTGAAGATTGGTTTCTAATGTAAGTCAGACTATGCTGTAACCCAGCATGCATAAAATGAGTAAAGGACTTTATTTACTCTTATCTCTAAGTAAAGCTCCAGCTCTTCACTCTTTTCTAATATACATTTAAATGACTTCAAGTCTCTTTACTTTCCTGTCTTAGAATGATACTTGATATATTTCTGTATTGTATGGTTTGTGCTCAAGGAAAAAAAAAGAAGCCTCATTAAATATTCAGTTTGACATTCTGGCCCCAGAAGAAATAACATTAGTTTCATACTTATCCATCTGCTTTTCTGTTTCAGCTGGAAAATCTCTGCTTATAATTTTCTAGGGACATGTGGGCGATTTTCCAGTTGTGCCATTAAAATCCGCTACATCCTAAAAACATGCTAATTAGTGTTCTCTGGTGGTTCTGCCTACAAAATGGCAGTGGAAAACGCGTCCCCAAATGAAAAACTTTGTAATTCACAGGCTAAATTCAAGTGATACATCTTACTTTTTTTGGCTGAAATGAAACCTTAGTTTAACACGTCTGCAATCATATTTAAATACAGATAGTTTGAATTTCAGAATAGAACACATAAATTACTTTTTAAAACCAGCTCTCACAAAAAAAAGGTTGACCACTCATATTGCCTAGCAACTCCATTTCGTTACATGGAATCCAATATCTGATTGTAATGATTTGGGGAGCATTAGAAGTAAAAATTTGCATGAGAGACCTTCTCATTCAAATTCTCTGTTCTCATTAGGAACAGCATCTCTTTTCTAAAATTGGTCACCAGTAGTTTGGAGTAAGCCATCTGCCCAGGGGCCTTTTGTCTGTATGAACTGGCAGGTGAACATTGTACAATAAGCAGTGTATTGATGGAACAACAAAGTGGTTCAGAAATAAACAGGGGAAGAGAACAGAGTCTTGCTTGGTCCTTCACAGTTCTAAGATAGTAACATATTGCACATTTAAAATGTCCTACCAAGGATTTCAAAGACCTTTACAAGCATTCAAATTAGAAATTATATCAGTCCTCATGGGCAGGTCTTCCATTGACCTCTTTTAGCATTTTTGGTTGGTTGGTTGCTGTATTTTTTTCTTTTCAACAATTTTTCATACTCTACTCCCCGTGTTGTTTTTTGATTTTTTTTTGTCTATACATTAAAATTAACATTAAATCATGGAAGTTTTACAGGCTCCAGCTTTGTGTTCTTATGAAACATTCCTGTGATCAGAGACATTTTAGGCAGCAAACTTAGGCAAATTGATTGGAAAGAAACAGGCCCTGGTGAGTTGCTGTCTATTTGGGGTTTTTTTCCTGGATATTAATTATGTTTTTCAATATAGGTCTTTAAAAACTCACAAAGATGAAAACCACAGGCACTACATCAACACATCCAAATTAGTTGATTATTTGCATTTGCTGAATTCTGAATTTTGATGTCCAAAATCTTAAAATGAGTTCTGTTCATAAAGTTTTTTTCTCTTGAGGAATTGTATTTACAGACTTTTAAACTTCTCCCAGAGGAATCATTACACTCTGGTATATTTTTGAAAAATAGCATCTTATAAGCCTACAGTTCATGTTCATGATGAATACAAGCACAGCAGAAATCAATTCCATCCAGACTGTAAGAAGCTGGCTCGGCTTCAGGAATCAGCATTTTCTTCAATCATTAAACACCAATTAATATGCTTCATTTTAAGCTTACAGATGCCCCCAATAGAATATGACCTCCCCTGAACTCTCCATAACTAATTTCTGACAGACGTTAGAAAAGACTTAAAAATTAAAAATACTATTGTAACCCCTCCCAATGGTTCTTCTCAGTTAATATCAACCTATGGCTGAGAAACTTACTGATAGAAACATGTACCTGTATATCTGTGTTAAATTACCCTTTTTAGTTTTCTTCCTTTAATTTATTACCTCACCATTAATTTCTGTAATGACGTAATTGTGTTTTCTTGTTTTATTCCTTTCATAGCCAAGAATTTTCAAACTCTTGACAGGTTGGTTGCTGCAGACTTCTGAACAAAGAGGTAAGCACTCACTCGTCTACTAAGAGTTTAAGGATCTTTGCATATTTTCTGATATCAGGAATAAAAAAAAGAAAGCTCTGGCTAAGTGCCAAATTATAAAGATCTTATACTTAATTATTTTGGAATAGTTATATCCTACTCGAGAAGTTTAAAATCTAAGCCTGCAAGATTCAGATCACTCCAGGAGATAGCCAATAAAAGAGAACATCTAAAATGCTGACCCAGAAATGTTGAGCTGCTACCAACAGAACACATGATCCTGGGCACAGAAATGTGTTCAGGGACAGATATTTTAGGGAGTAGATTGAAATTCATCTGTGCATACCTCAGAAATCCAACTAAGGCGTTCAGCATTTCAGCTGAGAGGCCTATTGTTGCTCGATGGTGTAGTCCAAATATTCTATCACTGGACAAAAGAATCATTAAGAAACAGAATGTACTGCTGATGGAAAGATCATTAATCTCAGAAAAGATCACAATAAGCACCTTACTCTATGGTTTCCACTCATCAAACTCATTGAAAAGATCAATTACAGGCAAAGAAACACCATCTCTGTCTCTTACTGTATCGGTCCAATCCAACTATTAAAATACCAGGTCATTATTGTTTCTGTCTACGTCTGCATATTTTCTCCAATGGCAGCTACACCACGTTTCTTGTTAGGAATTCATCTCTTTGCATAGCTCTCACTATAACCCTGTTATATATAACTGCAGTTCCTTACTCTTTCTGATCTCATTTTTTTTTGCAGGAAACTATTGGTAGCAAAATAAGTTCAAATATACATATTTCTTTAAAAATTTACAAATGTACAGCTTCTGGCTCTTGATGTAGTGTCCTGATTTCAGTTTCTCTTTCCATCCCAGCACCAGGGAAACATGAAAACATTTATGTTTACTTTCCCTGATTATTGGAACAATCATTGTAATAGACTGCAGAGTGCTTGTATTCAGAGCTTTCTTATAGCATGTATAATATAAAAAACAGCCCATACATCAAGGGATAAAACTTATGTGCAAGAGTACTAGACATCTTCCAAGTTGAAAATGCTGCTGAATAAATGTGCCTTTAGCTTCGCAGAAACTTCTTTTTGCCCGTCAATTTTTTTAAATGCATTACTGCTGTGTCTTTCCAAACAGCCATGGCACTAGACGTTAAGAACCCAAAGAATATTAAATTGTAAAGATGAATGCACTTTATTAAATTCATAATGATATTATGGATGGTTCCAAAATATGCAGATATACATAACTACTTAGATTTCAGCTTCCTCAACATGGCAGGACCTCAGAATCCATTTTCAGGGGAGAAGAAATATTTTCAATATTATCAACAACTTATTATGTATTGCCAGCTGAATTACAGGAAAACATTTGCTGGTGGAGAAGTCACAAAAATCATAATTTGAAGTCCTTCACATGTTGTGCTCCACACTAAGGTTTCTAGGCCCGTACAGGGTATTTTTTAGGAATTTCACCAAAAACTTTAGCTTTGGGTTTAGTATTTCACATAGATAATGCCATCATTTTGAAGGTGGAATTTTTCCAGGGGAAAAGAAAAAAAAAACAAGAACAACCACTTAAAAGACTGGTTAAAGAAGAGATGCAACTAAGACTATGTTTCTGCAATGTCATCAAGTGAGCATATTTTCTTAAGCATAAGATTTTGCTAGGACTTTGTTGGTTTTGGACAGTTCAGAAATGTTAGCCAGTTCAGACAACAGTGGAAGAAGTTTTATTTATTCAAGGAGGGAGTAAGCAGTGACCCAGGCATTGAGGGGATTATCTATTTTCACCTCCCTCCAAGGTGAAGACAGAAACTAAAGAACACTTTCTTTTGCAGTCAACAACCTTCTTCTGTTCTGATGCCTCACCTTCTGTTGCCACTTTATTCTGTTTTGAAATCATATTCCTACATTCATGACAGAACGGGTGAAAGTAATCTTGAAAACACTGAGATTCAACAGTTATTTTTACAAACTTACTGCAAATGTGGGATGAGGAAACACTCATACAGCTTGCAAATATAGCTGGTGCAGGCTGTCGTAAGGGGGGAAATAAAGTAAGTGCCTCTATGGTCACCCCTTATCACAGAAAGAGATGCAAAGTGAGAGTGGCAGGAACCTGTTAAATGAATAAAAAATCCTGGACTGTGTTTTACTAGTGCTCACTTCACCAACTATGTAAACTATTGCATGGGTCTAAAATCAGATATATTAAGTGGATACTCAGCAGGTAAACCACACAAAGTAACAGTGCAGTCTCTCTGCTGGTCTAGCATCTGTCTTCAGCCGCGGAGTTATGCACTACCATGGAAAGTTCTGTTATTCCCAAGCATGGCTCCAGAGAAGGTCTGCTCAGTGACAGCTACGTAATACAGCTTAGCTTTCGAAGCAGGCTCTCATTCCCAGCATCAAACTGAAGATTTCTTTGGAAAACCCCTCTGGAACTCAGTTGTCCCTACTTCTCACTTTCTCTCCAATGGATTAATTAAGCATTCTCTGTGTTGTTTTAGCTCAATGCAGTTTGTTTTTCCAGTGGACATGACTTACTTCAGGATTATATGAACAAAATGGAGGCAATATCTTCTGAAAAGTAGCAAAAATGCCTCTCTAAGAAATCTTTTGCATTTTAGCTTTTTTTTTGGGCAGCTTGGGTTTTTTTCTGATACGTTTTCTAATTGCTGAGAAAATTATATTTTTTCTTTGGAGATTTAAGCAAAAAGTTTCTCAGTGAGGCATGAGTCTGGGTCACTGACAAGCATATTCCCAAATATTACATTGTCAGTGTAAAATCCACACCACCGTTACCAGCAAGTATTGATTCCTTTCTCATATGAACTCTGGAAAAAATGTATTCCTGATTCTCCTCTAACACCTCTGCTCAACAGCAATTATTGCTTACACTTTCCACAGTTATGGTTTCAGCATACAAAAATATTTGCTTTTATTTTACTCTTTTTATTTTCTGGCTTCTATGTGCAATCCTCCATCTTGTGTTCTGCTTTTTATTTCTTGCTGTTAGTAACTATATCTGGAATTTTCAGTCACATGGGACCTAAATATCCAGATCCCATTAATGTTCAATTAGACAGATAGGTCTAACGGACAGCCACTGAAAATTCAGACATTACCTTTGACTCTGTTCTAATTTAACACATTATGGCTCATTCTTCAACCTTAAACTATTACTTCTTTTCTTCTTTTTCCTTTGAATATTAAATATTGGCAAGACTACCCATTTTATTCTTAAGTAGGCATGTCCTTATGCAATTATCTTTTTTGTGGTATTTAAATGTTTTATCTCATTTTTACAGACATATAACATTGACACTATATTTGCCCAAATCAATACATGTAACTTTCACAAGTTCATTTCTTTCTAGTCCTACTGAAATTATTGCAAGAGATCCAAAATTTATTTCAGTGGAAATCATACACCAGAGTTACTATTTCCACATTTCTTAAGGCAATGTTGTCTTTAATCCAGGATAATGTCTTGTGTTGTTTGCTTTAACACACAACAGGGAAGAGATATAGGAGGAAATGTATCAACTTGAACACAAAGAAATGGTCTTTCAAAACAGTTTTTATATGTATTGTATTTACTTTACCTACTTACTCCCTAAATATTTCTTTATCTTACTTACTAAAACATTGTGGTATCAAAATGCTGGTAGCTGTTTCAGTTTCTTTTAAAATTTTGGCTTTTCTTAATTTTTTTTCCTTAGGTATTATCATATTACAAGTTTAAAAATATATAAAAACAATAATTACCTAAGTGAAATTTAGCCTGATATTTCTTTGACTAAACAGACCTTTCTTTTCTTCATTTTCCTTTCAAAAGGAAAAGATAGTTTTCAAGATAGCAGAGTGTTTCCTCAATTCACTTCATATTAATTAAGAACTCATTTCAACACTGTCTTTCCCAGCTTGCCAGGAAAAAAAAAAAGAAAAATGAGAAAGGCATTAAGGTCATAACACAAGAATTTCATATTGCTCTTATACTTGACATAGAATATTCCCTTTCCTTGCCATCTCTTTAGAAGGAATTCTTCAACATTTTTTGTGCTTTTTCTAAGCTGCAGCCGAAACTGGACCCTAATTACCATAACCATGAATCCTGCTTCCATCACTGCAATTCTCCATTGAAACTTTTCTTTTGGTAATTTTTGATTGTTACTTAAAAAAACTAAGTGCATTTCAGTGCTGAAAATTACAAATGCAATTACAAATACTAAATTATTTAGACTTCTTTTTTGATCTGAAAACCACTTAGATGACTCATATTTCTATTGCCGATGACTCCAAGCTGAGTGGTGCTGTAGACACACCTAAGGGACAGGATATCATCCAGAGGGATCTGGACAATCTCAAGAAGTGGGCCATGGGAATATGATATGAGTTAACATGACCAAGTCCAAGGTGCTGCACCTGGGTGGGGACAAGTCTCGTTATCAACACAAACTGAGGGATGGACAGATTGTGAGCAACCCTGCTGAAGAGGACTTGGGGGTGCTGGTCAGTGAGGGGCTGGACATGAGCTGGTAACGGGCACTTGGAGCCCAGGGAGTCAACTGTGTCCTGGGCTGCATCCAAAGCAGCATGGCCAGCTTTGGGTGAGGGAGGGGATTCTGCCCCTCTGCTCTGCTCTGCTCTGCTCTGCCCTGCCCTGCTGAGACCCCACCTGCAGTGCTGCATCCAGCTCTGGGGTCCC
>JAWWMU010000153.1:70065971-70121343 GCA_035048155.1 Cinnycerthia olivascens | reverse complement strand
GGAGAAAAACTCAGACATAGAAGTTTTCTTATTGTCAAAAGAAGTCCATGGAGCTATTATGGGAAGATACTAATTTTTAAAAAGTCCTTAAGTATTAAAGGTAACAATGTCACGTGTATTAGGCAACCTCTCAAAATTAGTCAGTTTTCTATTTACTTGTATGTTTTGATATTTACCCTTTGAAAGTTGCTTTAGAACCTCACCGTGCCCTGGAACAATTCAAGTATCCATTGTTCTAGTTGTCTTTTTGATGAGGCCTCTCACTTAACAACACAAATGCAGGGTGATCTGCTTTCTTTTCTGGCTGGAGAGGTCTTCAAGCAAGTGGCACATACTGACCATTGTCAAAAACTGGTGTCATGTCATAAAGCCTACTGGAAGGCTCTTGAAGTCTACAGAGGAGGTAGATTTGTTGGCATTCTGCTGCCTTTGTTACCCTAGGCATGACATCCAAGTGAAGAGCCCTGATACTTACCTTTGCTGATGAGCACTTCACTGTGTGAACTTCTCCTAAGACATTACTCCTTAAAAGGATCAATTTTCTGGAAAGACTCCAATCTCCTACAAAACCCATAGGAACTTGCATGTGGCACCCATTATCTTTGAGTTTAATGCATTTATCAGATTTAGATCTTTATTTCAGTTTCACTGTTGTGCTAAAAATATCAAACTGGTATTACAAACGTAGAAGATGTTCTCACAGATGGGCAAACTGTAGGCGTGAAGATAACATCAAGACTTTGGAGAATTTATGGAGGAAAGAAAACAATTGTAAATGCTAGTCATGTTCTTTAAGATTTTATTTATTTTATTTTGATTATTTCTTAGCATGCCATTGTTTTCTTTTGGTGCTAGGTATATGTGACTCATAACTGGGTGAAGAAAAGGAGATAAATAAAAGAATAGGAAGTAAATAGGTTGGTTTGCCACTCGAAGATGAAGTGCATTACATCAATGCAAAGGTTAATAAACCTTAACACAGTTTGTCTATCAAATGTGAGCCTCTAAAATATTGGGTGCCTAATGGTGTCACTAACGGTACACTGCAAAATTGCATTCTGTTATAGAAAAAGTGTTTTGCAATCTTTTCATTTGATACCAAAAACTTTATTTGCTGGCACCTGCAATAAAATACCACCTGCAAATTATTCACAATGTGAGTCAACACAGTTTGTGCTAGGTGAACAGTAGTGCATCAGAACTACTTTCTAATCAGTTACTTGAATCTCTACTAAACAATAAATTGACTTTGTGTTGCTCTTTTATAAATTGTTATTACATTGTACTGATCCTTGTTTTCATTCTTAACTGTATGTCTACACTTTTTAACTACTAAAGATAATAATGTAGGCATCCGTTTCCTTGACATTTATTTTCCCATTAAATATGATTTATAAAAAACAAATACCCAGTTTAGACTGGGATTAGAAGTATTCTCATCTTTTTGTCATTTTTTCTTTGGCTGGGCTTTAGGCACACACAGTGTCTTAAAGAAGCATCTCTTGAAATGTCTGGAATTGATCCTGGCAAAACAGAGGAAAGGTAAGTAGATGTATTACTACCGCATTTTGCAAATAGGAAACCCAAAAGGTTAACAACTTTGCATGGGCTGTCACACCTCTGACTCATGAGATTCAGTTCCTTCGCCACAAAACAAAGTCTCTTTGAAATTCTGGGTTTTTTTTAACATTTGCTTCTTCACAATGCTAATTCCCATAAACCAATTCCTCACTTGAAAGAGAAGTTGAGAAGAGTTTTTTTTTTCATTCTTTCTAATGGGAAAGAGGTTGGGGGGTTGGAGCTTTTTACTATCTTTTTTTGTGAGTCATAGCACCCTGAACACACCCTAGAGTAACATAAAACTTATGTAAAAGTCAGTGTCATGTGTATCATCTTCAACATCTAAGGTATTACTCATGTTTAGGGTAGTGTTAGAGAATAAGACAGAATGGCTCCCACAGAATTTTTCACAGGATGAGACCGAAACTGTGCAAAGTCAATTCATTTTCCTTTTCTCATCTTGTCAATATTGACATAAAATTTTTCATAAGGAACATGAGACAGACAAAACCTGCTAATTGGGAGGCGGAGGGAAGAGGAGGCCTTTCATTATCAGCACAAGCTGTGCTGCTTCATAAACAGTGAGCGATCAAATCTATTAAAGATAAACCCTTGAATGCTTGCTGCTCTACTGCAGCAACACACTGTGAAAGCTTCAGGCACTGGTTTGGGGGAGACTGAATCTCAACATATGGAGGGACTGCCAATGGGCATGTAGGAGAAAAACAAAGCTGCACTCCTGCATCTCTGTTTCCTGCTGCCTGTCTCTGGCCTTAGGCTGCAAAGCCATTTCATATGCTGGTTTTTAACAACACATAAACAATGAAAAAAAGCCCTAAAAATCAGTCTTAGCCATACAAAGACATTCACTTTAAAAAACCGAGAGTTTAGTGTGGGGCAAAACGGGAGAAAGAAGTTAAGGTAGAGAAAAATGTAAAGGGAGGGTGATTAACCAACTTTTCTCAGCAGAAATATCTGGATTTAGAATTCAACTGTGAGAACTCCAGTATGTATGCAAATCACATTTCTAATGCTGAAAAAATATTTTCCTGAGAAACTCAGTATTTCTTTACTATTTCTGTATGGCACAGACTACATGTTACCCTCCAAGACATCACTGAGTTTCTAGAGGTGATATGGTTTCAAAATTTAATTTAACCAATTCTAAGTCCCTAAGGATAATTAATGACAGAAGGAAAAAAAGCAGCAAATTTTAAAAAGATGGAAGAGGGCAATAAGTCAGAATAAATGTATGGCTCTTGTATTTCCATCTGTATTTCAATGGAAGTTGTAATACTGGAAGTTGAATGATTTCATAAACATAGAAAGGATGTTTGGGCATGGTTAGTTAACTAATTGTATCAAAGTACAGGAAAAAGTTTAGAACTACAAATGTATAATTCAAGCTGAATATCTCCATTCATAACACAGCACTGGAGTAGGTTATTCATTAGTCTGAATGATCTCCATCCCTGGAGGATTTTAAGATAAAAAAGAACAAACCTGTGACTGTAATGATACAGGGACACTGGATCTAGCCTTCAGAAAGCTGGTCTGTTTTAAGGTTCAGTTCCCTCTGATTCACTAAGATACATTGTTTATTAAACACACACTTTTCAGAAAAATTTAAACATATTTATTCCTGCACCCTAATAAGGAGTCTAGTAGCAAAACTGCATTACATGTTTCTGAGCACTGTTGCCTTCTGACCTCAGCAGAGAAAAGAACAAAATGGAGTTTTATTTCTCTCATCTATGAACCTTCAGTTCTTTATGATCCATCAGTGTGGCCATGATGTTGTATAAGCAGAAACAATTTATGTCAAGTGCTTACTGTTCAGTTTTGTGACCCTAATAACTAAAAACTCAGTACGAAAAGACATTATGCTACTGTATAATACAAGGAGGACTTCTGCCCATGAAGAATTCCGTAGAAATTAAAAATGGTGAAATGCCACTACTTCAAATATTGTAAGACACTTGACAAGTGTGTCTTTTAAAACATCATTGAAACTAGTCACTCATGGTTTTCTGTTGTTAAATAAGATCTTATAGTTGACAAAAACTTCTAGAAGCAAAATCTGTTTCTTTCTGTTACTGTGAAAGATAAGCAATAATCTTGGGTCCTGTCTGTTGGGGTTTTTTCTTATTGTTTTGGGGTTTTTCTTTGCCCACAAAACCAGCAAAGTGTTGCTATGTTTTCTTTTAAGTTTAGATATGAAGATTTTATTTCCAAGTCAAATAAACCTCAATCTAACTACATTTAAGGGTAAGCAGAACAGGGAAGGGACATTAGAGAAAAGACAAACTCTTGAATCTCAAAATATCTATGTTAAACTGGCTTCAGTCAGCCCTAAACACTGTTACGTATTTATCAAGTCTCTTTTTAATTAAATACATCAAAGAAACAGATCACTGTGAAATCTAGATACACTTAAGCAGATATACTTGACTATACTGAGACAAGAGACAGGATTTTGTGGGATTTTTGAAAGAGATTATATCCACTAATGCCACAGACGGGCATCATGATTTACATTATTAAGAGAGCAGTGCCAAATGGATTAGTAATCATCAGATATTTTTTCTAAAGTGTCATATGAAACTCTTTAGCAGTCACCTTCTAGAAAAGCACAAGTTCAAAAATTAGTCACATCCAAAAAATGTCATAGTACACAGTGAAAAAACATAAGTTATCTGCAATGTAATTACCTCTGTGCTAACCCATCACACTATAAACTTGAGCTCCACTCTATTTGATATCTATGATGTTCTGGACACCAAAACCTACAACTGAAGCAACAGCCTATGTAATGCAGTTTGTTCAACAGAGACAAGAGAAAATGTCAATCATCCTGAGCATATGCTGTTATTTTAGGAAATAAAAAATAGATTCTACCTGAATCTTGTTAATTTTCCTGTGGTTTGACATCTCTTTCTACAATAGGCTGGTACTACTTTGGATTGGATCACTTCTCATCTTTCATGTTGTCACAAGATTATTAAGAAAAAAAGATTCATTGAGGAAATAGAAAGAATGAGAGTGAAGCAGCATAAGCAAGAGCTTTACTGGGAGAGAGACTGGCTCTGGGGGTGCAAATGGGCCTCACTGACCCTGTTCAAGCCTCCAGGACTCCCCCAGAAGCCTAAAGAACCCCATTTCAGGCCCCCAGCTCCTGGCTGGGATGGTGGGACTGGTCCTGGCCATCATGCCCTGCTCCATGCCATGCTAAACCCCATGGGAAAACCCCTGCACTCCAAGTCCTCAGAGAATGCCTGTCCCCTGGCAAAGATGACAGAGATCAGGGTCCAGATTCCATTTCCCAAAACAGATTGAGATATCTTTTCCAATTTCATTTCATGTTCAGGAAAATGAGAGACAAAGATTGCATGCTCAACTGTGAGACACTACCTCTACCTCACACAAAGGTGTTTTGTTTTCCCCTTTCTCGTTTTTCTTACCCTCAGTTCTCTGTTGCACAGTGAAGCAGCAACATATCTAAGAATTAAAGATGAGTCTTTTCTTAAAATTTACTGCACAGGATTCCGTACGTCCTCTTTTTCACCACTTCTTGTAGGTAGTATGTACAAGAGATTTCTGCTGCTCTGGACCCTCACTTTCCCCAGGTTCTGCACAGAGCACAGGTGTGTGCAGAAACAGTTCAATCTTTCCTCTAAAACCACATTTGCTAACATGACAATATGTCATGTCAAAACATGACCCAATTCAACATATCAGGCCTAGCCCAAAACTCATTTTATCACAGTAGAGGAGCAAATCACTGGGACCCATGTGTGCAGTTGGTGTCAGCTGTTTTAAGGATGATGCTATAAAATCAAGCAGGATATAATTTTTACCACCCTTCTCAGCTTGTTTTAGATATTATGTCTTCAGTGTAATTATTCTAAAAGATAGTTCTGCTTCTGAAGGAACTACAGATACAACTGTTTTCTAAATTTTAAGTGAAGAAACAGATCTGAAAACAACAATTGAAGGATATAATCTGCACCGTTCTTATATTTGCATTTATACACAAATAGTTAGATGATAGGGCCATTGACTCAATTTCTGGATAAATATTTGGGCTTATGTAGGTTCCTTCTCTGAACAAAATATTTATATCTAAATACTTTAGCACTGCATTTGTTACTAGTGCAAAGCCTTGAACCTAAATGCCAATACTACATTATTGCACAATTCAAAAACAGAAAATCTGGTTTAAACATGTTGTTATGTATTTCAATTTGATTTTCAAATCAGATTCAACTCTTTCTTGGTTAAAAAAGAATGGATTTCATATAGATTTTTAATTTCATTCAAGAAGTTATTATTAAAATTGCATAAATTAGAAAATACTATAGTTGAAGACACGCATAAAATGTTTTGCTTATAATGTTTTGCTTTTTGCTACAGTGTTATGGTCAAAGTCTTTTTAAGATGGGCCTCATTTGAGTCTTTATGTTTTCAACATACTAATGCAAACAAGCTGCCAAGTAACAGGTATTTTATCTGGATGTATTACCTATATTAGAAACAATTGTCTAAAAGCCCTCACTAAGGCCCATATACCACCCTCAGGGAATAAACTAGTGCTGCAAGTTTTACAGTTCCAAAACATAATTTGTTGTGGCTATCCCACCAACTCAGACTGTAGCATCAGGGAAAGTAACATCAAAGCACTAAGGTTCGGATTTAAGGAAAAACAATTTATTTTCAGATCAGACACCTGCTGCTTCTAATTTAGATACTGGATAACATGTCTAAAATGGAAGCAGCAGACTGAAATTGAGTATTTTCTAACTTTCTCTAATTAGAATCACCAATTTCAGTACATCTTTAACCAGAATCACCTTTCCTTGTCTGATCAGGTTGACCTGCCAAACAGGAGGGGTGAGTGTCATCAGGGAGCATCACAGACTCCAGGTAAGGAATGAAGGTTTTGAAGAAACTCTGAACACCTTCTGTGAAAGAAATTAGACCACTTGGAGGTGAAAAAAAAACATGCAAATGGTTTAAATAAGAATTTAAGACAGAGATCAACAGGGATGTACCTGAATGGAAATCACTTGCTAGAGAAGAAATTAGTTTTGAACATCTAACAAATAAGTGGTGTAGGTAGGGAAGATTTTAAATTGTCTTTGCCAGGAAACCCTCATTTCTATCTTCCATGTCCCTCTCTACTCAAAATGTGTCACTGGAAAAGTATAACCTGAGATGAACTGCAGTCCAATACTAAGAAAATTAACGTAAGAGCAAAGAAAGAAACTACTTATCTGAGCAAAGGTCCATGAAGCCTCTATCCCATTTCTGAAAGGGGCCTGTATGCAATGTATGCTGGGAATACCAAAAACAGATACTACTGCTTTCTCTTCCTATTTCTTTAGTTCCCAGCAGTCTGCCATTTGGGGATCTTTTCTTTTTTTTTTTTTTTATCTAAAAGTTGCATCTGCTTCCTGTTTTATAGCCATTAATTGATTTTTCTTCCATAAATTTGCCTAAGAGTTTCCAAACACATTTACAGTGCTCCACAGGAGCACTGGTGATGAGTTCCAGACTTTTCCTGCATGCTGTGTGTGAAAGCTCTTCCTCTTCTTTGATTTATACCTGCAGCTTGACCAGTTCATCTGATGCTCCAATGGACTCTTGTGAGAAAAGGGGAATAATTTTACCCTGTTACATTTCTGAATACTCCTCTGTCAAATTCTCCTTCAGCTGTTTTAAAAACTCTTCATCTCTTGAAGCTTATGAAAAATATTCATATTCTATTGGGTCTTGCTGGGATGAGTTAATTTTCTTCATAGCAGCCCATATGTTTCTGTGCTTAGGATCTGTGATCAAAAAGTTGACAGTTGCACTACATGATTGTTGTGGGCTCCTTTCCACTCAAATATTCTATTCCATTCTTAAAACAATGTTGATAACACAATGTTTTAGCCACTGCTGAACATTATTTGCACCGTTCCAAGACTGTTTCTCACTCTGCCCTCAAATGTAGATTGGAGATGGACAAGAGACTGACAGAGGATACAGGTAGAAGGGTTGACTCAATATCTCTTATCTTCTGAGAAGAGTGATATTCCATATCATAAAACACCATGCTCAGCAATAAGACCAGGGGAATTTTTTCCCAAGTAACCAGTGCTCAGAGGCTGGCTAGGCATTGGTTGACTGGTGGTAAGTTAAATTTGTAACACTTGTTACATGTAGAAAACTGTCTTTAGCTCAGTCCTTGGAGCAAATAAAGACTCACTGGGGGTTTACCTGCCAGCTGAGATTAACTCCACAAACATATGTAAAGTGCGTCATACTTTTATTCATCCCAAGAACCCCATGAATTTTCTCATTTTCCATCTTCCATTCCTTTATGTTGAGGAGGATTTAAGTGAGTAGCACATTTCATCTTGCAGAGAACCATTTAGTCAAAGCAATGGCTTTTCTAAGACCAGAAATATTACCAAATATTAACCTGAGGAACTGCAAACTTGAGAAAAAAATGTTATGTGCGTGACTGTCATGGCTTGATGCTGGCCAAATGCCAAGCACCCATGACAGCCACTCACTCACCCTCTCCTGCTACAGTTGGGCAGAGGAGAGGAAATAAATTTAAATAAAGGATTAATAAGTTGAGATAAGGACTGGGAGAAAACACTCTAAAGGCAAAAAAGGGTCATCATGGAGAGTGAGTTTATTACAAACAAAATCAGAGGATAATGAGAAGTAAAATAAGTCTTTAAAACACCTTTTCTTCCATCAGCCCCTCCCTCCTTTCCACTGACAGCACAGGGGACAGGGCATGGGGGTTGTGGTCAGTTCATCACCCGAGGCTTTCTCCCACTGCTCCAAGAAAGGAGATCTCCCCTGGCTGCACTGTGGGGTGTCACCCATGGGAGACAGTTCCCTGTGAACTTCCCCATCATCACTCCAAATCTCACAAGCAGGAATCCTCCCAAAACTGCTTCAACATGAGTCCCTCCCACGGGCAGGCAGTCCTCCCAAAACAGCTGCGGTGTGGGTCACTCTTCCATGAGATGCAGTCCTCCAAGGACAGGCTGCTGCAGCCTGGAAGCAAGGACCCCCTCTCTCTACTTGGTCTCTCCCACTGGATCACAGCCTCTTTCAGGCATCTACCCTTCTCTGGCATGGGCACCTCCTCCATGATCTGTGGGTGGATCTCTGCATCCCCTGTGGATCCCCACGGGCTGTGGGTGGATCTCTGCATCCCCTATGGATCCTCATGGGCTGCAGGGGCCCAGCTGCTTCACCATGGTTGTCCCATAACTTGCAGAGGAATCTCGGCTCCAGCACCTGAAGCAGCTCCTGCCCCTCCTTCTCCACTGATTTTGGTGTCTCCATGTTGTTTCCTCCCATGTTCTCCCTCCTCCTCATCTCTGGCTAGAAAAAAAATTGTGTCCCACTTTGTTTTGATTTTCTTCATGTTGTCACAGAGGCATTACCAACCTCTCTAATTGGCCCCAGCTTGGCCAGCAACATATCCATCTTCAGAGCCATCAGGGTTTTGCTCTGCTGGACATGGTGGAAAGCTCTAGCAGTTTCTCACAGAAGCCTCCTCTGTGGCCCCCTGCTACCAAAAACCAGGCCATGCAAAATCAACAAAATGAGAAAAAAGAAGCAGCCAAGCAAAAAAACTGATTTTCAGCATAACACACCTGCCTCCATGTGGGAAAGTCGCAGCAGCATCGCACAGTATGTAGTGTGAAGACTAGAAGGTGGAGGATGAAAGTTTGAAAAAACTGCCTAGAAACTAAAACACAGTCTGTAGAGGAATGGGAATTCTCACAAGACAACATCCTCAGAATTATGTTATGGAGAAATCATCCAAGTCTCCAGCGCACTGTGTACTTTTCCTGCCTGCTCTTCCTGACTGCTCTAGCTTCCTCTGCTCCTATCCTCTCACTCCCATTCCCCTGCTCTCAATGCCTGTTTTCTCAACGCCCTTTGGTCCAGACAAAAAGTTACCCAGAACAGGATACAAGGAGATGAGAGACTGTTTTTTCTTTGTGAGTGCATGTATTCATTTCTGTGAGGAAGAGTGTACATGGACTGAAGGCTTACAGGTGAATAGGGTATTTACTCACTCAAAGTACCCTACAAAGCTAGCTACAACCTAGGCCACAGAGGGAGGCAGCAAAAACCCATCCAATGTGAAGACCTAAATCCTTCTTGAGAAACTCTAGTCCTGGTTCAACTAAGCATATGAGCAATACATCTGGTACCAGGCAGACATGGCAATGTTCCAAAACCTGTTGAAACAGTGATGTACCTGCTAATCATCTCCTGCCTAGCTACGGCCATCTGCAAGGCACTTAGACTGGTTTGCAAAACACCAGGATGCTCAGATTCAAGATTGCTCATCCACTGGAGGGAAAGAAAAAGGAACTATACCAGCATCCTACAGATGTGCTGAACAATGGAGAAATATCGAATTTATTTGAGGTGATTATTTGGGAATTAAAAAGAGGACACTTTCTTTATTTTTTTTTAAACAAAAACAACAAGTGCATTTGCTCAGTCAGATAGTCTCACAGCACTCCATCAAGTGTGTGAGTCAGGATTTTCATTTACTGAAGCTAAATGAGTCTTTCACAACATCCTTCGCTTTTCCATGTGCTCAATAGCCTTATCTTTTAGATATGTTTACCTTGCCAGGGTGGAAATTAGGCTTTCTGGTCTGTCATTACCAGGTTGCCCTCTGTGGTTTTCAGATTTTTTTTGTAATGGGAGTTACTCTTCTAGAGCAGTAGAAATTGCATTGCACTGTTTACAAGGCTTTGCCATATGCTTTGCAGTTTCACATCTGAGTTGCTCCAAAGATTTCTTACAAATGTCACCCACTTCTGAAGACTTATCTAAGTTTTGTTTGGTCTAATTCCTCCTGCATATTCACAACAAATTTCTCTAACTCCTCCGATCCCTATGCTGCAAAAATAGTAAGGAAGTGAGAATTATCAAAGACTTAAGCAGTAGACTGATACAAAATTCTGTTACACTACTCTGCTGCGTCTTGTTCATCCATAAGTACCCTACAACACCCTGATCATCAAATTTTCTGTCTTCCTATACCTGGTGAAGAAGCAAACAATTTCTTACAAGCAACTTAAACATTGCAAACCACTTCTCAAATTTTGTTCCAGTCACCAGGCTGTATTTAAGCTCAAGCTGTCATGTTTCATGGGCTTTCTTTTTCTTCTTATTTAGACAATCTTTCCATTTTCTATAAGGCAAACCTTTCCTTATGAGAGACTCCAAGTTTTCTATCACGACAGGCAGGCTCAGTAAAAATTGGACCTGTTTTTTTTTAAGTTTTGTTTTACTTTATACCTTTTATGTGACTATTACTAATAGCACACATTTGTATAGTACTTTTCCTCAGCAGATATCAGAGTGCTCTAGGAATGAGATAATCAGCCCTAGCTCTGCTTTTGAGAAAGGAAAACACAAGCGGTGAAATATCTGTCTCTAAGCCTTTCAATAGACCACTAGCAAACCAGGAGTAAAAGCCATGCTTTACTGGACACTAACAGTAATGCAGACAAACAGAAAAGGATATCTAAGAAATATTAAAAAAAATCATTACTTTTAAAGTTAAAAAATATTTATATATTATAAAACAAACTGAAAAATGAAGCAGTTTATTCATACTTAATTTGTTACTAAGGAACAATGAACTGCAATGTCTAAGCTTGAGTCTAGTAAAAGCTGAATTTTCTTTTCAGTACTGTGACAAGACAGTTTTCAGATTGGAAGAGTTTCACACTGGGATGTGTTAAATGCAGATTTACTATGTTACTTGGTCCATAAATAATACATTTGAAATATTATATGAAGTGCAACCTTTAATAAAAAATAACCATAAGAGGCATCAAGAAGGAGAAAGGATATAACAGGGGTTTGTGCTAAACAACAAGCACTGATAGCAGACTGGCCAAGGTATGCTGAAATTGCTGGAATGCAATTTTAAAAAAATTCATTGGGCCTCATTCTCTATTGCATGAATGCTCCTTCTCACTGCTTGGCTAGAGAAACTGTCATAAGGTAAATAAGAATAAAAGTTATTGGCACTAGACATTTCTTGTCACTATCACTTAGTCAAAATGGTGCAGGGAATCACTTCAGTGTGAGATCTATTATAGCATGACTCCCACTTCAATTTAAACAAACTGCAGAGAAAAAGGAGTAGAGCTAAGAATGAAGGAGAAATTGATGTAGCAGGGGAGAAATTCACTTTTAATATTAATTGAAAAAACAAAAACCCAAACACAAATAAAAGCTGGAAATCAAAAGAAACTGAAATACTACAGTAGTTCAAGGAGATGTATTAAAGATATTTTCATCTTAATTTCAGTGTGTTACTTGATACCCCTGTATAAAATTTTGGGCAATTAACAAAGGTTTTGTCTTTATTTCCTGAAATGATACTCTGTAGAGTCGCAAGGTTACACAAGCAAGCTGAATGCCAGAATAAAAAGGAAATTTCTACAAAATTCTTGTTTAAGAAAGTGTGCAGTTAGTCTTTTTTCTTTCTTTTTTCTTTTTTGACCAACCCCAACTAAAAAATTGTGATCATTACAACAGGCCGGGCCTTTTTACTATGCCAGCAACTAATGCAAAAGCTGTATTTCTAAGAGACTTTAGCTTGTATGCTTCTGAGACCATTGAGATCATTAGTACATTACAGGTTTATTCTCACTGCTAAAAAGTGTGTATGTTCTTAGAATATTCATGGCAAGTAATAAATATTTTGAGCCTAAATTCTTTTGAAGACATTCAGTTTTGCCATGATTTTACCATAATTTATCATCACACTCATGAAAGGCTTGACTCTATGAAGTCCCTTGGGTACTCTTAGAGCACCTGTAACAGACCACCCTGTCCACTTCTACTTAAATAAAGCTTTTCCTGCTTGAATTATTCCTAAAAAATTATGAAATAGCACATACAAAATTCCCATCATGTTACAGACAATCCCTATGTTCTCTGTGTGTCTTTTATGACACATTTTTATACTGTAGTATAGGAAAGTTGTGTTTTGATAGCCATTAACATCATAATCTCTGTAAGCTGTACAAAAATGAGAACTAAATGTTATTCTTGCTGCATCAGTCATGTTGTCATAAACCAGAGCTGTGATAACAAGTTTTACTGTTAGCTTAGCAGTTTTACACTGCTAAGAGTATGCATACTCATCATTTTTACTTCTTCGTAAAATGATTTTTCTTTCCATGAGACCATTTACAATTGCCATTTTAAATTCCATTGCTTCTGTGAACTCCTGCTCCTGAGAAACATAAACGTGTAGCTCATTGCAACAAGAAGTGATGAACTGCAGCACGATTTTTAAAGTTTGGTATTTAAAAAAATGCTTGGCATAAATCCAGTCTTGGAGTTTAAATCCAATTCAGAATATGTGTTATTGACTTTGAGACTCCAGAGCAATGGAAACGCTTGACTGATACATCACAAGAATTATTCCTTTCTGCTTGTGTTCACGGCAGCTGTGCTGAGAGAAAACACCATGGCTGATAGGGCCCATGAGAGAAAGCTGTTACACTGCTCTGTATTCATTACTGAGCCTAATTACTCTCAGATTACAATGCAAAATGCATCTGCTTTGAATGACATTCTGGTAATAGACATGCAGAGTGAACCAAATAGCTCTTCCTAATGTCATACAAGTGATTTCTTCTTTAAGGGGGTGAATGGCATCGATATGCACATATATTTTATTCACAACAATTTAACAATTTAACCCTAATTATTCACAGCAGTTGGATGTTTTTTTTCTCATGTATTCAATAAAAACTCCACATTGTAAGTGACATCTATAGTACTGTATCCAGGAGCACATCCATGTTGTCTGGTACTGGCACTCTCACAACAATGTGCTTGCAATCCAGTCTGAAGGACTGGTGGTGGCCCAGACTTTCATTCCATCTCTGCAGCTCCTGGTTTCCACACAAATAAAACACAAGCATGTAGGTTAGCTGGGGGCAGCAGTCTTTCAATGAATTGCCAGATCAGGACAATGGGGAGATTTTGTTTCTTGCACCTGCCTGCATGAGTTTTGCAACAAGCAGAATGGATTCATTTAGAGGATCTGGTAAAAGAGAAATTTAACTAATTCCCATTTATCAAGTTTGGTTCTGCTCTTGGGTTTGGTTAATTGGTTGAGAGTTTGGAGTTTATTCTTTTTTTTTTTCTTTTTAACTATTGTTTCAGTTTGCTTAAAATAACAATAAATTTCTTGTTCCACTTTTAGAGGGATTTAGAATGTCTTCTAGAATACTCAAAGGACATTCTACTACTACATCAGCTAAGAGAGAAAGTAGATGTGATGGTTTTTGAAGGAAGTTTCTTTGTCTTTTTCTGTTCTTGGTTGTTGGATTTTTAGTGGGGTTTTTTTTGGTTTTTTATTATAAAGATATTATGACCCAAAGAAAGAACAAAAGCAACCAGGATGTGTCCACATTAAAAAAAAACAAAAACTTGGTACAGGTCCTGTAACTTGATAAAAGCAATCTACTAGAAGAAATTTTTTCTGTGGATTATAAAGTTGTATGTTACAATTTAGCCTGCATTGAATTTGTGCTAGTGAATTATAGACCACTCAAAATGATAACACAAGTAACTGTAATGAAAATCCTAATTTCAGAAGTTTAGTGGCATATGATAGAGTACCACTGTAATAAGGCTTCTACATTTGCATAGCTCTTTACTATCTTATTTCAAAAAAATAGATATGCTTTAGAAAAACTTAGCTACTCCTACTACTAATATATTGTGTTCTCTTTTTTTTTTTTTTTTTCAGAAATAATTCTGCTTTAGATTAAAATTAGCTAGGTAATTTCACAAAAGTACACTATAAATTGCATCACTTCATACTTCTCACAGACCTCTTTCCCCTGAAAACATTATCTATTGCTCCTTACTTTCTATAAAATCTAGTGCAGACTTTTGATCATTAACCGAAAGTGGAGCTTGAGATAGAATATTTTTTGAGGGGTAACTGTAGAACCTCTGTGTTCAGAACAGGAGGTTTACCTTTCTCTGTGCCTGGGATCCTATCACTTCCATTTCCCTGTGCAATTCTGGATTCCAAAGATATGGGAATTAGTCCTTTCTAATTGCATCAATGAACATGAGAGTAGTAAAAGAGGAGAGGAAGAAAACTGCTTTTAAGACTTAGAAAGAGTGGATAACATTGAAACGTGTGAATGCAAAAATGTTCTATATGAGAGCAAAATACTTCTGCAACGCAAGTTCCTTTCAAAGGCAAATATAGGACATGACTCTCGTCATGCCTTGAAAGTAACATGGGAACACCAGAATGAAAACAATGCTACTGAATTACTGAAATGTTACTGAAAATTGCTGAAATTAAAACTAGACCTAGAAAAGAAACCTTGAGACCAAATGCTTTCCAGATCAATATTTACTGTCATTTAATTTGTCTGGACATGCTGAATTGACCCATATATAGAATCAGGTGTTTCTGCAGAAGAGAGAGGACTGGAAAAACCCAGAGAAATAACAGTTTCAGGCATTCACAGATTTTAATATTATATTTTACTCTACTCCCAGAAAGGAAAAAAAAAGAGAAGGTGTACATCTGAAATGCAATTTTCAGCATTATTGTTTGGCAGCAGAGAGTAGACAAAAAGGGATCTGACTGACAATAAAACCTCCTCAAGCAGTGCAGTGTGGGGGGAGAACTGTGTGGGGCTTATGGGGTTTCGCAACAGAGAGCACTGTAAAAGGCAGTCTGTGATAAAACAATCCTTGTGGAACACACTTCTAAATGTACACAACATCTGACAGTGAAGCAAGAATACTAATTCTGGAGATGAAGATGGCATTGGAGCTGAACAGGGTCATAGAGTATTAGAATGTTTTAGAGAATCTTTCTTATCAGAAACAAAGCAGTGGCTTTCTTATATATAATTTATCATCCCACCTAGTTATTTATAACTATCACAGATACCTAGTAAGCAAAATATTCTAGATTGATTGTTGACTATGAATCATGATTGCTAAATAAAATTTCACATGTTATTTCAGTGTTCCCTTAATTAAGAGCCCTTTTTTGTTGAATATTTTTAAAGAACCTTCAAATCAAGGCAATTAGAAGAAAACTGACAAAACATTTTTAGAGTGTCCACCTCTAACAAACTCAGTTGAATCAGAAGAATGCACTTATTTATGTTACTAATTTCTTTTCAGTTAATTTTCAGGAATATAATTCAAGAAATTCTATGTATTAAAAGCACACAAAAGAAGAAAAGCAAACAAAAACCTGAACAAACAGAAAGTAAATGTTGAGGGGAAGACAACATGGAAGTGTGAGAGAATCTATTTTTTTCCACTCTTGCTGTCATTCTCCAGCTAGGTTCTCTCTCAAATTGCTCATAACAATTAAAGGTGGAATGGTGACATGTCAGGTTTGGCAGGTATATGAGTGGATACATGCATATGCAAAATACAATAACAACCTGCTAATGGTGAGGCTAGCTGATAATGAAGAATCATTCTGGTGTTTTAATGCATCTTAGAATCACTGCTCCTATTGACTTGAAAGTAAACAGTGTCTTCAAGAAGCATAACCCAACTCAAGGTCTTATTGAAGGCACATATTTACCTCTGTATGGAAAAAACTGTTGGCAGTACAGGTGTTCAGATTTGCCAATAAAATGGCAGTAGCCAAACCGTGTTTGCATTTAGAGAGCAAATTTTCTTGGTAGCAGAGAGCAGAAACATCAGCTTTACCACCACAAAGAGATCTTAAAAGTACTGTTATCAATCCTCAGACCCTAGTGCTCTCTGTAGTTTAAATTTCCTTCTGAGCTCCTCATAGATTGGACACCAAGCCTATGTCTTCATTAGAAACTCATTTAATTTGCAGATGACAGAAGACAGACCATCAGCAGGACAAAGGGAAAAAAAAAAGTTTGTGTGCACTACTCTTTCTACTGCTTACAGAATAGGGCCAGATCTTGGTCATGCTAGTTTAAACTTGTGTCTTAGCCATTGATGGACAGAAAAAAGAAATTTACTGATTTTGAAGTATAAAATGAAATAATAAGATTTTATATTTTTGGATTGCCTAGGTTTAGTAATCAGCTTCTTACAGTTAGCAGTTATGCCTAATCATATATTTAGCTAAATTAGAAAAAAAAAAGGCAATTAGACATTCAAAAAGAATCTCTGCATGCATCCAGCTATCCAGAAGGAGCTATTATTAGAAAACCACATACTGAATTATACTTGGATTAGCTTGAACTGCCTTCAATAAAGGACCTTGAGAGAAAAGCACCCCACAATTCTTACATTACCAAGGAGAAAGAAGACAGGCACTGGAGGAAATCGCTGATTGCCAGGTTGATTGTTCGGGAAATTTAGGTTTTTTTCTCTTGAAATCCAGTGCAGATATTTTCCCACGGGTGAAATCAAGTCTATTATTGAGCCATACATGAACACAAATTCAGCAGAAGTCTCTTAAGGATCCATGATGATATTGTCTCAGTAGAGAGAAAATGTTTAATTGTTGTTTTGATATCTGTTCAAAAAGACATCATTGATTGATTCAAGGCTGCTATCCTTTACTCCCCATGACATGGCAATTGCTTTAATACAATTATATTTGTATTAAGCCACATTGTGCACAGTTTGTCTCTTTTCCTGTGATGCTAGGCTGGACCTGATCTCAGCCTGAGGTGTGAGCTGTAGATAAAACCATACTGAAGAACACAGTTTTCCCACAAATTCAACAGTGGATGGTAGCTTCAGGAAGAAATTTGTCCATTGAGATTTCAGCCCTGCAGTTGCCACCTAAACCTGAGGGGTCTTTACTACCTTGTAGAAAGAATACAGTCAATACCCATACAGTGCTCTCTCAGGAAGGTGCCTTGACTGAGGTTTTGGGGTGATCAGACTTTTGCATTTTGTTAATGAGGGGTTCAACCCTAAGTCTGTTTCTCAATGTGCCTCAGGGTCACTATGGGAGTAAAAGGATTGACTTAGGTGTCAAAATCATGGGGTTCAGTACAAAGGGGAAAACACTTTCTCTTAAATCACTCCTTTGGCTAGTAAACACTTTTTGTACAATGAACTTGTCACAAGTGTAGTTTGTCAGCAAAGTAGCCTGTCATGGGACCTGCTTTTACAGCTTTCCTGGAGTGAAAGAAAGATTGCACTCACTCCTAAGATTTACATAAATCCCTAAACTTTATTGAATCATATCAAATCACTGAATTTAATACTTTATTTATTTGGAAACTTTTCTGGACAGATTTGTACAGTCATGTTTTTATTTTCCTCTCAGTTTCCCATTAGTTTGTTGCAAATCAAAGAAAATGCACTTCACAGAGAACTGGCCTTGTATTATTGTCTATAAAAAGAAGAGTTGAAGTAGATTAACTATTTTTTTGCCTATAGGACTATGTAATATTAAAAATCAACATCGTTTTCAATATTGCCCCATAAAAAAGAGCTTGGTGAAATACTTAGTACTTCTAGGCTCTAAACCAATTTCTGTCCTTTTTTATATTCATGTAATTTCTACAGTATTTTCATGAACTCTAAATAGAAACAGACACTGGGAAACTTTACTGTCTATTTTAAAATTTAGTTGACATATTTCTTTTGCAGATGCCAGAAAATCTTACTAAAAATTGCAAAGCATGGACATAAACTGTCCTAGCTTCCAGGTGCTGAGAAACATAAACACTTAAAAACCAATCTACTGTTTCAGCTGTTGCTAGATTTTACTAAAGAGAGCTGTTCTACTCCTTAGTGCAATTTCTATTTGAACAGATCATGTTAAAAGTGACCTGTTTGACTTTGCACACAACAGCAATAAGATACTCCTGCCATGAGAAGGAGCTGCCCCCATGGCACCTCAGAATGAGGCTCCATGCCCTAAGAACACAGGAAGGTGGCCGTGAGATGGACCAAAATTATGTAAAGAAAGCAGTGGTCTGGAAACTAGTCCCAGGCACTAAGCTGTGGCCAGAGTTTAACACAACGAAAGAGCAGACTGATATTCTCTGTAGGCTGCCACATTGAATAAAATCAGGTGTTAACATGGTTGGTTCCAATCCCCAGCGTGGTTCCTGAAGGAACGGATGGTGCTGTATCAATCTTCAGGATTAGTGCTGGCTTGCTGCATTCTGCACTCTGGGGCCACACACAGCACAGGAGCTTACAGCAGGGGCAGATCATTTCCATCTCGTTTACTATTATTTTTTCAAATAATGGCCTGACCCTCTAAAAATTGTCATTAATTCTTGTAAAATATCAATGCATTATGAATACATGAGAATATGTAAAACAAATACCAGCAAATGTAATGTTATTCAGCATAAGGGAAAGAAACTGTTCATTTACCACAATGGCTGGGCTTAGGAGCATTAACAAATCTCATTTCTCTTCTTTGTCAGTCGAAACATTTTTTGATCCTGTTTTGTCTCTGTAATTTTGAGAACTTAATCTAAAAATAATTTTATGACAGCTGTGACTGAGCCCATAGAATGCTACTTTTGATTTTCCTTCATTAGAGACACAGAGCTGATATAGATAGACACCAAAAATGAAACTTATAAAAACTGCTTCAAAAATGTTTTACCTTCCACAGGATCACCCCTTTCATGCCCAAACTTTGACAAGAAAGCCCTCCTCCTAGAAGTCTCCTCCAGACCATTTTTCTAATTTTTTCTCCATTAACAATGAGCTCATTTCCTGCCTGTTGGAAGCTTTGAACCTGGTGCAGCACAGTTGTCACAGGACAAGCTGCAGTTTTCGCAGCAGCTCAGCAAAGAGGTGATGTTGGGCACCACAGGTACAGCCCACAAGGCAGACTGTGGATCAGAGCTCTGCTCCCTGTCTTGTGTGCAAAAGCTGTGCAAAGGCTAGGGAGGGGGGAGAGTGAGCCAGGCTACTCAGACACTGATTTAGTTCTATATTTATACAGGTCTCATACCAGTAATTTATATGATAAAATGTTTATGCTTCAGTATTTATGTGCATTATGTCAACTAAATTAAGGGGTCCAACAGTTCTAGCATGAAATAAGTAAGCACAACACAGCATAATGAAATAAGGTCCTGTTTTAAAGTGCCTGATGTCAGCTTGATGTGCTAGCTTTCATAAATAAAGTAATTACTTAATCCTTTGTTATATGAGAGTTCTGACCTGTGACTTGAGTGTACACCTTACTTCTATATCTTTTGAAAGCCACTATACCTTTATACCACATAAAGCAGAGACTTTTAAAATGAGACAGAAGAGCTTAAAGGAAAATATTTTCAAAAGGTCAAAAGGTAGACATGATTGTAGTCCTACATGCTAAAAAGGTATAATGGATATTAGCATTCTATTTTACTCTAGTGAAATATTTGTGTCTGAAGCATCTGCACAGGGCTGACAAACGACTTCCTATTAGCTCCTTGATAGATGGAGAACTGGACACCAGGCTATTCCTAAGAGGACTGCAGAAAGCTACATCTAAATATCTTTACAACACTTAAGTTAAACTTACTTCCTCTGTGTTCCAAATTTGTATTCCAGAGGCAACAGCTAGCAAAAACAAAGTAAAATAACAGTAGCTAAACAAAGAAACCAACAACCATTCTCCCAGGAAGACAAAAAAATTATTATTAAAAAAAATTTAAATAGTGAAACCAAAATGTAAACAACCAAACAATCCAAAACCAGAAACAAATTTTTATATAACTCAAGATTAGAATAAGAACCAGCTCATCCAATTGCTCTCAGGGCGGTATCTAACATGCAGAAGGGCTTGTCCTGCATTCCTTGAGTTTCTGGAGAGGACTACTGTGATTGCTGAGCCATCCACAGCAGATACATTTTAGAATCCCACCTAATTCTAATTTTTTAGCACTAGGAAATTTTTTAAATAAAAACCATGAGTTAGAACATATGAATACTAAGACGCGGAGAGAATATTTGTATGAATATTATCATGAGCTAGACCAAACAACTGGTTTGCATATTGAAATATTTATGCACAATACTCAGTTCCCCCAAAAGCCACCTCTTGGCTGAGGAAGCCCAGCTTTCTCAGCATCTCATTATGTAAGAGATCCTCTGATTCCTTAATTATGGCCCTTCCCTGGACTCAGTCCAGTTTGTTCACATCTTACTTGTCCTGAGGAGCCCAGAGCTTGACCCAGCACACCAGATGTGTCACACTGAAGCTTAAGAGAGTAGGTGGATCACCAGCTCCAACCTGCAACCAGCACTCATCCTAAAGCATCCCAGGATGGTGTTGACTGTCAGTATTTAAATATTATTTTTATTTTCCAGGTATGTATTTTTATTATTGGCACATTGCCATCTTTTAACTTTTCTGTTATATTTAAAAGTTAATTGGAATAAAAAGGACAGAAAAATGCAGTAATTAAAAAGAGTTTCAATTCATAGAAGATGACCACATATTATTAGTAAGGAGTAAATGGAATTTAAAAAAAAACAAAAACAAAAACAAAAACCAAACCAAAACCAAAACCAAAACCAAAACCAAAACCAAAATCAAAAACAAAAACAAAAACAAAAACAAAAACAAAAACAAAAACAAAAACATATCTGGTCTTGATTGTATAAACCTTAGCTTGATATCCATATTTTATCTGCATAGTAAAAATTTATATTCCAGTCACGTAGTCATAACATCATTTTTGGAGAGGGAGAGACTTCTTTAATTTTTGAGTTGTCTTTCTTTTCTTTAAGAAAACATGAACCATGTCAGCAAAATGTCTCTTTTCCTCAATTTTGAAAAACATTAAATATTGCATAATCCATGGTAACAATGTACTCACACATTTACAACTCTATTAGGTTTATTACAAATGTCTTTTAAGACATAAAACATTTTTCTTCTTAATTTCAAGAGGTCAGGTAACTTGCAATTATAGCAAAGCATTAAGAAAGTTTATTTTGGTACAGGGTTCGGGTGGTAAGTCTTTTTCTTTGTATTTTGCTATTCATATTTGGTTTTTCCCATAATGGCTATTCATCATTAATTTTGTTTTGCTTGTAAGCAATTGTACCCACCTGTTTCATCAGATAAGAGAAATAAATGGAAAGTAAGTCCTGAACAGAAGGGAGGGCATGCAAGGCGAGTCAAGAAGGTCCCACATAAACCTTTCTGACTTGTCAGCAGCAGGGGGATAGAAGTTGGATGTACTGCAAGACATCATGGTAACTGGATCTGTAATGACCTTTTCCATTGATCAGTCTGCTCTCCTTCTCCATAGTGCCAAAGAAGCTACTGCTGCTCCCTGGATGGTACTGAGAATCACTCAGGTCACTTTTTTCACGCATTTTTTTTTTCTTCTTTCTTCTTGGGATGAGTGGGTTAAGAACAAGTACTGTGTTTTGACACTTCCACAACCTCATACACACACTCAGGTCTAGGAAGAGCTGGGCCAAGGCTCTCAAACTAAGAACTTATGGAAATGTTTTATTGCCACAGTTTGCAACTGGTAGACAGTGAAAATAAAAAAAGAAAAAAATAATAATAAAATAGACTGGAAGGTTCAAAATATTCCTAGTCGATGTGTCTACAAAAAAAGGGAGACATAATATCTTTACACATTAATGTCCTTCTATACTGCCTCTGCTCCCTTCACCTATTTGTGAAAAACAAAACCTAAAAGAGGAATTTGAAAAACTAATCCATATCAGAGAGCCTGAATAAAATAGACTGAGCTACATGTGATAGAATAAACAACCTTCAAGCTCCAATTTTTTATTTTACTGTAAACCATGTATGCTACCACTGCCAAAACTAATTTACACTAATTTCTGCCTTACAACACAAGATTCTGCAGTATAATGTCTTCTCTTTGGTTCTGTCCTCTTACTTTTTTTTCCAGAGCATTCTAATTCCCAGTCAATTAATAATTAATACAAGAATTAGCCTAATAGCAGGATAATTTGTAAAGTTCTTTGAAACTCAGTGTAAAGCATTTAATAAGGCTATTGTTCTCATTTACAAAAAAAAAAAAAACCCAAAAAACAAAACATATTTCTGAATTGAGGTTTGTACTATTATTCTTTGCAGCAGTCACACCACAACATTGTTTTTGCTGCTGTAACAAGAAAAATTCTTTCTGCTTTCTTCTCTAGTCTCCTTTTAAGTGTTCTTCTGAAAATTATACACCTTGAAGATATTTACAAGCTATTGAAGAAAAAGAGAACAAAATAAAACCTTTCCCAATACAGTATCAATGTTTCGATAATCATTTTGTTTCTGAAAAAGTAAGTAATTCATTTAACATTGATCCCGCACACAAATGGCTTTAATTATAAAACCCATACTATGGCTTCACCCTCTTGGCGTACAGTGACACCAGTAAGATTGCAGCTGCACATTTTCGTAGAAAATCCTGCTCTGGACTTCCCTCTACAAATTCTATAGATCTCTATAGAACCTTCTACAAAGTGTTCTGTTTTCCTTGCAGCAGTACTGTTTCCACATCAGTTCTGGGTCCCTTAGATATATTTTTGGCTTGGCAGTCTCGTAGGATTTCCCAGCTAAAACATAGTCCAGATTCAGAAAATTGCTGAATATAAATTTAATTATACATTTAAAAGCTGATTTAAAAGCTGATTAGACTTGGCTTTTGTAATAATAAGCATTAATGTTTCCTGCTAAATGTATCACTTGCTAAAGTGATAATACATTTATCTTTTTTCTATCAATTTAAAACATCTTTCCAACTTCTGCTTCTGCTGCAGTCTCTATGAGAAATTTACTCCCTCTCTCTCAGGAGTTGCAAACACACACAGTGAGTTTGTCAGTCTGAAAGGTGGAGCTACAGGCAATTCTGGCAGAAGAAAAAGGAGGGAATGGTTAAGTAGAGGGCAAGAAACCCTCTTAGTTTTGTTTTGCCTTCTGTGTGCATGCAAGTAGGGCACATTCGCCTGTTTGGACGCAGCCCACTTGCACAGCCATGTAGCTCTCAGTTCTCAGTTCTGCCTTGAATTTTTCCACCATCACATTTTCTGCCAGTGAATATCAAAACTACCCAGGGAACCTTAAATCTAATCCTCTTGCAACATGGGGACAGTGATGATGTTATGATATATTTTAGCTGACTAACAATATCAGGGGGAAGATCTGGCGAGCAGATGGAAATTCTGCCCAGAGCATCCATGAATAATGATCACTGTTTACCAATAAATTTTGTGGGTGACAGTGGAAAATAAACCTGACGGAACCTGAAAAACAGAACTGGGAAACCCGTTTTGTTTTAAAGTACTTTCTTTTTCTTCATGTTTCCATTACAGCAGAATCTCTACAGTCCTTATGTAGAATTTTGATCTGCCAGACTGGAAAGAAGGAAACAAAAGACAATCTGTGGGTGGAATTGTGGCATTAAGGGTGGACATCCCAGGATGTGCCTCTAAAAGCTTAGACTGGATTTGCTCTTCTTTTCAGATGAAAAGATTTACTTGCAATCTCCAAAGGATTAGTGGAGGATAGCTATTGCTTTTTCAAAGCATAGCTACTGGGAAATTTTAGCTGGACAATCTCAACAAGATTGTTCAACAAGACGAATTCAAAAACCTAGCAGAAAGTACTCAAGGAAGGATGATAGCCACAACTCAACTGAATGCATCATCCCTGGTTGTGAAAAATCCATCAGGCAGAAAATACATTAAGGGCATACAAAGATCAGAGGTACATTATAAATTCTTAAGGGACTGCTGCTGTAAAGACAGGCCTCACTTCAGGATGTGTCCTAGGAGGTCCTACATAGAATAAGAGAAGCAGCTTTCTTTCCCCTGTTTGCTAGTAGTATGGAGACCCTGAAAGATCCAGACTCATTTTGGATGTCTTAAGAATGATGTTGGCAAACTGTAGATTCCAGGAGGGAAAATCGGAGAAAATGTGAACATGCAAAGGGTTTTTTAAAGCATGACTCATGAGAAAATTATGAGATGTGTTCAGTCCAAGAAAAAGAATAGTCTGGCTAGTAGAAAACATTCTTTTAAAAACAGTTATATAAGGAAGATAGTTTGTTCTTCATATACATCCCGGAAAAGGACAAGTAGAAATCAGCAAAGGTTTCAGGTTTGGAGCAGTAAAAGCATTCTAATGAAGAGTAATGAGGCACTTCACCAGGCTACCCAAGAATGTGATGAACCATTCTTCACATTTTTTCAGAACAGATTAGACAAGCATATGGTAGTTTTACATGATCCTTCAGTGCAATAGATGGAATGAAATGTCTTGAACTCTGGAGATTCCTACTGACAACATATGTCTATGATCCTTTCCTCTTTTCTTGTTATCCTGAAATGTACTTTCAAAACATCACAGTGATTACACTTTTTTGTGAAAGGATTATTATCAGTAATACTCAGCATAAAATGTCAGATTAACTCTGAAAATAACACAATCTAAAGTATGCTTCTCTATAACATGCTAAATTTCTTCATTTGATGTATAGGAAAGGAAGGAAAATTTTCAATACCATACATTCACCTAAAGCATATTGCCACTGTAATGCCCTTTTTCTCTTAACTGCAACAAGGAAGGATGCTAATCAAATATCTTTAAAAGGAGATCTGATGAGTAAACAGAATATATTTAAATATAGCAGAAGCATGCATGATTAAATGCATAAAGAATTGAAGTTAAAATTGGCTACAATAAAAGATTGAGTAAAAATTAATATTAGCATGTGCTTTGTATAATACTGCATAAGGTACTCTTTTGTTTCATTGCTTCTTTTTTTGGGACCTTAATTTTCAGTTAGTCACTGGCTTACATCTTATCTTACACCATAATGGCTGAAATTAATGGGATAAAAGTACTCCATTCAAAGACAAATTATCATTTCACTGATCTACTTCACTGAGTACAAATTCCCTCTGCTCCCAATAAAAGCTTTAGAGCAGTAGAAAAATGCTAGTTAACTAAAATTGTGTTTCTTTTCTTAGACCATAAAATTTTCATTTATTCTGTCAGTAATACCCTTGTGTAAATACAGTAATTTTGAAGACTTTCAGTATAGTGCGATACATATTTTGGCATTGTTGCATGTCTGGATTTCTTCCATGGTACTTCAATTTTGTGGTTCAGTGAGCAAAAGTAAGAGTTCTCCTGAAGGGCTTGTGCTTAAAACAGTCAGGGGTGTGTTGCCTGCTGAAACAGTCAATCTTTCCCCCTGACAAGAGTGTCCATCCACTGTTTTTACGAACTGCATCTTTGTTTAAATTTGCATCAGTTCTTAACAGCAATTTCGTTCACTACAATAAAATGCAGAAATAGACAGCTAAACAAGAAAAAGGATTTCCAGAATATTATAATATGTAATGTCTGTTGGAATACAAAGGGTTTTAACATTTGGACAAGAAGCTTGAATTTAAAAAAGACAGAAACTTCTTCAGATATTAGAGGTTTCAGCTGCTCTAAAATGACAAAGAGATAATTTTTGTGTGTGGTTTAAGTTTAAAGATAAAGATCAAGATGTCCTTTGAAGGAAAAAGTATAGATTAGCTATAATTACCCAAATACAGGAATTACAATTCCTTCTTCTGCTAGGGGGAAGAAAACGTTCCCCATTGTGATTAGAAGAGATGAGACCTTTGATAATGTTAATCCTTCATATCAATCCATAAAATGAAGCATTACTTGACAAAGGTTTTACCATGCTCTGGAGAGAACTTAAAGCTATGCACACTCCTCATGTAGCATAGAACCAGAGCTAAGCAAAGCTGTAGCTAGGGCAAAGGAGGATGTAGCAATGGTCAAGCCTGGCCGAGCAAAAACGGGTACCAAGTTCTATGCAACTCATCTGAGCCAAGGTGCACTGGAAAGCCACTGAGCAAAATGCCACGTCAGTATAGGCAAAGACAATTTTAGCCCAGAATAAAAAACAGGACACTTTTCAGACGTTCTTGGCAGTCCTGTAAATTTAGCCACTTGTCATAAACAACAGCTCATGTTAGGGAGGTCTGGGGGAGCAAGGGAAAACTCAATATACTGACACAGACATTGTCTCAGCTCTTGCAGGCAAAAGAAAATACCCACTGGACCAAGTCCATTTAAAATTAAGTTCTTTCATTTCAATGTTAAAAATGGCATAGGACAAGTCTGCAATTAATTTGGTTTAATTAATACAACACACTTAAAACTATAAACACAATAACATTGTTTTTTGACAAACAGAGAAAATAGAAACTTTTGCTGAATCCTTGAGCAATTTTTAAGTACATAGAACAGTTATTGCAGTGACACACAATAAAAGCATATTTCTGTACATGCAAGCTTGGAGAAATTCAATCCCTCTGTATAATGACCTTCTACCTCTCTGGTCTAGGTGGGAGTGGATCTGAATAGATGGAACACTATATACTTGCCAAGGAAAGGCCTTCAGGCAGTTCTTCAATGAAACAGTATTTCCAAAAAATAATGCAAATGGATAACATAAACTGTATTTCCAAAAATAACATAAATTCAGTCTTTATAAACTATTAATCAAGTCTGATTTAATGGGATCATTATATCTGGCATTCTGCATGTGCTAATAGCATCTAATGCACAGATGCTTTTTTTGATTGTTGAATGAATAATGATCTGGGATTCAGGTTTCCTTAATGGTTCCTTAATATCAACCACTTTGCTAGAGCTGCAAATAAAAATACATGACATTTATTTTATATTAACAGTATGGAAAATATGTACATTTGTAATCAAGGTAAGATTTGACAATGTAGACTTAATGACTTTTACTGAAGAGGGAATGATTATGAAGAGCACTGCTTCCAGCATGTATATGGAGTGCTGTCATATTGAAAAGTGATGAGAGAATAAGCAAAATGTTGATAAGATACTATGAATTTACACAACAAAATGAACGGCTTCTTTCTGAAAGAAACTGCTCCTTAGAAACAAAGTATAAAAAGGCATGAAAACAAGGACAGAATATGAATTTCATGTGTTGACTGCCATGCAGCACAGTAGGTAGAGGATAAACAAAACAAAAAGGCAGAAAAAGAATCAGACTGTACATTTTATTAACTCTTATTGATTGATGAAGTTGGAATTATTAATTCTGTTAATCAAAATTCCTATCTGTGAAATTTGTGTCTGTCATCTGTAAAATATATAATTTTACAGTGTTTTATTAGCTTTTCTGCCATGGAGAAAAATACATAAACAAACCCCACCAAAATCACAAGTAGGAGAGGTTGCAGATCTTTTCTGTATTGCCGTCTGAAATCTGACTTCAGTACGAACAGGAATATAAAAAATATGCACATAGCCAGGCAAGTATGAACAAGCCATCTGTGAATGAGACAAGAGTGTAGTTTGTATATGTCTAAACCTAAACTTCATTCCTCAAGAATTCATTACTACCTTAAGTAAAAGATCATCAGGGTATGCTCACTTACAGTACAAATACAAACTGTGTTATTGCACACAGGCATTGATATGATCCTAGAAAATGTTCCTAAATTCCTGTTACACTGATTTTATACAAATGCATGTATCATAGTGAAATAGACTGAGCCTGAATTTGTGGGCAGACTTTGTTAAGGTCAGTCTTAATGGTGCAACTCAAGCATTCAACTGGTCTGCCTATGCTTATTTGTGTCAGCAACTCACTACAAGGAAGGAGATGAATTTAACCTCCTTTGAAAATCATTTTAGAGAGAACTTAATTCTGACTATACTCTCATGCTCACTAGTGAGGGTGTCCACACTATGAAATGACCAAGTCTTTGAGAGAATGACAAGGCCATTCCACTCATCTTCAAAGCTTCTGCATACAAGAATTGAAACTGTCATTATTGGGATGGGACTTGATATACACTCTATGTTTGTTACAGATTGGTTTAGGTTTACCACAGGCAAATACAAGACTTTGGTTATGTTGCTACCTGGGATACTAGAGATATAATCAGAATAAAAGGAATTATTAAAAAAATCCTTAGTTTTGTCACTTAAATAAGTAGTTGTGACAGTATATCCAAGTAAAAGATCAAATATGAAGAGCAGCGACAGCTTTATTTTTGAAAACAAAGCATGAATCAAACTGAAAACATAAAATTTACATTTTGAAAGCAGAAAGGAGTCAGATTCAGAAAGTTCAAGTGGCAGTCTAAAAGCAAACTTTCTGAGAAGTTAAGAAATGTTCTTACCTTGGGGCTTGATTTCACACACACATGTATATACACACTCGTCTCAAGAAAATGTGTCTTAATGTTAATTAATTTTGTCAGACTGAAAGATTGTTCAATCTGGGTTCTGTTAAATTTATGGATCATTAGTCTCTTATCTTTTCATTATGGTCTCCTGAGAGGAACCATCATAAAGTTAAATGAACTCAGTAGGAAATTATTACAAGCCTCCTTTCCCCTTCACCCCACCTCCCTCACTGGAGGAGACAGGGTATCAGTGCATTCAGTCTATACAACAAATGATAAATACCTCAGATGATTTAAAGTCTCTAAGGATCTGATTATTTTTGTCATTTTTTAAGTGCTGTAATTAATGAAAGAGATGTAATATATGGATTTTCCCAATCCAATAAATGAAAGTTAACAACCCCACAGCCCAATTTCACAGCTAAATGTAAAGATTTCTGCACACAACCAAAATATTTGAGAGAAAGAATATATGTTTCACTCTTTAGCCCCAAGCTTATTTTTATGACTAACTGAAAGACTATTCACTACTTCAGAGAAGTGCACAAGTATACCAGTAATAAAGTAACCACAAAATTTATTTCTTGTGCATCATACTGCCAGGAAACAAACTCTAAGAAACAGTGATCATTCACAGACTAAAATAAGCCCACAGCATTTCTTGTAAATGTTATAATACACAACTCGTATTTGCTCTAGGAAAAGAAGTAGCTTTTTAAAATGCAAAGCTCAATTTTCTTTGGAATCACATATTCACTCACTAGACTTTTCAGCTGTATTCATCAGAAATGTTTCAGGGTTTTCTTTGTTTTCTTGTTTTATTTATTGTTTCCATTTTTGTTTGTCTTGCCTGCTTTAAAATATATTAAAAACATCTAAAAATAGGACAAAGAAGCATTTCACGCACAAAAAGTTCAGCAGTCTGAATGTTTGTGGCTCTGCATTTTATCTCCTGCAAACAGTTGCCTTCTTGACAAGAGGCATAATTCACTGTAATAAAAGGGTACAAAGTGCAACTGCTAGGAACATGGAGAAGAAAGCAATTAAGTGTTCACAAATGTAATTTGAAAGGTCCGTGGCGCGCAAAGGTGATCTATAGTTAATACTGAGCCAAACAGACACCCTTGGCTGTTGGATAAAAGTAATGGTATTTTCTAGTCATAATTTTTTTTCCTCTTACCAGATGAAATGGGAGAAAATTCAATTTCCCTCATTGTCCCAGAGATTTTAACACTGAGATCAGCAAGAGTCATTCAGTACCTGATAAGCTCGCCAATCCTTTTCATGATCATTTGGTGCAGCTCATGGCAAGATACTGAAATCAGAAGTCATTGCTAAAACAAAACCTGGCAGTCAGCATAATCCGACATTGTCAAAGTCAGCACCAAGTGTGCTAAGTGAATATATTACTTTTAAAATCTGCCACTGGGGTCTCCGTATGCTCTTGAAGGGAAATGGCAATCAATGATGACAGAATCAAGTACTCTGGTTGGATGTCGCACTTGATTGTAGAAAGCCAATGGTCTTACCTTCCACAAACACAGCTGTGATTAATGACCCACATGATATGCAGATAAAGCATCTACTGATCTTAAGCCATAAAGACAATGCACAGCTTAGAAAAACAGAATATAATTCTGAGCCTTCTTGTTTTCATGCCTAGGTGCCTTACCAATGTAATTTATTTCAGACTTCCTATGTAGAATTGAAGACAGAAAGATTTCAGAGAAACTGAAATTTTTTGGCCTTATCAGGGTAGTGTCTTCCTTCATTATGTGGCAATTCTTTTCACTCCTAGGAGTTATTTGATATAATATTTTATTTTAATTCTTTTTTAGTATGAGAGAAAAAGCAAAGATGTTCCAACTTCTTCAGATATTTAACTGGCAAAATTCTCTTTTGTGCTGCAACTCAAGTTAGAATTTTAATTTACTTAAGTAAGAATTGAAATCTAGTGAATCTTGCTGCTGTAGTTTTGGATGGTACTGTGCCTATGATCTGGTGATTTGCAATAGATGCATATACCTATGTACTTCAGTGCCTCAAGACCAGACTTCCACATTAAACTGCCTTCTAAAAAAGTCCACGCAAAGCTGCAAGATGTGTCATTGAAATGACAGAGAAACAGCCACACAAAGTAAATAAAACTTCAACAATATTTTGGTCACACTGAGTTGAATAATGCCAAGAACTGGCTGAAAAGACCTTTGCAGACAGGAGATTTCATCTTAGTATCCCCTTTTTGACTTTAGTACCCAACTCTTTAGAGCTTGTAAGCATGGTGCAAACATACCCAAGTATCTAACGTCTCATGCACTTGAGTCTTTAACAGAACTACAAAGCAGCAAAGATTGATGGATCCAGGAAAGGAGAACATCCTTATGATCCAGGAAATCTCTGTAAATATGAAAATGATGTGACTAACCCCTGATGCAGCTTATCTGCTGCTCCAGCTGTGGGGATGTGAAAAACAGAAGTATCTTCCCTCTTCTCTTGGTCTGGTAGCTGGTTTATTTAGTTCATATTTGCTTCATCTAACGTAGGGGTGGGACAGAGCAGAAAGCAAGGAAAAGTGTAAAGGGACATAAATCATCTACACAAATGTCTACCTTACTTAAATCTTATCTACACCAAATATCTATCTTAGTTCACTCCCTAGGGCTCTCACTTAGGACAACTGGGCTCTTACTTTTGATTACCTCAGAAAGATGATGAAAGAACCTTGATAGAACTCTTAGTCCTTTGGCACAAAGACTGGTGACATTTTTGTTTTAAAGTCATCAAGCAAAAAAATTAACTGCAGGACTATACCTGGGTAAGTTTCAAGAAGATCTCTAGCTTCACAGATTCACGGTTTTGTGAAGGATGCTCATTGGTCAAGGAAAACTTGCAAATGAGGATTAGGTCCAAACCTCCTACTCAAATGACTTCTCTGAAACAATTATCAAACTGGAAGGCATTTCTACATGCTCAGTATATCCTTCCTTCATAAAGACAAAACAACTCTTTAGTGGTCTGTATTTAATTATATTTTATTTTTATCTAATGTAGAAATTCTCCTCTCTGTGAGGAGAGGGCTTGGCTGGCCTTGCTCTAACTAACTCACCAGAGGGAAAAGCTGAGCCTTGCCGCCAAGGAGCTGGCATGTCTGGGAAAGCATATTTTAAAAAAGGCAGGAAAAACTCCTCAACCAAACTCTTTCAGAAAGAGGAAAAGAGGACTAAAAAGTAAAAAAAAAAAAAAAAATAGCTGCAAGGTCAGAAGAGAAAGAGGATGAGGAGGAGGCAGTACAGCAGAAGCTGGAGCAGGATTCACACAGCAGCCCACAGCAGGTCTGAGGTGGAGCAGTGTAACTGTGAGAAGCAAAAAGCAGCAGCAGCAAGAACCTGCTGCGGACTAATGCTGGCCCTCTCCATTCTCCTTGTGCCACTTCTGCTGGGAGTAGAGGAGTCTGAGTTCAGCAGAGCTGAGAGGTAGGAAAGCTCATGAGATTTTTTTATCCTGTTTCCATCCCCTGTCCAACAGAGGAGGGAGAATGAGTATTAATATCCTGCTGGGCATTTTGTTGATAGTTAGGGAATAACCACAACAGAACAGGTGAATCAACTGAAGAGGTGGAAACTGGCAAAGAATACAAAACATCCATCTGGTAGTTAGAAATATCTAACTGTGTGCCTTGGGACAAATCTTAGCTGCATTTCCCAAGAGATAGGAAATATTTACATCAGGTTTGTATATTTGTAAAAGCATGAAAATCATATATGCTTATCTTTTAGTTTTTGCTGGTAGCATAACCTCAGAAAGCAAGGTAAGAAAATTCACTGAAATAATAAATTCTTTGAAAATTTAACTCAGTTTGAAGAGAGCAACAACACCCCGTATGCAAGTCGAGAGATAAAAACAGTCACTGAAATATTATATTGGGAACCTGGTTGTACTGAAGCTACTCCTTGCACACGTTGGAGGGTAAATGAACAGGGTCATATACAGCTATTGTTAGAGTGATAAATGCTGTGAGTGAACAGAGCAGAAGGTATTAAATTTCCTTGGAGGACAGAGTGCAGCTTTAGACTAAGGTTGTCAAATTATGATTACATATAAATTACAGTGGCAACAGGGGAAGAACTAAGTCTGCTGAGCTGAGATTAGCAACAAAAAAATCCTATTAAATGTGTACATATGATGAGAATTTAATGACTGCATAAGTCTTCTAAAGTTTCTAAGATATCCCTTACAAATAGCCAGATGATTTTCAGGGTGAGGTTCAGGCAGATTATAAATCTAAGATCAATATAATTCACACCACTTATGATTGCCTAACATTGGTTAGGTGCATTTATACTGAAAATGAAACTTTCATTTGAGTCTCTGGGGAAAAAACTGTGTTATGAATCAAGTCTAAAGTTACATTTAGAGAGACAAGATCTTGCAGCTATATAGTCATGATTTTCTTAGCATGCTGTTCATTCCAGTAATACTAAGAACTAGTTTAATTAAAAAAAAAACACAGGACCAGGTAAGCCTGTGCCTAACTCACATAAACTCTGATGTGTTGGATATTAAACCATAGCACATTCAAAAGAAATACTTCTAGATGTAGTTTCTAATGAAAAGCTCTGTCCAAATTTCTTTTAGAAGGTGACTACTCACATTACAAGAATCATAAATCAGCATACTATTACCAATGCAAAGGGCACTTTCAACTGACTGACAGGTTGTTCTACCCAGGGACAATGACAAAGAGCCACAGAACAGAATTAAGCGGGAGGCAGAAATGGATCTTGATCTAAGGGGTCAAGACATGAACATTTGCAGTACAGTAGGAGTGTATTGTACTTGAAGAAAGCTTTCGACCCTTCTTCTGTACTTGTTAATTTTATCATTAAAAAGAGAAAAGTACTGGTGCCAGGAAACATAAGCAGGACTCCTACAAGCAGAGCCACTCACCTATTTAAAATCAGTGGGTGAGCCATCCTTTTTTCTATTTACCTGATTTTGACTTTTCTGTATTCGTGTGCTAGGAAAGGACTGACTTGGAAAAGAGACCCCAGGGCAACAAAGTCTGGAATAGCAACGCAAGATTTATCAGAAATACAAGTCTTTATGACTTGGTAGATGTTTATATCTACAATGAATTTAAAATTAAATCCTTCTAATAAGAAAATTACCTAAAATATATCTGACCATCTTTCAACATTTGCACACTCACTACATGTCCGTAAAATAAAATTCTTTTTTAAAAAAGGTATGTGGCATCTGTTTTAATACTTTTAGCAAAAATTTGCTTGCCATATATTAAAATATCATGTGTCCTGGTTCCAGCCCAGGCAGGGCCAATTTTTGCAGTAGTCAGTAGCAGCATGGCTGGGACCCAGACATTATTCTCAACAACGTGACACCACCGCTGGTGGTGAGGGAAGGAGTCATTTCTGGTCAAGTAGTGGGAAGTGAACAGTCAGGTTCCAAGGTTTTCAGGGTCCATGTGGTGAGCATTCACTTGTGAATTGTTTGCCTCCCCTATGCACTGTTTTATTAATATTGTTTCTGTTTCTGTTAGCTCTCGACTCATTGCTGTTTCCAGTAAATTGTTTTTGTCTCAACCCATGGTCTTCAGCTTTTGTGCCTTCAATTCTCCTTTCCATCCTACGGCAGGGGGAGAGGGAAAAGGATGGGAGAGCGAGTGAGCAGTACATAATTTGGAGTGCTTCAGTGGGAAAACTAAGTTGGAGAATACCTAAACCACCTCTGGATAAGATAATTCACTGTTATAAACCAGTGAAATTTATTTTTTTTTCCCATTAATTGCAATTTTCTGCAATCTTAGAAAAAATAATTACTAATTCCATGCAGTTGAGTCCTCTTGATAAATACGTTATCATTTTTCATCTCATGTAACTTTCTTCTTACTAATTCCACCAATCAAAAAGATTGAAATTACTGAAGATATTGCCCATCTCTCAGAAATCATTAGCAACAGAACCACTGACATATTGTTGTACTTTTTGTTCAAAATGAAACTAAACTTGAATAAAACAGGAACTTATTACAGTACAAATTTCAGCCTAGGCACAATCCCAGCAAACCTTAAAACAAAAATATGCCATTGAAATTCAGGAAAAAAGGCTTTAATATTTTTAACAGGGTACATGTTCAAATATTCTAAGACAGTATCCCATCATATATTAAAAAACATGGTATAAATATTTTTAATAACAGAAAAGTTTTTCATTTAAGAAAAATCAAGGACTGGATAAAATTCTAGTTCTAGTATAAAAAAACATATTATTACAATTCATTCTGTAGCATTTGGTTTGGTTTTTTTTCATTTTTTAGTTTTGCATTTTCTAGTGACTATGTATTTTTTTCTCATGAGATCCTTTAAAATGGATGTCAAGATGAATCTTTTTACCATTCTTTTCTCTCTCACAAACATCATTATTACCAGCATTCACTGAAATGACACCTGTTATGAATTCTGCCTAGTTGTATACACAATTCCAAATTTGGGTTTATGTTTTGACAGCTGAAAATCCTCAATAGAAAATGTATTTTGGATCACTGCAAAAGTCCTCTCTCATTTGTGCTCTGAAAGTCTCCTACCTTTCCTTTTTCCTTCAGATTAGGAGACTTTTTTATTTTTCGTCATCTCTGTCTGGAATGAAAAGGCAGAGGTTTAGATTTCAAAAGGCCTCCTATTGCAGGCTTTTTGAGATTCAGCCATGAGTATTTTCCTGTTATTCAGTGTGAAATAGTGGTAGACACTAAGTGGGTTCTTTTATATTGTGATTTAAGAGGAAGATTCCAAAAAGGAAAATAGAGAATAATGTAAGGATATAGAATCATACCTGTAGCCTTGACATGAAGAAAAGACTAAGCAGGAAAAAATGGAACTCTGAACAAACAAAAATTACACTCTCAGATATGTTTTTTTCCTTGAAGCCAAGAGACATGCAGTGACCAAAGCTTAGTAAATCTCAGTGCCTATGCTGATTAGACAACAACCATTTTTATTCACACTTCAGGCAGTGCCCATTCTCAGCTCTTTTTGCAAATTATGCATATATACAGGTTTTTGAAAAACGTGATTTCATGCTGCAGTGGCAAGTTTTTTTTGTTGTTGTTCAGGTGTATGACAATAATCTCTGCAAAGTCTGAAAGATCAGAGGAAATAAGAATTAAGCCCTTAACTGGCCTTAAGAAATTAAGGCCAGTCTTCTGTGGCAGAAAACACATGGCTAAGTGCCACAGGTTAAACAGTGAGATTCACATATAAAAACCTGTATTTCCAAACTATTAAGTTACTCCTTCAGAGAAAATAACCCAAGATTTGGCTTTATGTGTCAAACAACAATATTCCTGCAAGGGAATCAATCCTTTCTCTACTACATCTGGTTTGGTCTCACTGAATCTCTGCATAGCCTGTTTCCTCCACTAATATCTGACACTCCCCGCCCAGCCCTGCCTGCCTTACCCACTCCACAGTTGCACGGTGTCACTGATATTTGTTTCAGCCTTCAGATCATGTACTTCTTCACCATGGATCAGTAACACACATCATGCATTGCAAGCGATTTCGTGGCATTTACTGTGTGTTCAAGATATTTCCCAGTTTGTTCTATATAGTTCACTTAGAACCAAGGACACAGTCAATGCAAAAACAGCACAACAATGGCAAAATGTGCACTAATTCGGTACTTAGCGTGCTTTCTGTTTTCAAAGGGAACATTTCCCACAATTTCCTACCAATTTTTCCTGACTTCAACCACCCAGAAGAGAGAAATAAATCTTTCAGATGCAGCCTGTTGGTTCCTTCATTTTGAGACTGAAGGGCAGAGGTGTGAGGGCTCTGTGCAGTCCTTTTATCTTATGCATGTAGGAGAGTACCTCATATGTAGCAGCTTTGGTGTGGGATCAGAAGAAAGGCCTTGGGAATTATTTTGATTCTGTGGCCCCCACTTATATCTGTAAAAGTTTGATCCACAACACATTCACACAGGAAGAGAGTCTGTTTTGTCACACAACTGACTCATAATATCAGGTGTTGGGCTATAGATCATTCTCATGTACCCAGAAAAAGAAGTTAATTCAAGCTTGTCATGTACTGGGACTATTTAATTGTACAGCTGAAATAGAAGCTACCAAATGACACAAAATTGGTTCTAAACCAAATATATAACAAAGGAAATTAGCAGTTTAAGTGAAAGAAAGAGCAAGTTCAACTGGTTTCAGGAATGTTTAAGACTATAACTAGTGACTTTTAGGACATTATAGGACAATTATTATTGTAGATTTGCCTTTAATTGACATCTCTGAGAAAGTTTCAGCATATACCAACTTAATTTGTAATTAAATTTTGTGTTTAAACCAAATCTGGTAGAATTCAGATATTCGTAATTCTTTAAGCAATTTATGATTAATCATAAATATATAATAATTCAGCTCCACAAACCATTAAAGAAATCCATCTGGACATTCATAAAAGGAAAAAAGCCCCCACATCTGAAGAGAAACTGTCAGACCAGACAGGTATGTATTTTTGCACTAGAGGCTTTAATAAAAATAAAGTTTTCCTCACATTTTTAATTCCCTGGAAAGTTGCTAAATGGTACAAGACATCAGCCTACAAAAGATATTTCCCTGACCTTTCTCATTTCATCTCTGAGCCTTGGAACTCGTAGTTGAAACAAAGACAGACTGGGACAAAAAAATAAAAAGACAGAAATGCACACACAGAAATGCACATACAGATATTACTCCACAGATGAGAATATTAGGAATAAACTTACACTGTTCCCCCAGAAATGCTGTTACTTTGATGGCAGAGCTCTTGCTGTGATGGAGGTCTTCGAAATGCTTAAGGTGATTTTATACATCTTTGTAACAGGGACTTGGAGAACGAGAGGCACTGGAAGCTGATGTTAGAGGTAATTCGGCAGGTAACTAGCTGGACTGTGCATGCAGGCACTTGTACTAAAAAGACACAGGTGAAAAAAGGGCCAAACTGTTTCTTTGGGCATCAATATTAGCTTTCACTGGCCTCTGGTTCCAGAAGGTAAAACTGACTTTCCTTGTATTGTTCTGCAAAGGAAAAGTGATTCTGGATGTCAGTACTGACTACTGTAATATTACATATTAGCAACAGGCTATTAAACAGGTTATTAAACAGGTTATTTTGTTATTAAAAACAAATCAAAACAGACTGCTTTGTTAAACAGCTGAAACCATTATTTTTTTAATTAGTCACTAGGCTATGTTCTACCGAAAATGACTTGACAAACCTTATTCAAGCAGTTCATTGAGCAGCTCACAATCACAGTCAAGTGCTTAAAATCAAACATGGTCTTTGTTGAACCAGGGCCTTACCTGAAATCAATTAAATAAGTTCAAAAACAAGTGATTTTTCAGCACCATTCATTAAAATTCCACTTACTGAAAGAGGTTCATTGATAAAGATAGAGGAAAAAAGTCCTGTGGTATAGCAGAAAACAAAAGAATGGCAGGCAGGTGGGTACAGGTTGGGGAAGTATTTATAAAAGAAGGCTTCTGAATGAACTACGTATAAGGCAAACTCAAAACCTCCAAATAATACTTTAAGTTTAATCTTGAATGCATGATTGTCATAGCTACCTGCTATGTCTGAGGAACTTCTCATTGAAAATACTAAATTATAAATGTGCTATTAGATTATTTATATTTATAATGTCCTTTATTTGCAGGAGTCAAATACTTTCAGTCCTTTATTTAATTTCACAATAAAGAAAGGAATAAGGCTGACATTTATGAGCGAGATTGATAATTGATGAGTATGTTGGCAAATGCACAAGGTAATTAGGTTTTGCATAGTACAAACCTGAATTGAGATATATAATTTAGAGGGGATGTTCCGTAGAAAAATGCTTCCATTTTCTGAATAGTCTTTTTTCAGTGGCTATCAATACAATGTGTTATTATTAATTATCATAATATCTAACATTCTTAGTTTTTTGTTATCTTTTAATAATATACTATTATACGTTGCTGCTATACATACCTTTCATTTTCTCACAACCTGCTTTTATATGTTGTCCTGAATTATCTTTTAAAATATTGATATAATGAATGCATCTTTTGTCATTTTAATAATACTAACTACTGAAAACAAAATATTCTCAGATGTTTTGAAATCATATATACTGAAAGTGATGCAGAATGCTCACAGGCAGATCACAGCTACTCCTGTAAATATAGCACCTAGCCTAGTAAAGTTTCTAATTATGGTTAGCACATATGCATTGCACTCAGATACTTAAAAGAGTATAATTTCTCTTAGACAATTTGTTTAATTTTGTTTTTCTGTATATATATTTGGGTAATTAATTTTTCATCTTTAGGCTTTACAAATTATTAAAATGGTATAAAAAGCAGATATCCCATGCTCTGTTCACTTGTCAGATTTTAGGAAAGCAACCCAAAAATCTAAGGTTCAAAGACATCCATTTTTTAAATCCTATTCTTGCACTGTGCTTAGCCAAACCTAATAGAGAAATATTTCATCCCTTCCTATACCTGGGATACATTGTAAATGCTATCTTAGTATTGGAGGGGAAAAAATGACTGATTTACATTTTTCCGTGGGTTTAAATGAGAAAAGTTGTTTTGTCTTGCTGAGGATTTTATAGTTTTTACTTGTCTCTACATAAAGGTGGATTTGAACAAAGCTGCTCATACAATCTCCTTGGAAGGAGAGAAATAGTATTTTACAACCTCGTTGAACTTCAACCAACTGCATTACCTTCCAATCCAAAGATACCCAATATTGCCAGACAGATTCCAGCCTGTCTAGTTCTTATTTATTTACTGTAAAAATGCATATTGAGAACTGGAAGTGAGTTTGGAGAATAAGCAATTTAAGGAGTTCAATAAATTCATTTTGTCCAAGAAATTGAAGCAGTGACAGGACTCTGAACATAAACAGAAAAAGAACACTTCAAACTATAGAAGGAAAACACAGTATAATGACTAAACTTAGAAAAAGGAAGCCTTAGGCACAATGCTTTAAAAAAATATTGAAAAATAAATTAATTTTTGATACTTCTTGAAAAACATGGTAACATATTTATCACTGAATCTTTAAGTCAAAATTAGAAAACTTTACAGTATAAGCATATTTTCAATTACCTCTTGAAATTATTTGGAAATGTAGACATTGTTATAAATGGTCAACATTTATTATTGTAAGTTTCCAGCTGTATTTCAAAAATCACAAGCCAGCTCTGAGGATGTAAGGAGTAAGGCCTGTAAAGGACAGCAAATGGCAGGACAAGGACAGGAGTCCAGGCCAACCTGAGCATTGCTCTTTTGGGAGGAAAATACTGCACCACTCTACTGCTTTCCTCTCTTGCTTTTCTGACTGTTGGATGATTTCATGCTTCCTAAAGGCTTGCTGTCAGTAGTGCATGAGAAGTCTGACTGAAGAGTTCTGCCTAACACTTTAACTGCATTTATTTATCTTATGCTAAAGATTTACTCAGCAACCTACAGTTTAACCTGGAAAAATACAGGCAAGAACCTCCCTCTCCCTGCACTTACTTCACTTTGGATTATAAGCAGGATCTCACTAATTAACAAAATTCTAGAGATGAAATGGAGAACATGATGAAGAATGAGAGACCTGTCCCTGTGGGTTGACATGGCTACCTCACACGGTGGTCAGGAATTTCCAACATCAGATTATTTTCCCAATCAATAATATATCAAGTGTGTTTCTCTTGTCAGACAAATATTGATCCACCTGTATATGATTTTAAAGATCCGTGCCTTCCTACTTCATGGACTGAAATCACAGCATATGCGTTCAAATTTTTTTCTTTTCTCTCATGAACAAAAAATAGATGTCTGAACCCACTGGTAAATCCATTAGTTCTAATCCCTTAATTGCAATACACCTTTATTTTTACATTCCTTTTTGATTAATACCTTAAGAGCTCAGATTAAATGTTGCCTAAACCATATTAATGAGTGCTGATCTCCTAGGGAAACAATGGGGAAAACAGGAAAAGCATCAAGAATCATTCCGGTCATTTTTCATCCATATTCAGTGATGGCCTTGTTGACATCACAATCAATCATTTCATTCTTCAGTGAAAGTATCAATTAAGTCTAGAGGGTATCCCTCATTATACTGCCCTCAGTACATGCACACTTAATCACATATTTATTTGTAACCGTTAGAATGTTTTAGAACATTGAATTTGTATGAAAATGCAGAGATGAAGAGGAGCTACTAAACTCATATGCAGTGGAAATGTAAAAAGTTGTATAATTATATATATCATAACATAAACATATTCAGAAATATATTTTTATTCTTTAATTCACATTTGTACATCACTTTTTATGTCCAGTATATGTATAGATGTTATGAAGCTTTTGTTTAATATACATCTTGGCACTACTTTAACATGTCTTTATTAATTGTTTGGGCTACTACAAAGTTTGCATAGCTTAATTGTCAGGTACCTCAACTTAAAAAGAACCTTTATCATCTTGCAGGAGATTTTCTAGATGCTTCGAGAAGGCAGTCAATTTTTCAGGTGGAAACAAAGACATTCAATTCTATTCCAGTGAAGTTATTTGCTCATAATATAAGGTCTGATTTTTATGACTTCTGCCCTAGAACTACAGTTCTACAGAACTGATTTACAGGAGCAAAAGAGTCATTGATGAATAAATTAAAACATGAGATTTTAAAGGTTAGGAGTTGTCCTGGACCATATACAAGGACAAAGAAGTAATTGGGAAAAAAAAAATAAAAAAAGACAACATCTTAGGTCTCCTTTTTTTCTCATCAGAAGGCATGGGGACCACAGTACTGTGGAATTCATTGTAGCAGAGAAGGACTCTGGTGTTTCTGGATTCAAGAGAACCCACAGAGGGTGCACTCTTTCAGAACTCCCTGCTTCAGCACCCCCTAATTGTTCTGATTAGATTAAATTTAGTCATTCCTTCTATAAGAATATTAAACCCTCATGTAATATTTGCATACTTAAGGATAAGCCAGCTTTGAAGTAATTTTTGAGTGTAGATACTCCTTGAAAACACGTAATTATTTCACACAGGAAAATGTTTTAGATAAAGAAAAAAGACTTCTAGAATTCTACCGAAACAGAATTTCTTCTATTTTTAATTGACTGGATGAAATATATTTTTATGAGGAAGAGAAATCAGGTTAAAATACCCAATGAGCTCTACATAATATTTAATTTAGTTCCTATGAGAATTTTATTTGAAAAATTGTGGACTGAAATTTCAGAAATATGGAAGGAAAATTTGAATATGGATCATGTAAGAGGTTGGCTAAAATAGATTTCCCTTAGAGGATGCATTACCTCTTTCTTGCAGCTGCCTATCTTCTCTTTTTAAAGAATGACAAAATGCCAATTTTCACAGAAAAAACTTTCTATATAAATGTATAAGATTACAGACCTATAGCTGATACTTTTAATAAAGTGAATTATAACACACAAGATTGTCACAGCATTATTTTATCAAATTCATAGTGCATTATCTGCATATGAGTAACTACAGTTAACCTCTAGTGAAGTTCTATTATATCCATTTTGTCCAGAGCTTCACTGTATCACAAAATAATTTAAGGCTAGAAAAATTAACTACAACTATATCATAATTCCATAATCTGATGAACCTACGATAGGACAAAAAAACAATCTTTTTTTGTACAATACAAGTTACTCAATACACCAAAGCTACGAATTAGATAAGCAGTAAATCCAAAGTATACAAAGTTCAGACATGATATGAACCACAATGTCTTTAATTTGTCCTCAAAGATGGTTGTGGAAGCTTATGAAACATTTCACATTTCGAATTTTGCTGGGTTTTGGGTTTTTTCCCTTTTTTCAGGGGTGGATTTGAGTTTATCCAAATTCTACATACAACCTTGATCACACTCACAATATTAAATTTTCTGTCATCAATTACATCTCAAGCCTGTGGCCAAATATAGCCTTTGAATACATATGTACAAGACCTGCTGCCAGCTACCTGAAATCTCAGTAATTATAGAGGTTCTAGTGAAATGCCCCTCTACACTCAAGTTATTTCTTATATAAATAAGAGTAGACACTGTGAACGAATCACTATCAGCACTTGCACAAATTCCAGGTAATCAGATTCATTAAATGTTCTTCATGAGTTATTCAGAGAACATATTGTAATCTTTACATCAATTATAATAAAATTTTCTAGTCATTTTCTTTTCAATGACATAAATTTAGTTCATCAATACCTAGGAAAAATACCAAAAGCATTTGTAAATGCCATTTAATTGATGTTCACAATGAAAGCAAAACCAGAGCTAACCAATGTCATTAAACAACCATCCATGAAAGACAAGCTTGGAATATTGGGAATTCCCTGGATTTAATCAGAAACTTCGAGGGACTTTATAAAATCAGCCGATTAGACTGATAGTCATTACCTTCATAGGTAAGTAACTGCTCTCAGTAAAGTGTCCTAGACGAACTAAATAAAAAAAAAAATTCCATACGCCCAAGTCTTGTTTATACATGGCATGACATTTGCCTAAGAACAAGTTCTGATAGTGAGATATGTTCTGAGAAGCACAGATGTAATGGTCCTAGTTGGGTGAAACAGAACAGAGGCAGTGCTAAAACCAATTGTATAAATTCAAATTTAAGAGAAGTTGGGCAAAGTTTTAGAAATTAAAGCAATTCACTAGGGGAACAGTCTGCGAAGGCAAGGGTTCTTTTCATCATTAGCAACATTGAACTTAAGACAAAACATGCTTCTAAAATGTGTGCTTTATTTCAACATGTTTCTTCAACTTAGGGAGAATACCAGGCAAAATTGTCTTTCTGGAGTGGCATAGACTGCAAGGACCACAACTGCTCCTTCTGGCCTTGAAATCTATTGCCAATGAGTTACAGCATCTCAACTGGAAGCAACTTTTGTGTGGCCTCCTTGAAAAACTAGCTCTCGACATAGCCATACTCACTCCCCAGAGGTATATGTATCAAAAAGATTTGAACTGAATGCAGTGACATCGTGTTCTCAGGGTCAGGCTTTGTCTGTTGGGCACAATCCTCCAGGAGCTAATTGCACAAAGGGATTATGAAAGCACACTCATATTGACGGCAGAAAAAAAATGTTCCCTGCAGTATCTCCAGCTGTCTCTGAGCTTCTCCTTTGTTCTCAGTGGGCACTAAAAGGACCAGTGTCTGTTTCTATAAACTCAGTCACGATGTCTGGAGATATCCTAAGTAAAATTTACAAAGGACATGACGGATTATGATTTATTCCCCCATATTTATTTTCCTAGAAATTGCAACATGAATTTCACTAAATAGATCCTTCAACAAAACACCCTCTAGGAGACTCAGCATCTGCAAAAACTGGCACACATGACAAAACAAATCCCAGCTGAAAATAAAAGAAATCTACTCAGTCAAAGCTTAACTGATGAAACTGAAGCAAAACTGGATTTTCAAGTCATCGATAACCTTTGATATAATTGGATGAATTTGCACAGAAGTCATAGCAATTGCACCTGCTCATACCACATCTCATTTTCTTCAATTGCTCTTCATAGCTGATGTGTTTTTAATTATTCTCTTTCCATAATGCAGCAGGAAGACCCAGTGTTCATTGCTGAGCCAAATACTACACAAACTCAGGAAAGAATGACTATATTTAATATTTGGAGTGCTTCAAGTTGTTGTTTACCAATAATCCTAAATTCTGTTTCCAAAAAGTATATATCTTTCATTCCATTAATAGAACATCACCTCTATCTAATGATGACAGTAATGTTATCAGTATTAGAAACAGTCAGACAATTATTCTCTTTAGCATTCACTTTCCAGTGCATATCATAAATCCCAAGATTCACAAAAACTGGAAAGAAATTAATACATAACAAGAAATTTCTGGTCTACTTTCAGAATCATCATTCATTCCACATTTAGTTATATAGCAAATCTGGCCTCAAAAGCACACAATGAGCATGAAAGAAAATTGTTACCTGTAATAAACTACATTACAAGTTGTGTTAGTATTTACTTTCAACATAAATTTACCAAAACTAACATCCAACAACACAATGATGATCTTATGCCAAAGTACAGTGATTAGTATTGCTTATCAGGATGTGGAAAAGACCTTCAATATCTGTATAAAGACAAGTTTCATTTGTAATACTTAAAAAATTTACTCAGCCTTTTTTTTAACTTTAGGACTTCATTCTTAATCAAGACAGCAGATCAGAAATTTACTAGAAAGCTCTTCAGACTTTTACAGATTGGATTAATGTTCCTAAAGAAGTGTTCCAAGACTGTTTTTCTGATTTCACTATCTTTTTCTTAATCCTCAAGTACTGTCTGATCATCAGAAAATGAAACGAAATGTTCTCAATAATAAGTTTGGGCAATAATATATTTTCTGCTTTAAAACATTCACAGTCCAGATTCTAGAGAGAAAAATATTTTTTTTTTCTTCAGTATGAAATCTGATATATTCAAAATTACAAAAAAATCCTCACTTGTGATGGTCGGTTTATATAAATTCACAAATATAAATTAATTCTATAGCAATTCATATACATTGAAATTCTGCTTCTACAATATTTATAGTAGCAATTCAGTTCAGCCTCTTTTTTGTAGCGAGCATACATAGAGGAGAATTTAGTACTGTCAGAACAAAAGTGATAATTGGATAACAGCTGTTTCTTGCAGTATTTTTCCAGATAAATCAAAAAATAATTTTTGTTTTTCCTATATGGGCAGCACATCTTTTTTCACACAAGAACAGTCTCTTGCTAGAACAGGAATATTTTATAATATATTTGTAATTTTAAGTGCTGGTTTTATGAATTCATGTTTAATTTTGAAACAGGATTGGTTTTGTTCTGAGTCAAGTCATTTAGCTATTAATAATGGCATAAGAGAAAAAGGTCTTACTTTTGTAAACAAAAAGAAAGCACAAATATAATTTTCAAAGTTAAATGGAAAAAAAATTAATTAGGATCTAAAAACAGGAAAAAAAAGAATAGATGCAAATATTTAAAATAAAGGTTGGAACTATGCCAACAAGCACCATGGTCCAGTAAAACCAGTTCAGCTAGTCATAAGTTCCTAAAAAACTTTATGTTTTTTAAGCTTTTTAATAACTAATACTGAAGACAAATGCTTCCACAGTGATCTCTGCTTCCCGGCAAGACTAACTGCTTTACCTAATCTATAGTCTATAGCCTCTTTATACTTCACTTTCATGGTAAATACACCCTTAAACAATATCAAATAGGAAAGGACTGGACAGTGGGCAAAATTCTGATTTGATGTCTATAGGCCCATCTAAAATTAAAGACTTCACTTTTTTTCAGTTACTGTGGCTTCCAAAAAGAGATCTGCTGCTTTTCTGTCAACTGCACCTCAATTCATTACTTATGCCCAAAATATTACATGTTAATATAGCTGCGTGGCTTCACAGCACATATATAACAAATAATATGGCTGAAATTTCTATGGCAATTCACAAGAAAAGATTTCACATGGCACATTTATATCCGCACTGCCAGGTCTGCAAAATCACCAGAGACAACTTACAAGTGATTTACTACCACTGAGCTCAGCCTCCCTTCACTCCTGCTTTGCTCTTCCATGTCCCTCTTGGAAGTACATTTTACTGCAGTAGGTGCCCCTGGATGATGGATCACTGGACACCGAGTATGTATTTATCATTTCCAGCTGATTTTAAAAAATAACTGAATAAAATAAAAACACCATGTCTCCTTGAATTTTCTTTGCTACAGAAAAATACTATTCCATCCTTCAAAAAGTGTATCTATAGAAAGAAATTTTAAGATACATTTACCATGGTGAGAATTCCACCACTTGTCATTTGTGCATCAGAATTTGCTTTTACTGAACCAAAAAGAGCTTACAGCAAGATCAGCGCATTTAACAGGAGCCATATGGAAAGCATTTAGTTACATAGAACAAAAGAAAATAATCAAAAGAATTTTAGGGAGTAAGGTTTATAGGTAAACTAATTTGATTCCTTGAAAATCCTAGCTAGATCAAGATGATTTTTTCCTTGCTCAAATGACAGAAACCTTCATTCTGAAAACAACAACACATTAGGCAGGACTAAATACTAAAGAATATATTATTATTGTTAACCCCATACTATCAAGAAGACTTAAATGGCCGTCTTGATTTCTCTAGCTTTTGTAGCTCACAATCTATTTTCTTCCTGTTGTATTTACATTTTTAAAGAATACAACATGAGTATTTCAGTCCCAAAGAAGAAGGACAGTCTTTTGACCAGAAAGACTATGAAAACTTGCATATCATGATAAGGGCTGTGTAAGGATTCAGCTGAGACTACATCATCAGGCCTTGTGCAGAAGGAGAGCTGGGGACAAAATATCCAGCACAAATCTGATCATTTTCTGTCTGAAAGTCAGAAATTGCTGTTAACTGTGAAGGCAACCAAGCACTGACACAGGCTGCCCATAGAGGCTGTAGTGTCTCAGTCACTGGAGGCATTCAAAAAATGTCTGAATACAGTCCCAGAAAACTGGCTATAGCTGGCCATATTGGTTGGAGGGTTGGGAAAAATGAGTTCCAGGGGTCCATACAGCCTCAACCAGTCCCTGTCCTGTAGTTTTGTGACATCTGTATTCTACTGACAATGACTTTGCCCCTGGATTAGGTGCTGTAAAACTTGGTACCTGTCAAATCTACCTTTCCTGTATTGATAAAGGAACAAAACTATATTAGGAATATAGTTTTGCTGTCACTTTTTATGTGAATTCAATATATTCCTCTTCTATATTCAGTATGTTGTTTTAAATAAGTAAACATGCCATGAATATATCACAGCATAAACACAAGCTGAGGCTCCTTTCAATACCATTCAGTAGCAGAGTTCTCAAATCTTTGCCATATTCCCGGTCCACTAAGCTCAGACACCTGTATATGAGTTAGAGCCTGTTGTGTCCCTCCTATCTAAATCTTGCTTCACAGAAGCACATTAGAAAAGAACTGCTGGCACCTCAGATATGCATATGATGTTATATCAAGCTGAAGGCTTTTTCATGTCTTCAAACTGCCAGCAGAAATATTTACCACCAAGGATAAATCCCATAATAGGCTGCATTGCTTAAAGACCTGCAACAACCATTTACTTATAGTATCAAAAACTTTCCAAGCAGGCTCAGTCAACTATTATTCTGCCCACTAGAAGCACAATCTAGTATTATTTTTCATAAAGAAGTGACATTTAGCAATAATAATATGCACATGAAATTTAATTTTATTTTTACATACATTCTACTGCACAAGAACCCTGTAGTTAACCATTATTATGATACCTGTTGGCCATCTTTTTCCTTTAACTGATGTTCACTAAGCACCTCTCAATGATGTTTCATGGTTTATGGAACATGTCTGAACTTAGCTGAGAAATTATTTCAAAAGTTGGCTTCCACTGGGAATGTCAATGAGGTAAGGACATTTTTGACATATTATCTGCATTGCTGAGCTTTATTTGATTTGCAAGATTAAAAGAGATTGAGTTGAAAAAAGCAGTGAGCTGCACCTTAATGGAACAATGGTCTGACATCAAAGATGTATGTGATTTGAAAGACTGAGTGGCAGCTGCAACAAGGAGATTATAAAATCAGAATCCAGGCTTCAATAGTGCACTCCAAGTCTTGGTTCGGAACACAAACCTGCAGTACAGTTCAGGAATAATTTTAGTACATCAAACATGATTCAGGCTGACTACTTTCTCACTGTCATATTTTTCTGTAATTAGACAATAATCAACATCATACATGACTGTCTGAAATATCCATAAAGAATTATTTTCTTTTCTACATGTGAGAGCTCTATTTTTTAGGCTATTCTTAAACTGACTGTCCTCATCATCTGTGGAATGATTCAGTGAGGTGAGGACAGGAGTGGCAATCCAAACACAATTTTATTTCTTAGGAGATCAAAGCAGAGAGGAGTTACTTGTGTCAATCCCTGATTCCTATACAGGGGATACATAAGCATTTGAACCCAAAATTCTCTACTTCATCTGGTTCCTCAGTAATGTATCTGCTGAAGAATGGAAACGTAAACGCATTTCTTCTTCACCTTTTTGTCTTCCTTTTAAAATAAGTGTCTGACCTGGTTTTGACCCTAAGATGTAGGATAGGTCTGGCAGCTATGAGTTTCTCTGATCTTGAGGTATACTCCTAAATGTTTGCATGACTGGGATAAGGTCAGGGTTTAACACTTCAGCATTTTCCAGTGACCAGTTAACACTTGCTAGCAAATGCCAGTTTCCCTCTTAGGCACTTAGGTCCCCTTATGTGGAGAGCCCTGGCATTTAACTTGGGCTCCTGAATTCAGCTGTATGGTAGCATGACAAAAAGAAATTGAAATGTTCTGTCGTACAAATCCCAAGCAGCAGCTTTTAACTCAGCAACAATGTAAGAAGTATTCTGAAGGTGGTATAAAAGACTAAAGATTTTAAAAGCATTTTGAAGGGCGAATAAGGATGCTCTCATAGTTGGTTTGTGTTGGTTTTGGCAAGATAAGAGGCTTGAGGGAAGGGACTTGGCTACAGACACTCACATTCACCTTCTTTGGTAGCTGTTAGCTTTTCCAGAGGGCTGTTTCCCTTTATAAATGTGTCAGCTCATATTAAGAAAAGAATGCATAATACAGAAGAATAAAAATAATCTTATATATGACAGGATAGAGGATTGGTGCTTATGTTTCATTTGGAACATTGGATCATCCCAGTGATACTGTCATACAAGGACACAGGAAAATAGAAGCTGCTCATTGTGCCTGTAAGAGTTATTTGCATTTTCCTTTCCTCAGTTATCTGCCTAGTTCAAGGAAGATTTTTCAAGCACTCTGGAACTGAAAATGTCTATAAATAGCATTCTCATGGAGTCCAATTATGTATGTTTGAAAATAGTATCTTCTGTACCTTTAAAATCCTGGATGTCCAGAGCCAATGATGGTTTTGAAAATTTGAGTTACATTTAGAGTGAAGAGGTAGGAGGGCAACAGTGCAAAAAAATGCAAAGTCTCTGAAATACCATTTCCAGCACAAAATCATGTGTACTAGTTTTTTTCTCATTTCACTCCTACTGCAATTCAAATGTTTACTGCAACATCCCTATAGTGAAGTGAGCCTGGCTGTGAAGACAAATTTTTAAATTTGAAGCCTTTTGTGTTTATCAGTGGTGTTGATACACACAGAGGTCTGCATGATCAAACAGACGTGACAAGTGACACATTGTTATAAAGATGCCAGAGAAAATTGGATGTAGGTGTCATCCCATTATAATTCTTCTGTACACACTATTGCTTTACTGAAAATGCTTACTGTACTGAATAAAGAGCATTTCTTTTTTTTCGGTAAGGAATGATTCCAAACACAGAGCTTTTATAACAGCTAATTTATCAAAAATCTTGTCTCATAAGCAAATAAGAACCAATATTTCAAAATATTAAAAGCCTAGAAAATAAATTCAGAAGGTAATATAATAGAAATAGGTACATGTAATTTTTAGAGAAGAAAAATGAATTTTCACTTCATTACTATGCACGTTTCATTCCCTGTGGCCTAGTCTTGGCATATCCAAGACTCAGTCAGGAGCTCCATAAAGATATTAATGAATCAAACTAAGGTTAGTTAAACTTCTTGACTTGACAATCTTAAAGTTATTCAATTCATTGTGTATTTGTGCACTATCAAATTCCCCTCAGAGGCAAAATCCTGCATATAAGATAATAATCTCTTCCTAAGCTAAGCAGCATAAATCATCACAAATTTTTGTTGTTTTCATTTTTTTAATATGAAATTTATTATGAATACTCTGAGTAATTAAAGACTGATGAAAGTACAGTAACCATTTACAAATTGTTTTAATAGTCATTTAATGCCTAGAGTAGTCCACAGTGTTTAAAATGACAATAAATCTGGAAAAACCATGGCATTTTTATCACCCGAATGCTCAAAAATACATTCTTAGCCCAAACTATGGGCATTACTTCTTCTGGATTCAAAACTCTGATATAAATATACAGAACATGCAATAATTCACAATTAAATAATTATGTTGTAAAATATTATATATTATTAAAATTATATATTGTATATTATTAAATATTATCTATTGGTGCATTATAATATTATAAGATACTATCTGTAGTGTCAAAATAAGTGTCTCACTATCAGTCAGAAACAATATTACTTGGAATAATTCTCTTTTTGGAAAATACTTCCCACAAAAAAAATTAAAGCTAAATATTAAATCAAATATATAAATTCCTCTATATTTTTTTGCTTTTGACAAAATAATTCTTTTATAACGAAAGCTACTGTGAAAATATTTGAGTCAAAATTAGAAAACAGGTATGAATGAAGAAAAGGGCTCTACAAATTGCAATTACTGCAGATGTTGAACCTAATGAAGCTGTAAAAAAGATAATGAATATCACAACTATTATTGCTGACCCAGCATTTTTGCTTCCAAGACTCCTGACCTTATTCCAAATGCTGAGCATTCCTCCATCTGCTACACACAGTGATAAGATCACTGTCATCACAAGAATTAGATCAAGGGTCGCTCCCATGTGTCTGCACTCCAAAGAGTCTCATACTTTATCATTAGGGGCAACAGGATGCAGAATATTATAAACTGCCTGTGAAGTACCCAAGAGCATGTGTTTTTAGATTGTAGATAATACATCATCAAATGTTTCCACCTGTATTTTTATTTAGTACAAATTCACTGATATAGTTTATCTTCATCTTAATAATTTTTTAAAGCTCTTTATTAAAAATTGTGCTGTGCTGTGCTATGCTGTGTTACTCATGTCTTGAGTCACTTAGCATTGCAAAATTTCCTTAAAATTTCTGTTCCCTGAGAATTTCAGTCTTTTAGAAAAATATCAACTCATATAAACATTCATTTCTCTCTCATAAACCAAACTTTTCTTGGATTACCTGTCAATATTCCAATATGAATATAAAGAGGACTGTCTGTTAACCCACGAGTATAATGCTGCCTCAAAAGTCGAAATTTGTATAATTTTTTTTACATAAGTAGTGTAGTGTGATGCTGTCTTTTTATTTCCCATTAAAATTTTTAAATCATCAAATATTTTGACAAAATATTACCACATTTTGGCTGAAGTTGGAATGAGTACATTCTCAATTCTTAAACCCTTAATATGCCCCCTCTGACAGACCAGTGATTGCTGGGTCATACAATGCTTGCAAAGTGCTTTTGCAGTTTGGCCATGAGAGCAGACTACTTTTCTGGAAAGGACTGGGAATTTACAGGTATAAGTGTTGAGCAAGTATCTGATACCTTACAATGACAAATATTAAATATTTTATTTTTATATGCTTACGTAAAGAATTAAGAACCACAAAAAAAGATTTCACTATGTTAACCATGAAAAATCTCACTTATTCATATGAATATAACGAGCCTTGAAAGAGATCCAGAGATGTGTTCTATCCTAGCAAGGAATAGAAAACGTTCAGGGAAACTGTAGCAGATACTTCCTGTGTTATAATGTAAAATGCAACTATGACTAATGAGGGATTTATGTCACTTTTCCATCAAATATATTATGATAAACTTATTTTATTGATATATACATATGCATAAATCAGTCATACTAAAACTCATGTTTCAGTGCTTAACTAGGTTTCAAAGTTGTAAAAATTTAAGTATTTCAACTGTACACCAATAATTCTAACGTACAATGGATAAATATGACTTTTCTATCCTGTATCCTTTTTGTTTGTAAATATTTTATTAACTGCATAATCTTAGAAAAACTAGGCTAATATGAATGCACTGAAAAAGACGAAGGAATAAATCTGAAACTGGCATTGACAAATATAACAATCGAAAGCACTAAACCTTACATAAATATCTTCTGTAATAAAACAATTTAACTAGGAAAATAATGGTCTCCTTTGTTATAAATAGAAGTACACATTTAATTTTCCACACTAATCTATTCTTCTCAAGTTGCTCTCATGTGAAAGACACATGAAATTCTAGTGGTATACAATATGCATCTGTTTGTAGTGCAGCCTGCTTTCAGGTGCTCAGAAAGCATTTGCTGCACAAATTGGTATATCCAAAAGTCAAAAGAATAAAAATTTGGTGCCTTTCTTCTGATGATAGCATGCTTTATTATTGGCATTTTGACACCAACATCTCACAAGTTCTTCCAAAAGCTACAAAAGCATTGGCATCTGAAAGTCTTGGTATCTTAATGTGATCCTAAATTAGTGCCTGTGGACAGTAGGAAATCCAGATCACTGGTGGATGGGCTTAGTAAGTACAGGACAAAACTGCTAGCTTTTCTTGTAATCTCACATTTAGTATCCAAGATATATATCTGGAATCATGCAGGTAAGCCTTTTCAATCACCTTGTTTATTCACAGCAGTACATAGTATTTGGAGGGTTTTAACTAATAAAAACCGAACAATTAGCATAATAATTTCTCTGGTCATCATGACTCAAGGAAAAAAATCAATAAATAGAGAGGTTGTGTAAAGTGAATCATAACCAAAGACACAGGGGAAAAAAATTAAAATTGAAACATTTTTCCTCTAGAAATGACAAGCAGAATAATGTCTAAATGAAATTAATAGTTCAGAGAAATTAGATGGGGTTTTGCTAAGTACCCTTTTTCATGAAAGAAGAACACAAGGGAATTGTACAAAATTGAAAGGCTGAAACATCAATCTGGTAACAGAAAAGCATTTTCACCCAACAGCAATTAAACTATGGAGTCTCCCACTGCAAGTTATCACTGATGTTAATAAAACAGCCAGGTTTCAGAGGAGGATCAAACCTGTAAAAACATTATAATAATGATATCAGTAACAGTAGAATAAAAATCTAATCAGAAATTCTGCTAGATATGTTCTCAAACACCAGAGCTCAAAGTGTCCTTCATGAAAATGTCCAACCTTTTATATCTGTAGTTACAAGCTAAATTTCAGCTGTAAGATCTTCTCAAAGATCACAGGCTCTCTCTAATCTTTTAAAGTTCATACATAAGCCTTCCCCCTGTCATCTGGATAGAGTAGCTACAGCTTAGCCTCTATGTACCAGTCTGTTTGCTGGGATAAGAGGAAGTGCTAGGGAGAAAATATTTTTTCCAATATCTACTGTCATCTTTTGTTTTCTCTCATTTTTTTTAAACAGGCGGTACTGTCCACTTCCAGAAACAGGTTAATAGATATCCATTCTGAATCTGTGTGGCAAATTCAACATCTGCATCTGTCAGAATCTGGCAAACCTTCTGCTCTCTCTGTCCAGATAGAAATAAATATAGACAAGGTTTCTGTAAGCATGTTGCTGGTTTCCCACATTTTAAGCAGTCCTAAAGCTGCATTTTGACAGCAGGAACATAGCCACTGTCCTGATATACTTGCTTCAGTTAATGTCAAAATCCTCAATGCAAAAACACAGCAAGGGCCCTGTCCTATAAATGCATAAAACTCAATGCTCTGTTGCTATTTGTGATTTAAGTACCATTCATGTCTTGTTTTTGAAAGAAATGTGTAGCAGGAGAAATTCACGTGAGAAAATAAAAACACTTATGCAGAGGAGGAAAGACTCAATAATAGCAAAATTCTTTCTTTACATAGGATTTATTAATATTTTCCTGTTGGTAGCATTCTAATTTAGACATCTCATTAAACAAGTGCCAAAGTATTTAATAAATTAACTGATGATAACAAATTAACAGCTTATTCATGATCAGAGTAGTTTTGACCACACAATTATCTCAAGTTCCCCAAGGCTCTCACTGTAGTATAACCTCATACCTGGTAAACCAAGCAGTACATAAAGAATTTTTAATTATAGTTATATTACATATATTACATTTTTTCCTCTTTGAGGATCATGCTGAAAGGTTGAGGACTTCATATAATGGCTTCTAGAAGCAATATTGACTCAACTATAAGCCATAATAACATAATTATTATTCTCTATAAAGGATGCAATTCTTCCATTTTCTTTTTTTTAAAACCACAATAATGTGTTAAATCTATAGCAAATCTACCTTATTGAGACTGTTCCATAGATACAATAGCATGTTTCATCAGAGCTACTCTGAAACCTGCACAACTGAAAGAGAATAATAAACTGTCAGTGTACATTTGAGATGATGAAAGAATCTTTTGCAATCTTATAAATGTCCTCAGACATTCTTTTTACTGAAGTACCCTTTTGAGCAACAGCTTCACATGCATCTCCTCTGAGTAACCACTTTGCACACACCTACAGTTCATCCTGTTGCAGCATAGATGAGCCCTAACTAATGCCAGAAATTAAGGTATCTGGACTTTTCTCTATTTCATATTTGATATAAACTTTATCGTGACAAGTCCATTGTAAGATACAAAGCATATGTCTGTAAGACAAGTCGCAAAAGCCGTGTTTATCACCTCTTAGAGCATATCTCTACTGAAAAGGATCATGATCACAATGATGATCAACATTGTAATGTGAACAGATTGTGTAAGATCGGAAGAGC
>JAWWMU010000153.1:69989983-70064069 GCA_035048155.1 Cinnycerthia olivascens | reverse complement strand
AAGTTTATCAGTGGACTCAATGGCCCGTTAGCAGAAGACCTATCCCTGGAGGTAGGATGGGTCGTGGATGCGATAAGGAAACTGTTCTTGATGGTTTCTTATTAGCTGGCTTATCAACAGAAGATAACATCACTACCCCCCATCCCAGTTCCAACAGATGGCAATAGAATAACACACACTTGATTATATTTTGCACTGCAACACATGACACCTACATTTCCCAGTTTCTTTACATTTTATCTATTTTTATTTTTAAATTGTGTCTGAATACTAAAAAGCTTCCTTCATCTCTGTTCCTTACTCAATTCTCATTCCAACAATTCACATCAGATGTCAAAAGAATATGACCTGCATATTAGATGTAAGATACTGAAAGAAGACACTGAGATTATTTTTTTTAATGAGTAATATCATAGCAGTATTATACAGTATTCTCAAATTACTTTGGTCTTCAACACCATAGATCACATTTACAGACAAAAAGGTTAATTAGAACTTCCATAAACTACCTAAATATTCTGTAAATAAACTCCTTTCCATAATGCTCACCATAGACATATTCCAAATACAATCCACTGAGCTCTCTCATCAAGATTCTTTTATGATGCTGTAATGAAACCTGCTATTCATGCATTTTCTTTTCAGATTTACATTCATTTTCTGTACTAATAAAACACCAACATATAAACTAGGTCTTGCTTTCTCAAGGACCACTCTTTGATGAAAAAGTTGGCAATCTTTTGAGGCAGCATGCCAGCCTGCATTTTCCTCTCTTGACTTGCACATCAAAGAGGCCAGAGTAATATCAGTGAGGACCAAAAGACACGGCCTCTCAGAAACCACAGGTGTCTTATCAGCAAGTGCATCAGCCTTTCTGAAAGGCACAGATAGCAGGAAATGAGCATCTCAGCATGTTGCTGCCTTTCACTGCCTCCTTGCCCAAGATGCTGTGACTTTCTTAGCCCTTTAGCTAAAATCCTAAATCAGCCTTTTAAGCAGGCTTTTGCTCTTCTTTAATAAGTTATTGATCCCCAATTGAGTATTATAAATTGTTGCATTTGATGAAAAGTTAGACACACTACAATAGGAGCAGTCGCCTCAGTTACAACCTTTTCCACAGAATGAATAAACCCTTTCTAGCTCTACAATCTAGTGGAAACTCCTCTCCAGAATTTCATATGAATGAGACACATTTCATAAAAGTTATGAGAACAGATTAAGACAACCAAACCCTGATCACATATATGGAGGTAGAAATAGACACTTCAAATAATAAGGAATTGTTTGCCACAATATGGTTCTCAGCCATTGTCATTGAGAAAATGCTGAAACAGTAAAACAGCATGAAAATTTTATCATACTATGTTAGTTATTTCCCATTATGTATTTTTAGGAACTGTCATATTACCCTAGAGTCCAGCACAATCATGGATCTCCATTAACTTAGCAGAAGGGCTTTCTCCTCTCCCTGACATAACTGCTAAACTACACAGTACTACTCTTTCCTTCTGTCAGAATACAACTCCATCAGATTAACCATCTGGCCTGAAATACTTTCCTTTCCTGTTCAAAACCTGTTCCATATTCTACCCAGAAGGGTTTTTGACACAAAAGGGCTATTCAGGCCTTGACATTTATCTGGCAGAGTAGACTTCTATCCAACTGCAGATAGACTCACAGCTGTGATGGTGTTCTGCAGTGAGTAATTTTCTATCCACAAGAGAAACTATTTAATAAGAAGAACTTGTTTTCTGATTCAGAAGGAAGGCTATATCCCACAAATTCAAGGGCATACCATAAGTGTGGTTCTTCTTGTTATTTTTAAATCAATGCCAGCTAATCTCAGTTTGTATTGGATCAGTTTAAATAATTGTTTATAATATATACAACATATTTCAGGGAAAGAAATAAGTTAACAATCATGGAGTCTTCCTGATCTAGATTACCAATACAGACATTAGCTATAACTGAGCAGACCATAATATTACTGCACCATTTTAAGCAAAATAAAGATCTGATTTGTAATAAAAGCTACTGAACTCCAAACAAACCATGAGATCTTTGAATGAAGGTGGACAAAACTCTATGTATACTTATACTATGTACAGCTCTTGCTATATAAGCAAGATAATCCTCTCCTTTCTTTCATTGATTTAATTAATTCAATCATCCACCAAAAAAAAGTGAGGGAATGTTGCTAAAAGCAACATGAGTGTGGACATTCCCATTATGGAAAGTTTATTCATTGCATATAGCATTGTGCAAATTCTTCTTTGAAAGTCTGTTTGAAATTCTGGATGAAAGAAAACAAATGTTTTCTAATTTGTTTTTACGGTAATTATGCAACATATTTCCCTACTCTTTTTCACTGTATTCAAGAATATTAGACAACTTTTACTTCAAGTCAACTTTACTTGCTAGTTTTTCCAGAGCAAATAACCAAGCACCTTTCAATAAACACTATTTTAGCTCAAATGCAAGGGAATCTGAATCACAAATTGTAGTCAGTACATCCCTTAACAATCGTTGCTTGCCTTCTTCAAAGATTGTATCAAAACAGGAGATAACTAATTGGAAATCCAGTTATTGCTGAGCTCCATGAGGAGCTAGGGGAGAGCTGCTATAATGTCAAGAATCCAAGTAACATCCAGAGTTGAAGCAAATAGATCTATTTTTAGGAAGTAAAGCCACAGTTGTTGTCTGGAGCTTGCTGAGATCAAGAGTACAGACAGAATAGTTTGAGCACCGGGCCGCCAAGCCACAGGTGTGCCTTCAATAGTTATAGTCAGTGGAAGCTGTGAGTGCAAACTATTAAGAGACAGAGTGCAACAGACCTGCAGTAACACCATAAACTTGCTTCTCGTTGCTGGTGTTGGTTTGATTAGAAATGATTCAAAGATTACCTGTGGCAGATCACCGGATCTCAGGAGATCCGTGTTCTAGCTTTGACTTCTTCACTGAGATAATCCCCTGTAATAATAAAGCAATGCGATTATGCGCAAGAACCAGACACCATCAGAGCCTTTGTAACCTGTGCATTTGCCTGCAGAGAGAATGTTTTGGGGAAGCAGACAGAGTTTACTCATCTCTGTTGGCTTAGGGGCAGCACACTGTAACAAAAATACAGGATGGGTTGTAAATGTCCAGTGTTGCTTCTCTGTTCAGGTGGTTAGTTCTAGCCAACGTAATTCTTGGGTTGGTGTCTTTCCTCTCATCCTTTTTAGGGAGAAAATAATCTCTAGATATATATCTGACCAAAATTCTGAAATCCACAAAAATTAGGATTTGGAAACACATAATAGCTTCAGGACCTACTATTTTTCATTTTCTTCTTTTATTTTCCTACTACATATTCATTCAAGCAGACACTATTAACAGGAAGGAGACTGTACATACTAAAATGCATAGTGACAATCTCAAAATTACTGTTAGTAACCTAGAAAAAAAGAGATTTTTGTTTTCAGTTCATCTTATAATTGCTAACATAAGGATTTTTATATCTTTTAGAGCTATGAACCTTTAGATTTGTTACACTTTTTCCTATTAAGTGTACACCTTTTCTTATGTTTTATTTCATTACAGATTTCTTTCTGTTTCTAAGACCAAAGTGTTCTCCCTTTCTACCATTATTCGTCTTTTGGCAGGCTATGAATTCTTTTATTTCCACTCAATTAGTCTGTGGGGTTCTTTTCTTACAACACTGTGGTGGTTTGACCTTGGCTGAGCACCAGGTACCCACCAAGCAACTCTATCACTCCCCTCCTCAGCAGGACAAGGAAGGGGGAAAATAAAATTGAGAAAAATCTCATGTGCCAAGATAAAGGCAGCTTAATAAAGCAAAAGCAAAGGCTGCAAACAAAGGGGAAAAAATATTTATTCTCTACTTCCCATCAACAGGTGTTGGTAAAACCACTTCCTATGAAGTAGGAACCACATCATGGTCTTTGTTCCAACTTTCTTATGGAATTGTGAGGAATTTTTCAATTAACTCAAAAGTCTATCATTTGGGACCTAGAGATGGGGAGGGTTGGTTTTCCTAAAGGAATGCTTGTTCGTGATAGTTGCAAATTGTAAGCGATTCTACATCATGGCACAGAATTAAGAATTGGTGTGAGGGAACATAGCATTTGTTCGGTTGTTTGTTTTTAATTCATGGAATTAATTGGCAACTTACTCTCCACACTGCCTCTGGTCACAGGCTTTTATGAATCTCACCTACTGCTTCCTTTTTGAGCTTTAGGCTGCATTACAAAGCTCTTATCCTTTTGTGTGGTACCGGTGGTTGCACCATCATCTTTAGTGTGGCTTTGTTCACACAAATAGTATTTTGCTACTGATATTGTGAAGTTGCTAGGAAGTAAGTGAGTTCAAATTCACAAGCTCAGACAGGGAAATCAACAGGGGAAAGACAAAAGGCACCTGCCATCATTCTAACGGGTGTGCAGCAAAGTAATCTGAAGCTGAGTGTCTGTATGATTTTGATGGTTGTGTTTACTATAGAGTACTCCAACGTCTAGGACTTGTGTGAAACTGACAATTCTCCCTGCCTGAGTAATCTCTGACTAGTGCAATAGGATATATTTTGTTTGTGTTCTTGTTATTTGTCATCAAAATAGCATATATTCTCTTATATGATTCATATTCATAAGAAAAGAGGCAATAAAATCATTAAGATGAGGTTGTGGGCCATTTCCAGAAGTGGGGTACATTATACATGAAAATAGGAGCAAAATTCTAAATTGAGAGCTTCTATAACTCATGCACTAGAAAGCAGAGGTTCTAGTGCAGCAAGAGAAGCTGCAGAAAACTTGTGTGATAGAGCAATGCACTTTGTACAAGCGATGCCATGATAGCTGCGTGGAATTTCAACAAAGCATACATACATCAACACTTTCAATATGTACATCCTTTCCAAGGAACAGAAATATAATTATGTCAAGCATTAATCTACATTTTATTAAATAATCTGAGCATTTTATTAAAACTAAGCTGCTGAAATAAAATAATCAATGAAATCTTTTCCTTTTCCCAGAAGTAGTATTGAAAGGATTCCTACTATAGGGCATCCTGAAGGTCATTTCCTGAAGGAGAGCTAAAACCTGGCAGGGGTTGTGACTGTCATAAGTGCCTAATCATTTGAGATCAGACCAAATCACCCTGGTTTCTATTGATAGAATCCTCCATGGCTGCATGCAGGCCAGCACAGTCCCAGCTGCTTCCTACACTCTCCATTGCAGGTTCAGCATCTCCTACTTTACATTAAAAGGCACTATTTTTAGGTAGGCAATCAAATGCTCTTTGCACTTGTTTTAAGGAAAGGTATTCAATAGCAATGCAGGTGATCTGAAAAGTGAGCTGAATACTTAATACAGTCTGAGCCTTTCATCATGTCTACCAGCTGAAATACTACAGTTACAAGAAAAGACCTGGTACCTCTTGGTTTTTTTCTCCCCTTTCTGCAGACAGACAAAAATTAAGGAAATAAACCACAAACCACTTAGGAAAGTGACAGTATGATTTATAAATTTAGGGGGCAAGGGAAAAGCATTCAGAAATACAATATACAGCTTTTTCCAGTGGGTACGCTGTTTAAAACATGCCTGTGCCATATGGAACATAGATGATTTATAACCAGGGGACTTCAAGCTTCCAAAATGTATAAAACTATTCCCAGAATATGTACGAAGAAAAATAATTTACATACAGAAAAGCATACCCTATGCTAATTTCTCCTGTTTGAATGGATAAATAAAAGAAATAATCCATAACTTACAGGGTCAACTGTTTGTTTCTTTGTTCTTAACAATGCACTTTACCACAACAAATTATCCTTATTTGCTCATTCCCTATTTGTTTGTTTTTCTTTAAGGCTAGCCTGCAAGTCTGGAAGATGTCAAGAGGTATTAGCAGAGAGTCAGAGGTCCCGGGCTGCTGCTGGCTGGAGCTGACAGCCTCAGCCAGGCGGGCGCAGACGGATGCAGGGTGGCGTGAAGAGCCACTCCCTCAGCACCACTGGGCACATCTGCACTGCACACAAAGCGAGCGCGCTGCAAAGACCCAGAATAACAAAGACCAGAATACACGAAACAGAAACAGCTGGGCGTGTTTTTTCCCAAAGTAAGGTGGTGTGGGTTTAGCCTCGGTGGGCAGCCTGGCCCCACACTCACTCGGCTCACCCACTTCACCTGCTGATGTCATTTGGTGTGGGACATCCCTCTGGTCAGTTGAGGTCAGCTGTCCTGGCTATGTCCCCTCCCAAACCCTTCTGTAGTAGCAGGATGGGGTGTGAGAAACAGACAAGCACTGCTTAGTAGTAACAAAAAATTCATGAGTTATCAACACTGTTTCCAGCACAAATGCAAACCATAAATCCACACCAGCTACTGCAAAGAAAATTAACTCTATCTCAGCCAAACCCAGTACTGAATGGTAGTCTCATAACATATAATTGTCAGAAAAGAAAATACTTATTAAGGGCAGAATAACAGCAGAAGGAGAAACGCAAAACAAAGTTCCTTTACAGTTCTCTCTGTGGCAGTGAAAACAAATCTTTCTGTTCTACCCATTACAGTTAACTAGATGGATTTTGTAGGACAGAACAAGTCAAGGGGAATAGTTTTTCTGAAACTGAGATATGTTGACCCTCACCCTATTCCCTCTTATACAGACACATAGACACATAATTTGAGCTTGGCCCCTGCAGATCTGTACAAGGGAAGATCTGCTCACTAGGGCAAACATTATAGACCAGGACTGCTCATCAAAAAAAAGATGACTTCTACCACCTTGCACAGTGCTAAACCATGTCATTATCAGACACTACCAGTACTATAGTTCTGAACATTATTTCTGTTAAATGTGGTGGAAGGTTATTGATATGGCAGCTATTAACATTTGTGGCAATATGATTATTACCATGTTAAGCATTTTGTGTTTATTATGCTTAGAAATACTCCTTGAATGACTGTTAAAATTAGGGAGGGAAACTGGGGAGAGTGAGGGAAGTTTAGGGCCAGAAAAAAGAATTACATGAGCACTAGCAACATTTTAAGAGAGTCTACCATTCTTGCACTTCAGGATTATTTATTAGTGTCAGTGAGCCTTGTTCTTTTTGTGGGCTATCATCACAAATGCAACTGCAGTCTTGGCTTATTTTAAATACCTAAGAGAATCTAATTTCTATGATTAGACTGAATTAAATAGTCAAACTAAATCCTCTTTTGATATAAATTAAGGACTCCATGTTTAGACTTCAAACTTCTACATTGTTATTTGAAAAAAAGATGTATAAAATATTACTGTGGCAAGCCCTGCTCACCGAGTACTTAGGACCACTGATTTCTACACAGAGCCCCAGAGTTAAAGCGAATATTTCTTATGACCTCTTCCAACTCCTTCTTTTCGAATTTTCTTACAGAAAAGAAACCTGAGATAGATCAAGCCTTTAGAACACAGCTTTAAGTCTTTAATATTCTGTCTTACATTTGCACTAACTATTTTGATTGCCTTTCCTGGATGATTGATGCACAGGATTTTATGTGCTGTTGAATGCCACCTGTTGTATAATCATTTTAATTATTGAGTTGCATCATTGTACCAGCACACAGCATCTTCACCTTATTTTAAAATGGCAGATCTATTTATAATTCTGTATGATGATCTTTCCTTGCCATTAGCATCCTAGCTGTCATAATATAAATCCAGAGACGCTTATTTAGGAGCTAGAGCAGGTCTTCTCTTTTTCTTTATGTACTCTGTGAGGTGTGAAGCAGAAAATAGATTACTTCAGGGCAATTTTGGGATTTAAGGTAACACATCTTAAAGTGTGGCTGGATAAAATTAAGTGTCTTCAGGGTTTTTTTAATCACTGTTATGACTAAAATGTGGGGTTAGTTGCAGAGAGAACAGTTTTGTTTTCTTTAAATGTGAGATCAAAGCAAACTATAAAACTAGGGAAGTAATTTCATACATTTCATTCGACAATATAAATTCAATCCTTAGATCACAACAAGCAGCTGTGAATTTAATGTACATGCTTATGGCTATGGCTGTGATAAAGCCTTTGAAGAAAATCCCTTCTGTAAGCACATCAGTTGAGGAACACAGAATATATATTCCACACCACTAGCCTCATTGATTTTTCTTTAACATGATACTGTTTCATGTTTATCTACAAAAACCTTTATAAACATATTTTTTAAGATGCCACTCATGGTCAGTCTAATGACTTAAAGGTTCAAAATAAGTATTGCTCAGGATATGCAATTAAGCCGTTATCAGTAAATCACTGATATGAATACTACATTTTTTAGACAAATTAACAAGCCTCACAAATAATCTTTCTCTTTCTAGTGTAGTATCTTGGATATTCAGCTGTTCATCTGTCAAAGCAAATCCCTCTTCACAGTAACCTGAATACCATGGGCAGGTATATGTAATACAAAAAAAACTCAATAAGAAATAGAAAGTTATGGAGCATATCCCACTGTGGTATCTGCGCATTATTTTAATGGAAGTTTTACAGGAATGAATGAATAAATAAAATAATACTCCATTCTCTCATTTCTTACTGTGCCCTTGACTATTTAGGTTAGACTGCAGTCAGACAGAAGTAAAGAATGCTCCACATTTCCACATATATTGAAATGGAAAAGCTTCCTGAAAACTGAAATTAAAATCCTCAGCTCAGTTGTCTATTTTGTTGTTTTGTATGACACCAGAACAAGATGTAATTTCTTCATCTACTCTTTTACTGTATCATAGATTCACAGTATCAGCCCTCACTTTATCTCTGAACTAAAATAATATATGCAGCTTTTATGTTGTGACATTAAAATAGGCTTTCCCATGACTGCTACTATTTTATAGTAAAATTTTATTTCCAGATGTAAAACTCTGGAAGTGACCTAAATCTACAACATAAATCTATGAGTAAGGCACAGGGTAGCTAAGCGGAAACAAAAAGCAATTGAACAATAGAATGAAAAAGAGTATTAGCCTTATGTCTTCATATTACTCAAGACCTAAACTCAAATTCAGCCTAGGATCATAAAAGAAAATTAGCTTGATCTTCTCATTTTGGCATCCATTTGTGGAAATCACAGTACTTCAATGGAGTTAACAGTCCCTGATCAAGAGAAACATGAAACTGAAAGTCCCTGAGTGTTCAAAGCAAGCAGATGGAAGTTGTTCTGGGATAAATTGCCTTTGGCTATTCCCTTCCTTGGGACCATATCTGACACAAGCCAGTGAAACCCATCTTTATTTTAGCGAGAGAGTAATAGACCAGATAAGTCTCAGGATGATAATTGGCATAAAATTTATTAGCAGAACAGACCTGGCATTGACCATGAAATGACAATAGTGCCTCAAGAATATTGAAGAACTGAACACACTTATTCTTCAATACTAAATTCAGTTTAGGATTTTTAAGGACAGAAAATTCCAGTTTCTTCTCATTTGGAAAATGTCTTTAAACCTTATGGAATGATTCAAATTAAATGGATCAACTGTCTTGATTTGTGAGTTTGAGAGTAGCAGGTTGACTGTATTATGCAGTGAAGTCCATTTAAATTTATTTATAAAATTTTATTCAGTATAGGCATCCATAGGGAATCAAGAAAATAGACATTTCAATATGGAAAGCCCCTACAAGAAGTGAAACAGAAACCAAAGGACCCCAGCCTCATTCAGTTCAGCAAATCATTTTCCCTTCTGGCCCAGAATGCATTGACCTCCCTGAATCATTTTACTTGTGTAACAAAAAGTAATGGAATGTGAATTTGGGAAAGGAAGAGGTGCATAATCACATAAATAATGCTACCTCCATTTTCCCATTACTATAATTGAATTTCCTCTTATCTTTTATTTATATACTCTAGTGTAAGATCCTATCTTGCATCACCATTTGCTGGGGCTCTTCCTTGAAAAGGTTTAGGGAAGTATCCAATCATTTACCAACAGCAAACTACGAAGCCAGCTATTTATACATCTTATTCATGCCAAATGGGGCTTTAATTTCTAGATCTCAGTATTTTGAAAATGCAGCTACAAAAGCACTCATTATAAATAGTTCAATGTTATTTCAGAAGAATTTTTAGGAAGTATGTTCCAAATAATAAAGTGGTAGTGCTATACCTTAAATAAGACGTTAACAATAGGCCTGAATTTGAAAATAACTTTGTGAGGATAAAGAGAACTAGGAAACAAAATTCATCCAAAAAATTGTATTTTAGACATTACTCATAAAAAAGATGAAACTGGAATACCACCAGTTTAAAAAAAATACATTCCACTCTAACTAGAAAAGGCTTGTTGTTTCTGTTTTAACCTTGTACTTTACAGGAGGTATGAAGCATATGAAGCAGAAAGATCACTATAGAATCGTGCAGTCTCAGAATCAGAGAATAGTTTGGGTTGGAATGGACCTTTAAAGGTCATCTAGTCCATTTATATGAGAAGAGACACATTCAAGTAAATCAGGTTGATCAGAATCCCATCTGACCAACCTTGAAGGTTTCCAGGGATGGGGCATCTACCACCTCCCTGGGCAGCCTGTTCCTTTGTTTCACCATTCTCATCATTAAAAAAAATTATTCTTTATATCTAATTCTAATTTATCCTCTTTTAGTTTAAAACCATTGGCCCTTGTCCTATCACAACAGGCCCTACTGAAAAGTCTGTCATCATGGTTCTTATAAACCCCTTTAGGTTTTGAAAGATACCACAAAGAACACCCCAAAATCTTCTCTTTTTATGCTGGAAAAACCCAGCCTTTCGTCACAGGAGAGGTGCTCCATCCCTCCAATCATCTTGGTGTCCCTCCTCTGGACTCACTCCAAGACGTCCATGTCCTTCCTGTGCTGGGGACACCAGAGCTGGATGTAGAGTTCCATGTGGAGTCACACAAGAACAGGCCAGAGGGGCAGAATCCCTTCCCCTGACCTGTTGGCCTGCTTTCCATGCAGCCCAGGTTGGATTTCTGGGCTGTGAGTGCACTTTGCTGGCTTCTATCCTGCCTCTCACCCACCAGCACCCCCAGCCCTTCTCAGCACAGCTGATCTCAACCTGTTCATCCTTATCCTGAATTGATACCAGGGCTTGCCCCAGACCTGGTGCAGTACCTTGTGCTTGTCCTTGTTGAACCTCATGAGGTTCACATGACACCTTTTCTCCAGCTTGTTCAGATCCATTTGGATTGCAGCTTATTGCTCAGGTGTGTCAACAGCACTTCTCATCTTGTTGTCATCTGCAAACTTACTGAGGCTGCACTTGATCCCACTCTCTATGTCAGTGAAAATATTAAATATACTGGTCTCAATATTGGCCCCTTAGAGACACCACTTGTCATTGGTTGCCATCTGGACCTTGAGCCACTGACCACTGCTCTTTGGATGCATTTACAGCACCTGATTCTCTTCTCAGAGTTTAACCAGAAATTAGATGGCAAAAATGCTGGAAGTGTTTTGTATACTTAAGAAGGTCTTGTTGAAGATTTGTCTAGAAATAAACACCCATTGTCCATTGTCTGTTCAAGGGCTATAGGTGGTACTAACATTATTTTTACCACTGCTGACAACTCCAAGGTTATGTTCACTTCGAATCATAACTCTATGTTATAGGCTATGTATCATTATTTTTCAAGAACTCAAGTTTTGTCAATCCTTTACAGCTGCTTCCTTTTCTCCAAGACAATCTATATCAAAAGTTTAGCAAAATGGCCAAATATTTTTTGTATTTTAAAGGAAAAAGAGACCAAAACTGAGTATTTCATATCTTCCTTTGCAAATAAAAATAGAAAAGCTGACTCCACACAAGGATGTACTATCATGAACTGTGATCTCTGTTTAATATCTGCCATTAACTTTTAGCAAATAGATTTTCTTTATAACAGCAGCTCTTACTTGTGCAGGAAGTAAGAAGAAAAAGCATAGCATTTTTTACTGTGATCAGCTGTTTCATTTTTACTGTTTCACTTGAACATGCATAAATGGGTGTTTCCTGAGCTGAGTAACTCCTGCAGATGTGTTGAGCTAGCAGGGGAAATATAGATTTAAAACAGGGATATAACAGGGAAGCAAGCAACCCTGCATCAACTGGCCCAGGGCTGCTATCCCTATATGTGCTCCTAGCCCACACAAAGGCCAGGTAATTGGGATTCTAAGTTATTAGCACTCAGTGGGATGGTGTGTGCAGTCAGTCCAAACAGATCAGTGAGTGGGTAGTAACTTGTTCTCTGCCATTAAATCAGTGGCCTATTTCAGTCCTATATGTGATGGTGCACCAAGACTTTGTATAGAGCAGTACTTTAATAGATAAAATTTTGTCTGTGTTTACATAGAAGGCCTAGGCTAAAATGGACTTCCTAAATGAAATGTCATAAGATGCAACATAAATTGTAAATACTAGGAGTAACTCTGAGCATAGAATTACAACATTTCACTTACGGAGGGCAGGGCTTTTCTGATTTCACCACAGTCCAAAGGTTTTCATTACAGTTCGACTCTGCTGGATATACACTGATTTTGAACAACTCATTTTTATGTATAGACTCTTGTATTTTTCAGTCTATCTGTGAGGGATATACTTAGCACAGAAAGCCTTTATATTATGTACACATTTGTCATAACTAATACTCATCCTTGAGGCAATGTAAGAAACATTCAACAGTACAAGGGGTATTTTGATATCAACAATATTATTCAGAGACAAATGTGATGTCATCAGAACATGAGTTGGATGCTTCTGAATTCACTGTCTGATGTGAGGGCAATCTGTGAGATGTGACCCTGAAATAAACTTGTCTGAGACAAGTTGTGAAATACATAGCTTCATGTTAGAGAACTGAAGAGTAGAAGAGAGCAAATTCTGTAGTTGTTCTGGCAGACCCTTTCAAACAATTCATTCAGATTCTGCTGGTTACTTCCCTCTGAGTCCCATAAGTTGTGTTTGACTTTCAGAAAGGACATTCAGCCATGATTTGAAGAATGCAATACAATGAGAATTCAAGCACTTTCTTTGTTCCAATGGCTAATCAATCTCACTTTTAAGAATATTGTACCTCATTTTAATTTTAACTCGTCTGTCTGCAGCTCCCAGTCATTGGTTCAGTGTTCTGTATTTTTCCCTTGAAGATACTTAAACACTATAATCAAATTATCTCTCAGAGATTGCGCGGTCTCCAAAGGGCATTTTACAGTTCTTTTCTCTACCACCATTCCAACATCCTTTTAGAAAATGTCTATACCAGAGTAGCGCACGATATTCCTGTACCAGGCTCACCACTGCTGTGAGTTAGAATTAAAATCACTTTGCTGCTCCAATTTGTGGCCCCCCACCTATATACCAAAGAATCTGCCAGCTCCTTGCTGCATAACACAAAGACAAGTTTAGTCACTTGTCCTCCATAACCCCAAATTGACTTCCAACACTGCTTTCCAAAATGTCATACTGCACTCTGACTGTTTTCCTGATTTTCTTATTCCCCCTCTAGTTCAAAGATGCTTTGTTTGGCAATATATCTCTTAGATCAAAGAATATTGGAGCTACAGTGTCAGTGAGGTCATTATAACCCCAGTTTAGAAGTAGTGAATTTAACTGATGCCAGTCGAATTTTACAGAAACTCTGGACATAAACTCTGTATCCATGGTCACATTACTACCGCAGCACAGAGAAGTACAGCTGTTACATAGACACAAAGACATGTCAGTGAGCTGAAGTATGTAGGCATGAATATATACATATACAAACACTCAAAGATTAATATATTGCAATTTTCAATAATATTTACAGTTTGATGCCATTATAATTTTACTGTTTTGATAAGTTTAAATGAAAAATTCTTCTTCCTTTTTTCGTGCATCTCAAATTTTATCACACCATCTGCACTATACAAGAGGCTGCATGATTCACTGTAATTCTGTTTTCTATGCAAAAAACAAAAGACCATACATTGAAATTATATTATCTGTGTCACTGCTGGAAGTTCTGCATCTGCAATCAACAGCTCTCATTCAGATAGGCCTCTGCATTTCTAAAGCCAATCATAGAGCTTTTGATACTTCAAATTCCTTGAAGTTGAAGTACTGGGAAGATGTCACTGGAGAGAAGAGCTTTCTAGTGCCTTCAGCTTATGATATAATGTAGGAAATTAGAGCATCTTAGTGTTAGAAAAATACTGAAGTAAAATAACTGACACTATTGAGGTCCCAGAGTATTTTGGGTTGGGGGTTTTGATTGGTTTTGTTTCTGGTTTTTTGAAGTTGTTTTGTGGAGTGTGTGTTTGTTTGGGTTTTTTTGGGAGGTCTTCATTACATTTATATACTATTTATCAGGATTAGGAGCTCCTTACCTTCACTGGTTTGGCTTTATGCCAGAGTAGGCCAACTGTGTCAGATGATTTAGGCTGACATGCAGAGAGACATGAGTTTAAACTGTGACTTCAAGACCTTTTCTGTTGTATTATATAGTAGACTCAGTACAATGCTCATGTTCCACTGAGATTTTGAGGTGAACTCAGATTTATTTGATCCATTCATACTGTTCAAGTTCTCTAAGAAGAACCAGAAGAAAGGAACAGAACTGACCAAGAGGATCACCACATAATAAGGCATAGGATAACTACAGCCTGGACTCAGTTCTTGAAACTGCTGCTCCCCATGTGTGTGGTTAGATAAATTGCCAAATGATCCTGCAGCGTAGCTCTCTCCACACTACAAGGCGACAATGGAAAACATCCCTACTAATTTGACAGAGGGAAATTCCTTATGGATTCCAAAGCTGACAAAACTGATAGAACTATTTCATTACTCCTATCCTGCTTCAGACTAAGATGAGTTTTATTTAATTTCTTGCAAGGAAGCTTACAGGCCATCTTAATCAGATAAGCATGTTATTGCAAGGAATGAATGTGTGAAGTTCAGATTTTTTGGCCCAGTCGGAAGAACCTGATGAGTAAACATCACTGCAAAAGCTAGGGCTACATCTCGCACATGAGGGACATAGATATTTGAAATAGCTCTGCTTGTCTGACCCCAAAAGCTGCATCTTCAGTGAGCACAGCATACACCCAACCCTGAAGACGCTGCTGGGCTTTAAAGAATTAATGCTGCACACCTCCAACTGCTCAGGGACCTTTGCAGATCCTTCTCTCCACAGTGCAGGCCCACCCTCAGGTCATCACCATTTTTTATCCTAGAAAACGTTCATTTTTTAAAGTTTACAATATGAAACACATACCAAAAATTAGGATATAAAAATATGAAATGCAGAACATAGCTACCTGTACGTAATCCAATATAAGAGAATTTCTGTGTATACAAAAATAACTCATTACATGCTAATTCTGTCCTTTTGCATTTTTAGTGACCATCTATTTACCTCCACAGCTAATGCCCAACAGATCTTCCCTTTCGGGAAAACTGAACTGTCTGGAACTGTCTGAAAAGCAGAACACATATGGCAGAAAAAAACATAATGAAGATAAGTGTTAACAAAACATGCTAAACTCAGAATGGGACACAGGCTTTCAAACTGCTATTTCCAGCTTCCAGTTGAGAAACTGTTTCAGACAACATAAAAAGCTGTATCTAACACTTTCTGACAGTGCCATATTGTCTGGGATTAACACAAAAAGGAGGTGTACATTAAAAGGGAAAGATGAGTTCACCTTCATTGCTACTAAAACTTCTAAACAATCAAAATAATCAGAAAATTAAGAACCGAAACACAGGCAGAAAGTAGCCAGCTTGCCTCCCAGCAGCTTCAGTTGGAAGACCAATGGGATCTTAACAGTTTTGGTGTCATCTACCCTTTAAAGCTATTCAGATGTTTGTCTAAAGTTAATAAAAGAAAGGCAAGCTTTAAGAGTCTAAACAGAAATATTGATACTAGAACTATTCAATCAGGGGAACAAAACTGTAGTATAGCCGACTGAGAGTCCAGAACAGAAAGCTGTGCACTTACCATTGATGGGGACAAATAAAACACAGTGAATAAAGATTAATAAAGAAATCAGAAAGGTACCAAAAGCCACTGAAAATGACAGGGCACAGAACAAGTTGAAAGCCTACACAGACCTTTAAAAGAGGGCTGTCTGAGCTTTGTATAAGTGATACATATATTAAAAACAAGCAGAAAGCTAATCTGCAGGTAATGGAGGAATTCATTTGCTCCTTTTTGCTGGAAAAAAGAATTGATTTTAAATTGTTGTTGCATGGCCTGAAGAAAATAGCAAAAACATCTCAAGGCCTAAATGCTACTTTTTGCCTGCATCAATTACTTTCACAATGGATTCACAATAACTGTCCTCAGCAGGGGCCAAAACTGTCTCCAGGTGCAGTCCCCAGGAGACCTGAATTAAGACACCATGAGAGTTTGCAGTCACTCTACCACTCTTTGTGCAATCAATTCCTCATAAATGGACCTAGGACAGTGTCTCATTTTCCCTCCTCTCACCAAAAACCCGTAATAGAAATTACACCCAATTAGCCACATCACCAACCTTAAAAGTCTTGAAATTTGATTTCAGGTGAGAAAAGATGTTGTTTTAAAAAAAACAGCTTTTTTTTCTTTAGCCTTATAAAATATACAAAATATTAATGGCTTGGATTTTTTCATATCCTTTCATGCAATGTAAGGTCATTCTACTCATTTTCTAGAAAAAGCTTTCATAATATACTCAAACTTTGCTCATAACCTGCACTTGCAAAAACGAAAAACTAATGTTATAATGTTATGTGAGATCTGGTACAATGATACCTTGAATAAGTAAAATAAAACCAGTCTTTTACAGGTATGCTAAAAACCAGTATATCTGCAGACTTGGTTCTTCCTCAGCTCAGCCCAAACAGGCAATAGAAGCTCATCCATCTATGCCAGGAGGGCTGGTGAGGTTGCTCAGAAACTTGACGTGGTGCAAAAAACAGAGTCAGCAAGGCAGAAAATTAAGCCATGTGGCCATCCCTGTGTAGAGTGCTAGATTTATTCACTGCTGACTTTTTCTGTGCAGAGCAGGGTAAACATACCCACAGCCCTTTGAAAAATCCAATGAGAACAAGAGTGATGAATTCTATAACCTACTCCTATGCATAAAATATAAAAATAGGAAATAGGGCATTCTGATTAAAAGTATATAATATAATTGTTCACAAACTCTGATGGCTCTTCTTCCTCAGCGAGACATTTATAAAGTGAAGAAAGATTTCAGTGCCTATGCCAGAGGTGATTGCAAAAGAATGGAGAAAGGAGAGCCTAGCTGGTGAAGTATGCTTAGCAACATTAGGCAAATGCACATGTTTTATGCTTAGCTCTTACCCTTTTTTTTTTTTTTTTTTTTTTAAGAGGAGAGAGGCAATTAAAAAAATCTAAATACATTTCTTCCCTGCTTTACTAGTGCCAGCTCCTGGAAAACAAATTCTTTCATAAGAACTGCAAAGGGTATGTTTTAGAATCCAAGCACTGTCCTGCCAGACAGTCTGACCTCCTGCCGCTTACTTAATATGGTGACTCTTCACTATGTTTTCAGATTCCCAGAAATGGAGTATCTTGGAATTCAGCAACACAAGAAACTAACTTGTCCCAGTTCCAAGTTCCAGCTCTTTCAGCTTTTTCTTCCTACATATACAAAAGAGAATAGCCTCCAAGAGAGATATTTTTTGGTATATTTTTTATTTTGGGTTTTTTTTCTATTTTTTCATTTTTCAAAATTTTTGCAGGAAGAATATCTCAAGTTTTGTTCCCCTCTTAGTATTACTTTCATTCTGCTGTACAGAATATAGTCATCTTTAATTCTATGTGATAAAATTTTATACGGAAGTCATTTAATTATATAATTACAGTTATTTAAAGCATCTTTTGGAATAAATATACTAAATATTCTGAGCTCACTATATTCGTAGCAGCTTTAGTCACAGCTGGTAATATTAATTGCTCTACTTTCTGTCTCCACTTCTCTCTCATCTTTTACTTTGTGCTTTTTCCACACTAGTGACAAAATTTTGCACTCAGTGTGACACTTCAACCAGAAAAAGCTGTTGAAACCATCTGGTTAAGACCTTGGGTTTTACCTAGCATCCACTGTGATCAGAATCAAGCTGGTCTCCAGGGGGCTTTGGCAAATGTATTTGCACCTGCAGATGGTGACCTTTTTGCAGTTTGCATGCCCCAGATCAGTAAACAGATGCATTAATAAACATCTGAAAAAGCAAATTCCTTTGGACATAGTTCATCTGTGACCACTTGAAAAAGCTGTTTTGTCTGGTGTTTTGGTTATAAGGGATAATTTATGAGCTGTGTCCTCTGAGGACAGTCGTCACTTCTGTCTCTTTCGTTGCCGCAAACATGAATCTGCTGGGAACACAGGAACACCATTGAGAGCAGAAGGAAAACACATCAACGGTGGAAATACATCATACATAAAAGTGACATACACACAAAAGACCTATAAATAAAATAACAAATTAGCAACACAACCAGGCAGCTTCCTTGTTGTCAATATCCATCATCAGAGGAGCTAGGGAGGCATTAGACAGGCAATGTGTTGCTCTGATTCAGCAAACCTGCAGATCCCTGACAACACTCATTTGATGGTCAGCACATGTAGAGCACCATGGTTCTCCTCAAAAATGCAAATGAATTCTGAGGAGACTGCACCTGAGCCCAGAGTTAATGCCATGAATATAAATTTTTTCCTCTTTGCAGAAAGGAGACACAGTACTTATAAACAGATTGATTCTATCTATCTGATGTAACTAATTCCCCAGAATTTTATTACATAAATTTCCAGATGAGAGAATTTCTTGGCCTCTGAAGCTAGACAAACTCATATGAGTGTATCTATATACATACACAAATGTATATGAAGGGAGGAAAAGTGACTGAGTAGGATAAAAGGCCACCAGATTTCATATTCTTTTTCTTCCTTTAAAGAAGGAAGTTAATTTATAATTTAAAACTATTTGCATAATTCTAACTTGTTTATATAGCAGTGAACTCTGTAATTTTATATAGGAAGTTACAGACAAGAAAAGAAAATCATCCTTTATTAGAGATAATTAACTGAGGAACAATAGCTAAGTAGGTAAAGAAAAACACTTACATAGAACAGCAAGGAATCAACCAGTTGGTAAAAAAGTGTTTCGTTTATTTTATAGCACTCTGGGCCGTGAGAAAAGCTGGTCTCCAATTCTACAGATAAATTCATCATTTTCAATCTATAAATTCCAATAGCAAGAATGACTACTGAAGCATTTTATAAAAGTAATGTTACAAAGAAAGGTACTTGCTTGAGAAGGTAGAGATGAATATGTTCTCATTTTGTCTCAAGGTTTGAAAGAAATTGCTAAGGACAGGCCACAAGACTATGTAACTGCAGAATTTTAAGAAGGAAATGTAGTAAATGTATTAACATATTAAAAAACAGTTTATTTGGAGCTCTATATTTTCTGAAGTAGCATTTACATCTATTTTTAATTATGAGGAAGACAAAACCTTTCTCATACACTTACATAAACATACACAAATGTATACATGTAGATGAGGGGGAAAAAAAGCAACTTTTCTTGATTCCTTACATGGAACAAAATACTGTGGCCTAACATTGTAATTATTCCAATTTCAATGGAATTTACAATTACAATTCCAATTGTGAGACAATTTAGACATTTTCATTAGAAACAAAACTAAAACATGCCTGCCTATCCAAACACTAAATTGGAGATCTGGAGCAAGATATGTCGTCACAAATAAAAATACTCTATTTAAGGTCCAATCATCTCTAACACAATTCTGTTTACTAGTGCTGTGCTGTGGGATTTAACCACTTTAACTGCTTTAAGGAAGCCGACAATACAACACTTGTGGCTTTCTATCTTAGACAAGGGGAAAGGAGAAAACCATAAAGTGCCACTCTGGCACTGTGCAAACCTATTCATCACACTGTCTCAAAAAAGGGACAACAGAACTGGAAAAGCACAGAGATGGTGACAAGAAAGAACAAAGCCACTGAACAATTGAGGAACACTGAGAAAACTGCTTAAAACTTCAGGATCAGAAACAGTAACAAGTTCTATGTCATCATGACTTAGATATCACACACAGTTTATGATGTCATGATTCTCATAAAACTGAGTGATTAAAAATTACTTAACTGTGAAGTGTGTGCCTGAACTATGAGTCCATTGCTATAACATGATGGAAACCAGCATTAAAGGCGGATTTGCAGAAAGGTTCATCAGGTGGCATTACCATGACACTGTGGATACAACAAATCAATGGGAATTGAAAAGACTTATGAAGGTAAGCTTCAACAGACACTCACCCTCTCCAGAAACCTCTTTTCTACCCTTGTCATACAAAATTCTCTCTCACAGGAGACACTAGGCTCAGCAGAGCTCAGAAGTGTAACCCAGCATGGCTATGTTTAAAATGTTATTAGATCTGGAAATTCGGAAGTGCATTTTAGTCAAGCAGTCCTATTTTTTAATTATTTTTTTTTTCTAGCAGTGTATTTAAAAAAAAAAAAAACAAAACCCTGACTTTTCCACACTTACTCTTTGTGGTCATTCTGTATGGTCTGTGACTGTGACCTCTGTCTTTATCTGGAGCTAGCCACCACTGGTGGGAACGTTCTCTGAAGCCATCTACTGTTCATTTTAAGATCAAACACTCAGAACATCTGATCTTCTGTCAGGTTTTACAAATCAGACCTTGTTTTCTGTTAAAAAGTTTCCCACAAGACTTTTTTTACCAGATGGTGGAAAATTTGTATATTATTAATGCCATCCAATTCCATTAGAAATTGTGTGTTTGCTATCTAGGGCAAAGAGATAAATCATAGTCTCCATCTGTATAGAATGTTTGAATCTGAAGATTTTTTACATAAGCAACAAAAACAAGTTTACTCAACAGCTATTGCAGAGTCAGAGTGCTGTATATCCACTTTCAAATCCATTAAAAGTTATTTCTTCTTTATTTTTAAAATCCAAAATGTAAGAGGGTAATGGAACTTAATCTGTCATTCTGGACTGAATCAAAAATCATACCACCATTTACAAAATAGATTTTTTTTCCATTAAGTTCAGAAATATCCCTAGGAAACCTGCTCATTTTGTACCTGTGGAAAACGTCACAACCACAAAATATCGGTCTTTTTCATCCAAGAGAAGTTGGTATTAATATTAAAACTGTCTGAGGCAAGACACTTTTATCTATATTTCATTTCACATTCAGATTCAGTCTCGTGTTTTACTGAAGCCATCTGCATCTCTATCTGTCTTTAAAATGTTCACTGGGAAGAATTCTCCTCTCTGATTTATACCTTGATCAAGCTGAGTGAAACAAACACATTTTGGAGACCAGCTACAGGTACTGTAGCTGAGAAGGTTCCCAGCTACAGTAAATTGTATTTTTTTTATCCACTTTCCTCTCTACATTTTATCAGCTTGAGAAGATGGGCTAACTGAGGCACAAAAAAATAATTAAGACCAGTTAGGATCACAGAGCCTGAAGGAAAAGAACTTTATCATCCAATGCTGCACAAAAGAATATTTTATCTAATATGTATGGCAATTAATATTTTTAAAAGATAAAACACACTTTTTTGAGACAAAAACAGATAAAAATATTTGAACTCTACCCTCCCACACATTCTGCTCATCAAGCACAAAAGTCAGTATCCCACACTTACTCAGTGTCACAGGTAATGCTGGTTCTTTTCAGTTACACAAAATCTGAAGATATTCAAGCCACCTACATAAACATGTATTTAAATCTTTACTGAAACACCTTGAATAACTTGCCTTTGAACTGCAAAAAAGTTTTCTCTTGTGATAACATCACTATTTGAACAAGTCTTCAAAATCACTGCAGTGACCACTAACCTAAGACTGCCACTACCAAAGACTGATTGTTGCTGGTAAGCCCCACGGAGGCATCCCAGCTTCCCACTTCCTAGGTCAGCTCTGCCAACAGCTGAACTGACAATTGCCCAACACTGCCTGTGACCAGCCCACACAAGTGGCTGCCTTCACACCTCAGCAGTCTTCAGAAGCAAACAGAAATGAAATCCAGCTACTAAGGAGCAGCACCGTATATAAAATAATGTAACTATAGTTCATCAAAACAGGATTTTTCCACTACAATTCCTAGAGGACATCACCTTTCCACTGGAGCAACATGGTAGGGGTGGCTTTCAGCTTCCCTGACTGAGTATGCTGAGAGCACAGAGCTGACTTTACACTGTAAAGTCTTTGGAGAACAAGAATCCTTCTGTTTATGCCTGCATAGTCATTTCCCTGTCCATGAGCAGAGCATGTAGGTATATTGATAATAAAAAATAATCACTAACAAAACAATAGCACTGCACTAAAATATGAAACCATAACTCCGCTCAGGATTTTTACTTTATTGCTTTTGTATTGATATATTGCTGTACTGTATTCCAATACATACAAACAAATATATTTAAATCATTCTTAATATGGCATACCTATTCCACTTAAGCATCCAGGGAAATCTCTTTTTGGGCTTTTCAGTGTTAAATTGATTTCAATGAAAAGCAATTTCTTTAGTCTTTCCAAACAGAAATGCTTCTGAGTGGAATAGCAACTCAGTATTTCAGCCTCCACTCATTTGAAAATCACACATCCTGCATCATGTGATGGTTCCTGCTAGAATACATTACATTGATGACTCCTGCTAAACATGAAAACATAAGCCATATAACAGGCCCTTGAGGAACAGTGATGGGTCTGGTCACCAAATTATATGTAACCGACCAGAAAAAGAGGAAGCTCTTTAACTGTCCCAAGCCTGGATTATGACACTCACACCCTTGTTACAGGGCTGAATGAGGCTGTGAGTAGATGGACAGTGCCTCTCCAGACAGAGCATGTTCAATTTCTGTAGTGTCAATTTGAATGTAGAGAAGGGTTAGGACAGACTTTGTGCGGAGACCTGCCCTAGAAACACTACAGCTTTGTGGCACCTCTCATTTGTACAGTGCTACACAAAGGAAATTAAAGGAACAGAAGCTCACCCTTGTTTAAATGAGTAGAAATGAGCAAGAGAGCCTGCTATTCTTGGTATAAGGATATTGATAAAATTCACAGAAAATGGAGAGGAGTCGGCTTCACAACATTGTTATGCAGGATGCTGTAGGGGACTCCAGTTTCACAATGGCTCTGAAGCAGTGATGTGGAAAAAAGAGATGATATTTCATTATTGATGTTCCCAAGCTCTCTGACATTCTCCTCTCTAATGCTTTTTTTTATTTATTTCTTTTTTTGGCACATTTTTAATAGATTGAAGAAAAGATCTGATTAATACAGAAAATTAGTTTTTTCACTGATTCCAGTGGAAAAAGGAAAAGGAAGACATGCACATCCCATGTACTCACATTATGAACTACACTTGATGGCCAATAACAGTATTAGTCTGATCCACTGTCTGGCAAGTTCCCAGTGAAAACAAGTTCTGCACCTGAAAAATGCAGACTGCTATCTGATATTTGCAGTTAACAGTGAGCTACAACTGTTGCATATAGGTAAAGCCATATAAAATAAGGGTATATTTACTCTTGTAAAATCATGGTTCAGGCCTGCTACTTCAGCTAAGTAGAAGAGGACTATAAGAGAGTGGCTCAGCTGGAATAAGGGTAGAGAGACCTGAGAGACGTAAGAGACCTGAGAGATGTGAGAGATCTGAGAGACCTGAGAGACATGAGAGATGTGAGAGATGTGAGTGCTGCGTGACTGCTGCGTGTCCCCATCATGGTGCTTGGTGGTTGGTTGGCTTGGGCTTGTTGTGCTTTAAAACCACATAAACTGGTAACCAGCTAACTGCTTAAAAAGGCTGGGATTTTGCAATCAAGGGGCTCTCCTTTGCACTGCCTGGGGACTCCGTGTCGCTCTGCGTCATCACTTAAAACTAAGAGAGGACAATGGCTGTGGCAGCAAAACCACCAATCAACAAGAAATCAAATTTGGCACAAAAAGAACACTCCGAAGTCCTGTCATGCCAAACAAAAGCTTTCCTTCCCCAACTGAGAATGTTTGTCTCTCTAATATTCGGAACAAAAGAGATTGCATTAATGACCATGAGCTGTTTTTGTTTCATATTAAGTTATATATAATTCATAATTTCAAGTTTCTTTGCTTAACAAGACATCTAAATTTGTAATTTTTTAATGGAAGTTGAAATTCTAGTGTAATCACTGAAATAATGGCAGGCCTTCAAGGAAAGGCACTTATTGCATTAAAACCACAAGAGCTGGCAACAATGAGTCTGATTCTGACAGGAGCTTTAGCACTTTCTAACTTTAGCAGTGCTAATTAATGATTAGCAAGCTTCTGTTTCACACAAGAATCCTTTCCAAACTTATTTTAAAACTTATGTGTACATATACTAGCAACAGATTATATCCAGAAAAACCTAAGTATAGTATTCCAAACATGGGGAATTGTAAAACAAAAAATTAATCTTTGACCCTGAGGAAGTTTTTTGTTGTTTATTGTAGTTAGACTTATTTCTTTTCCTGAGAAAATAGTTTGCATAAATGTTAGTTCTGTCATCATATGATAGCTGGAAATTTTAAGGAGGGGATTTAGAGAGCCTTTTATTGTAATAAAAACAAGTAATTAAAAAAAAAAAAAAAAACAAACAACAGTCTTTGACTGAAGCTCTGAATCAATTCAAATTAATATTATTAAAACATCTTTTCTATGTGTATTAGAGGAAAATTTTTAAAATCGCAATCTTTTTTCTGTAGCTAAGGTGGATGAATCAGGAGTTAAATGAGGAGAAAAGGTTTTAAAGAGTTATCTGTCACATTTTCCAACATATAAAAGTATTTCCTGGCACAGCTCTGAGAAGTAACTTGGAGACTCCTTGCTGCCCTGGGGAAGAGGACAGCTGTGTGGAACTTTATATAAGTTTAATATATGTAACTAATTTTTCAAAACTTCAGAAAGATTAGCAGTGTTTCATCTAAGCAGCCTGCAGACACAAATACAGTGCTCTGCTACAGCTGCCTGCCTGAGGCAGAAATTGTGTTAAGTGGGTTTTAGCCTCTAACTTCACCTCATTCCTCCTGTCCTGTCTTTATTAATTCAAGCATATTGTACTTTGCCACCATCATCATCATCACTGTTATCATCACCACTTCTTCAAGGCATGTGTTAATCCTTCCTTGCCCCACTTGCCAGCACTTGTCTTCTGCTGCAGTATTCATCCCAGGTGAGGCATCTTCCTTCTTCTTGTTGCTCTGGAAACTTGCAGCACCTGTGCAAGTGCATGGCAGGGGCTCACAGTGGTGGCAGAAGTGGCAGAGGAGGCTGTGACAGTCAGCTCCATGCACGCCCAGCGTCTCTATTTCCTCAGCTGCTCCCTCAGGTCACCGGAGCCACATAAAAGTCATTCATTCTGACAGCTCACGGACAAGGCCAAGACATCTGATCCTGGGGCAACTCTGTGTTCTTAGAAATAGTTAAGCATAGCCAAACAGTGTGAGTTCCATCACATGGGAAGTTCTCCAAATAAAAGGGACTCTGAGCAAGCTGGAAAGGCTAGCACAGCTACTGCACTTCAGTAAACCTTTTTTGTTTTACTGATTTTCCTTAGTCACTCCAAATAAACCAGCTAGATCCATGAATGTAATGACCACATTCCAGTTTATACTTCTGCAGCTATTTTATATGGATTGTCATCAAAACCTGGAAAAGGATCAAGCCACATACACAGTTTCATTTTAAAAAAATTCTAACTGTGAAATATTAGAAATTCATTGGGTCATACAAAATTTGGTGTAGTAGATACACAAGAGACTGAAGCAATAATGATTAATTTTTCATAATGTATGATGTTTTCTGTTGACCTTTTTTGTCCCTTGTTTTTTATGGATTGCTCTAAAATGTCACAGCACATCAGCTTACCCAGATAGGATAGTAGGAATTTTTAATGTATAAGAACATCATGTATTCCTCTAAAAAAATTAACTAATTGTGGGAAAAGGAGAGAAAAAACTGGAAGAAGCAGAGCATAAAATGTTACAAATTAAATTTTATTAAAGTTATGCCTGCTGCACAGTGAGGCACAGTAGTGCATTAGTTAGAATTCATACTGATCTTGGACAAGCATTATGTTGTCCAAGTCATTAGAAATTTAATGTTACATCCTAGCCTAACTTTTCTGCCACATGTTTAACATCGGCCAAAAGGGTCATGATCAAGAATTTAATCAACAGCTTTCTCTTGAGGTGAAAATATTTTTAAACACTCTTTTGGAGCCCTTCAACCAACTAAAATACTGGCACACTGGCAGGATACAAAGCCAGGTGAGAAAGTCTGGAAGACCTCTGCTGTTCTCCATTTAATCTGTTATTTTAGAGTGCAATAACCGGATTTGTTATTTTAGAGTGTAAAACTGGCACAGCTATGTCTCTCTCACAACAGGTAAAGAGGAGCATTTAGGAGCGAGTCCTCACAGATTTGTAAAATCTCTTTTCCCACCAGCTTCTCTCAAATTTGCTATTTCAAATAAGTCTGAGGTTCCTGCAGAGGTATATGAATTTGCCTACAAGCATTGTCTTGCCGATTTGTTTTTTTTTTTTTTTTTTTGCAAATGTACAGTTTCTATTGTTCCTGGGTTCCAAATACAAGTAAATCTGCCTTCTCTGTGGAAGTGCATCCCTCCTTTTCTTTCACATTAGTTTTTTATCACTGAAATTCTCATGGATATGGATGGTGCTCCTGTGTTATGAGGTACGGTGACTTGGGAAGAGATAGGAATGTGGTTAACAGGAAAAAGGTTTTGATCTGAAAATATCTCTTGGTGGGCAAATGGCATTTGTTATCCTTTACATCTTGAGCAAACGAGGGTGAACAAATACTGAGCTGAAGGACTCTTTGCATAAGGAATAACAAGCAAGTACTGCACAACATTCTGCTTTTCCCTTTGCTCATTTGTGAGTTCTCAAGCTTTAAAACATAAAACCACAATAACTTTCCGTGCGTTATCTTAACTAAATCATTGTCCTTGCACATTTATGGATATGAAAATGATGTTCCATTGCAAGGTGTCCCTAAAGTAAACTTGAAGACTAAAATCTTCTCTGAACCCAGTTTTAGTAAATCAAATTCATGTTGGAAAGTCACTGGAGAATATAAACAGGGTAATTACATCCAGCTGCTACAACATCTTAGTTACTGGAATATGAACAGGTATCCTCCTCCTATGCCACTCACTCCAATCCACAGAATAGATTCCCTTTAACTACAAGAAGGCTTTCTGTATTCACAGGATGATGAAAGGAGGGGGAAATTATTTGTCTCTGTTCCCTCACATGTTCTTATGTGATTCATAACACTGAAATTTACTTGCTGTGCAAGGGGAGGATCTGTTTCTTGGTTAATCACAAGATTTTCAAATCATACATTTAAAAACTGATACAGAATTATACCAGTAGTTGCTCCTATACTGCTAGTCATCAAAAAAGCAAGTCTTCCTTTAATCAATTTGACCAAAAAAAAGCAAAAAAAAGCAAAAAAAAGCAAAAAAAAGCAGAACAAAGCACCTTGTCTTTCAAGAGAAATGCTGCTGAACTTTTAGATTGTTTCCATTGACTTTAGATGGATGTTTGTTTGTGTGCCTGCATGACCAGACAGGTAAGGCTATCTTCTATTTTTGCCCAGTAAATCAGAGTGAATTTAAGTTAAAATAAGAGAGGGAGAAAGCTTTAGGCACCAACTTCTGTTTTGTTTTCAATTTCTAACAGGAACTTTGGCTAATGTGAGTTCCCTTAATCTACTTATTAATGCTTTAAATCTTCTAGTAGGAAAAACTATTACAAAGTTATATCAAAACAGTCAACAACTCATAAGGTTATCATCTCCCTCTGTGATGTTCATAGTTAAGTACATTGTGGCATTTATGTAACAAAATATTTTTATGTAACAAAATATTTCATCTGCATAAGTTAGTTTTACTCAGTCAAAATTATAAAAACCCCTTCCTTTGAACCAGTGCTTATTTTCATAAACAGATTAATTTATTCTTTAAGGGGTTAAATATTATTATTAAATTATTGTTATATTATTATAAAATTAGCTATTTTCAAGTATTCCTGGTGCTCCTCACAACAGATAAATCCTTACATGTAAGAAGGTATCGATAAACAAGTAGAAGTCGCACTGTTCACATTAGACCAGAAGGTACTCATGCATGGGCAGATAAGCTGCACTCTTCTGAGCTCTTAAACTTCATAAATGCATTCTCTTGTATGATGATATAGACTTAATTATCACATCTTGCATTTGCTCTTTTTCAGTACCTAGAGAGTTATCAAAGTATTATCAAAGATAAGGGAGTACTCTTCATTAAAAAAACCTATTGGAAACAAAATCCCCCATTTAAGACAGAGAAATGGGAAAGGGTAACTTAGATCACTTAATCAAATATCCCTGAAATACGATTAGGGGAGAGTTTAGAATTATTCCCAAAACACCTACCTAGGCCACTAAACAGTCATAAATACCTTAAAAAAAACCTACTAGTACAAAAATGCCAAAAGTCATAGTAAAAAGTGCTAAAGAAAGAGCACAATGGGTGTGACAAATTTCAAAAATTACTAAATATAGCAGTCAAAGGAGGGGGGATGCCTTTAAAACTGACATTAGGAAGAAATTCTTACTTTGAGGCTGATGTGGTACTGGCACAGGTTGCCCAGGGCATCTGTGGGTGGCCCATCCCTGGAAGTGTTCCTGGCCATTGTGGATGGGGCCAGAAAAAGGTGTCCCAGCCCATGGTGGCCATGGCAGGGTGGTTATAAAGAGAAGATCTTTAGGGTCCCTTCTTACCTAAGCATTTTTTACCTTTCGGAGTTCTATAGCAAGTGGATAGAGACTTGGATGAATTAAATTTTTCAGACAGTATTTCTAGAACTTAATGAGCTGTGTCCAGGGACAATGGAGAGTTGTGGTATGATTTCTGTGACTGAGTAGAACATCATTAAGCAGTTAAAGCACTTTTATATCATAATATCATAATGTATTTTCAAACTGAAGATGAATATGCTTTAGCAATATAAATGTTCTGTTAATAGAAAATATTATCGTTGTGTATTCTAAGACTTGTCCTTTTTTCAGGTATCCTATATTCAGGAAAAAAGATTATAAGAGAGGCTAATAAAGAAATAGATACAGCTTGGTTGTCAGAGATAACATATTTGATTCCATTTTCCACAGACATCTCGCTCGGATGGTGGTGCATTCCACCTCCCCACCCCAGGCTGCACTATGATCTGAGAAATTTTGTCATGCTGTTGCTTTTATATCAACCTGGTTTTGCAGATAACTTTGAAAATGATTCTTTAAGAGACCTTATCACACTCATTTGTGATACCACAAGACGGCCAAGATTGAACCCCACACCTGAGTACTCTCCCTGATATAAATATGCTTATGCTTACCTCTATGGATATCACTTGTAGCTTGAAAGAGTTCTGATTTGAGAAAACAGCCATTTAAACCATTTGGAACCCCCAGATGTATATCAGCTTTCATACTGCATATTCCTGTGGGGATCAACCCACCTGGGCTGTGTCATTGTTCTACCTTGTGCTTGGAAGAAAGTTTCTGTGGAGCAACAAGCTAAGTCAGTAAGGTCAGGGAGTTCCTAATGTATGTTTCATAAAAGTTTAACATAGAACAAGTTCTCCTACAAGTCCCCAGTCAATTCAGTGTTCCAGCACTGGGTCTAGCATACAAAAATAGCTAAAATTTAAAATCCTGTGATGTATAGAAAAGCTTTTAACGATATTGTACTAATGAGAACATTGTTAGATGGTAATTCTGTTCTGTTACATTCCAAGACCTCACTTTTTTCTTTTTTCTCTCCTTTTATGCTTATCCCTGTGAAACACACACACACACATACACACACGTCTCTTCTTCTCCCTTCTTTTCCCATTAACTTTCTCCCTGATTTCCATTAAAAAAAAAAAAAGTCTCATATTGATTGCTTAGGACATGTAAAATACTCACTAAGTCCACATTAGTCTGGCAGAAAAAAGACTAAGCAGTTGGCCTTGTCCTACCCTGAGGGGAAGCTGGATGAAAAGGATGTGGAAAACTATGCACATGACATGAGAAATTGCTGAACATGTCAGAGATCTAAGAATCTCATGAGGGTTACAGACAGTGCCAAAAGGGACATAATTGGCAGATGGATAAAAATTAGCTTTGTGAAAAATGGTTGGACTTCACAGACAAAGGAGGGGAGTATTTGGACTTTTTGGAGAACAGATTCTTGCAAGGCCAGCTTAGATGAATGTATGAATAACACCTTATGAGACACAAATTAGCTTGGCTTCAATACCTTACAAGCCAGATTTGTGCAAAAATGTACTGTAACTGGGACCAAGGAAAAAATTATCCAGATTGTTTATTATCTGCTGCGTTAGTTCAAACGCCTGAGGAACCAGCTTATGCTCTGAGTTACTGGATCATAATAAGACCAAGCAAGTAGGTCTCCCTACAAGGAAATTCTACTTTAAGATGAGGTTGAACAGAAATTACACTGTTCAAAAGGGCATGGGAGAAGAGTGATCCCTAGAAGAGTCCTTCTCCTCCAACCATCCACTCCATCTCTTGCTGATGGTCTACACTTCCTTCTCCACACGTCACAGTAGGAGCTGAGCACTGGAGGTGACAGAGCTGCATTCGGTAACTTTTACCTTAAAGGTTTACAACATGTCCAAGGGCACAAAATTATTTTAGGTGATTGAAGAATTTAACCTTCAGGCCAGATAAGGACTACCGTGTTTTAATGAAGTCATCTGGATGGCGTCCCACAGCCTGATGAGACAATGTTAAATTAGACATTTCTGCCTGCATTATGTACTGACTCATTAAAGCACCATAACAGTAGATGAGATCAGTGATCTTCTCGAAGTATTTACAGCTCTGTAGTTTCAATTTTTCTCTTTTAACATTTTCCATAATTGATATGCAGTTCTTTCCTAAGGACAGCTCAGATTTGCTGCACTTTATGAAGAATGTCAGCCTTTTGAGTTTCCTTCAAGCCTTTAAACTAGGGATGTGTATGAAAGGATTGAGCTTGTTAGAGAGCACTTTGAACAGCAGAAAACTATCTGTCAAAACAGTGGCTTGATAATGCAGCTGAGGCAGTGAGCTATCTCAGAATGAACAGTACCTCACCCAATTAACCTGGTATCAGAGTGGAAGTCCATCTGGACAAAAACAACAACAACAGTAACAAAGAGAGACAGTAAAGAGGGAAGCTCTTACTCCGGAGATTCTCTTCTTCTGTAGCCTTTCCAAACACAAACCAGTGCAGATGATCAGTGCAGCAAGTTGTTGCTGAGATCACCCATGGTTTGATAAGGTCAAAGCAAAGCCATTTTCCATCCTTTCAAAACATAAAGGTCTGGAAAGAGAAACTTGCTAGCCAAAATGACACAGTCTAATTATAAAGAATGTAACATTTTTGGCCAAAAACTGTTAGAAATCCTGGTTTGCTATTTTGTTACAGTACTGAAAATACCAGCAACTTTTGCTGAAGTTTTGCAAAAGTTTTCTATAACAATTCTTCTTATGAAAGTAATTCCTCAATAAATAAAGCCCTATTATGTCTGAAAACCTAGTACTGCAGTCATCCCCTTCCATGCATCCACAAAAGCAAAATTTGAGCAAAGATCCTGTTAAAAAAAATAATATTTGGCTGTTAATACTGGCAACTTGAAGGCATAAAATTCAGCAGCATGACATCATTGAAAATAAATGATGGATCCTATCGGTCACATCCTGACTCTTTTCAGCTTATTTATAGCAGCACACACCATCCACTACACTTACAGACCCTGGTATCCAATCAGGCCTCAAGCAACAGAGCCTTTCTGGAAAGTATTTTAGACTGAAACTTACCTTGTGCAATATCAGGCTGTGAAAAATTTTATGCTTTCTGAATTAGTCACAACAAACTGCCAATATTACCCTCCCTGTCTAAACTGCAATTCAGCTGGATTTATCTGGGGTTTCAGGCACTGCTCTTGCTGCACAGACTCTGCTATGATTGCAGTAGGGTTTCTCTCAATCTGCTGCAATTTTCAGAGAATAAATATCCTTTATGATATGCAAGCCACTAATTCCACAAGGATTTCTCATACAACAACACGAGGGTGGGGGAGAGGAGGAAGGGAGACAGGAAGCAGCCCCCGACTCCCATACTTCTGAATGGGAGCAGATGCAAGATTTTTACCATGGAGTCATAGACATACAACTGTCCACAAGGGAGGCCAAGAGAAAAATCAGGAACATTACATGAGGCCAAATCCATTATAGACTATTTGCTTATAATTCTTAAAGCCAGTGGGAAAGAAAGTACTCTTTAAATGGACTGAGTGTATCATAATAGCAATTATTTCCTAGTACTCAGTTTGAATAATCCTTGATCCAAATGGAGTTAATTCCATCTTGTCCTTCCTCAGCAGACAGAGAACAATTGTTCACTATCTTTTTATAACAGCCCTTAAACACAAGATTATCATTTCATGACTCAGCATCCTCTTTCCTAGAGTGAACAAATACTCTTATTTCAAGGTTTCCTCATAGATCATATCTTTTAAATCCCTGTGCTGTCTTTGAGCTCTCTCCCAGACTCTGACGTGTTTTGCTCACATCTTATTTTAAGTCCATTAACCAAACAGTGGAAAAAAAATATTCTTTCTGAGACCTTACCATCCCTTACCAAGTTATTCATGGTCTCTTATAAAATATTCCTAGTAACATATATATAAAAGAAATATCTGAGTTCACCTAATTTTCAAGAACAATTCAAATTTTATGTAACAAGTCCAAGGCGATATCCATTCTCATATCCTCATTTTATTTTTAGGATGGTTTTCTGTAGGATCTGACTAGTATCTTAAAAAAGAATATTTTTTTCCTCTCACTTGGCAATTTGCATTGCCAGGCTCTCATCTTAGACTTGTCTGTAGAGTCCTGATTCCCAAAACCACAAGGGCAATCTTCTGTGAGTACTCAGTAAACCCTGGTTATGTTTCTCACCCCTTGTGGGATGAGAACCTGCACTCATTAGGTGCAGTGCCCTCCACTAAATGAAGCAAGTACCAGGAGTACTGCTGAACACTTAGACACAATTACCAGTACCAATACACAGCCACGCCAGCTCCCTGGTTTGGTCACAGGCAGAATTTGTTCCCATATTACCTTATTTTCCCATGCAATTCCAGGGCATGGTTTGGGACAGGTCAGGCATTCATTCTTACTTTAATTGGAGCACAAGAGCAGACTTCAGTGTCTAGAAAAAGTATAGGGTACACTGGATACCCTGCAACAGATATAGCTAATATTCATCTGTATTTATCCTGGTTCTAGTACCAAAAACCAATTTGAAGACAAAATATTAGTAAGCTCATTCAAACGAAAAGTACAGTTTGGATGTGATGAAAAACACAAAAAAAGATAAGCACATCTGCTCACCTTATTACCACTCTGATACATTGCCTTAACTTTGCGTTTGTCTCCAAGTTTCTTTCAGCTACATGAAGCAATTGTGCAGACAGAATAACCATCACAGCTTGAAGGATCTGGGCTTTACTCAACAAACAATGAATAAGGTTTGAGAGAAAGGTAACACTCTGAGTCCATGGCACTGACTCGTGCATAGTTTGTGAGAGACCCTTTGCCCATATATTGACCTAATCAGTCCTTCCCCATTTGTGCATTTGATTTAGCTTTCATCAGGAGCAGCTTTCTACTCATCTTTTCTCAAGAGGTAATGAAATCTGAACCAGCCCTTGAATGTGATGGTAATCCTCCCAGTGTGATGTCAGAAATAATACTTAAAGTGCCATCCTTTCCACTATCCAAGTAGTTAGCAAAAAAAGCAGAACAAAATTGGCCAAGAAAAAAATCCTGCTGAACACTCACCTGACAATAATTTCTCATCAGCTGCATTTCCTTTGGGCTTGCAGTAGTGGAGGCTAGAAGGAGTAATGGAAATGTGTTCTTTGACAAACTATAGAGATATATCTCATAAAGCAAAAGGACTACAGGAACTGGTGCAAAAGCTGTAATTTATTTTAAAATAAGACTACAGCAGATCATATTATCACAGCAAGAAAATATGAGAAAAGATGGTAGAGGACTGTGTTTTCTAATGTTCTGAGGTAATTTTAAACAACTGTGTCTTCCTACACATGTGTAAAGTCACAGGCCACTGCAGAACTACCATAAAAGTTCACTATCTATTTCCAGTTCAAGATTTTGTCTGAGACATAATTTTCTATTTATTTTGTTCACATACTGACTTATACAGAAATTCAGTGTCTAGCTTCTTATCTACTACTTTGACTTCAACCAGAGGCTGGTGTTTTACATTATGTCTCCTCTTCTTCTCTCACATTAATGACAAATGTTAAGAAAAAATATATACTTCTATTAATGAATATTTAATACAGGAGATTAAATCCTTTAGTCTGTGTATAGAACAAACTTCAATTAACAACAGTGCAAGTTCACCCTGTATGAAGATTGATAATTTTTGCCCATTTGAACTGTTTAGATTTCCATCTTTACCCAGAAAAGTCACAGAATATGCATCTACTGTATTTTAGCAGAGATTTGTAAAAACAGTCAAGGACACAATGATATAGATTTGGCAGCAAGTCATTTACATTTACAGAGTCCTTTTTTCAGGTTGAATGTGATGAGAATTGTAAAACAGCCTGCAATGAATTACGAGGGTTCTCTGCTGAAATTTTGAAAATCTTATAAAATGGCTGTCTTTAAGTACTTGGCTTTTTTACTCTGTCACTATGGAAAAGAATTGTATCTATAACTATTTAAATAGAATGGATGACAAGATGTATATACATATATTTATACAAGTATATATAAATTATATGTATATATACAGTAACAAAAAGCCTTAATAGTAACATTTGTAGTAACAGTGGCAACAATTATAGTAATAATAATGCAGAGCAAGGTTTTACCATTCAAGCATTAAAATTATCAAGAGCCAAATGCTGAAATATATGAGGAAAAAAACCTGGACTTATTCTCTTCTGATAGATATTTATGAAATAAAAGTCAACATAGAGTAGCAGAGAATATAGCAAAATTTTATTCACAAACATACAATTTCACACCCTAATAATTCTTATGCATAGGCTGATTATTATTCTCAGATCTAATCTTATTTAACAATATACCTAATCTGTAAAGCCATTCTCAGAGTTGCATACAATTTTTTTCAATGAAGATATTATTATTGATAAATAAGTACAGCAAGTCTTTTTGTTCTGAACTGCTTTTCCCTCATACAGGCACTGTGATTTTCAGTTTGCACATAATATTTTCTGAAGAGTACTAAAAATTCTGTTGTGTCAAGACTGACTGTACTCAGAGTTGGGGATTTTTTTTTTCCAGGTATCAAGGTGATTATATGTGTGTAATGTTACTAGTGCAGACTATTTCTATGTTTAAAATTATTATTACTTTAGCAGTTTTCTAAAGTGACGTACTAAGATGGCATTTTCCACATTTCATGTGTTTTGCAGCAAAGAACCAAGTAAGCTTTCCATATATAAAGAGTAAGGCAAGGCACCTTCTTTCTGTTGGTGGCATATTAATATCCTAAATATTTTCTTCAAGTAAATTCAAAAGGGATGTACTTAATGCATAGAATAAAATTACTTTTTTATTTCAGCCCAAATAATGTTTTTCTTTCCTCAGTTCACCTCTCATAGAGCTCCTTGACAGATAACTTGTTATTTGGGCAGCAGAGTCCTGTGCCATTTTGTGTCCTCATTAAAATTTTAAAAGTACTGGTGATTAATAATCAGTGGTGGCTATCCACTATTTTGTTGTTTTTTGTTAGCTTGTCAGCTAGATCTTCTAAGGTTTTCTGCAATTACCTCTTAAAATTAAAGCTCTATTTGAAGAGTTAGGAAAAAGACAGTGCTAAAGCAGTGCCTTTCAAAGCTATAACTTAGAAAATCAACTGATATGGAACAACACCTCTAAAATGTAATATGAATGTAGTATTTTGTTACATGTTATCTTTTTTCTCTAATTAGAAACATGCTAAGGAAATCCTTAAGGAAAGTTCTGGAGAGTTCAGTCACTCATTTTCTTTTGGTGATCCCAGCCATGTCTCCTCAATTAATTCACAGAATCACAGAATATGCTGGGATGGAAGGGACTCATAAGGATCATTGACTCCAACTCTAGTCCCTGCAAAAACAAATCTACTGGGGAAAACTAGGACTGCTTAAGCAACTGGAATATTATTTTGGTCAGGAGAATAAAGAAACCAGCAACAGCACAATGACAATGTGACCTAACAAAAGAAATGTATTATAAGGAGCTGTTTTCTAAATACATATTAACGAGGCAAGAAGTACTGCTTTTAACTTGCAAGTATGGCAACTATTGTAATGAATGACTGCATTCAATAAATTCTGAATAGAATAAAATTCTGGTTTTAATAGCATTTAAAGCATCTTACATTTCTAAGGAAGGCATTTGTTTACAACCTACATTGTTCTGAAAATTACATTCCTCCCTCTACAATAACAGACCTTCAATTTTTTCGAGAGTATAAAGGCCAGAATTTTCAAAGTCACTGCTTCCAATTATCCCTTAAATTTTAAGTCTAGATGGCCTACTAAGCTGTTTTAAAAAATGTAGCCAAAAAAGATGTCACAGTAGTTTACAGATTGCTCACCTCTTCTTCACTAAGCCCTCCTACTTTCCTAATTGACTCCACTCAATTACCTTTTGTGCTCTGCAAAATGTTACAATCCATCACGTTTATAGTGTGGGACTCTTAAGCAGATGACTCAGCGCTGGTGCTCTTCAGCCTGCATATATCACAAATACAAACTGCAATGAGCAGAAACCAATATTTGCATAATAGTGCTGGAAAATTACTCAGAAGTGACTCTTACGGCATTTGTGTGCTTTACTTTTAACAATATTTACCACCAGTACTAAAGCAGAGGTCAAATAATAGGAAAAAATAGGGTTGCCTGCCTTCAATTTATGCTGTGTGCTGTGCTCTGTTTACAAGCAATATTTTGAAAGATGTGCCAGAATTTCAAAGATGTTTCCCTTTTTCACTGTTTTATCCTGTTTTTTCCCTTCTATTTTAGCAAAATGTTGAACTTACGAAGGCAAACTGAGTGCAAATTAGAAACTTAATTCTTTGTTGTTCCTCTAATGTGAAACAAAAAGGTTACTGAAATGGTTTTCTTGACTAGTAAATCCTTTCCTGCGGTGAAGCACTACCTTCTCCTTGCTCAGCCATTGCTATTCAACTAACTCTAGTTCTTAGGTTGCTAATTATGTTGTAATATTGGATCACTGGTTTGGTTTTTTGCTTGCTTTTCCCGTTTACATTGCCTACACTGGCTAAGTTAAACAAGATTCTTGAATTTCTATCCATGCATAAGGAAAGAACAAAGTGAGGTTTTCCACCCATGGACATGTTTCTCCTTTTTCAGATGAAAGCCTTGCTTCATGTAGTAAGTCTTGCACATGCTGCCACTACATCCAGTGAGGTTATTGAAGTGGGGAAGTGCTGGCACACTTAATAGAAGCCTTCAGATTCTTACTATGTGGACATTCACCCCACATAGAAAGTGAATTAGCTTTTTTGGGCAAAAATAACTGCTTTCTACAACCAGACCACATCCAGGACAAAGTTACACAGCCATCTGTCTGGCCACGACAAATAGCAGTCATTTCTCATGATCTATTAACCAAGAGCTGTGAAAAGATAAGAACTGAAATAAGGCATTATATTTATAAGCCAAATCTGTGATTAAATACCACAATTCTACATTGTCATTTTATTTTTGCCAGCTGTGGATTGGTGGGTAGACACAGTTTGAGATTACATTAGTTTCAGGGTCACAGGTTAAATTATTACAATTTCAACTGCATTATCCTCTTCATAACACGGAGTAATCATTAAAATTTAGAAAGCTGTATCTTTTTACATACTTGGGTTTTGGCAGCAGCACCAGCAAGCTTCTAGCAATATTATTACAAGGTATATATTGTACTTAGAATCTGACCTGGTGTTACTGGAGCATTTGTTCAATTAGGAGGAAAGAAGGTTGGCAGAGAAGGACCTGGTGGCCCTCGTGGACAAATATGATGAAGAGTCTGTCAACAAAGATAATTAAGCACCTCTTCTGTGAGGAAAGGCTGAGGGAGTTGGGAATGTTCAGAGTGGAGGAGGCTCAGCAGACCTGCCCCTAGAAAAGAAAGCTCTGAGGAGACTATAAAGCAGCCTTCCAGTATGTAAAAGATGTTTAAAAGACAGAGAAGAACTTTTTATCGAGATCTTTACTGACAGAAAGGAGCAATGGCTTTAAACGGAAAGATTTAGATTGGGTATTAGGAAGTAATGTTTTCTGCCGAGAGTAGTGAGATACTGGCATAGTAATTGTGGATGCCTTATCCCTGGGATTGTTCAAGGCCAGGTTTGATGGGGCTTTGTGCAACCTGGTCTTGTGGAAAATGGCCCTACCCATGGTAGAGGTTTTGGACTAGATGATCTTTAAAGATTTCTTTCAATTCAAACCACCATTTGATTCAGTGATAGCTTGTGTTCTGAAACCGGCTTTATAATTAAAAATAAAAAAAAAAAATTACAAATTAGTTTCCAATAATCACCTTGTTCTAGGCCTTTTTGAGAATTCTCTAGAATTGGAGATTATGAGAGAGAATGAATGATAGAATATGCATCTCATCTGTATACTTACTGGTTTTGTACACACATAAGCATTCACTCTTTTATATATACAGTGGGTTATATCTATCCCTATTTTTTTCTCAAGGAATTATTTTTTCTTCCAGGGGATTAAGGTTTATTTTTTCTTTACTGGTTTTTCCACCATTCATAAAAATTCATTAATATTGCAGTACCTAATGTCCATGATGTAGGAAAATCATTATAGGATCAGCACACTTACAGAACTGATAGTCTCAACCACAGTCCCAGAAGTGGGCACTATTTCAGTGAAAAGGAACTCTCCATTCCTCACAGCTGATTAACTCTCTCAAAGAACCCTTTACTGCTACAAAGAATTCATTGTTGTGTCTTTTTTGGGGGATATGCCACTCTCTTCTTAGACACAGCATTGCCATAGAAATCACTGTCAAGAATGAAAAGCCAATAAATTTAATTAAACATTCAGATTTTTCCTAGACTTAGTCACCCAACATTCCCTCAATAGACTTTTCAAAGTGTATGCAATAATGACATCTCTAAATTAGAGTTTGCATTGAGAATGGTTTATTAAATCTACTACATCTATTGGAAGATTATTATGATTATCATTTATAATTTAAAAGCACCTCAGAGCCCTAAGTGAGTACCTGTCATTGCACTAGATGCAATACAGAGAACAAAAAGATGGTTCTTGCCCTAAAAAGATTTTCATTATATTGTCGAGGAACAATAAGATTAATTCAAGTTTCAGTCACTTTGAATTATTGCCCCATGTCTCTCAATAAAGTCTCTAACCACTAAAGAATTCAAGATGTTCATTAAATGCTCACTTCATCTATTTGCTCATTATGATGGATAATAAGTCACTAGAGTCACATGTGAATATTTGCACTCTTTAGTTATGGGGATTTAAATTTCTCTTTAAAGAGATTTAAATTTCTCTTTAAAGAAATAGTAAAAATGGGAAATAAATGTATTTATAAACAACTACATTTGTTTAGAATAGTATTTGATATGCTAAAGAATTCTTGTGCCCCTAACAGCTGTGCAAATAAAAATATGTTTGCTCAGACGTTTCTGAACTGGAAATCAATAGGCATATCAACAAAGTGATCACATATGAAAATCATAGCAACAACAACATATTGTGTGGCTGTATCCTTGTCAACCTTTGAGAGCCTAATGGTAGAAAACACACATTTTTCATCCTGGACTATTCCTATTCCAAACCTCTTTCTCAAATAAAATACCTTAAACAGTGTAATAATATCTATAGCCCAGGGAAAGTGTTGGAATTGCAGTGGCACTCAATTGGCACTCTGTACAGTGTCACCGAATTACCTTCTTAAGTCCAGCATGTGTAACTCATAAATGGGAAATTACTTTTTTTAGTGTCAAGAACACCTGAAAATATCAGACTCAGCTATACTCTGTACAAATAATAGATTCCATTTTAAGTTGTGATTTGTCAAAATCACAATAAAAATCAGGTTAACACCATATTAGTTCAACATGTGCAGCCATCTCATGAAGAGCTTAATGCCACTGATCTGATAAAAGCAGAGGAGATGTTTCACCATTTTGAATTTTGCAAGTTTGACTGATGCGACAAGGCTTTCATGTCACTGTTTGATGTGGAAAACCCAAAAGATCTACAAAAGAAAAATAGAGAGAGCTTCAAAAGGCATGAAATTCAAAACTAATCAGGTATTCTTCATTTTTACTGTCAATAATAGGCCAACTGTTGGGCTAGAATTTACCACCTAACTTCAAAACTGACGAGTTTTTCTGTAAAAACCAATGTCTGCTCTGACACTCTTTCCATAGAACTCTGAGCTTTTCAGAGGTCCAGGAGATTCACTTGCTGTCACACTGAATGGAGGAAAGGCTTTAGTTCTCAGTAGAGTGGCCAAGCTGAACAGGTTAGGCTGCAGTCTGGATAAGGGCTAAAGTCTGCAGTGTTAGAGATCAGACGGATGAGCACAAGAACTTAGTACCATATCAGAAGCTCTGTGGTGTCATCTTCTGTCTGCTGTACTAAAGAAATGGTCCTGTGACCCATCTGTGAATCCCATGAGAGTGACTTATACCAGTATGTATAGATATATATATATACACCAGTATATATATATATATATATATATATACCAGTAGTCTAAGACTTTACATACTTAATGCTGGATCTTGCAATGTCTTAAAGATCAACAAAGAGCTGTTTCTAGGATTAGAATTAGGAATTCAGGGGCTGAAGAACCTTGTTTGTTACTTGCCCATGCAACATCCCTGAGGTAGGAAAGTGTTAAATTCCAGATAAAAAGATTAGTCATTTTTTCTCTCTAATGCCAAACAGGAAAACTAGGTCCCTTATTTAAACTACAAGCTGTCATAAGCATAAATTTTATTGACAGAAAGGCTCTATTTTGAGTTCTTGAAAGCCCTTTTTAACAGAAGACTAGTCCAGGTGCTACAGAGAGAAATCAGTATATTCTGTTATGGGTTTTTCTTACAGTTCATTTCCTGATTACCATTTAGAAGACTTATGACTCCTCCTTTAGAAGACCACTTGTATTTGAGCACCTTGAACTGTTAAAGAAGAGGATTAATAAGTATGGTTATAGAAAAATAATGAGTACAAGAGAGTTATCTTCCATATGTGGAAAATAATTGGAACTAGAGGCAATACTCACACTCCAAAAGCAGGCACCAATGGCTCTTTGCTGACCAGCAGTCATCAGCCGTATGGCAAGTATAAGGTCAAGTTACTGCCTATAGCAGAATGATCCTTGATCTTGCTAAATTGCCATTCTTCTGCTCTCTATGATTTCTCTCAGAATTTTATCTCTTTCCTTCAGGCCAGTATTTTTCTCCTCACCTACTGCTATTATTGACTCAAGTGATTTCACTTCTGACTTCATTTTTGCTTTTGTTACCTTGCAGAAGAGACACACTCTCACAAAAAGTTTGTTTTTTGTTTTCAATAAAGTGGAGACAAGGTCACATAGTTGCAATGTCTCAAAATTGAGACCTGAATCATGCACACACCTGGATTTTGCAAAATTATTATTAGCTATTATGATTAACTGTTATTATTAAAGTATATTATTAGCTTGAAGTTTGTCCTGTAGTTAAGCCCAGGATTATATGAAGTAGATTCTGCACAGTTAATACTACATTGAGAAACATGAACTAGGCAAATGAGGAAAGCTAATTACACTTCTGGGTTTTTTTTCAGACTAGATTGCTGTTAACTGAGGGTAGAGTGCAGAGGGAGGTCAGGCAAAGGAGCAGCACAGACTTAGAGAGACTTTCTTGCAGAATTCTTTCAGGTTCCTTGAATCTGCGTGAAGACATGCTTCAGAAGGAGAAAATTACCATTCACTTCACCCAGGACTCATTTATTGGGTCACTATTAGGAGTAAAACTCCATTTTCATTTACAGTGAGGAGATTATCTAGCTAATGATTCCAATAAGGTCTGTTCTCAAGACCTACTGAACTTCAGCAAAGCCTGCTTCAAGAAGAAAACAATGGTCCATGGATTAAGTTTAAAAAATTGAAGCATTTGGTTTGCAGACAAAGCTTCTTAACAGGCAGGAGACCTTAACTTTTTATCTACTCGGACACTTCACTGACCTCAAACAAGGATGAGATGAGAAGGAATTGGAATTAAGATTATGATTGCTGAGCATAGAGTGTCAGGGGACAGCAAGGGCAGAGCTGTCCCCTAGGGGCCAAAGAGCCAGGAGTGACTGCACCAACAGGACCCATCCCTGTCATACTGAAGCAGGGCAGGGGTGATGACAGAAATAGGCTCTGCTGGCAGCAATTGTCAGGCAGGGCAAAGTCTGCTCCACTCAGGAGTGCAGCCAGCAAGTCAGGACAGCAGAAGCCAGAACCAACGTCTCAGCTCTGGAGAGGGAGCCAGATCACAGATTGAAAGAGGACTCCTGGCCCATGGATGGAAGCTGAGGAGCTCTGTTGAGGCTGATCAGGGAATGTAGTGTACTCAGGGTGGTGACAGCATGGTTGCATTGTAGTTTATTGCATTGTGCAGTTTCACACCAAAGACATTTCTATGGCAAAACAAACAAAAAAAAAACCCTCAAAGGCAGAAGACTTACACTTCTAACTGCAATTTGTATGATTTTTATACTGTAACCTGAATGTTAGACTAAGATGTCTGAAACCTATCCATAACCAAGAGCGATGTTGGAAACTTCAGAAAAATAAGATATTCCTCTCTTGTATGAATTACACTTTGTAGAAGGCTGAATATGGAAATGTAAATGCTTCATGTTTTTTCCTGTCCAGAGATTGTTTCCTGGGTTTTTCTTAAGACTGTGTAAGTTGTGGAGGACAGCAACCAAAGAGCTTTCCTTTGCCATAGATGCCTGTGTGTCTGTTCTGAAGCAGAATGAATTGTGGAGACAGAAGAGTTTTTCCTCAGTCCCTTTACTAATGTTGACCTGTGTATTAGTGATCTAGCACTAGAAATAAATGCTGTATCTACCAGAGTGCTGGATATTGTTATAAAATGTTGTTTTTATTAATGAAGAGTAATTTTTAATGTTATGACCCCTGAACTAGGTATCTGTCATTAAACCCAAATTAAAATTGCAGAGAAGGTTTTGAGAAATTCCAAATCCCATAATCAGTCATTGTTGAATGGTGATTCTGGAAGGGAGAATGTTTTCTGTGTTTTTTACATAATCTAATAAAAACATTGACCAATCATTACCTTTAAAAGCAGGGTAAGGACTGTGTCAAGACTAGAGAAAGGTGTTGTTATGGATTTATTATGGATTAATTTTAAAACTCCCTTATATCAGGTACTAGGGCCATTATTTCTCAAACTTACAGTTGACAAGCAAGTTTAGGAGCCTTTGGGTTTTGGTTAAGCAGAGCAGTCTGTTAGAAACTACAATAACTGCTGACTAAAGCCCCTCAATCAAGGCAGAGAGTGGTAGTTTACTCTGATTTACTGTTAAATCCCGATTTAAGTCTTATGCTCAGGGTCATGGACAGCAGGAACCTGCTGATTCTGCAGGACTTGCTTAGAGGTGGTAAAGAATGATTCAGGAAGAAGGCAGTGACTTCTAAGTTTTTTTTCCCCCTAATCTTGGCAGTGATGCAAATTGATAAAAGATGTCAGAGCAGGAAAGTAGCTCCTATTTCATTTTCCTCCTTGGATAGAACTTCTGTAAACTTATGGTAAAAGGTGAGTCAGTGTGAATGATTTTTCCCAAGATGGCTCCTTTTACTAAATTTATAGTTGGGGTTAGGATTAGAAAGGAGAGGGAATGAAGCACCTACTCTATTACTGGACCTTTCAAGGCACGGGAACATAAAATATGACCTAGTGCTACAACAAAAAAAGTAATTCCTATTTCATTCACTTCCCAAGAGTTGAGTATCTGCATTCTTAAGCACAGCATAACTGGAAAGTTTAAAATTGCATATGGAATATTGGGAACAGGAATATAGCTGCCTCTGAATAGCTAATGCATCTCCAAGTCAGGGGGAAAGATCGTATTTTTGTTGAAGTCTCTAGTTTTTAGATTGGTCTAGGTTGGGGTCTGAAGCTACACATTATTATCAAGTCTGTGTGACGACTTTATTTCCCTGTTCTTTCCCCCGTGACTGTGGCTTGCTCTAAAAGAGAAGAGGAAAAGCAGAAGCCTGTGGAGTATGCTAAGCACAGCAGTGGCTGTATCATAAGTAACACCACCTTACAATAGTGTTGGAAATATTCCTTTATCTTGGTTCATGCCTAGAGTAAAACCCAAGGCAGTTCAATTTATATATATATATATATATATATATATATTTAAATACCTTGAAGGTTGTGCAGTATGTTTTAAAGCACAGGAAAACTGAGGACTGCAGGTTTGTGGCAGAACTCCTGGAAGCCACTCCAGTGTATGGCTAATATTTTCTTCTAGTCCAACATGGGTAACCAAGGAAAGCAGTTTCTCTAATATCCTGTTATTCTCAGATGCAGACTATTATAACTGCAGAGTTTATGAGGATTCTGTGACCTAGGATGAGGCTCCATGCCAGATGTAAAGAATTGCTCAATTTTTTGTAGCTCATGTCTTGAGGATATTTTTAAACTCTAGCTCTGGTAGGATAGAAAAGAGAGTGAATGGACCTTTTCTGGCCTATGATAAACTCCAGTGCCAGAAAATTCCCCTCTAGTCCTATAAATATATATATTCTCAAACTACTCTTACAACTTTGTTCTCTTACTATTCAGTCTTTTTAGTAGATCCTGGGAGGTTCAGCCATCTTTTGTAAGAAATTATTTCCTTTTTCTTTTGATGAAGTAGAGATGAACCCCGCCATTCTCTTTTTCTTGAGTTCTGTTTAAGCTTCTGAGAACAAAGCATGGAAAGGGGATTTTACTAAGGCATCCTTCAATACCTGAATTGTAAATCAACAGTTTCTGGTTTGCTTTTTCTTATATATGGGTCTGCCACCACGAAGCACAAACCCAGGAAATTGATTCTGCTGATGTTTACAGAACATTGTATGGCAGAAGGTTTCAGGAAGCCAACCCAGAAGAAAGCTTCTTTTCACGTAGGAAGTTTTTTGCTGTTTGACTCTGTTCTTGTAAACATGTCAAACATTAGCATATGAGTAGAACTGTGTTTCATGCTAACTTTCCTGGGAACAGGGCCTGAAGTCATGGATATAAATTCATATTTCTTTATCCTCCAGGACTCATTGAGACATTTTGTTCTACTGTGGCCAAAATAGAGAATTTCATCCTTTTTATTTTCTTGCCCATCTCTCTGTTCTATTTGAAAATTTAGGGATGGGATCATAACTATGGCTAAGACCATGGACTGGACAAACCAAATTTAGATTGAAGCTCATGAGCATCCAGACACAGATTTATTCCTCAGTGAGTTGGAAACTCTTAACAAAAACAGCAAATTTTGAAGAGACAGTTTCAGTATTTGCAAATGAAGTCTAGAATGAAGGCTTCAGAAATCAAAAAATGGGTCTTTTAATTTTTTTTTTTTTCTGAATGTTGATTAAGGCTTAGATTTTGGGCTGTGGAAAGGTGCAATTAAAAACGGCAGGTTTAAATATTCAAAAAATCTCTGGGTAGGAAGAAGTCAATTTCTCGCAAGGAAACAGTTTGTATCTTAATACTGTCCATAGAGGAGATTCTAGTTACATTCACAATTAGGATCTTTGAGTACAAGAACTTAACAACTCTCTTTGTTGGTCAGGTCTGCCTTTAGGAGGAAGACAGCTGGCTCCAGAAAAAAACATTTCAATTTCTGTTTTCCAGTGAACTGGTTCTCAGGGCTGATATTTATGAATAATAAGTGAGTGTAAGTTCCATCAGCAAAAGCAGAATCTGCAGAACTACACAGTCTGCTGGGTGCAAAAGCTCTGGCAGTGGAGACTGAAAGGTTGTGCTGAAGAGAAGGAAAACAAATCTATGGGTTCTGTCCAGGTTGGGTTTGGTATTGCAAGTATGGTTTGGAAAGACAGCAGCTAAAGATTAAATTGGTACTAGATCATAACAAGGTAAAATGAAGGAAGAGTTTCATCCAATGAAACAATGTATATAGATCTTGGGAGGAGTGTTAACTCAGAGTAGGGGTTTGTTCCAGAAGGAAATAATAATTTGCATATTATTCTTTTCTTTGTAGAGATTTTCGGCTACAATAAAGATTTGATTAGGTATTTGATTAGTTTTGCTGAACTGCACTGAGAAATGGTTTTAAGACCAAAGTGGTCTTCTCTCTACACAAGTCTCCATTGAGCTCAGAAATGAAACTAGAGCTGCAAGTGAGAGGGTTTGAAAGCATCCATTTATTCACAGAGCCTAACAAATCTAAAACAGTAAATGTGGCCCATAGTTCTCTGGTGCAAATGGTCTCTAGCTTGGTTTTACTCTTTAGACTATCTGTTTCGTTTAAGATTAAGACTGCACAAAGTAGGATAAATGTTTAATCAGATAATATCTTTTCATCTTGCAAGAATCCAGTGGATTCTATTTAGTACTAGTGCCTGTATTACCTCATAAGGTCACAATTTTTTTATTTGTTATATTTTGGACAAGATCAGATCCACTTTGACCACAGAAAATAAAGGTTAAAAGCTGCCTAGCCTTCTTTTGATTTTTCAAACGTAGGTCATTTGGAGGGTTGTGTCATTTCATATAGTTAACATTTTCCAAGGTACATAGTCTACAAATTCATTAACTTCAAGGTGTTAAGAGGATGATCTTTCCAGGTGAATTACTGCCATTGAAATATGAAATCAGATGCATAGGACAAAATATTCTAGTAACTTAATGGCATTTATGCTTTGAAAAAAAGTTTAAAAAATATTTTATTGAAAAAGAAAATGCTAGACAGCTAATATCTAGGGAGTAACCCATAAGAGAAATTTTATTTTATCTCTTTCTTTTCTATATTTTCGTTAGCAATACTATATGGTGATTGTTCCTTAAAAGAAGCAACAGTTTTGTCTGTAAAAAAAGAAAAAAGAAAACTGAAAGAGGCAATTTAAAACCAATTTCAACTGCAAACAATCCATATTTATTACTAGTGTGGTTTCATCCAACTTCTCAAATTGGCTCTTTAAAGCTATTCTTCCACATAAAAACTAAGTGTGCATTACACTTCAGATAATGATGCATCAACATTTGTGACTTTTTTATCTTGGCAAATTATGCCTAAATCTCAAGAGCAATGCTATGAAGAAGTTAATTTTACAACTACAGTGTTATTTTAAATCAGCTTGGAGCAGAATTTGAATTCTTAATGTGTATTCAACAGAAAAGACCAAATACCAACATCAGGCCTCTAAATATTTTTAATAAATAAAACTCTGGCATTTGTCGAGACTTTTTATATCTTCATTCAGGGAGTGATCCAGATCATCAGCAATCCCAATCCCACTTTTATTAATCTTACATGCATTCTGTCAGCTGGAGTAGTGTCATTTATAATTTGTCGTTTTCTGTTGTGAATTATGGAGGTAGAAAGAATGTGTCCCTGACTACAATTTCATATCAGGTCCTAAATATATTCTCAATATATTCTTGAATATTATATATTCAAGACTTTTTTCTCTCTTTTTTTAGTGTCACCTCTCAACCACTGTAATAAAAAGAATCAAAGCAAACAGGTATTGAAAAAGCCACAGGGAACCTGAGATTCAAAAAAAATCTGTTCATGTGGCTGCAGTCATGTAAATTAATCTAAATGCCAGCATAATGAAGCACATATATGAAATGGTAAATGCGAATGATACTATTAAATAGGTACAGATTCAGGCTGATATGTAAATTTATATATAGGTTTCAAAATGAATTAACTGTCTCTATGTTTCTCCTCTCGCAGTCATCTGCATGGATTCATTGCTGCAGTAAGACATCATTCTAGGTCTCACAGCGCTGAAATACGGTATCTCTTAGCATAAGAGAAACATAAATCTTGCAAAGAAGGAAGCATAAATCCTATTAACTAGAAAAGCCCAAAAGATTGCAAAGTATCCAGGTAATACCTATTGCTCATAACCTCATAGAACCAGCATTTTATCTCCCCTCGCTTTGTAGAAGTGCAAAATCCAGAGTAGATGTTTCTAGAAACTTGTTTAGGAAGATATCTGAAAGACCCTGGTTTCTAAATCCCTCCTCCTCCAGACTTCCACTATCTTCCATTTCTAAAGGTGAATAAAATATAACCCTTGGTATCCTAATTCAACTATAGCATAGCTAGCATAAATAAATATTTCCCTGTATCAATAGAAGCACACCCAGCAATAATGTCAATATGTTTTAGGGTCAGCTCTTCAATACTGAGAAATCAAGCAGTAATCAAAGGTTCAATCAAGCAGACTGGAGCCATCCACTGCAGCACTACAATGTCTCTTATGTGAAAATCAGCTTAAATCAGAATCAGAGTTTTAAGTCCTCAGCATAAACCCTGCCCTTACTTGGCAAATTTGTTTTCAAAACACAAGTCCTCCCAGACATTTGCAAGTGGATGTTTATTTGGTAAGGTTTCAGAGGTACCATTTGCAACTGATTTGTAAACTTCAATTCATCTAGTGTTCCTGTATTATTAAAGTGGAGTTTTTGGTCAAGTCATCTGCTGAATCAAAAATCCAAAAGGACAATAAATGTTGTCCTCTATTTTGCTACCTGACCTGAATTTTCAGTCTAAATTTGAGATAGCACTAAATTACTCCTGAGCTGTGTCTCTCCAACAACGAAAAAGGCCTTTATGATCCTATAGAAAATTCTGTTACCAAAAGAAAAAAAATTATTTTCCTTGTATCTAGTTACATCAATGATATGTTTTCTATTCCTATGTTCAACAATATTTCCACTATTTCTTGCACTGTTTTCTTCTCAGACTTCTGTTTTCCACTTTTGGTCAGATCCACAGTTTATGCCAACATGTTAAAATACAGATTTGATTAGCTTGAGAGTAGCCACACATACACTCAGTGTTGTTGTTCCTACCTCTCTGTCTTTCAAACACATCTAGCAAAGTATTCAGAAGGATTTTTTCCTAGTTATCCAATATCAGAGAAAAACTATTCCTCTTGGACATTCAAAGGTTTCAGCTTCAGTCTGATGACATACTGCCAGAGATTAAAAGTCAGAAGACTCTTGAATTTCCTTCAGATTGGCCTTCTCACTTATAAATAACCAATTCCTCATTTTCTTTGATGGACAGCCATACCATTATTTCCTCTGAATCTGAATCCTGTGATTTGCTAGCATTAGCAGAAAAAGCAGTGACAGTTAATAGTGACAAGAAAAGTGGGCATGGTGTGTTGAAAGTGTAAAACTGACACAGCTTAAGTTTAATGGGTTGGGTTTTCAGCTATTTCTTTTCCTCTCCTAGTTTTAACTAGATGCACCAAGCAGTACTGGAAACAAACCTACTATTAAACTTGTTCAATGTTTCCCAGTATATAACCTTGCTTTGAGATGAACAAACATTTTTTTCTGACTAACATTCTTGTTCAGACTAAACCTGTTCCAGGATGAGTTTTTCTTTAAAAAAAAAAAAAAGAAACTTATCATTCAGTCTTTCTTTGGTCTAAAAACACAGGAGAAAGTGAAAAATGAGGTGAGAAAGTGGAATGTGATTGGTTAGGGGTGCAAAAGTTCCAAAAAAGGGGTCTTGATAGGGAAAAAAATTGTATTCAATCTCATAAAAAAAGAAGGCAGGACTGTATGTATGGAAAAAGCACTAAATTAAAGGTCCTTACGCAATTGGTCAGCTAGAATTCTTTAATTTTAAGATTCCTCTCCAAACTGTTCTTAATGTGTCCTTTAAAATACAGAAAACTATTTGCATTCCATTATACCTTCTAGAGTTTCAACTTGGCAACACTTCCATGAGAATATTTCCACCTTTTAGCTGTATTTAGCTGTCTCTTAGCTATTTTCAGTCTGTTTCACTTATTGCATGTCTGGTTTTGGCATTCAGTGGGATGGGTGGACGTGAGTTCTGGCCCTGCATAGGAATCGTTTAGGATGAAGCTGCAATACAACAGTTCTGCCAGACACACATCGACAGCAGGGACTAGAATACCTTTCTCCCAATACATACACGAACACTTTGGTCCCACAGATACTGTCTTAAGCAGAGAGAATGAAATGCTAGGTACCCACAGTAGGATCTCTACACCCACTCTTCAGATGCTGTCAGCTCCAAGTACAAGAATGTTCAATGGGAGTACCAAGTTACTTGAAAAGTAACTCATGAGGTAAGTGCAGCACTTTCTACCCATTTATCATAATCCACTTTCATGGGGAAAAAGACCATTTTGCTGAAATAAGTCATCAGTCAGGAAAAAAATAAGGTATCTATTTCAAAAGTAACATACTAGACAATGAGAATGCCATATGTGCCATGATGTATTTGTGTCTCAAGAAATATATCTATGTATATCAGTCAAAATCTCTTCACTTCTCTCTATTATGCATCCTTGTATAGGTAAAGCCACATGAGTCTGAGCAGTTTGCATTTGCAGGCACACAGAGAGAAGTGTTCACCTGTCTTCCCAGGCAGACTGTTTAGGTGAGCATGATATGTCCATTACAGCAGCAAGCACTGGGATACAGTAGGGAAGGCAGCAGGCAGGAAGTAATGTGGTTTCTGACACAGAATTATAGGACACACTAGGAGGCACACTGCAGCAACAAAACATACTTGCAGATGGCATTGCAGCAAGAGTCATGCTGAACGGCTGGAGGCCTTGCTGCTTGCAGTGAAATTGGTTGTCCTTTAAATGGTTTCTTCTAAAACATAATTTCTTGGTTTAGTATAAGAAATAGAGTGGTACAGGAACATGTATCTTTTTTCTTTTGCAACTGTGTGAGCCAGAAGAGTTACAGCCAAAATTCTCAGTCAAGAAAAATGATAAAGTCGTTGTGCTTTTAACTGAATGTCATACAAATTTTATTCAGCTATTTTTTAGACAAGATTCATTTACTAAAATAATCTTTTTTGCACCTAAATACTGCTGTGGTCACCATCTAAAAGCTTTATAAATGATCCTTCAGATCTGCAGTATAAGACAATTACCCAGGTGCAAATCAAAGCCTGCCAAAACTCCAAGATATACAGCAGGTTACTATTTTCTTTTAAAGCCCACATCTGCAGCTTTTGCATGTAAATTGTGCATCCACCAACTGAAATTGCAGATGTAGATATGCATTTTTCCCTACTACAAATCTATAGAGCATTTCAACTTGTGTGCGGTCCCATTTTTGCATATTAAATTTGTGCACGAATTTTAAAGGTTAGCCTACCTATCAGTAAGATATGTAAAGTGTGTTCTATTCTGTGTAAATCGAAGTATACTTTTGAAGTATCTAATAGCTATGATTAAGTGAGTGCATAGCTCTATGCCAAGTTCACAGAGAGCAATATTTGTGCCTGTAATCTACTCAAAGGTAAATACAACCAAGTTATGAATGTATTTCTATGTAAAGAGCTTTGAAGCTCTGAAGTATAATGAAAAGCCCAGCAGAAGCTGCAGCACCACTAATGAAATAACTGGGCTCTCAATAGGAGATAGATATAGTTAGAGACTGAAGCCCGAAGAGAAATGTGTGTGATATACAGAGTTTTCAAGGGAAAAGAAGTGATGAAGCAGGAAGGCACTACCTGAGATTCATGAAGGGAGCCAAATCTATGCAACTGGGGACTAATTAGAAGGAGAAATTAATAATTCTGTCACCATTGCAGACAGAGAATCTGGAATAGCGCTGTAACCACAAAAGTGAGGATATAAAGTGGCTCTGAAGTTGATAGAAGGTAGGAGAAATTCTATAATTATCCACTATCTATAATTATCCTTAATTATCCTAATTAATCTTGATTGCCTTCCATGATGAAATGACTGGCTCTACAGACAAAGGGAAAGCGGTCTGTGTCATTTACCTTGACTTTAGCAAGGCTTGGACACAATCTCCCTCAGCACTCATGTAGGCATGCTGAATAGGTGTGGGCAGGAAGGGCAAACTTCAAGGGAAGATTCACTGGACCATTGCACTCGAAGTATTGCAGTCAACAGTTCAGAATCTAACAGGCATATGATTAAACCTGACTCTCATTCCTCACTACAAGGACTGATACTACCAAATACATTTGGGATAGGATCCTCTTGTCATGAACAAGACCAAACAGGGAGGAGCAGTTAATACACTGGAGGGGAAGCAGGGGACTTTGACAGATGGACGAAGAGCTGACCCATGAAGGTGAAGGAAAGCAAAGGCAAAGGCAGACTCCTGAGCCTGGGATGACGTTAACCCCAAGCTGGAGGTGACTGGTGAGAAATCAGCTCTGCCAAAGGGCATGGTGGACAGAAAATTGAACATGGGGCAGCAGTGCACCCTAAAGGCTGTAAAGAATAACAGCATTCTGGGCAGCAAAATTGTCCAGAAGGTATGAGAGTGGTTATCCCCTTTTGTTTTGCTCTTGTGAAGCTCCATCCAAAGCAGCGTCCAGCTTTGGATCCTCACAACTGATTACTAGAAAGACTACAGCACGTGACAGAGACTAAAGGGAAATTATTTGTCCAGCCTGGAGAAAAGAAAGAAATGATGGGGGGGAGGAAGTAGTTCAGGTTGCTGACTTCAACTACCAAAAGTGAGCTACAAAGACAGAACCATTCTCTTAACCTATCACCAGGTGTAGCATGTTCATGGTGAGAGTGAAAAAGCTCTGGAACCAGATCCCAGAGAGTTTTCAGGATCTACATGCTTCAAAAATCTCTTCAAAATGGTTCTGATCAAGTTTTGAAACTGAGCTTACTTTGAGCAGGATTAAATGAGCTACAAACATCCCTTCTGGACAAAATATTTCAATGATATGTTTGGGGTGGGTATTAAAAGAAGTGAGGTCTGAAGTGGTTTTAGGGGAATCTTTATTTTCTAGAAAAGGGCAGAAATAAGCAAACAAAGAGTAAGGAGAAGTATGAGGTTTGTTAGGAATAAAATTTGGGGACATGCTGCTGTTGTTGCTGCTACTGCTGCTGCTGCTGATGATGATGATGATTTATTTGCCTGTTGATTCCAACTCACTTAGAGAAAAAGACCATTTTCCTAGTGATTTTTTTATTTGTGATTAGTTATGAACTAGGATAGTCAGCCTAAAACCTAGATAGTGGCTTTAGAAATTATAGCCAAAGCGCATAAACCTTTATGAAAATTAGTTAGCTCAATAAATCATTTTCAACAGTTTATTCAGACAAAAATCCAAGCCAAGTTAGAGTTCACATGAATTCTTCAGATATGAACTTATATTCTGAATGTCTGAATCTAAAGAGACTCATGGGGAATTGACGGTACATCAGGTAGTATATATCTTCAAAATAAGGGCTCTCTTTTGTGAACATAATATTATTGGAGAAATAATTTATGTAATAAATCCTTATGTGTGCAAGTTCATCGAACCATCTTGACAGCTTGTTTGATCAAAGAAAGAAACCTTTTAGACATGATCTAACGTACAGATTTTCTTTTATGTATGTTGTTCTTTCTCTAAATATAGTGTCTAATTCATATTTGTGTTTCATACATATTTATTGTATCTTACCATTTCTTTGCTATAGGGATAAACACAGGGAATATTTCTCACATCTGATGATTATTAAAACCAGATTACTGCCTATTCCATCAAGGTAATGTTAAAGATACTTCAGTTGTACGGAAGATCTTATTCACAGACCAACATCAGGAAGCGGCTAAACAATGGGCATCCTTGCCAGAGGGTTTTGGGAATGCAGTATTGCAAAAGTCCCTGAAGGGTCTGAGTCCTAAAGGTCTATCAGGGGCTTTGCAACAGAAAAAGTGTCTCTGCACCTTCTAATCAGACTGACTTCTATTCAATACTTGAAGTACGGAGATTCTAACACCTGAGTGTAGGCAGGTATTATGAGAAAACATGGAAATTAAGAATATCATTGGGACATAATTTACATCTGCTTACCATATACAGAGACAAGAAAAGGTAAAGAAGACTGTAATAATGGATAAGAAGGAGGATAAAAAAAAAAATCTCCCCACAAAATGAAACACACACAGGCATGCAAAAAAAAAAGCAATAATATAAAAAAAGAAAAAAGCACATAGAAGTCAATGCAGCTTATGGAAGTTACTGAATTTAATTCATGTAGGAAATAGAATGATTTCTGAGAGAAATAACGTTCCTAGATTAATGCAAAAAGCCTGGACAACAAAGTGGAGAATAGTACAGGACATTAAACTGCTGTAACAGCTATAAAAGAAAAATAGAGCAATAGCAATCCTGATGGGAAGCAGGTAGAGGCTTTCTTCAGAAAACCATAAATAAACATAAAGGCAGTGTAGTTGCACTGTACATTAGCAGTGTGACAGAGAGTAAAGAAAAAAAATATGAAGCAATAGCGCAGATAAAGTGGATCTAGTTTATACCAAAATTTATTTTAAAGAAAGTCTGGTATCATGCCAGACTTTTCTAAAACCCCCACATCAGACTTACATTCAGATGAAGATTTCATTTTATTACATTTTATTTATAATGAATAAAAGATACCTGGACTTACATCAAGAAAAAAAAATGCCCAGATATTTCTGCATATTGCCTTTGATGAATTTTCTTTAACAAAATGTTTTGAAGGCAAAAACAATGGGTCATCTTTGGGTCAGCAGTGAAGAGCTAATCGTACAAAATGTTATTGAAAGAAATTATCACAGCTGCCTTAAATTATGTTAAAAATATGCACAAAAATTGCATTTGTAATGAAACTTCCAATTTCAAAATCTTGAACAGGAAGAATTTCTGGAAGTAGGTTACGTCTGGTTTGTCTGGAAGGCTCAAGAAGATTTCCTCTATGTCTATATCTTCTGAAACCAGTAGTATAAACTTATCTTTAACTTGTACCCCAAGTACTGTGAAACTCTCATGTGGAAAGTTCCTGTTCTAATGGAATAAATTGGTGTCTCAGAAAGGTTATTAGAAGTCAATGGAGAGCTAAAAAGCAAAGGGAAAGACTGACGGTTCACCGAAGAATGATGTAAAGACCTTGCTATCCTTCAGAGCTCTCAGGACCTTCATTTCTGTAACTGCTGAGAAAATCAATCAAGGAAGGTGAAATGGTCATCGGTCTCTGTTCTGCCTCAATAACTTCAGCTCTGAGAAGGCTGCCTTGTATCTAGAAGAAGCTTCCCCTAAAGAAAGACTAGAGCATTTGGACCTGGTTAAGGAAGTCAGATGAAGGGAGTGAGACTATTTGCAACATCTCCCTGGGTGGCACTGTGGAGGTGCAGGGCAGGGGAGGAATGAGTTTTGCCTACCCTCCAGGTACAAGCCATCCCCATGGGCATGTTATATGGTTGTGACTGACTTCCCAGCCTTCCAGGAAGGCAAAAAGGAGTCTTTGGTCTGTACATAGAAAAGGCGTAGTCAGGCCTGATGCCATTTGTGTTTCCATACTTATAGTATTTGCCCTGAAAACAGGATAACACCTAAAGTAATAAAAGGCATCTTGAAAGATCAAAAAGATTTTGGTTCCAAATGGCCTATGTGTGGGCATCTTACTGTTGGTGTTTAAGTTAATTTTATTAGTCCTTTGACTAAATTAATTGGGGCCACTTAAATGATACTAGGTGGAATATTTTCCGTAGGGAAAGTGTGAATGTTGCTTCTGATAAAATAGTGCTTTCCCCCTGTAATTTAGAATTAATAGCTCAATTTATGCAGCAGGATTAAAAATGCTTGAACTTTCCAAACGCATTTTCACTTCTGCCAATTCAGCTGTGTTACAGTAGAAGATTAAGTACTAGGAATGCAGGAATCTGCCTGAGTCAATATTGTATATTCATCTGCAATGGTATTTATTTGTTAGTTTGCTATAACTTCTGTACCACAGGTTATGCTTTAGAAAACCTGCATTCCTATCATGGAAAAACAGCAAGAAACTAAAGCAATAAAGCAGTTCTTTTTTATCCCTTCATCAGCTTGGTTTATACTTTAAGAACCTGCAGCCAATACTTTTACAACAGGCATCAGTAAGAACTTCTCCCTCCCATATTTCTTCTCCCTCTTCATAGCAAGTTTTTTCTTCCTTACTCCCTCCTATTATGGTGAGCATTTCATGTGCAAGTGGACAAAAGTGGTAAGTCTTGTGCTGAGCAAGTACACTGCCCTCAGCTTCACAGTCCATATGCAACGCTTGTCAGACTCAAGTGTCCTTCAGTGTTCAAGCTCTTTGTCTTTTGGTCCAATTTGAAACGGGTCACTTTCTCTGGCAGACCTTAAGAACATGAACCAAAAGCATGAGTCACCTTAACTTTTGATTTATGGCATTTGCAACTGTTCTGCAAAAGTTTGTAAGAAAGTGATCTACAACAATCTCAAAACACTCTGCGAAAGAGCTGTAAGAGCAATTTCATTTTCAAACAGAGAAGCAAGAGTTGTCTTTAGTAACAATTGTCTTGTTTCACCATCTGCATAACACTAATTGAAAAGGTACATGCTGACATACAACTCACAAGCATTTCTCTTACTAATTATGTATTTACAACAATGAACAGTTTTGCATCATGTAAAATAACAAGCAAGAATACATGTTTTTTTAACACCTACTTTAAAACCACACTCTTTGTGACAAAAACAACCCTGACAGTTCTTTGCACCATCAAAATCAACAACTGGGTTACATAACCTTATTCTCTGTGATATGCAAATTCCTTGGCTTGGGGAACAAGCGTCACAAAAGAAGTTGTGCTGGTATTAGCCTGGTCTGAATAGAAGGCTGGATAATAGCATAGAGATCAGCTCTGCTTTCTATTTTCAAGTCTGAGATCAGAGAAAATGGATGCAAGTCATTAATCACATCATTGTGGGTTTCTTTCATTGTTTCATGAGGAAACATCAACCTGCATGGCTGGCAGGCTTGCCCTCTCTGTCAGTTAGAAAATGATAAAAGTGCTTCTTAAAATAATCTTAGTCTAATACTGTTACTTTCGTGCACAATATAAAATTGCCAGGTCTCTACTATACTTCAAAGAATATGATTAGCAATGAATGTACTCTTTTTCTTTTGCTCTCATTTTGCAGAGACACTTGAAAATGGTAAATCTACTGAATGCTAGTAGCACTTGGCTGGTTTTTTTTTCCTTTGTGAGCTGTTAGAGTGTTTAATCATCTAGTTAAAGGCAGCAATCATTTGCCTAAACCAGGAAATAATTCAAGTAATGAGATATGCAAAACAGGCACACATGCACATGAAAAAAAGCTTCATTCCCATAAGTCTCACTTTCTGAATTGGCAAAAAATAATGAATCTTTATGTCTGCAGTGATAAAGCAGGACTCCTTACTCTCAGTATCTCCATCTTCAGTTAGATTGCTTGCAGATCCACTGAAATTAGATGTCAGTGTAAATTATGGTGTAGGCCGAGTTACTAGCCAAGGCTATGAAGGGTAGACACATAAAAACAAGGTGCTATTGAAGGTAATTGCTTCTGATCTTAAAGTTCTTAGTGACAAAATTGGTGCTGATGTGGCATTTGCATCGGAGGCTCCCTTTTAATTGACACTGACTGGATTGAAAGCTAGCTTTTTTCCCCACGGGTTTTATTTTTTCTGCTAAATTCTTAAAATCCATCTTGTAAAACAGTGGTAAACAATGGAACACAATTCAGCAGAACAGGAAAAGGATATTTTTTTGTTTCACAGATTCAGGGCAAAAGCACACATGTGTGCACATATACAGATTATATGTACACCTCTGTTTACACATGTGTATGTGTGCACGTGTGTTTGGTACAGAAAACATAAAAGAGCAACTTTAAATTCCTGAGCAAAACAGTTGTGTATGAAAGGTTAAATCTGAGAAAATGGCAGCTAGAGTCACCATTGCAGTACCTACCCCTCGGACAAGCCACTGCCTAGTGTGGTGCCCTGCTGGATCTGGTTCCCCAGGCTCCCCTTGTCATCTGTAAACAACAACTCTAACAATACATCAAAGTCATCATGTCAAAGAAGGCAGCATCTGATCTAACCAGGAGGAAAATATAGGAAAAGAGCAAAAGCTAAGAGTCACATATTTAATACTTTTTAGCACATTAAGCCAGAGAGATGGAGATACCAGGCATTTCAGTTTTCCAGCTAAAGCATTTTCAGAAGCATTCTTCTAAAGGAGTGATTCTTTGCCACAGATTTTCTGCTGCTTACTCATTACATCCTTTCAAAGGAGGCAGCACCAAGGTGGTATTTGTCACTGTTTATTTTACCCATCTAAATAAAGGACATCTGGATTAAGCTGCCAAAGAGCTATAGGAATTCAGTGGAAGGAGAAAAGCACTACACAATAATCACTGATTTCTGGAGGTGACAGCTCTCTTGGACTGGGGCAAGACTTGTTGATAGCAATAGTTACTAGAATTGAGAAGGCCATTCTCTGATATCCTCCCATGGAGGATGGATTCACAGCACAATTGGTTACAGCCATATCCCTGCTCATCGCCCAAAGGAAAAAGCTTCTTGCAAACATTGTTTTATTGTAACTTTTATGCTAACATATAGTAAAATTTTATGCTAACTATATTAACAAAACAAGATGACAAAGTTGTGGGATTCACTTTCAGTGAGATCATTCCCCAGAGACAGGGCTGAATAACATTACACTGCCTACACAGAATTTAGATTGAGAGAAAGTCATGAATCTGCTCTGAATGTCACTCTGGAGAAGTCCACCTCCAGGCTAGTTAGGAGAGTAACTGCCTAAATTCAACCAGTGTGTTCCTGAAAGAAGCTCAGCCCATGTGTGTCCATTAAAAACTTGATCCACAAGCCTTGTTCACTGCTATCACCACCATAGCCATGTCCCCCTGGAAGCCACACTGTCTCCTCAGCTCTGCAAGCACTTTGTCATCTTCAATCTCACATTCAAGACAGCTCACAGGACTATCTTGGTCCCCAAGAGGCAATTGCAGTCACAGCTCCCAGCCTGGTGTCCCCACCCCACAGCCAACAGATCTTCAGCACAGTTCAGCATTAGGCACCTGAGATAACTCTCTGACAGTCTGTGTGAGGCACCCCCAGCTCTTTACCATCACTGTACAATTCTGTGGGACAAGACCTGACAGCATCACTCATAGGGGTGTTAAGGGCAAAATGCACATGTGCCAGTGAGGAACAGGCAGTGGGCAAAAGAGGAAACTAGAGAAAAGTTTAGGGAGCTGTCTGAATCATCATGAACGTGAGCAACTGCAAAGGCATCACAGAATTTCTCCAATGAGCACAGTTCCTCCTGGCCCAGCCAGGAATTCATAATCCTCTACTGATCCTCTACATACATCCTGGGGAAATGTTACTAAATTATATCTTTTTTTGGCATATTAATGTACTTTATTTACCACCTATTTTTTTCCACAACATCTTCTTCACTTCAAAGAAGCAAGTAAAGAAGAATACTTCTGAAACATTACATTTAAAAGCTTAAACTGAGGAACTGCCAATACTTACAGTTTCTCTTAAGGTTTTGCTGAGACAAAAAAAAATGCAGCTATCTTTATTTCTACTTTCACATCTTCCGTGGTAATCCATTCTCATTTATATGCTCACATAATAATTGACTAGCAGAAAATTTACAGGATGCTACCACCCATGTGTATTATAGGAAATCCATATAAATTCTGCTCTGGGAAGGGGTGTTATGATCATGTAATTCAAGAATAGAAAGAGAAAATTGAGATCTTGATCTCTGCATTTCAGCCAAAGAAGCTATTTCAGCCTCTTTTTGCCATGCATCCAGATTACTATGTTCACTATTTAAAAACTCTTAAACAAGGAGGAAAAATAAGATACTTCACCCACAAACTGTGCATATATGTATTGTTTTCCCATATCTGCAATAAGTATATGGTAAAAGTATTAGCATCAAAAGTGATCCTACTTTCCTTTAGACTTTTAAAAGATTAAAGTAGTGAAATTTCCCTTAATGTACTTGGGTACTGGTATCGGGTATGGTTAGCACCAAGCTCCCATATCCTTACGTCTTACCCTTTAGAGATCCTATACAGTTTCCATCTTTCAGCTTTCCTTTCACTTCTCCCCCCAGCAGTTTATTCAAGAGGTGCAACAAACACATTTGCATTTTATAAACTGGAAACTAAGTGATATAGAAGGCACAGTGAAAAACTATTTCTACAGATTATACAAAGCCCTTGACAATAGCTAATCAGTTAGTGTTCAGACTCTGCTACTTAGCACACCCTGTGTATTGGCTTTCTTGATAGCTTCTCTTCCACCCCTCCCCTGCAATTGTTTGTTCTCTTTTACTGTTATGCCTTGTCATATGTCAAGATCGTAAGCTCTTTACAGCAGAGATGGTTTTATTATGCACATGGATGGTGCCTAGAATAATAGGGTCTTGAACCCTATTTGGAATCCTTGCATGTTACTGCAATAAAGAACAATTATTATTATAATAAAATGCATTGGATTGAGAATGGTTGGCATAGTATAAATGCAAGGAAGCAGTTAGACAGAAAGACCCTTTTTGACTGCAAGAAGCAGTAGGTTTGTTCAGCCATTTTTTTAAATCATTGCCTTGCTTTTTTCCCCTTCACAGATATAAGCTACTTACTTGTTTGTATTCTGGAAACAAAGCTGGTGTTAGATAAAGGTGGAAGGATCACATCTGGATGTGGCTGGCAGATAAATCAAGAGAGTATGTCATTTCCTGCATTATATTTTTTGTCTTCTGAGTAGTTTTATTATGTCTGTGAATGACAAAGAAAAATGCACCGTAGTCTTACATTTTCTCTCTTTCCATTTCACATTTAAATAATGTATTTTCTTTAAGTGCCTTAGCTGTAGTAGAAGCATCTCTTGATAAAACTATTAGGAAAGAAAATACAAAAAAGCAACAAAGTAACCTTAAAAGCAACCATAAAAATCACAAAAAAGGAATTAGAATTTAAAACATCAAAGTATCCACACTACTTTAATCACTGAAATGGAGGGCATAGGGGAAGGAGGGGCTGCATTTCTTGTGTTGTTTTATTTCTGTGACTTAAATATCCATGTATTTCAACTATAATGTAATAATAGAACAACTGTATTTTAAAATACAAAAAGAAATTTAAATAGGACATGTCATTTTTATTTCTTACTGTCTTTTAGCCATTCTCTTTGCATGACATTCAGTGTTCATCTACACTCAGAAGAGCCTGTGCATGCTTCCATTCTTTCTCAGCCACTGTGATTTGCCTCCTATTTTCTTGTTTAAAATGGAGCATGCAATTTGCTACTGAAGTTGATTCCAGTGCAGTGTGGACGACTGAGCACTCGCTGACCTTTGCTCGGTGTCCTCTCCCTGCAATGAACAATGCACTTTCTTTTAATTGTCACAAGGAGGAAATCACATTAAAACCTCAATCTTGCTCAGAAAAACTCTCCTGATAAAAGCATATAATTTGTACACTCCAATGTATCTGGCTGTCAGACACGGATTTATTAGTTCCACCTAGGACCACTTTCCTATTCTGCTGTTTCTGTATCTTGCTTTAGCAATTGGAATTATTTTCATCATCTGCTTCTATTTTCGGCTTCGAAGTCCTATCTGACATTTATCTAAAAAGCAGGATTCTAGCAAGTAAATGTAGCTGGAGCCAGAACTCAGTTTCCTTTGGGAGCTCCACCTCCAAAACACAATTTTTTTCCTCTGCCTACGGTATCTCAATTATATTAAACTCTCTAAAGCATTGCTGTAATGATTGTAAAAATGTTTTCCTGGTGAAAAACGGATAAATAAATATGCATAGACAACAGCCTCCATGTTTTTCAGGCACTGTGAAGCTTTTCAAAATCTCTGCCTCCAGCAAAATTTAGTTCTTACTGGAATGCAAGTTTCATGACAGTATGTAACACTCACCAGAGAGAAATTCCTCTACCCTGTATTTTGGGTTTCTCTAGTTTTGTCAATATAAAGTATTCACAAACACAGGTGTGGCTCAAAATCACACTGTTTCCTCCTTTGGACTTCCTTTATTTCTTTTTGATTAGCCACATTTTAGAATTCATCTTCAGAATTGCAGTGTGAAGTGACAGCTACAGTCCTTGTTTCCAGAATGCAGTACTACAAGCAAAGCATAAAATGTCAAGAGCCTTGCAATAAAAACTACATTTTTAGATAAAAATAATCTAAAGGAAATTCAGGGGGTCATCTAGCTTGTCCTATGCCTTGGCAAGATCAGCTTCAGTGATGTCCTATCTCATATATTTTTGTCTAATCAGTTCTTAAAGATTTCCAGTTCTGTAGATCCACATCCACCCCAGAAAATCTATTGCAGTGCTTCACTACTTCTACCATTTAAGAGGTTTCTCTCAAATCCAGCCTGAATTTTCCTTGATACATGCTCATTGCTCTTCTCTCATGCACTGAGATTATTCTTCCCCCCTTAGCAGCAGCCTTGAACTTACTTCACTGTTGCAGAGCCACTTTTTTTTTATGGTGTACCTATGAATCACTGCATGCAAGATTAAGCTTCATGGATTGAGGCTACTTTTGTGATGCCAAACTGTAGCATTTTCTGATGGTTACCTTGCTACCAATGACCCACTAAATCCTAGATTTCCACAGTAATGCGTATTTGATAGGAAGGTTTTGTATTAACGAGTAGCAGCATAAACCCAGTTCCCATCCCTCTCACTTAGTAAGTTATTGTTTGGGCTAGAGAGAGGATTTCTAAAGGCATCCAATGAAACAAATCTACCAGCAACATTCCATTTGTATCCTAAAGGGCACTGGTGGCTTTAGAAAACAGTTAAACTCAGAAGCAAATAATACCACCCATTAAGTCATGAAAAATGTGCTTCCCGATCAATCCACAATGAATTTTAAAATGAAGCATTGAACAAAGATAGTATCAATGGAAAAGTGCCTCACTGCACCTGAGGGGGCTTTGTTACTCCTCACTGCCTCCCCAACAACATGAGAGGAATTCCATAAAGTACTCCAGCACCCAGCAGAGCTGTGGGACAGCAGAAGAGGAGTGTGATCATGCATTTTTAGGAAAAATTTCTTCACTGAAAAGGTTGTCAGGCATTGGAAAGGGCTGCCCAGGGATACTAGTTGAGTCACTATGCCTGGAATTATTTAAAGACAGAGAATTGGCATTAAAGACATGTTTTAGTGGTGGACTTGACAGTGTGGGCTGTGTGACTCAATTATCTTTGAGGCCTTTCCAACTCCAGACGAGGGCAAAAGAGCTAGAACAGTTAGTTTACCTCCTCAAAAAAACATTGATTTCCTGGAATATACCAAAGACTCCTGCAACTTGTTTTACTGGAATACAGAATATATTATCTAGGGAAAGGGTTAGAGATCATAAGTACCAGTCTATTCTCAGCTCTGCATTCTAAAAAATTGTCAGCCCAAATCTACCTCTGTCCAAGCTCGACCATGCCTATACCTTATATCTTTGTGCTTAGCTATAAGGTAGACAGGGATTTTTTGCCAGAGCCACTCAGGACTCTTCAGCAGAATACATATAGATTAATTTTATTCCAAGACTACCAAGAAAGGATTTTCCTTCTTTTCATGGTGTGCAGAGGAAGAGGGGAGCAAAATTTGATTTTGAAATGGATATGGCAGTAGCACTGTGGGAGAAAAAGAAAGGTGTTGAGACACTTGAGCAACAAGCCTAGGACTTCAGTGTGGGGTCCAGGAAAGACCAAGAAGGACTCAGGGAGATGGCAGGTTTTGGGAACCATGGATGTGGACAGGTATCTATATCCTTCCCACTTCTAGCCTTGTATCTCACTAACCAGGCTTACTTTAGGCTCTGGGATGCTCTTTCCCAGTTCACAATTCACTTGGGAGCTCCCTCGGCACAGGGGCTGGCATCTCCACCCAATTCTCCAGAAACAAAGGTTCACCTGGCACCCCACAGCAGCTACCCTCCTTTGGTTCCACAGTGTCTCCAATTCCCAGGCTACCTCCCAAGCCAATTACTCCTAAGAAAGTATTATCAGCCAATCTAGGAACATGGTATTGTGCAAGTGCTAAAATGAAGTCTTCATGCCATGTTAGTTCCTCTTCAGCATTTATTACAGAGGTGGTTGTTCTTCAGATGTTGTGCTGACCTGCTCTGCTGGCATGTCCATGTCCTGCTAAAACTGGCACTTTTTCAGGTGCTGCAAGGGGTTGCCTGCTGTGACTTTGCCATCACTCAGCGAATGCAACATGCGCAGTTGTTTCCATGAGGTGAAGACATAGTTGCTTCCACGAGGAGAAGACATAGTTGCACACATGTATTTGACACACTTTGATCTGAAAAATAATCAGCAAAAAACCCCCAAAAGTTAAAAATTATGCTTTAGGACCACACAGGGCACCACATAGAATCAGAGGAGCCCTCAGACTAACTGTTGGGTAAGGTGAACACTTGGATATGGCACCTGGCCTAAATACAATCTTCTTTTTGGTCATATGGATCTGGTTTTGGACACTGAGCTGAGGGGAATAGTGAGCAGTAGGAGCAAAAAAATGTATGACAAGCTTAAACAATGTAAGCCTGTGTTCCAGCCTGGTCTCTGCCTCCCATAATGCATGCACACAACATGAGCCTTCTTATTAATTCCAATCATTTTCAATCAGGCCACAGCAGTCTTGAGTTATGTAATTTAACTTTTAACTTCTTTAAGACTTGTTTTATAGTGCTGGCAATATTCAGCAGCATTAGTTGCCACAATATCCTAGGTTTTAATGTCTTTTTCTTCTTTGCTGCTTTTGTTTTTTGGTTTTGGTTTTTTTTGTGTGTGTGTGTAGCATTAGGTTGTTTAATTTTCTTTAACTGTCTACTGTTTGCAGTAATGGAAGCAGATTTTATACTGGCAAGAAAACATTCAGCCTTTCTAGATCTCCTCTCTAATGAGAGAAAACTGGAAACTTGGTAAGTCTGAGGATTGTCAAGTCAGGAAAAACTTTTACTGCATTACCTTAAATGGCAGCAGAGAAGCTGCACTGTGCTGACAAAATGTCTTTGAAGTTGACACAAGGTTGTAAGCCATACTCTTCAGATAAGAAGAAAAAGCAGATTCTGGACCCATTGGTTTACCTGTGAAAGAGACTCAGTCTGAGCAGTCTTACAGGACACCTATATGCCACTGGCCTTGGGTCAGCACAGGGCATGGTCCCCCTGAGTCCAGCTTAACCTCTATTTTACCTGCTTAAGAGGAAGTGATATGGCACAGTCCTCATTTTGGCATTTGCAAAAAACCACCTTTCCAGATGGGTTTATATTGGCTTTGTCTCACAACTAATTAACTGTAACCTTTTAATGGAAATTTGATTGTTCTTTTTCCTCTGGTTTTTGGTTGGTTGGTTTGGTTTGAAGATCATTAATTCAATGCACTTCCCTAAGTCTTTAATGCAAACTTTGCATTGCACACACAGGGGTTAATAATATCCACATAAGCAGTTATCATCCATCAATACCACTTAGAAAAGTCTTCCTTTTCCTCAAAGAAAACCTGTGTTTGTAACAAACTATTGGTGCACCTACAGAAACAAGGAATTTGGTACAAACACACACTCCTCCACAGTTCTACACTGGTTAGAAAAAAATGAGTGAAGAAGATAGTAAATGCATAGTACAACTCAGAAATTCAGGAGTTACAAGACCATTAATCTACCTTCCTTTTTTATTTTATTACATTAACATCTCTTCCATCTCTACATAGAGCTCCCAGGACAAGACATAATAAATTGGTTTGTGAAAGCAGTTTTATCTGAAGGCTAAAGACGTCAAAGCTTAACACTCTTTACTTACCAGTGATAATGATTATAAACAATACTGATGCTGCTTGTATCCTTCCACACTTCTCCATACACAGAAATAATGTAAAAGTACTTTCCTCTCAGAACTGAGGAAAATATTATTCACTGAAAAAGATACAAAACCCGAGATCTGTGTGAAGTATTTGAATTCAAATTAAAGATTCAGCTCAAACTTAATCACCAGTTGGACTGCCACTGTTCCTTATGGTGATATGTTGCACTGGAAAGTAAAGCAATTGGCTGAAATAAAGAGAAAATAGGGAGAATTTGGAGACGAGAATCAAACTAAATTTCAGTTGTAATTTTGTTCCTGATAGACAGTGCACTATTCTAAATGTACTTATTAATGCTGGGGAGTTTTAAGCATTTTATGTTGAAGGTAAAGTTTAAACTATTAGATTTAATGGGTTATTCTATCCTCCCTGTAAACGGAATATGTAGGTCTAGCTGCATCAGGCTGATAAAAAAGCACAAGCACACATCTTGTAAAAGACATCTAAACTTGCATATGCCACAACTGTATAAATAAGAATATGGTACATATTTTTGGACTATTCTTTTACTTCAATAAATATTCTTTTTTAATGGGTCTGAATAGAGTTGCATTATCATTTGAATACCCAATGGTATTGAATGTCAGTACTCATCCTGCTTCCAGGAAAAGCACTGAACTCCTGAGAAGGGGTAGACACCCCTTGAAGTTGAAATAAGGAGCTGCATCAAAAAGAATCATGGATCTAAAATCATTGTTAGTGGTTTGGTATTTTGCATAGTGACTACCTAATGTTTTTTTCCTCCTGTACATCTATTTTCCTGAAATTAACTTCTCCAGAGAAGTCTAAAAAAATATTTTGAGCTATGATTGCTTCAGATCTTGTAGTCATTGGTACCTTTGAGAATTCTAATAGTTGCATTTTGTACTGGTGTTAAAACCCATCAAGGGATAGAGCAAGGTAAAACAACGTCTGATACTACACTGAACTCTAGGAAACCTCAGTAAAAATAAGGCCTTCTGCAGGAAACAGCATTCACTGTGTTATGTTTCCTTCTTTGTTTTCCTTTCATTGCCATAAATCCTAAGTACAAAATACAGCAGGTGCCACTAAGGAGCCCTTATACCACCTTATAACATTCATAACATTTGGAGACATTAAAGGTGCTAAAATAATACAAATGGTCAAATATATAACAGCAGTCTATTTTTCTGTAATATAGAAATAAGTTTTGTTGTTATTTTTTTGCAGGACTACTACATCCATGAAACGAGGCTAAAACAGCATCACTGGTGGGCCCTGTAGGCACTAGTAAACATTGCTACCTGGTGAGACTAAACAGCCAAATTATTGGAAGGGTTTTGAAGACTTCACAGGTGTCTGCACAGGCACCTGCAACTGGGATAAATATTTTAAAGCTAATTTGCCTGTGTTTAAACGTTTTATTATTGGCTATACTATGGACAATCTCTTCAGATGTGTTTTGGAGACCATACTGAGTTTCTAGGTCTTGAAAGAGAACATGTGGATATTGAATATCCCTACATCAAAGAGCCAAAATAGATTAATGTTAACTTTCCTTCATCACTACTGCCCTCCTCCTCACATTTCTCTGAAACTTTTTTCAGGAGGTTCTTAAACAAATCTGACATCTTGACTGCTGAATAACTCATAGAAAACCTCTTACCATCCCTTTCCTTGGCGTGGGACCACTTTGGCAAGAGATGATGGTTGGTATCACACCTGCTGCAGAATAAAAAGAGATGGGCAATGCCAAAAACCTTACTCCAGGCACTGCCTATCACAGTACAAATCTTTATGCTGCATTTAGGGCTTTTTCATGCAACATCTTGATAGTCTTTTCCAAAGCCATTTCCAGACCTTTTCTACATGGCCTCTTTCCAAACATGCATAAGAAACAGATTTTATTTTCCTGAGGGCTTCAGCTCATGCCTCTTTCAGGAACATTCTTTATAGATAGATGTTTCCAATTATGCAAATACTGGTTAGATGAGAAAATGCCAGCAGACGGTGCTCAAGAATATGCAGCAATGCTCTTGTACACATTAAATGGCTTCTAGGTGCATTAGATGGCTGTACTCTACAGCCTTCAGTGTCAAGAACCATACCCTTATGCTACTCCCACTTTGGGCTGATCTAGAGACAGACGTGTGCAGCAAACAGTTCAGCTGTCTGAAAGGGCTCCTCTAGTATCCAGTATCCATTATGTTCAGGCATAACAAAGGAATTCAGAATTTCCATTGGAGTGAGTGGGAATTTTCTATAAAATTATTAATCTGAAAACTCTTTGGGGTTAAATATTATTATGCTTTTTGAGCAGAGAGGGACTTGGAGGTTCAGACAGTATGAATTAACTCAGTCCCAGCAGTTCTTATCTCTATATCAGGGAGACAGTTCTGGCTTCCGACTGTTTCACTCATATATCATACCAAGCAGATGTAAATATCCTGAAGGGTAAAGTCTGGCAAAGAGCAGGAGATATCACATTTTCCCTCTTGGTGTCCTTCACACACACAAACACCTGAGTGTGTGGCTACACAGACTGTTATCTTTTGAAACTAATAAAAGGCAGCTACTGAGAAAATGTACTAACATCCATCAAAGGCAGAGCTGTTCAAGATCTGTGAAGCTCACCATGAGCTATGGTACACAATGAAGTAAAACTCACACAGCAGAACTCATGAACCGTATAATCTAGCATGTGAAAGCTGCATGAGCCAGATTTTGGACAAAATAGTATTTCACAGGGAAAGTCTGAACACTTCTTAAAAAGGAAAGAAAAGGGTCACAGAAACTAATAGCATCAGTCAGGCTAAAAATCTGGGAAGGACAAACATGTCAAGCAGTAAATCTTACTTCTTTTGTTTATGTAATGGCATTTAGAGGCAGGTCTAGGCCATCTTAGACACACAAAAAAACAGTAAACCAGAAACAGAGTGAAACAAAAAACCAATGTTGATTGACTGGCATTAGTAATTTATCATATTTTGTTTCTGGATTCTACACTTACGTTATGTCTTGGGCATCAGCTAATGTCATATTTCCAGGCTGTTGAGCTCCTTGAGCAGTTTGGAGCTGGAAATTACAGGAAACAAAGACCAGGACTAAGTGATGACACTCCATGGGAATCTAAAAGAGCTTGTCATTAGGTATCTTGGAAGAGAGAAGAAAAGCCAGGTCTCCTGCATATTAGCTTCTGGAATTTATACGAAATTATTCCTTTTACAGCAATCATAAGGCACAACTGCTCTGCAGCAGTCTTGAGAAACCAAACAGATGCACAGGTCCCTGCTGACGCCTGGCTCCCTACAGAGCACTGCAGGCTCATTTAACCTCTGTCAGTACCAATCTTACAGGAGCTCTCATGTCTCTAGTTCAGTCCTTTTTCCAATCCTGAACAAAATAGTAAAGTTGCATGAAGATCTTGAACAGTATTTACTTTTGATAGGATTTCCATTCCAGCAGCTGGTGGGGTCAGAAAGAGGCAAGGAGTTGCTGATGCTCCTAGACTCTGTCTAGGGTAAAACAAATACCCAGAGGACCTTCTCTGGCAGTGTGTCTTATACAGCTACTTTTCTAAGCCAGAATGGTGGACTAGATCAAGCTACAAAAACAAGACATTTGACTTGCACATGCCATATGTTATAAATGACAGCCATGCTCTCAAGTGCAAGCTTGAACAGTTATACAGTCATTTTCTTTTGCATAAGTTGTTAACAGTCACAGAAAATATCCCAGCAAACTGTTGTTGCACCAGAAATCTGCAAAAATGTATCTTCACAAGTCTTTCCCTGCAACTACCTGGGGAACCAAATAAGATGTTGCACAAGATGTTTTTGACTCCTTTCTCTGTCATGGTTTCCTACACTCACAGAATGTCATAAAGTTCTTTGTGCTATGTAATCTCATCATCAACTCCACTTACAAAGCCCAAATCTCAGTGGACTTAACAGAAGAGCTTTCTATTCTGGCCATCCTCTGCACCACAGAAAGGAATCTCTCTAGGTCACCACTGCTTACACAGTAAGAACTGCTGCTGCTGTGTAAACAACAATATATTGTTCTCCTGACCCATGGCTATGATATAACAGAATAGGTACCTTTTCAGTAGTGCCATAAGCTGCAGTCTAGCAACAGTAGCTGATGTCTCTGAAACACCCATGTATTTTGTAGAGCTCAGATACTTTGGGTCTAGACAGGGAAGTTAACATTTCACAGTGCTTCGTACACTCATGAAAAACAAACTTAAATTGCCTTCCCAGCTTTAGGCACTAAAGCTGGACTCCAAGAGGTACTGTACAAGAAAATGATCCTCAAGTCCTCCCTCCCTCAAAGGATGAGCTTAGCATCTGTGTGTGCTGACTAACCACAATAAACATAAGGTGAGCAGGAGACAGCTGTAAATTAAACCCTTCTGTGCCATGGTGGCCACTTAGCATTCCCTGGCGTGCTAAGCACATTCTCTTGACTGTCTATATGGCTCCCATCACCATCTACAAAGTCTGAGGAATGTTCATCTTTACATTCATGACATGCTACAGAGGATAAGCACAGTTAAAAAAATATTAGAAAGCAAAAGGATGCTTGTAAAGATGCTTTCTGTGTGTCTCCTATTGTTTCTGGATGATAGACAAGCCAAATTCCATTAAATGCATAAACTTATATGAAAGAGCAAGAAATACACTTGAGATGGAAGTAGATAGTCACAACATCAGTAATTTAATAGTTCTTCAAAATTTACTGATTTTAAAATCCAATAAATTATCCCTATAAGTGTAGAACTAAAACTCTTAATTTTAATAAAATCTGCCCTCCTACTAAAAGGGAAATGAAGCAGAAGCAAAGATAAAAGATTCACAGGAAAGCTGAGAGTGAAGCATAAAACCTGATGGACAGAAAAAGTACATACACATCCATCCAGAGCTGAAGAGGTCAGGCAGAGTGTACGACTCCATTAACATCACAGTCATTAGATAACAGTTTGGTACATTATCATAGAGAACAGCAGACAATGAGTTATTGTATTCCCATGTACTTCGTTCCATACTTTTCTGATAAATTCAAATTAAATATACTCTAAATGCATTGCTGAACAGAAATTAGTCCATTTAAAATTTAAAATTATAGACACACCTATCCAATTTGATTTGTAATTTCCTTGTGCCTTTTATTCTGAAAAACTGTGTGTAGAATGTCTTCTGAGATACTCCCCTTGAGGAGGCAATCTGAGGTGTGTGACTTTCTGTTCTCTGATGGTTGTGCCATCTCTTTTTAATTGTTGGCTGTCATACTAGGCTGCTGCAAAAGTATTGCTAAAGCAATGGTCTAGTTTACAAAACTGAGAAAGTTTACAGTAGCCTGGTGAATATTCTCATATAGAATTGAATAGAGGCAAACTAGTACCTGATAAAGCTCTTTAGCATTCTGAACTCCTAACTCCATCTTCTAGCACAAAAGTACATATTTTTCTCTTGCATTAATGAATTTTTATAGCAGCAATATGGCAGCTCCAGGTGGTGTGGTTATCGTGAGATAATCACTCCCCTCGAGGATGCCTGTTAACACCCCAGGGTGATGAAAACCAGGCCCTTCCTCATGCCTTATTCCTTCCATACGTGCTGATAGCAGCAACTAGAAAGAATTGTGAAACATGAAGAGCATGCAGCATTAATCTGCACTGTCCATTTGTTAATTATAAAGGCAATGAACACTGCCAGTGAGCACCATCTACACTTTTACACTGTCATCATAATTAAAAAGTTTTAGTATGTGGTTTTGTGTTGCAACAACATCGATCAAAGTCCATTTCCTGACATGTGCAGCAGAAGCAATATGTTCCGCATAGGTTATTTCTGGAATTGTATTATTTACTGTAATAGAGCCCTGTCATGCTACCTCTATTGCACCAAATGTACCTGCCATGTCTGCAGAGACTTATTCCATTTCCTGGCTCGGATTTTCTCAAGCATGCACCAAATGTACTTGTTGAAAAAAAAAAAAATTTATATCATATTCTCTAGAAGGATTTTTTTCAATTTTATACACTGCAAGACTGATTTTTACCTCTACCCTCTCCTCTGCATATCCATGAATATGCTGCAGGGAATAGGGTAACACTTCCTACAGAGGTGGTTCAGAGAAATAACAGTAAAAGAATTTCCAGTAATGGAAACTGCATAAAAGTAATGCTCCAAGTGCAAAGCTAAAGAGTAGAAGGGGTGGATGATGGCTTGGGTCACTCATGCTAGCAGTGAAAAGCACGTGTCACAAGGTAAGGACACTGTAAAACAGTCTATAGAGTCTGCAGCTACAGCTTGCTTGAGCTCCAGACACAGGGAACTGCCAGACAGCTCTAAGATAAGAGCAGCCACATTTCTTCACTGTCACCTGCAATACACTTTAGCAAGAAATACAGCCAAGAATCTTTTCCACCAAAGTAGAAGGAAATTATAGAAACTCGGACTCCCAAAGAGTTAACTGTTTATAAAACAAATATCAGGAATGCAGGAGAAAAAAAACCAAAACAAAACAACAAAACCCCCAAAAAAACATGCAACCTTTTCCTCCATTACAAAACTACAGTAGTAAAAAATGTATGTGGAGGGAGGGAAAGGAGTGGGAAGTTTAAACCCACTTTACATAAATGTCCCACTTGTTTACTCTTCGTAAAAATGTAGATGAGATGTCTGCTCTTCATGTTTTAGTGTCTATCAAATGATGCTTTTTTGGCACCTTGCTGTTTACAGAAGAAAAACAAGAGAAAAGTTGAAAAACAGCAGTGCCTTGATAAAAACACCTTTCTTGCTTTTGATTTTCTATTCAGCTTGTATAAGTGTCATAAAGTAGGAAAGAGAAAACAGGTCATCTTTGAGGTTAGCTAAAAGAAAAGACAGCTTCAGCAGTGAACTTGATAAAAAATGGATAGTATCCCTAAGTGACACTAAGTACCTATCATGGATGGAGCACTGGTTTTTTGCTGTTTATGGGAGAAAATAACATTTTCAGAATTTGATTTCCTTCCTAGAATTTAACTAACTGTACCGAATTAACACACTGCCCTGGTGCATTGCAGAAATCATTCACAGTTACAACCTGGTGCACAATGTCCTGTAACAAAAGCAGGTAAATGAGGCTGATTTCAAAATATATAGCAGAATCTCATTCTGGCTTTATTTGTGCCATGAGACACCAATCAGAAATTAATATGTGGCTCTCCGTGTGGCTCCACTTCCCTAGGTATAACTTTGCTTGTGCTTTCTGTCAGTTGTAGAGTTGTGGTTTTGGAGAGTGGGGATTGTAATATGTATTTAGTATACAGGTACATGTGGCATTCATATATGGACCAATCTACTGGTTGCCAAAGGACAAAGGCTCTGTTATGCTCATTAAAGGATATTAAAAATGTGCCATGCTAGACAAAGACTTCAGCACAGTGAGGAAAAAATGGAGGAGGTTTACCTCTTTGGGCTAGGTCAGACAGTTCAGAAACACATATTCACCTGAAATCTTGTCCTGAGAAAACACCTGTGTTTAGAAAAAGAAACAACTATTTTCAGAAAAGTAGTTAAAATGTTTAACTATGTACCTCCAGTGATTGAGAAATATACTGACTTTGAACACCAGTGGACAAGAAATAGGATGAGAATACCAGGGATTTTACTGGTTTCTCAGGCAAATGGAATAAATAACATGAACAAAACCAAAAAGCAAGACAAAACCAGGATAGCTGAAACCTCAGGCCATGTCAGTTAACTAGTGTCATAGCTTTCTCCCAGAACCTGAGCCCAGTTAACACAGAAATGTTAAAGTAACTTTTTGTTTTGAGAGCTCAGATTAACTGTCTTGCTCTACATCTCTACATTGAAAATTTCATTCTTTTCTCCAACACTTTCAGAAGTTTTGACTAAACCTGGGTGTTCACTAAAACCTCATCTCTCTAGTAATTATACAAAAAAAA
>JAWWMU010000153.1:69977556-69989883 GCA_035048155.1 Cinnycerthia olivascens | reverse complement strand
GGAAGGAAGGAAGGAAGGAAGGAAGGAAGGAAGGAAGGAAGGAAGGAAGGAAAATTGCATTGGTACTGAAAAGTAATTGTAGGGATTGAGTGGCTTTAAGAGCCAATGAAATACCACAGGTATCTCACTCAGTGATACTGGAGTGGTTACTGACCATAATTCAGCCTGACAACTTTTCAAAGCCATGTATAAAATTTCCCTTTGTAGCTCAGGGTGTCCATCCTTTTAGGAGTTAACATCTCCCCAGTCAATGAGATCTGTACAGGGAAACAGTATGTTGGTCATGCAGCTCTTTACCATTAATTCTTCTCACTAATTACCAGAGCTGATGTTGGGAAGCAGAGCTGTTAATTTTGCCCTCTAAGCACAGTCTATAATCAATTGGGGGTTGAGGGAGAGAGAAAGAGAAGGAAAGATTATCTTCACTACATAAATCCTTCAGCTGCACACACACCCCCATCCCCCCTTTCCCAAGTTAGAGAAGAGCTGTACAAACATTTGAGTTTACTTTGGGGACAACAGAGGGACATAAATGAGTACTTGCCTCCAGTGCAGATCTCCTGCTCAAGGCAAAAATGTTTATTCTGTTGGTGGCAGTTCTGCTTTTGGACAACCCTTCCTTACCTCCTGCTGCTCATTCCATTTCTTCACTTTCTCTTTCTCTGCTTCATCCCAATAGAGGGTCTGACCCTTCAAATTGTTTGGAAGACTGAATTAGTTAATGTAAGTGTTCTCTGTTGATGCTAAAGAAATTATTACTCATGAAAATGATAGGCAAAATGGTCAACTTTTAACAATCTCACCAGGAACACAGATACTATCCTTCAGCTCTTTTCTCCCACTGTCTTGTGAATTCCCCTGAATGTCTTCACGGTTCAAAGGATTTTGTTCAGGTGAACAAAGTGGTGTCTAATTGCCTGTACTTAGGATCTCTTTACCCTGACAACCCCTCCAAGAGAGCATAGAAAAGTCCACTATTCATATCGCTTGTGAATTTTTTTGCCCAAGGAGAGGTCTCTCTTTTGTCTGATAACAGAAAAGACTTCAGAAGGGAATTCTCCAAGCCAGACATCTTGAACAGGGTTCAGTTGCACAAAGAGCTGTCAAGAATCATGTTAAGCATTGTAGAGGATCCTGCTTATCCTCCAGCCAGGGCAATGTGTGTCTTCCTTAACTGCATGCTCTAAGAGCAGTCTTGTGGGGGAGGTCTCAGAGACTCTAAAGTGTCTGAAGTCTCTCTGTTTATGTCAAGGGAACCCAGTATGCACATGTGCATGTATAAGTGTGCTTGACTTCAGTGATAAATTTTGAATTATCTTAGGCTATATCTAAAGAGAGAAACCCTGAAATCCAGATTCTCTTGCAAAAATATGACAATTTTCTGTGTCTCACCTTTGGCTCACATATTCAGGTTTTCTTTATGTGAAAAGGAGCTAATATGAATTACTGGTCTCGTCCTTATGTGGCTTTGGGACATAAAAAGAGCAGATAGAATTGTTACACCAGCTAGAAGTCTGCTACGTATTCCCATTCTGCATTTGGTATAACCAGCACATCTTATGTTCATTCAGTTGCCACAGTGGAAAACTTAACATGAGGGCCAGAGCTTCACCAATTTACAGTGATTCAGCACAATTATACTCTAGTATTTTGTAGCTGCTTAAAGCACTGTCATCATTATGTTCCTTAGTTCTATGACCTCTCTCTGAAGGCTAGAATAACTCAGGTTATTGTTACTAGATCCTGTGAGGGTAGATTAGAGTGAAATGACACTGAATGATTGGTGTTTATAAATATATATATATATATATAGGTGTATTTCAGAACTCTTTGGATGCAATGGAAGGGAGGTATGCAGCCATTTTGGTTGTCCTTATCTATAGTAATATCACTTAAGAAAATGCAAAAGAGAAAATAAAAAAAGAGAAAGGAAGGATAAGGAAAGATATCACTGCCCCTGGACTCAGCAATGAGATTTAATAGTTGCAATTTTGATGGCTATTGGTCTAAGTGATGATCACAGTTGTGACTCATTGAGGGTGGGGGAAAGTCCATACAACATAGATTTCAACAGGTTAATATATGTTCTGGTTTACATGGGAACACCCAAGAACCTTCCCTGCAGAGGGGAATAAATGAAGTACTTATAGCTTAAATCTAGAATAATGTGCAAGAGAAAACATGGCTTCTAAACTTTTTAGATTAAAAATATGGCAAAATTTTACTCTGTTTTTGTGGCAGTTTTTTACCAAATTCCACTAAACTGTTGTTTATGTCTAACAACAGGACATGATTTCATGAAGCCACTAAATCTCATGTTTTGATTATAAGATATATATATACATATAAAATATTTTTTTACATTCATTGCATTCTGAACTGCCAGAGTCCTTTTATTCCTGTGTGAGTATAGAATTAAAACAATTTTTCCTCTTCTTTTGAAAAGACAATATGTAAATTCTGTCCCTATTGAAACTAGTAGTATTTTTCTTAATGGTTTCAAAAGCTTAGGGTCTGGTTCTAGGATAGTTAGTCTATTCCGTGAACAAAATGGTTAAACTGCACGTCAGTTATCAATAAGATACAAGATGAATGACTAGCTAAGGACCTGAAGGCTGATGAAAAGTGCAAGGCACCTTTACCTGCCCCTCATTTTGGTCACCTAGCTAGCCAGAAAGCACATCTTGTCCAGCATGGTGAGCACTGCTCAGAGTGCAGGTGCCACTTGGTAAGCTGCAAGGGAAAGATGCTGCAGTAGAGATAAGTGGTACAGATCCAGCTCAGATCCATCAAATTTCATTAATGCAGGTGCAGCACCAATTAAACTGGACTCATTATGTTTTGTGTTCAGACTCATTTTTATATTCTTTAGCACTGAGCCCAAAGTTACAAGCCGTGGGTCAACTCCGTGACAAAGCACAAACTGGTTGCTGCTGAGGAAGGCAATATTACTCCTCATCAGTTTAGGGCATCAGAACCAGGCATATACTCCTTCTGCTCCTCCATCCTCCAGGGTATAGCAACAGCAAGGCCCTGGCTCTGCCGGACCATGCTAGCTCCTGTTCAGAGCTTGGGCAGTCTCTGCTATGCTCTACAGAGCACAGATTATGTACTTGAGCTGTGTGTAGAATGAAATCATCTTGAGTTTGGTGCTCTTCCTACAGCAATAACCCTCATGGAATACGGAGCGCAATTCAAAGGCATATTTAGCATTACTTTCCCAGTGATTCCAGGACCATGTGCCCATAACAGTTGATTTGCTCCAGCCCACAGGGCTTATGAGATCTGATTCTGAGCCTTGTTGTAGTGTTTAACAGTACTTAACCTGGATTCGCTCTGGAAACTTGCCACTTCCTTTGCATTAATCAACTTTGGCAACACAAACCTATATCAGTATTTTCTCTCCCTTCTATTTCCCTTTACCTCTAGGCTTCCTTCTTTTCCTTTCCTACCTCACTTCCCTCACCCCTGTGCCACTCCCTTTACCTCCCTATTTTTCCGTTATATTATCCCTAATCAGTCTTGGAAGCAAAGGGACATGTTCTATCCTTGCTCTGAACAGTTGTGCACTATCATGAAAGAATTACAGTTGGATTTTCAAAAAAGAGCCTCTAGACCCTGGATAGAACTGTTTGCAGCATCACACAACTTCCAAGGATTTTACTAAATGCATAGTATAAGGTTGTAACCATTGACTTTTCAACAGATTCCAAAATTATCTCGGCAGGAAGTTATGTTTGGAAAAAAAAAACAAAGGAAAAGGATATGACATTAAACTGGATAAAGATTTAGAATTCTTGGCAATAATGCACAGACATTTAAGATAGCATTACATGATCTATGCACTCCATGATTTGTATGAGATCTACAAACAGATTAATTCCCACTAGCTGTGCATCTGTAATTGAGATGGCTTGGGGGTGGGATATGGAAGTAAACAACTCAAAAGGATTGTAGTCTCACTGCCTAGAATCATGTGCAGTGCTGTTTCTCTTCACAAAGCCATTCTTAGAATCAAATATTTTCAATTTTCTGTCTCAGCACAAGGATTTCTGATTCCAGACCTTAATGGAACTCAGAAAACCTTGATATTAGGACCAATTTTCTAAAAGCATCTCCTGTAATTACCTCACAGCACAGAACATGCTCAAAAGTGCAAAGCAGGTCAGAAGTTCCCCATTACTGTGCAACTTCCCACCTGTAGGCCAGCAGATCAAATAACAAAAGGTCACTGCAATTTAAACTCGTGTTGTTACCACTTGTTCAGATGCTGGCTCTTTGTTCAGCTACACGCTGGTGAGCAGCAGTGGTGCCCTCTTTACCTAGTGGTGCTTCAAATCCAGCATGTATTTACTATTCAAATGTGTAAGCAGCGATGCGAAACACGAAACAGTAGCGGTTCAGAGCCTCTGCCACAATTTCATGTTTGCTAATTTCTTCATAAGGAAACAGTCACCAGCCAGATCCCCAAACACTGTTTAATATAAAATGAACACATAATCCTTAGTGTGATGCAAGGTTATTTTTCCAGAGGACTGGGAGGACTTTTTAATTCTTTGGAGATATTTCATGTGTCACTCATGAAGATAAAATTACCTGCACTCTATTTTTCCATTTTTCTTAGCCTACTTTACCCCCCTCCAGCCCACCAATAAAAAAATCCTTTATGTAGACAGTTTCATTACTGTTTCATGTTTGAGAAACCAATGCAATTTTGAAACTAATTATTCCATTTTCACTTTCAGGCTTGCCTCTTTTCCTCAAAATCAGATCTTACAAATCACTTGGCCATTATCCAAAAAAATTTGCAGTATTATGATTCTGTAGGTGTTTCACAGGCCTTTAAGTACATTTTTGAGGTTTGCTATTAAGCTAATCTCTGAGTAAGATGTTGTGGAATATTAATGGAACCATTTTGGAATTGTAAATAAATGTGTTTGGAGCAATCTAGATTAAGAGCAGAACGATAAAAATGGTTATAAAAATCTAATTAACATTTTAACTGTATAAAGCTTGCTGATACAAAAGAATAGTCTCAGACAATAGATAAAGTTAAATATTCCCATGTGGGTTTCCAGCAGATGAAACATTGCTATCAATATTTAATAGAATGTGTCAGAATTTACCATCATTTGAAAGAATGCAAATAGAGGTTACCATAGAAATCACCTTGGAAAATTCCTGCACAAAATGCAACACAAACTACCCCTGAAGCATCCTCAAAGGAGTTAGCTAGATCTGTGTCTGTTACTCTTTCATGTAGTTTCTTAAAAGGAAGGAGAAAAGGCCTCTGTGTGTGTGTGTTTGTAAATATACCCTCTGAAAAGCTATTAACTAATAACGTTCAATAGGAGAAATAAGAAACCAGTTCTCTTCTAAACACTTTCATACTGCAGATATCTGAACTCAGTTCATGAAGCAGAATAAATAATTGCAGTGAAAATGTTGGTAAAATGTCTCCATATAGTTAAGAAACATGACATACTAAAATTCTCGCATCAATTTTTTATATCAATTTTTTCCAAATCTTTTGTCTCAAGAATTCCCTACTATCAGCTTTCAGTTTATGTTTACACTGCCTAAATACAAGTAGGTCCACAGAATATAATTTGCACAGTTCTCAGGATAAATTTTGTTGTTTGCATGTTTTTTCTTCTATGAGAAAAAACATATATGTTCTTAAATTTCTATCTCCACACAAAGCTATTTATCAACGAAATTTATCAGTTCAAGAAGCAGCTATATGTCTAACTATCCCATCAATTTTATAATGCCTGTAATCTAGAATATAGAATCCTTCCCAAGCTTCTATATTCTCTTTTGAAACCTTTTCATCATAGCTCTTGCCAACCATGCTAAAGTGGAGCTAATGAGCATCTCTAGAATGCTACATTTCCTCTCAGCTTCTCAGAAAAAGCAACATGTGAGAAGCAACTAAGTGCTCCTGAACTACTGAAGATCAAAAGTTGATCAAAACCTCCTCTTGATGAGAAAAAATATATAAATATAATTTGTTGTCTTACAAAACTGTGTGAGAGATCTTGAAGGAAATTTGCAATGATAAAAAACCTGCCTCTTCTGTAAGTTATTCTGTAATAGTTTAGAAAACATTAGTAAAAAATGCAGCTGGAATCTTACCTGCTAACACACCTCAGAACCTTATCTTCTACTCTTATTATTCATATTTGAAGTAGGCAGTGCATGTTACTGCTTAGTAAACATAGACATACTGATTCTTGTAATGGGCAATAGTCTTCTACTAAAAATATCTGAATTCTGATGTTTTCTCTTTGCCTTTCAGAGGTTCTACCTGCATTCAGTTAATAAAGTAAGGCACAGTGCATTATAGTTTGGGTTTGGTTTTGTTGTTTGGTTGGGGTTTTTTAATTTAATCAAGATCTAACAGAAAACCATACCTAAAATTGAATAATTTCTCCTCTATAAAAAAGTATGTAGCAATATGTTGTACACACAAATATGCAATATGCTGAAACCTAAGACAAGGGAGAAAATTTTTCAAAACTTCATATTGATGGCTTGAAGATGTACCAGGCCACACCTTTGACTAAAGCAATGACCATCTTCCTACTGAAATTGGATCATTGTACATCAAGGTCTAGAAATGCGTGAGGACAAGAAGAAAAGTAAGAGCTTGCTTCTAGGAGGAAGAAATCACTGAGAAAAGCCCCAATGTTTGAGTCTCTGGTGTTTCAAAAAGTTCTCCCAGGGACAGACTGTAATCTCATCAATTTCAAACATGATAAACATAATTCCAGCATCTAGGCAGATGATTTTCCCACAGGAATTTTCTAAAAATATTCATTATTTCTTTCTTCAAGACAGTTATCTTAATAGAACCTAGTTAGGCTTTTTGTCTGAATATACTTTGGTGCTTTCTCCTCAGATTTTGCTTCACTGTGTGTTACACACTGCAACAGCAGCTAAACAACTCCTTCTTACTTTCGTCCTGGAGAACTCTACAGCCGTACATGCCCTGCATGACAGCAAAATCCTGGATTGTCACATATCTAAACTAAACTACCTTTTTGTTCCTTTCATTCTTCATGACTCTGCTCGCTAGTGCTTTGAGGGCTAAAGGGGTGTCTTGTCTGACTAGACTGATGTATATTGCCTTTCACTAATATTTTGCTATATAAAGTCTGACAGAATCCTTGTTACTGGTTGAGGAGCATCCTGTTACTACTACAACAGACCACTGAGTTACTGGGTAATCCTGCCGACCCAGTGTTACCTGAAAATATTTATGCTGTTAAGTCTCAGAAATATAAGTCTTTTACAAAGTACCTGACCTACAATACAATTTTGGTTGCTCAGTTAAATTAAATGACTTGAGTCTTTATGCAGTCATGAAACAAGAATCCTTTCACAAACTGCTCCTCTGGTCACACTTGGTACTCAACCTGGCTCAAAGAGCAGAATTGACAAGTAAAGCAAAACACATTTATTACAGTGTCATTACCTTAAGAAGGAAAACCCTGAACATTCACAGGAAAGGTTATTCACAGGAATCTGGCCATTTTGTACATCTATGGGCAATTCAAAGACATTTTTGAGTCTTTTTTTTTTTTTTAATGTGAGCTGTATCTTTGATCTCAGATTATAACTATTTTATGCCAATGCATAATGGACTGAATGCTTTATATGCCAAATGGGTGAAAAAGCATACATGGAAACTCATACATGCTGTGAAATGGTATCTAGAACATAAAGTCATACTAATCCCTCTATCCATTATGAAAATAAAATATTTTCTTAAGCATTCTGAAATATTTTACCCATTTTTTCCTTTGTCTTGCTTAGGTAGATATCACCATTTGTATCACCAATGTTACTTTCTTTTAGCTGGAAGGAAGGACTAAAGGCTCCTTCTAAGGCTACTTCTGCAATCAATGCTAATGCTGCTCTTTAAACAATTTCAAATAAGATCAGTCTGCTCCTCTGGAGTCAAAGATCTGGAGACATAACACTAACATCTCTCACTACATATCATTCTGTTTTCTTTGCTAAACCTTTAGACTTGAAGAAAAAACTTGGATAGTTTTGGAGAATTATACTTTCAAATACAGTTTCTTTTAAAGAAATACAATTTAGTTATAGCATGTTATGCACAGGTATATAATCCTACTTCTATAAGTAGGATGCCAAGCAATTTATCTTGTGGTTTAAGAAAGAAAATGTTTGCTTTTATTTTTTATCAAAATGAAAAATACCAGTTAGCCCAGATTTTGTCCCATGTGTCTGTTGCAGCTGAAGCAAAGCTGCAAACTCATCTAAACAGGAACAATCTGAAAGACACCTGGGGAGGTGGGAAGGCATTAATCCTCTCCTCCTGCTGTAAACCCCACTAGCATATGGAACGAATGCAGACTAAGGGCTAAATCCAAAGCCTGAGGGATTCAGAGTGCTCTTCAGCTCTCTTCTCAGGAATGTGTCTGTGTTCCAGCACAGAGACTTAGCATCTACAGACCAAAGAAGGAATTTCCTAGACAAATGCATATATCAAATGCTTGCAAATGGAGTCACAGGAACTAGAGATTGTGCAATAATTTTGTCTTAACTGCCTCAAAACAAAGTTGATAAATGTGACACAGGTTCCACAGGTAACCACTCCTGGAGCAGAATCTAGACATCAGCAAGGGTTCTTGGAAGGGGATAGACACCTAGATTTAGGTAAATGAGTCAGATGACTGTGACAGATGATGAGTAATAAAAATAGTAAACCTACATTATAAGTACGGAAGTTCAGATGTCTCACTCTGTTGCTGGGATTGACCCTCACATCTCTGCTGCATTTTTTTCAAACAGAAGCTTCTTTCCAACAGCAGAGAACAGATGTCAGGTGCTGGACATCTTGAAGTTCTCAAGGAACCAGAATCCAGAGCAGAGGTTGTCCTTTCCTAATATTACTGCATGGTGGAACACTAAATAGCAGTAAAGTGGATAAGGTTTCTGTCATACTTGTTCTACCTCTGTGTTTTCAATTTTGTACAGTAATTTGGTTTGGAAAGAGCCACTTGTTCCAACAGTGGTCTTAATATCATCCAGTCCCAGCTATAGGACCAAAACTATTGTTAGAGCAGGTACCTCAGGACAAGCTGTGAACCCTTCCAGAATGCAGATAACCAAAATCCCCCTGGGAAACCTGTTCCAGTGCTTAAGCACAAAAGGGTAATCTTTTTATTTCTTCCATTTATCTTGTTGGAATTTCCCTTCCTACAGCTTGTGACAGTTACCTCTTGACCTTTTGCTGTAGGAAAGAATCCTGGTTCTGTGTTCTGATCCCTTTAGTTGAGGACAATAACTAGATCTTCCCTTAGCCTTCTCTCTTTTAAACAGAGTTGTCTCAACCTCCCCTTAGACAACAGGACTTTTCATATGATGAGAAACCTCATTAAATTTCCTCCCTTTTTGAGTATCTACCTACATGTCTGTGACTGCTGCTGAATCTAAACAGAAATTGTACATAAACTACACATGAAAATGAGTGTGCAGTGACACATGAAGTAAGTCAAAGAGTGGAATGACATTCTTTCCTCAAGAAACAATGACCAGGATTTTCTGAGTCTTCATTTTTCATGTTGCAAAGATAAAACTGTTCATTTCCATCTTATCAGTAAAATTAAAGCCTTTTAAAACTTCATAAAGCTTTGTATTTTAATAATAAAGCTTATCATTACAAAACCATTATTAAGTGTATGTGTGGAAAAACAGCACTGTTATTTGTATGGAGTCCAACTCGATAACAGAACTTCCTATATCTGCTGAAAGATTTATTTTCAGGCTCATTTACCCTCGGACAGATAGAAGAGCTTCACAGAATTCTCTGCCTAACACAGCTTTGGAATATAAATGTAGACTCAAGGGAGTGAAGAAAGAAGAGCAAAAACAAGGCTGAGCTGAACCTGCACTGGAGTAGGAGCAGACATCTGAATTAATCTCCCGCTGCTAAGCAAGAACATAAACTAAACTAATCAAGAAAGGATAAAAAGGTTGGGTTTGAAGTTGAACCTTAAATTCAGATTTAATCCAAACACTCTAAAGCCAAAGCAAAACTGATTGCTTGAAATGAAACATAATGTTCTATGTGCATAGCTATACATTGCAGCTGGAAAGAGCTGAAATTTCCCCCAAAGCAGCATGAGAGAGAAAGAAAGAGGAGAAAAATCTATTTAGGTTTAAGAAGCAGCAAACAAATGTGTGCTTAGTCACCAAATAACAAGTACATGCCTGATCATGTAAAGAAGCTAGGCATTATATTTTTATATGTCACACAGCTACTGGCAATCTCAGTTGTTAAAAAGATGTATTGGTAACTGCTTACACAAAAACAAATTCATGTTGGACACAAATAATGGAAGTCAACATAAAAATTTGGTCTCCCATTGACTATGTCTACCATTTTAGGCTCCCACATGCCTGTTTTTCATAATAATTACTAAAATACTTCCCTTCTTGACAAAACTGAGGTAGTATTGCCATAAGAAAGAACACTGCATACAAAGAACTGCCCCTTGGTAACACCACTGCTGTGCAGTGTTCCACAGCATCAGTGCTGTATCTCCAACATTCTCCTCTCACCAACAGACTGAGGGTGGGCAAAATCTTCAGAGGACAGCCAGGACAGCTGATCCAAACCTGACCAAAGGTCTGACATCACTTGCTGATGGGAAGTAAAGAATAAAATATTTTTTGTGGTTTTTTCTTTCTTTGTGCACATGTAACCTTTTGCTTTTACTTTAATAAACTGCCTAAACCTACAAAAGTTTTATTTCTGTCTTGTTTTCTTCCCCCATCTTGCTGAGAAAAGTAGTGAGAGAGGGCCTTGGTGGGGATCTGTTGTCCAGCCAGGGGCAAATTGTTTCACCAGAGTTACAGACAATGAAGCTTTCCAGTCCTCAGATAAGTCCCCTTAATGCAAATGCTAATAGCACTTTTTGCTCCCTTGGAGCAAAGGAGAGGTCTCAAAGAGATTTTTCTCATGTGTTTTTTCCTCTGAGGTCTCCTTCTCTTATGCATTTTCTGATTGATAGGTTTAGCTTGTTGTACTTTACAGGAAAGTTTCAGCGTTAACATGTCTGAAATATTATTGCTAGAACAGTAGGGAATCCACTTTCCCAAAATTACCTTGATGAAAAACGAGCTTGATTCTTTCTGTTTTCTCAGGCACTCATCATGAATGGAAACAAAATTTCATTCTCTAATGCTAGAGGAAAATTATATGGAAGATTGCCTTTATGACACTGAACAAGAAGGGGAGCATGAATCAAAAGAAAATTACTCCTTTTTTGAGGATGGCCCAGTGCAGGTCCTTTTACCAAGTGGGATGTGCAGAAGCTGGGTTTACCAGATTATGCTGGAAATCTTGACTTTGTCTCTACCTGGCATAAGCCAGTATAGCTGGTGCAAGATGGGCAGAAACCCCATGAACATCTTAGAATGAGATAATAACTATAGTCATACCTCTGTGTCTGGCTCTTACTGTGATTCTACAGATATGCCACACTTCTTCCTATGGGTTGTTGTCAAATAACTAAAAAGAGAGAAAGTTGCTTGGACTTCACAGGGATTGGGTATGATATGCAAACTAGAAAGATCCCAAAAATGTTCAAGTGATGATAGATCAGAAACTTCAATGCTTCAACCTAGCATTCAAGCTGGGCTAAAAGGAACTTTTTCCTGTAATTCTGTCTTTATGCAGTACCACTGAACACTTGTGAAAAGACTTAGGTAGAACTGCAGTCTACATCTCTGCTAGATTACACTTTGAATGGTGTACTTTTCAAAGCAGTAACTTTGTGTGTTTTGACTATTTTTGTGTAAAAATATTTTGTGATTAAAACTTTCACAGAACATACATATATCTTTTTTTTCTAAAATAGCTAGAGACCACTGATTGTATCACAGTAAACAAATGTAGGCTATAGAAACCACAGTTCTGCTCTCATCTCCTGTCAGAATCTGTGGAAACACCATCAAGCTGACTCGAATATAAATAGTGCATGGAGTTAACAACACTCACATCAGAATATTACTTCATTCTAGAAGTTTGTGTGCTATACATTTGCTTAATGATTAACTGCAAAATTACCTACAAATTTTGGCAGATAAGAGAGCAAACATCTCCAGCTTGTAAAGCAGTGTACTTCTGAGAAAGTACTAGTAATGGTGATTTATGTGGTTTAATGGAGTTAGACAAACCTTCTGAAAACTTTTTCTTTATGATTTTGAAGCTTGAGCTCTAATTAATCAAAAATACTAAACAAATGACTGCCAGAGTAGATGAATAGAAAGCCTCCATTTCATTAG
>JAWWMU010000153.1:69953240-69977456 GCA_035048155.1 Cinnycerthia olivascens | reverse complement strand
TAAATTTTCTTTAGAGTAGTATCGTATAAAAAAACCTAATGGAGATAAACTGTTATAAAAATCCCATTCTCATGGATCCAGCAAGATGAAATATGTTTTCAGTACTCAGTTCTTAAAATGTAAACTATTAGATGAATACAATAAAAAATGGATGAGTTTATTTAAACACTATGTAATCTATCAAGAGGTCTGCCTCGCTGTTTAAGCTAGTCCAGGAAGATTTTAAACCCATTTCTCTTCCATCCATGGTCCGAATAAAAACATTTTTCTTCATAAATGTGTGCATTAAAAAGCGAGAAGGTGTTTTTCCTCCTCATCTTCTTGGGAAGGAATAACAGAGCTGTTTGGTGTAGAAATGGCAATTTTTCACTCAAAATATGAATTGTTTGCCTTAAAAAAATTTTGAACTTTTGAACTTTTTTGAAGTTTTGAACTTTTCATACACCCTGTCTTCATGTCCAATGCCCACAAACAGTGTACACAAAACACCATGATAACAAACTGATTGAAGGCCCCATCCTGCCTTAGCTGTTCCCAGTTATGAACTTTTTCCCATTTGAACATAAGTGTTTGAGAGTTTTCCATTCCTAGAGGAAATTGCTCCAGAAATCCTTCCAAAACTAGTAAAGCTGAATGGAAATCCCAGTGAAACATAAGGATATTCATTATCTATTTATCTAGTTTGCCATGATTTCTACATATGTTATGATGGGTCTTTGAAGGAAAGTTATTTAATTGCACATGGAAAATGAAGGGCATAAAAATTTTTCATCTGACAAGAGAGTCAGGGAAATAGATTTAGTACTATACAAAAAGGAAGCATTGCAAAAAATAAAGAGTCAGCATTCGTGACAGCTTCTTCATTTAATGACATGTAACTCTTGTTGGTATGTAAAGTTTTATACACTCTTAATCTCTTTCAGCCCCAGAATAAAAACCGACCTAGGAGCAGCTAATTTAACCAATTTTGAAAAACAGTTCAATCAAACTGAACATTGTTTTCCCTCAATATATAAGATCTTGTTTTCTCACTTTTACAAGTAAATGTACAAAGTTACTGACTGGAACAGCTTGGTTCCATCACCTGGTCTGCATGAGAGGCTACTGCAGGAAGGTCACTCTGCACAGCTGGAACAGGAAGGAGAACTGTGGTGGCTGGTCCAGAGAACTGACTGGAGCCACCAGCAAGGAAAACAGCAGCTTTCAGTTATTTTACTCCCAACAGTTGACAGTGGAGTGTTATTCTCAATGTCTTTTTTAAGAGATCTGTATCACTCAATAGGACAGATTCTTAATTTCATTGAGAATTAGTACAATAACATTGTCTGACCATATTTAAAGAAGAATCCCTAAAATACAAGGGAATTAAAGCAGATCTGCTTTAAGAAATTATCTGCAACTAAAGAATCACTAATGCAAAAGCAAAAGTCTAGGAACATTTACAATATTTACTAGGAGGTAAAGACCACTATGGCTCTAGGAAACAGGTCTCAAGCTTCTACATATACAAATCATTACAGACAGAATTGTTTATAATAATGAGAATGTGGGTCTGGTCTGCCAATTAAATATTCCGAGAATTCTTTGTTGGTTTTCTTCTATGCAAGAGAATATACTTTTGATCTCTGAGTTCAATAAAATATCAAATTCTTTCAGAGCATGCAATACATTTCTAAATCAGTTATGATTCAGCAGATTTTAAATAAAATTTTAAAAGCCCCGTAACTTCTTTTCCCTGACTGGAGAATTAAGTTAATACTGGCAGAAACCAATAAAATAAAGGCAGCTGAAGTCAGTGGGTGTCTTTCTGGGTGATTACAATGGGCTTTGTATCCTGCCCTTTGTCCAAATATTCATATGCAGAAAATTAGGGTTGGAGACTGACATATGTTTTCTGTGAATGTTCATTGCTGGTAAATTGGCTGCATGACTCTTCATAGAAATTGAAGTCATCTAAGAGTCACAAATACATTTATTCAAAAGTTCAAATGCACATCAAGACTATTTGACCTTCTGTTCAGCTGCTGAAGGATAGAAAACTTCGTTCTACAGAAGAAAGTAACTTTCTCAGTGCAGACCATACTGTATGATTGCACTGACATTTCCCTACATTGAGGTTAGATTAGAGTTCTTTTCAACCTCAGCTTTTTTATGATTTTTTGTTAAATTTTGAATTCTTGCCTCTGATAAATATATGTAGAATTTTGATTTACACAGGCATGATTGTAAGTCTGGTAGCAGCCTTTCAAATTATAATATTGAAACATCTAAAATTCACATCAGTAAGATATGAACAAGATAACACTCAGATAAGTGAAGATACATGCCATTATTTTTTTAAAAGTCAATTAAAATTCAACAGATATGAGAATATTACAGTTCCCAAATCAGTGATTATTAAGGACAATCATAGGTCAACATTCTATAAGCTACTTACAGGCTGCTTACAGATACATCATATCATAGACAGTGAGTACTTCTTTCCAACAATATTATAAGTATGTTGCCTAAAGGAATTATAAAAAGCATGTGGAGAGAATTCTGTCCAATTAGATTTACTAGGAATAACTGTGTATATATGAATCTGTAGTTTCTGTAGGTTTGTACAGAATTAATACTAGGTCATATTCCTTATCTTAGTTGTGGAATTGCTCCAGTGACAGAAGTAAAATACTCTAGTGTCCTGAAAGGATAAATTTTTCCAGTCTTGGTCAAAAGAATGGGCACAGTGGCTTAGGGTGCATCTTTCCAGATGCATTCCCTCTCAGAACTTCCAGCCAGTCATTGAATCTCAAAGGAAGGCTGCCATTACATGCACGCCCTCCCAAGTGGAGAGTCTATTCATAAGTGACTGCATTGTTTTTCATAAAGGGGCAGGAAAATACATCTGGCCTTCAGAGAGCTGTTAAATCAAATACAATTTTTCTAATAAGTCTTTATAAAGAAAACAGCTAGCAGAAGGGACTCTTGTATGAGGTTATTGTTTTTAAGCATAAATCAGTGACTTTTTGCACAACACTTGGAACCATCTTGGTGGCCTGATAGACTCAGTTTAGAAGGAAGATCCTAGCTGCTATTTAGTTGCTTAAGTGCAAGGATCATTCTAACTCTGATGCCAATTTCTGTGCAACAGAGACAGCTACTGAGCAAGGCTGGTTAACAAAATAAGGCAGCAAAGTTCAGGATAGATTTTGGTGATGTTTGATGTGGTAACATGCCACCACAAATTATATACAAAATTATAAATACAGATATATTTAGGTTTGGAAAAATTAGAACCACGTAAAATTTTTTGAAAGGAAATGTAGTTTGGGCTGCTTTAGTATCAAATATTTACTAGATAAAACTGGGACTGGAAAGTCAATAACTCATCAGAGAAAAAGCAAGAATAAAAATCTTCTGGGACTTCAAATAGGACAACCAAGGCACTGTAACATATACAAATTATTGATTATAATGCACAGATTAGAAATCTTTCTATTGTGAAGAGCCACTAAAGAATTTGCAGCACAGATATTACAAGCTGTCTTACTAACACACTTTTCCTCTTTCAATATTTTACTACTATAATATTTTTAGGAAACATATTTTTAATTAACCTTCACAAAATCTTTTTATCACTAAGGATGTATCATATCACCCTATAAACTTCAATTACTGGACCATACCTTCCACAGCAAACCCAGTTTTAGCATTATGATATCACTAACAAGCAGTCACAAAATGCCCCTTATTATTTTCCAGTTTGCTAAAGCTTATTTGAGAATCCAAATGAATATCATGTGCAAATTGCCTCATCCAAGATGCAAAGAGCCAACATAAAGTACATACTCCCAATATAAATGAAACCAACTGGGAATTACTTCAGCATTCAGATTGAAAGCTCTAAAGTCTCCTAGACTTAATGCAGTGAGAATAGTCAAGGATTAAGCAATGTGTTACCAAGGGAATAGCCATCATGTCCCAGAAGAAACACTGAGAATCAGTGCAATCATCTTGTGGAGGAACTGGGAAGATAAATGGAAATATTTGAGGCGTAGGCTCTGCACAGAAAAAATGAAATTACTACTAAAACCACAAATGGAAAATATTCTAGTGTAACTAAAATGGCCATTAAAGATCTGAACATATAACTCTCTGCAGTATTTGCTACAATGTTCTGCTTTGTCCCAGAGCACTAAAAAGAATTTAATTAAACAATTGAAACATAATATTAAGTCAAAGGCTAGACTAGCAACATTTCAAAGATAATTAACACATTTAGAATAAGAATAAAGACAAGTTTTTTTCTGGAAGTTTTAAATGCACAGAAGTTTTAAATACACTATTTCATGTGTTTTCCAGCTTCCAAAGAAAAGTTTTGTAGTATTTTTTACACAGGACTCTCAAAACACACATGTACAGCTACAATTTACTCATTTTTGTTCCATTGATACTTCACTAGTATCTTTAAAGTGAAGAAGATGATTTTGACTACCTAACCTTCTTGAAGGTGTGAATAATCTTTCTACCCAGAATGAAATAAATAAAAACCAGACAAATCATTGGAGGTCGTATTTTTCCTTGCTATGTGTATTTGGTTTACCTGGCAAAGTTTCTGTAGCAGAGAGTCTGCAGTGCTGGATACTTTTGAGAAGACGCCTGGCTTCTTTTGAGAAGCCAGGATCTGGCTCCATGTTGGTCAGAGCCACTTTTAGCCATCTCCAAAATGGAAGTAACACTGGCCAAAGCTGAGTCCATTGTCTGTGTGAGTGGCACCTCTGGGAAATTACATCACAAAATGTGAAAAAATGCTGTGCAGCAGCTGCAAGAGAGAAGCAGTCCAAACTAGAGCAAGGACAAGTTTGTGAGCAATTGTCTTCTGTGCAAGGCACTTGTGTTGCAGCAGGGGAAGAGTGTGAGAAGGAGGAGTAGCAGAGAAAAAGGGTCATGGATTGGTGGTAATCATAAGTCCCCCTCCCCCTGTGCTGCTCAGGGAGAGAAGGTAGATGAGGTGGGAATGAAGTTGAGCCCACAAAGAAAGGAAGCATGGTAAGGTGGTTCTAACTTAATTTCTCACTATCCTACTCTGTTATTTATTGCCAGTAAATTGAACTAATTTCTCAAGTGAAATCTGTCTCACCCACAACAGTAATTGCTGAGTAATTTCCCTATCCTTATCTGAGCCTATGAGCTTTATTCATTGCATTTTCTACCCCTGTCCTGCTGAGGAGAGACAGTGATAGAGTAACTTGAGGGGCTCCTGGTGCCTTGTCAGTTATAACCCACCAGACCATGATATAAAGAATTTTTTTACTCCTTTGATAATAGATTTGCCCATACGTTGTGCCTTCCTCCAGAGAGATGTGTAATTGTTACATCAGTACCACTTTCAAGCTATGCTAAATCATAGCAGCAGAAACTGGTTCAGATACTGAGTAAGAAGCTGAGAACCCTAGCTGCAATTTTGGGCTCTACTACTGAGTCCTCATAGAAGTCATAATTCCTGTGTACCCTCAATTTTATATATCAAAAAATGTGTTAATGGCAGTCACTTTTCTAATAGTGCCCCCATCAGGAATCATGTAAAGGTGACAAATATTTATTAAGTATATGGCACCAATATTGAAGAAATTAGTAAGGTAAAGCAACTTTATGTATTCTAAATGATGTCTCATTGGGAAGGGTATTGAGATAATGGCAGTTGAATAGGCACAAACAATTGTCAGACCAAAGCTGATAATCCTTAAGTCTTCTTAAAATGTAGTTCTTAGACTGAATTATGATACCAGTAATCATCAAATTAGGAGTGGTAAAGGGCACCACTTACTGATGTCTGTCATTGTATTCTGTCATTTATTATTTTGAAGATCCATATAAACATTGCAGTGCAGGTACCTTTATTTCTGATCTCTTCTCTAAGGTTTTGTTTTTCAGCTGTCACGTACATCTGTGTGAAGTGACATGGCTCTCACAAGGTAAAAGGCAGCCCAAAGGTACATTCACCTTGCTAATAGCCACAATCACACATTGGTACACTGTAGGTCTCCACCGCCATTGCATTTCTTGTAAATTTAGGATTAGTGTAGGAAACAAAATCTCTCAAGTGCTCATTATAATTAGCTTTATGTGGTTATTGTTAAAGCACTTCTGGAACAAAAAGTTGCTAAATTTTAGCTGGACTGGTATCTCCCCATTTATTAGCTGTTAATTTGGGGATTTAAGCTTCTTCTGGACCTAGTGCCTGAAGGAACAAATGCCATAACCTCTCACTTAGCTACCCAGAGACACTCTTATCCTTTAAAAAGCACTCAGACTTTTTGGCTGATTAAGGATAACAGCAAGTTAAAGTACAAAAAACTGCAGCCCACACACTTTCAATTCATCTCACGGGCCTGGTTGTAGCTGTGGCTCAAAGCATTAGGTGCTCTGACATCTACTGGTGGCTCAAGGGGCAGGATGGCCACCACTGCCAAGTCTGCTGTGCCCAGACTGAGCAGGAGCTGAGATGAGCTGGTGCACTGATCACACTTGGCTGCCCCAGGACTTCATGGGGGGTTGGCTGAATCTATTAATGGATGGAGATTTGCATTTGATTACTGGGCCTGGCAGAAATGTTTGGGTTTGAAGATGAACTCATCTCTTCATAAATATAAGTGTACATTTATTTGGTGACAATCTGGTTCACAAGATAATGTCACCTTTTGGTGTACACAGTCGAGTTGTAATCTGGTAGTAAAAGCTGGCAGTATATTGGAGAATGGATCTAGGATGCTTAATTTTTTTTCCCCTTCTGTGTTACAAGGGTGTGTGGGGATTTTCTTATCTGGAGGATATTTGCTCTTTTCTTAGTGATGATCTCCACTGAACAAACACGAAGTTACCTTTGAACAACTACTCCATTATCTGTTGCATATTTGCAATTATCTGTCTCGGTAGGTAAGTGACAGAAAACTTAACGAAATTATCACTTAACATGTAGTGTTGTCCAAAATATCACTGCCTAAATGTCAGGGAAAAGTGCAGTTGTTTTGAACACAAATACAGATTTAGAGGCTGTGTATTTCATAAATCAAACTCTACAAGATTTTTCAGCATTTTACAGAAAACTAAATAAGTAGGTTTTAATCAAATCATATTTTCAGAAAACAGATGCTTTTTTTCTACTGTAAGGAGGAAATTCAGGACAGAATTTGTCCTGGAATAACTTACATAGATATAGTTTCCCTGTGTGTATATAAATAACTCAGTTACACACCCTTTCAGAAATATGCAGATCTACATTTGGTTAAGATTGGTGCAGGCAAGATACAAGGAATTGTGGAATACGTTTGCCCTTCAACATAGCTAAGCCTGGGTGGATCCAAATCCAGCTGGAGTCTCTGCTCTGAGCATAGAAGAGTTGAAGAGTGGACTTACCAAAGTCTGAAGAAAACCATGGCTATGAAGACTGGACTGAAGCTTATCTCCATCTCCCCTTCAAGTCAGGACTCTGTGCAGGCAGGAATAAGTGGGCAATAGAGGCAGAAAAGCAACCTGACAGCTGATGGTTAGAGAATCTATTTAGAAAAGGAGACACATAGACTCTGCCATAGATCTCGAATTTTTGTCAAGAAATACCTTCAGTTCCATGTTGCTTTATAGTGCCAGAGAAAAACTCTCTTACTGACATTCTTGTGTTTTAAAAGAAAGCAAAATGATGCAAACCATTTATTAAAAAAAAATTTAAAATACTTAGAAACTGAGTGAAATGAACCTTTTTTCATAAGAAGCAAAAACATAAAAAATACCTTGAAGAGTATTGTTTGCAAAATAATCTGTATGATTAGATCAGGAAAATACTAGCTGCATATGGTAACACTAACATTTTTGCACTCAAGAAATTACTGGAGAAACAAATAAGTAAAGAAACAAGAGAGATTAATTGTATAATTGATCTAATGCAACCTTCCAAGGAATAATTGATATGCTCTCATTACCATAACAACTAAATCAAATGACAAAACTGATACATGACACCTTTTTAGAATCCAGTTAAAAATCACTACTAGTCAAGTCATTCTGCATTATGGCAAATAAGATGAATAAAAGCCTATTTGTAAAGCATTTAATATCATCATTTTTCATACTTCCCTGAATGAAATACTAATGGACATCACAGTTAAGACTGAAATGTCTCTGAAAAGAAGAAAGAAGTCACAACATAATACAAGATTCATAACTGTGAAAAATATAGGGTCTACAGATACATCAGCGTAATTGGTGATTTTTTTTTCTAAACTGGAAGAGAATTTAGGGTAGTCATTAAAACAAGATGCCAACAGGACTGCCATGCCATAGACAGACATTAGCCAGTTTTAAATGAAAATTTGAATAATTCTAATTTCATTGCTTTTCATTTTCATATTTTGAGGTGATAAAAAATACTAAATTAATTACATTACAATTACTTTAAGTGGGGCAAAAATTATCATTCACTTCCCAGGAGGGAAGCTTCTTTCACAATACATTTTCTTCCTTTTCACAATCATCCTGAGAAGTTCCTACAGCCATGGACAAGGCAGTAGCTTTTAAGAATCCAAGAGAAGGAAAAATATATTAGTTATGTATCTTTAAGAGGGGGCAAAGAATGACATTTTAAAAGGTTAAATTCGGCAAATTAATTGGCAGTACCAGGTGGAGAAATCAGTCCAATTTAACAAATAACAATGTTTTCATACAGTTCTAATGCATTTTGTAACACTCTTCAACTGGCTCTGATAGCTGTTCTCAAGATTAGAAGACTCTCTTCCACCAGGGGCGGAAAAGGGACATTATTTATTCAAATGCAGTGTATCAAAGTTATATCAGCTTCTTAATGTATAGGAATAAATGAAGGAACAAGGGTGAGGACAGCCAACGGTTTTTGGAACAAAAGTTAGAAGAGCTTTCGGGTATTCAGAGCAAAGTGTTGTGGGTTTTCATAAGATGGCAGAAACAATTTTAAAATCTTATTTTGGCACAGCATGACTCAGTGATATGCCTCCCGGGTTTTACCCCACCATCTCCACTAAGCACATTTTCTCTGCTTCTTATGTCATATTTTTTCAAGCAATTTCCCAGCCCTCTTTTTCCCTGGATGAAACGCAACAAAGGGTAAAAGTCTTATCCTGATATGCCAGAATATACATATGTAATAGGTTTAGTTTCTAAATAACCATATTTGAGCCTGAGACTCTGAGCATGCAAGTCACTTATTTTAAGGAAAAGTTCTTACACTCACTCCGTATGTTGTTTATGCAACTGGAATTCCCGTGACTTCAATTAAATTTGTGAAGGATAAGAATGCAAAGTCTACTTCTAATGCTAGAAGAAAGCATTTTCCCACTTTTGAAGAGTTTTATATGACAGATACAGACAAAAAACATTACTGCGTACTCATATTCATTTTCATATTAAGTGTTGTTCAGTACAAAAGTTCTCCACAGAAAAGGGGAAAAAAGTCCCTAAAAATTGCAACGGATGAAATAGCAATTAAATATGTCATCACTGGAATAATCCAGAAAAAAGTACAACTTTGGGGAAAACCTAGGGAGCTGCAGGAAATGTCTTTAGTAATGCAGCCTTTCTCTGGGTACCCATCCTCACCAATCCCATGACCTGGTGTTTCACATAACTAGAGCCTTCCTGTCATAAGGGTGATACGGCACAAAGAATTGCTCTGCTGGAGTGTTACATAAGTAAAAAAGGATGGTATCCACTCACATGTAACTGTCACTGCTGACTGGTACATAAATGACTGAAAGCTTTCTCTGATGGTTTCAGATAAGAAAAGTATGTCAATCATTATAAGATCTGTGTGGGGGTTGCAGCTGGGAGAGATGCCGATACCCAGCCTCAGCACTTCACTGCTCAGAGTCCAGGCCCCTGCGTTTGATTGGCAGCAAAACCCCCATAAAGATGCTGCAGTCAAATGGGGTCAGTAGCAGTCCAGCAAGTTTGATTTATCTACACAGTCAAAAAAAATCAAAAATTTTGTTCCCATTCTCAAACTATCAAAGGCCTAGGGGATCAAAAGTCAGCTTCACTGTCTGAAGCTTTTATGCTGCCAAATTTCAATTTTCTACTCTAGCAGAAAGGTTCAGCCAAGAGAGAAAAGGGAAAAAATCCGAGAAAAAAAATTATGATGAGCTTTTAGAAAGAAGGTCCACAAACATGCTGTTATACTCAAAGTTAAATAATTTTGATTTCTGATGCTAGAGGGAGATACCACCCTGAAGTCTAATTATCCCCTCTCCTTGCACTTTGTCTGCACTCCAAAAATCTGCAATAAAACATGTGTAGCTTTCATTTATTTGGAATGATCAGAAAACCAGATGAGGCAAAGCTACATGGAGGTAGAAATTCTATTTTACTCGCCTTGCAGAAGCTGGTAGGAAGGTAGGTCTGCCAATAGCCCTGAGTTAGACTGTTGAGGCCTCATGAGAGCAACCTGGAATCCAGCTGGCTTCTTTTCCATGATCCATTTCCAAAAGGAAAAATGCCTTCCCAACCAGCTTTTGCATAGCTGAATGAGCCATGGGGAACTAATCAGAATTTTTACTTCAGTAGGAGCTGGATGAGTTTAGTGCAGCTTCAGCAAGCAACTTTCTTTTGAATGCTCTAACAAAGTGGACATCTGATTCATAAGCAGTAAACTGAGGCTGAGACAGAAGTTAAGTTTAACTAGCAATATGCTGGAACACCAAATTTCACAGTTCCATGTATACCTGAGAGACATGATAGGGTATTTGCAGGCAAATGGAGTTTCAGAGAGGGGAGGTTTGTAGTTACGCCAGCTCTTTCAGACACCTTCAGCATTTATTCAAAGTGCTTTTGTCCATGACTCGGTCTTTATTGGTATGTCTTGACTGATTTATATTCCCAGATTAGACAGAAAACCCACTTTGTTTGTCTTTTAAGACAAGAATTAGCAAAACCAAGTAGTGCTAGAATTCAGTCATGCATGCCTTAAAGGGGCTTTTCTGAACTTCAGCTTTAACCTTAGAAAATATGGAGTGGCAGATTTGGTTAATCCTCTGAGCTGTCTGTAGATTTCCAGGCCTCCTTAAACTAAAATAGCTTTTGTGAATGTATCACTCCACTTTCCTATATCATTATGTTGTAAGTGTAAGTAGAATATGAATATACAGAAACACATATTTCTCCCTTAGGCTACAAACACAGAACCCAAGGACTGCTTAACCAAACAATTTACACTAATCTTGACAGTGTTTTCTTCTTAGCAGATATCTAATAGAATACTGTGATAGAAATTTCATTTAACCTGCTCTATTCCTTTGAAATCAACATTGTCTTGGAATTAGCCTTAAGCTGTTTTTCAAAGGAAACAGTCAATGGAGAACACCAACAGTGTTAAAATTATATAAGCCAAAGAAGTAGATGGGCAAAATCAAGAATAATAAATTAAATGACCTTATGCTCCATTTTGACCTCTCTGTCCTTGATCCCCAGTCTATAGGGCCAGCTGTGAAACAACCAGCTTTATGACATAAGAAAAAATAAAATATCACTATATTGCCAAATTTTGCTACTTTAAATTACAATTAAGTCATATTTGTCAAAAATAAGCAAAAATTATTAGGTTTTATGAGCTCACAGTCATTTATATTCTAAGGAATTTGTTCACTTTGCCTCTCACAAGTGGCATGATGCACTGACAATTCTCTGTCATGAAGGGATTGAAAGCAGAGATGCACCTTGGAAGCAGTTCACAAAAATCCTTTAAAAGTCTTTGAGACACACAGTGGCCATCCACACTCTGCAAGGGAGCCCAGTGGTCAAGAGGTGTAGGTTTGCGCACCGTAGGTAAGAGATGAGAAACTCTGGAAGCTATCGAACAGTGAATTTTCACAGCAGACCAGCACAAATATATTTAGCACAGGGCTTTCTGTCACCATGAAGTGTCAAAAGAAATTTGAGAACATTCAGCAAACTGCTCTGTGGTTTGCTTGTGCTCCTTTCTTCCCCTTATTTTCTCTACTGAATTAAATGAGCTGCATGGCAAGAAAACTATCCTAACATTACACTGGAAGGCATTATCTAAAAGCACTTGAGCAAATAAAGTTTTGCTGACCTTAGTTTTTTACTCATGTAGTCTTATAGAAAAAGTCATTCAGAATAGCAACACAAAAGAAGCAATGAATAAAATTTCCATTTAGGTGTCTAATCCCCTGTGGGTCAGTGTGGCAGAGTATATGGATTGAGGGGTCATTGACCTATATCTTCAGCTGTGTTCCTCATGATAATAAACACTACAGGAGAGTCAAAACAACAGAGCATAATTAAACAAAATGCCTCATAACCAGCTGTTTTCTGAAGAGTCAGTACTTATACACCATTGAAAGTTCAGCATCAACCAAAAATTACAGACCAGTAGTACATAACATATGGATGCGATTTATCTTCTGGGTTAAGAGAAAAGCTTAAAAACGCCTGTGATGACAGGTAGCAAATGTTGGCTTTACAATGATATCTGCTAAAGTTCCCATTATTTCTTTCTCAGGATTCAGTAATAGTTGCTTTTGTATTCATTCCTAACAATCACAGCTATGGGGGAAGACAATAAAATATCCAAAACACATTAAGTTTGGAACTGCTCTCATTTAACTTTTTCTTATTATATAAAAGCAAATAAATACTGAGACACCAGTCATTCAAACACACATCTGCATAAATCCCAACCACAAAAAAAAAAGTTGCATTTTTCTCTATGGGCATATATAGCATAAACCCATATCCTTTATATCAAACAATATCAAACAATAAGGTTTGGGTATGCACTGCTGTTGTCAGAAGGAATATTGACAGGCAAATAGAAAAAAAGGTTATGAAGAGCATGCATATAAAAATCAAATTATTTTCCTCAATCATAAACACTCTTATAATGCTGCTAATTAAGCAAGAATGAAAAACACTGCTTTGGAAATAAACGTAATTTTAAAAAAATCCAATCCTATGCTTTTAAAATAGTGTTTCAAGTATATGACAATGTTTTCTTTTTTTTTCCTAAAGTATTACGGAGAGACGTCTATGATAAAGGCACACAGAGATAGTTCTTGTCAAAATTAATATGAAAGACCACAGAAAATTAAAGACTTCAGTCTCTCTTGCCTATTGCTAGATCTGGCTAGCTCTTGTTCATTTTGGAAGCTTTGTTTCTATTTTAGAGGGTTTTTTTCTCCTTTCCCCATTTTGAAATTATTCACTGTGCTCCTCACATGCTTAAAGCATGTCTAGACCATTCCCAAACTAGCATTTAATGAAAGCAGGTTATTCTGATTGAAGGATGGTAGCTGCTTCATGCTGTGGTTTGAGGTTTGCCTCTCTGACAGCTGTATTAAGGCATCTACTTTTACCCTTTCATGAGGCCTTCAATATTACCTGGTATGGGACTAAAAGCCACACAAGCTCTCCCTTCTCCAGGGTAAGGAGCAGCAAATGGGCAATATCAGAAAAGCTGGAGCAGATGTAGGAGGCATGATTTATTCTGTCTCAGTGCAAGACTACCACAAAAGAATGTATATTTTATAATGTGTCACTAGTAGGTTTGTAAAAACATAAACAAAATACACAGCAGCCGTGCCAGCAGTGATCATAAATACATGTTTAGCATAGCAGCTATAACTTCCACATCATCATACAAGAGCAAATTCTTGTCACACTCTTGTAGGTGAAAAAAATATGCTCTCTAAACTGTTTCACATGAAAATTCAATGCTCCCATTACCAGAGAGTGTCGTTCTCACAGGACAAATAAGACTGCAGTCTGAAAACTATTTTAATAAATCAAAACTAAATATGCTGCTGTCTATATTCCCTTTAAAGGCTTATTTTGACTCTGACTCGGAGTTGTGTAGAGCAGATGTGGCACTGAGCCTAAGCACACACTCTTTTTTCCTCTTCTGCCTCTCTTTAAACATAATGGAGAGAAAACAAGTGGCACTTGCTCACAGCAGTTCCAGTTACAGAGGTTCCTCAAGGCACTTTCTGATCCCTACTTTTACTAATAAATGTAATATGAAGAACAACCAAGCATAAAGCCCATCCAATAAAACATGATGTGGATATAATATGATCAGAAAGGTCTATTCCCTTTTCTGCCCTTTTTGGAGCCTTGAACTCAGGCCTACTGAGGAGAATGCAAGTCACATTCTCCACAGTTTCTCCTTAGTATTCTTAATCAGTAATTATTTTCCATGGAAAGGTAAGTTTAAGCTGAGTTTAAGATTTTCCCAGTTGAATGTCTTTATTGTTTCTATATTACTTTCACATCTCACTTTGATTGAAAATATATCTTACTTTTATAAAACTGTCTAAGGAATTTTAGTCTCCTTACTTGGTTGTAATCAAGCATGGAAATGTACTGCTTTTCTGTTTTCTTCTACTGTCAACACCTCAAATATTAAGCATTTATTCAACCTTGTATTTCTGATTGTTCATTCCATCTATTTAGTCCTTCCCTTTTCTCTTGGTATCCAGGGAGTCAGGGCTACTGGCTTCTGAAGTCAGTTCAGATGGTTATCTGCAATTTCTCTTTGCAGTGCTCTTCGAGGTCAAATCCATTACAGCATGTGCTCAGACTGACTTTCCACACTTAACTCTGCCAGGCTTACTGTGACGCACTCAGCAGTTCACCTCAGAACCTGTTATCCATAGATACAGTTGATGTTAAATTTGATATATAAAAATAACCTGTTTCCTGTCTCCACTTTAAAAAGTCTTCTGAATGGAGAAATGTTTTTGAGGAAAAAAAAAATGGTACCAGAGGCTAACCAGTACCACCACATCCAAAATTAAATATACCCACAAATTATACATTCACATAACATACCAGCCACAGTCAGGAAGTTTAATCATGCTGGCCATCCCAAAGACATTAGAGGCTGGCTTTTCTTTCTCTCATGTCATACCAACTGAGAAAGAAATGCATCTCAGCAAATGAAACTCCTTAAATATTTGCAGCTGATTTGTAATGGAAATTACAGCACCAAGACAACATTATTTTCTTATGCCTCATAGTCTCAGGTAAACGGGTATAAATATATATATATAGTGGGTTTTTTTAATATACAGGAATAGATTTAAAATCCATCACAGTCATACTACTGAAACAGCCAGTCTCAGGTACCTGCAATTTACATTCCTGCTGTAGATTAATACATCAGCCTTTTGCATCTGTAGGTAGGGGATTCTTCTTCTTCAACTTTCAGAGGGTTTTTTTCCTAACCTAATTAAGATGGATGTGATCGCAGTTGTTATGAAAAAAAACACCAATAGGACAGGAATGAAGGAATTTCAATCTTTGAAGTGATGTTTGTACCTGAATTTGGTTGGCACTTCAGATTGCCCAGCATAACAATGACCAGGATGGAAAGATGGCCCTTATAAGTAGACTGAAAATGGCTCATCCTCAGTTAAAATATTCCAATATTCATCTGTCCCCTCTCTCTAAAACAACATTAAAAAAGGCAAGACTGGAAAGCATGGCAAGGCAGACAGGCTGATGAGACTAATACACTCCACATCAAGCAAGGCTGTCTTGCCATGATTGTGACATTTACATTTTGGGAACAGAGCTGGTGATGACTTCCAAGGACAGCCACAGGATCACTTATTCTGAAGACATGCTGTCTCTCCCCACTTCTCATCATCCACAAGAGGTACAAATTTTGATACCCTCTGAGCATTCTTCAGCATCCTCTCCCAGAGCCTGGTGTTACCTTTGGTCTTAAAATGGAGGTTCACTGTCATTGATCCAACAGACACTTTGCTCACAGTAAGGACAGATGGAAAAATTGGAGACTAAGTGTTTAAAGATAAGCTCGCTTCTATCTTTTTTATTCATTTCATGTTGCAAGTTTATAATTCAGAGCTCAAATGTGCCTTAGTTGGGCATGTTAAGTTTCCATCCTAACTCTGCAGCTACTTCACCAAAAGCCAACAAAAACAGCCCAGAATGTTTCATGACCATAAAGAGTAAAAGATCAGCTCTAAATGTTAGAAAGGCAAAAAGTAAAATATGTTTCCATATCATCAAAGAACCATAAAGTTCTCTCAGCTATTCAGAAAAATGCTTTTGATTTCCAGTAAAGGGTGCTTTATATCTTAGAGATACAGCACAGTAGCTTGATTATTATCATGTAATGTGGCATTTGCTAAGATAATGACTTTTTTTTGTGAACAGTTGAGTCAATAAGCACATGAAATCTCTCCATTTTGTCAGTGTCTGTGTTATTGCTGCCCTTTGGCTGAAGTAATTATATCTTTGTTCTTTTCAGAAAACTTACCCAGCATTTTCTTTCTCTTTATTATGTGTTCTGTACTTAAATTTAATTTCTCAAGGTTTGGCAATCTCCGTCTTATTGCTTGCACTCCTATGATATAAAATGAGCTGCAGTAGACTGCTTAATGTGCTTGGTTATCAATATTGCGTTGGGTAAAACTATCTGAATGAATTAGTCAAAATTATAATATTTCACTTTCCCTTTGAAATTCAAATATTATTATCCAAAAATACATATTTCACAAGCATATCATGCTTTAGTTTCTAAATGAATGCTAGGAAGGAAGAAGATGTGTTACCTGATCTCCAGCAGGTGAAGTATTAGCTAGCCAGCTTTGCAGTCCCTTTTACCTACTGAGTCGTTAGCTGAAGGTTTAAAGGAAGATAAAGCTTGGCAGGAATTTTTATAGGATATACACCAGAGGATTAAAATATAGAGAGCAGGACTTGGAAGTCTGGTATCTGTTCCCTGGCTTTGCCATATTCTGCTTGTGTGGCCCTAAATGAATCTTTGGGCCCTTATGCCTCACACTGGAAAATGGGGACAGCACTACTAACTTATGCCCTCCCTTGCTTTCCTGACTTATGTTTTGCACTTTTCTAGGCACTGAGTTTTTGCAGACTGCACTGAGGCCTCAATTCCAGACTCTAAAAATTAATTTTGAAAAGAATTTTTTTCAGTTCATAAGAGAAAATCCCAACTGAGTAAACTGATGATACATATATGACTGAAGTTAATTAGGTCACTTACAGTTAGGGATACTCTTAAAGAGTTTACTGATTCAGGGTCTTAAGCTCTTAGGAAAACATTGATTCATAGCTTGAGGTAATGGTTATTTTGTTTTTTATTTCAGTGCTTGCCTATTTATAAAGGATTTCCTGCCTGAGCAGACCTTATGACCTTCACTGTGCTGAGTTTCTGCTCAGTAATCCCTACAGTTTATAAAGATTTCTAAATATGTAATTAAAAACTTTTACATCTAGCAATTGAACCTGTCAAGGGATTGAAATGGGAGGAACACAAATCTTTTTGCTGAGAGCTTAATGGCCTGAAGTACATCTGCAGTGTTTGAAAGAATCTCTTTGAAAGTCATTTATGGATCCCTTTGTGAATGTGTGGAATTATTGTTTTCTTCCTGATCTTTTGCTTTCGTTCTCTGATAAGAACACTAAGGAAAGGGAGAAGAAAATATTTCAGGTGGCATTGTAGGAAAAGGAGCAGAAGTTACAGAACGTCTTTAAATGGAGCATCATGGACAAGGAGACAGCTCAGATAAATCAGGTTTTTAGCTGTGCTGTTGAAACCACTGAGGAATAAGTCATTTGCCTCTGATGTTCTAACTGTTCATCCATCCTGATTAGACACTTGGTAGAGAAAGAGCTCCAATGCTCATAAAGATAAGAATATCTCCCTGGCTGCACTCTTGTGAGAAGAGAGAAGGCCAGGAGCAGAAACAAGAAACATAATGCACTACATGGAGGTAGAAGGCTTCTCAGGTGGGAATAGAAGTCAGATTAAAAGAATCCAGCACTGGACACACAGGTGGTCTGGTTTGTTGCTTCAGATAGATATGTATTCATCTTGCACAAGGCTCAGCAAGTTCACATCTCTCAACCTGATGCAGCTTGCCTGTTTCTCATGTTCCTAACTACCAGAATTGCCTCAAGAAATGAGCTGAAACCTCAAAATCCTCACAGGCAGGAGTCATGAGGGCTGAATCTGATCTGGGCTTCCTTAGAGACCAAAGATGGTGAGCTGTAGGATGCTATGTCTGTTAATAAGGAATGGCATTGGCAAGAGGAGGTGGGAGAGTACAGGAAGAAGAGTCGCTGTGTCCTCCTCATGTGGGGCAGAGCATCTGGATCAGCTATGCTGGTACCTAAGCATAGAGACCCTGGGATGTCCAGGAAGCAGGAAGCCAGCAGGATGCCAGAACTACACTGTATGGGCCCCTTGGCAATCATCTGACATTTTCTCATGAGACAAGAGGATTAACCTTGCAATATCCATGCTGAGGAAAACAGAGATGTACCTTGAGGTACCTGTTCTGGCTTCCATCTAATGAGACCTGAGAAATATTTGTGTTGATGCTGTGACCATTGCCAGCACCCACACCACATGTGCAAATTCCACAGGTAAGCAAAGGACCTACGTTTCTACTAGTCTCAAGCTGGCATTTTATACAAGCATAAAAATTCTGCTTTAAAACAATGTTCATTCACCTGTTTTCAAAGGCTGCCAAAAGGGCACATTGCAAAGAAGACAGACACAGTGTGACTGTCCAAATTAAATTCCTGCCATCTGAGAGCAGAGTAATGGCTTTCAGCTTTGCTGGCCAGGAGGTTCATAAAGCAGCCCAAGAGTCTGACAGGGCATTTCTACTTTCACAAGCAACAGAATTTGACTGGTCAACTTTGAATGATCTTCTGCTGCATTGTCGTGCACCTGCCAAAGGGTTTAACTAATATCACATTTTCTGAGCATACATGTATTGACTTTTCTGATACCCTTTACCAGCAAATTCCTGCATAAAAACTCAATGAACATATGCTAAACATTTCTCAAATAACCACTCTACTCCCTTTCCTATATCCTACACACTGACGCTTGTTGAATAATTTAGCAAAAATCTATGCGACTGCACAGTAGATTTTGATAAATGCCCAAGTGTCAGCATGAAACCCTGGTAAAAAAAGACCCAGTGTGAGGGTTGCCTTGGGGCTGAGGTACCAGACAACAGTGGCTTAACAACTTATTGTGAGGCAATCCAAGACATCCATTTGTGCACACACCTTCCACAGGAGCACATAGGAGACGGTGAGGAGGAGATCAGCTCTTGGATATTGAGAGCTGCTTGGTAGACATGCAGCAGCATGTTACACTGCCAAAGAATGATTTTGTGTCTGAGCCTGATTGTATAATCTGTGCTAGGTTAATGTGCAGAGGTTTTTTTGCTGCCTATCTGCTTATATGGGTATAAGGTGGTGATGTCAGGTATTAAACATCAGTCAGCAGCTCAGAGTCCTTTTATCTAGTCTTCATATTACAGTGTGTGTATGGACTCCATCTGCAATGATGACTTTATCATGTTAGATATTAGCAAAGCCCATGGTGGCAGATGAGAGTCCCTGGTTTAAGGGATTTTTAACAAAAGAGGCAGGTCCAGCAGGTGGAATTGCCTCATCTAACTTCAACCATTTAAAAAACAGCTTGGAGCCTGAGCTAGTTACTTGGGGCCCTTTCAAAGAGAAATGATCTTGTACATGGAGGAGACATTTTTCTCAGCTGTCTTAGGCACTGCTTTTACCTGAGATTAATGTCTCTTCCTCTGGCTTCTCTAAATATAGGAAGAGCCCAGAGAATTATCTTGACACCCAGCCCTTGCAGGACTGAGAGTTAGGTAAAATATCTCTAGCAACAATAATACAAAATGCAGACATTACACTCATGCAGCCAACAGAGAGCTGGGGGGCAGGGATAACATCATCAGCTTCCAGGGAGGTGCACATTTATCCCAGACCTGAGCCCAGATCCTTTGAGGAAAAAAGCTTCAGGTTGTTCTTCTAGTCCTCAGGGCATGGGAAAAGGCAGCTCCACAGAACTGCAGAAGCCAGGGCTCCCTGTCACTGGAGAGTTTCATCTGCCACTCAGTCCTGAAGTGGAGTCACAGGAGTCCCTGCTGTGCCTGCAGTTCTCTGTGAAGGATTTCCCATTTCACACACCAAATGCATGGCTGAGTCCCCACGAAGCAGAATAATTCATTATGTTTAGTAAAGCAGGAGTTCGGATGCATAATGCTAACCACTATTAACCATGGATCAGTTGCTAATAAACAAGACAGTTGACTTCAAGAAAAAGGAAGAATAATGAGTTATGGCAACATTACCTACAATTAATTACTGTGATTGTCAGTTACAAACAATTACAAGCCATTTTTTGGTTTTAATGTCACTGTTGATGCCCACTGTTGATACTAGCTGTGCTGGGAATTCCCCAAGCAGTGTACTGCCTTGTTCACTGTTTTGTGGACTCACAGTCAGGGAGCCATTTGGCCCGCAAACTTGCTAGATTGTCTGTAAACATGGTGAAAGGAGACAGGTATTGCATGAAACCCAGAGAGTGCACCTGCATGCTAATGAGTTTAATGTCATGACAGAAACGCAAGACCAACAATTCACGCTGCGCTTTAGAAAGAAGGAGGTTTACTTCTGCAGCATTTCAAACAGAAAAATATAGTGTAACTTCTTGTATTGATTCTTAATTTATTTTGTAACAAATAGCTAGCATGTTACTCACACTTCTCGCTTAATCCATAGCTGCGCTTTTCACAGGTTCTCCCTGCCCTAGAGGTTCTGTACAGGTTGGATTAGTTAAAATATTTGGTGTCTGAGGTTTCTATACACTTAAAGTCCTATAACAATGAAGGTGTTTGGACCAAGAAACAGCTTTCATTCCCTTCCAAATACCCCCAAGTTATTTATTTTGCTATTTTGGTTTTATATTACCTCCGACTGAAGGGATTTCTAGTACCAGTAAAGAACAAACTGAAAACAGTATGAGGTATAATGCATATAGCTTCTTTTTCTTTCCTTTTTTAATCTACATTGCACCCGTGATAAAAATCAACAATGTCATTAAAATCAGGACTACGACTGCAGTCAAACTTTGATACTCCCACTGTAGTTAGGAATTACAGCAGCACAGAGCACACAAGGCACGCATCAGTATAAATGGAGCTGTGGATTACAGCATACGACATTGCAGCTTATTTGCAAGCTGATTTCAGATTTCTGCAATGCAGATCCAAAGAATCAGAAGAGAAACTTACTTTTACTCCTACAGTTTGAGTCTGATTCACTTTGGCAGTGATTGAGAGTTATCATAAGGTGGCTGTTTGAGCATCCATGTAAAATGAGATGGATTTAGTTTATTTACGTGGTGGGCCTATCCTTCATAACTGATGAGTGCCTGCAGCACAGAATAACTTCTCACAGATGATACAAACTGGTTCCGATGGGTGAATTTCAAGGTTCTAATTTTAAGTTTTTATAATACTGTAAAAGAAAGGACTATTCTCCTCAAGCTCCATTCATGCATAACCTCAAAGGACTTCAGTTATGTTTCACCATCAAATTACCATGCTTGTCAGATTTGCCTCTCCCACCAAGGCCATACACGAAATGGAGAGGGCAGTGAGAAGAAACTATAGAATCTCCCATCCAGCTTTATGCTTAAGCCACCAAGCCATTCTTTAAAAATCACAATGAATGTAAATTCGTATTATTTTAGTTTAAATAATATATTACATGTGCCCTATCCCTATGTGGCAGCTGTCTCCTAATGCAGGTTTTGGAAGAGTAGATCCAAGCCAGACCTGATGGCGGCAGCAGAATCAAGGTGCCCGAGTAGGTTGTTTTTTGTCTGCCCTTCAGTTATCACATCCTCTTCAGCTCACCGTTTGCTCTCCAGGACCACACCAAGCCCTGGATCTCACAAAGAAGAACAGATTGGTTAGATAGCTAAATGACCTTTAGCCCAGTCTATTTCCTTGTTTCATAAAGGGCAAGAGAAGGCAGAAAGTAAGAACCCTTGCAGCCTCACAGAGATAGTGACCCCAAAGTGCAGCCCTGACAGAGCTGGAGCAGAATGTCCACAAGCTCCAGGAAGGCACCGTTTCCTTAATGGTGAAATGGAGGGCAAAGGAAGTTCATGACCATTGGCCTCCCCCTGGCTGTTCCACGAGAGGTAGAGCCTCCAGGACAGGTCACAGTGCCTTTGCTGTGGAAACACAACTCTGCTGCCTTCCCTTCCCTCCTGGCACGACAGGAGAAGGAATGGGGAAGCATAAATATGAATCTACTTTTCCTAAGTCTTTTCACAGTACCTTCCATATGACTAATCCATGGCACTCCCATCCATCCTATACTTCCAGGCTGTCTGAAGCACTTCTCTTCTGTAAGAAGAAAAGAAAGGGGAAAGTTCTCCAGCATTTCTGAGGTGCAGAGATAACTTGTGGCTGCACATACTCTTTCTGCTACATTCAGATTTCAGAGGAGAGAGAATTCCCAGTAAGCAGGGCCTCATTTTGCTCCCATTGCTGTGAGGGGGGAATCATTAAAGGAAGCAAAATCTCATCCCTTCTCCTGAGAGGGTGCTAACACCCTCTCCAGTAGAGGAGCATAATTATTTACAGGCCTTTTACAATGCAAACTCTGGTAGGTAAATGCACACTGAAGGTTTTTAAGGGTGAACATTATTGAACCACTGGGCTGACAACTCAAAGCATCAAAAGTCTGTTGTGTAAATACATGCACAGGGACTGTTCCAGGTCCTCTTTTAGCACTCTCAGCATGCAAAGAGAGTACTTCAACACCCAGTGTGAGATGATTATTTCCAATTCTTTCGTTTAGAGAAATCCCCAAAGGTGGCCCTGGGCCATCTATTTTTCGGAACAATGTCTGCAATATGCACATTATGTCTGTAAAGAATGACACTGTTACTGAATCAGAGAAACAAGAAAGCTGTCTAATACACTCAGCCCAGAAGGAGACAAAACTATTTTTACTAGCCAGAAATAAATCTCAAACACAGTAGCTTTATATATCTACTGAAAATACCGGCATTGTCTCCAATATGTAATGGCTGTGCAGATGGAGAAATCTCCTTGGTGGTTTTTACTGCTTCCCTGGAAAATGGGGCATGACTGTCCCTCGGCTGGGTTTGCTCACAGGCAGCCCGTGCCTCCCTCCTCTCCCTCCCCCTGCACGCTGTCGTGGCTGGCAGTGGTCCCAGGGGGCACGTGTCCTGCTGCTTTGCTGCCTTACCGAAACAAACCCTGGGATAAAGGCCCCACAAGAACCTGAGAACCTCAATATTTCTCCCCTCTGTTTGCTCCTCAATACCAGACCTCAGCCTAATTAGGCTTTGGAAATTGCACAAGATGAACAGGATTGTGGTCCTAGACAGCTCCTGTACTCCTCCCTCCTTTGTGCCTAAAAGGGCAGCCTAATTAAATGGCTTTATTGAGTCCCTTCCTGGGTGCAGAGTGTTGATGAATTAGCTAATAAAAACAGAAGAGAATCTAGCACTTACAGGAAATGACAATATCAGGAGTAGGCAGGGTGCTTTGTGTTATGTGTCACAGCTCATCACAGAGAGCAGTGGTTGATGTCTTTATTAGCTCTTAACTCAGTATACGGTCCTCTCTGTGTGTGCACATGTGTGTGCATCTCCCTGGGCCCTGAGGAAAAGAATGAAAGACCAGATGTGCAGAAGGTAACTTGAACACCTTAATATAGCACACAATATTTCTGTATCCTATTGATGGGAAAACTATTGTAAAATAGATCCTAGAGAGTTTTAGTGTTGTACTATACATGGGCAACTGTATGTAAACAGCCTTAAAATATTTTAATGCTATTTTAATGAAATTCCTTTTTAAATTACGTATTTGTAAGTGTTTGGCTTTAAAAAAAGCTTTTATAGATTCTGATGGTATAATAAGGTTAAATTGCAATATTACAGGCAAGTATAGCATAAATGAAATAACGAAAACTAATTTCAATCATTTCCTGTAGAGCATAACTGGTAGAATATATCACCTCCACATGCAAAAAGAAAATGATCGGGAAGGACTTCATTCATTAAAGACCCACCACAGAGCTAAAGGAAAGGGTACGTGCTGCTTTTGTAAAATGTCAGAAATCCATTTCACAGTATTAATGATCTCTCAATGCCCACTTCATATTTAATCAGTGAGCTACTAACATTTTCTGTAAAAAATAACCTTTGATTTATATCATATCTGTATGTTGTTCAGTTTGGAGGCTTAAGTATAGATGAGAAAATTTCCCAAGTCTAAACAATTACTGAAAGATAAGCATACACGGAAGTGTTAGATCGGAAGAGCGTCG
>JAWWMU010000153.1:69923292-69953140 GCA_035048155.1 Cinnycerthia olivascens | reverse complement strand
CAAAGAAAAACTGAGTATTCACTCCAGGGAGTACCTGGCTGTGTCATCTGCTCTGCTACCATTTTAGCCTGTTAAACAGCAAAAACTTTCCACATACATATCTCCTTATATTCTGAATTAGTTTACTAAGGACCTTGGTCCCAACCTTCACTGATTCCCATAAGAGCCAATTGTCTTCTTTTCAAAGATTTTTCTTTCTCTTTTATTAATCTGTTTGTTTCTGCAAGTGAATTACTGCAAGCCTAAACTAAAACCACACCTGTTTCAGCAGACATTGTGCAAGCCTCTTCTTACAGCTCTGCAGGTTTATTTCCATTGACCTAATTAACATTCCTTCTGTTTAACTTTTAAGTGCCCATATAACAAGATGAAGTTAGCTAAACACTATGAAGGATCCATCTTAGTTCAGCCAAGACCAGCAAACTTGTTTAACCACTAACCTCAAACAGGAACAAATCTCATATTTTGAAATAGAAAGACTTAAGAAATTTATATTTTGCTTCCTTGAAGCATGTGAATTTACTTAACAGAAAGCTCTTCAAGAATTAGATAAGACAGACTTATAAAACCAAAGGTTTCTGATAAAATGGCCTTCTTATTCAGACTCTGTTCCCAGAAATGCAGTAGCTCTGATACTGTAAGTTTTTAATATCAGTTCATGATGTGCTTTCCCCTGCTGCCCCTTCTTTTTTTAAAATTTTTGGAACCTGTTTCTAAAGCTTAAGATTTAATCTATAAATTATTTTTGAACAGAACTGTGATGATTGATACAATATTGGAGACTGCATGGATTTTAGGATTTTTCTTTTGTTAGATGTTGTCTTAGAGCAGCATCTAGTGGCACAATTGCTCTGCACCCTCCCTCAAAATAACTTGTGATGCAAGAGGTGTTACTCTAATTGTTACCTATGACAGTTTTACATACACATACTCTCTGAAGAGGCATTATCCCCAGCCATTCTGAGATACCTCATACACACCTTTACAGAATTTTTATCATATTCAGAGTGTAATCATTAAAAATCTGAACTTAGACCCTCGAAGTGACAAGAACAGTAGAGCACATTACCTTGCTTTTTGCAGCTGCATCCATGTTAAAACTCTACTTCTTTTGTCTTAGTTCGTTCAGAGGTGTGTTTTCTGAACAAATTTCTGCATTCAAAATGAGAAAAATATACATTAACATTCTTTCCTGATACAGCATTCGACTGCTGTATTTGTACAGCTAGGAGCTAGAGATTTGTCACCCTGATTGAAGCAGTTAATTGTTACTTATTTCTGTGGTCTCCTTGATTTCAACAGGAATCAATCCTATTCAACTGATTTCACATTCAATCAATTTCAATTATGTACTTAGGGAGTTGTAGTGGTACCTGAGAGTATTGTGGCAAAATTGCTTTGGTCTCTTTGAGTTGCTTTTCAAACACCCTCAGAAAAAAACCCATCCTGTAAGTTATTCTGGTTTAATCTATACTCTCTGAAGAAGAAATAAATTATTATGGTTTTAGACATATTCAAGTACTACTCAGGAACTAAAATCTAAGACAATATTATTTTAACAGAAAGAATGAAAAAGCTCAAAAAATAGGTAAATATTTCAAAAGTCAAATTTGCAGTAACGATTAAGGTTAGTCTTCATATAATCATTTAAAATCGTTTAAGTAGTTGAAATCATCATGCAAGTAGAACATTTCTGTAGCTAAGGTTTAATGAAAAATAAAACCAGGAAACTGATGGGTAATATCAGGTGAGATCATGTGTAAACCTCACGTGTGAGTGTTTATTTTAGCAGCAATTTTTCAAGTGTTGAAAAATGCTTTCTCCTTAATTCTGATTTAGCAGTTTTGTACAGTATTTAGTTCATTCAAAGTATAAAACTGAGTGGGATTAAAAGGTAATACTTTGTCTTCCACATCCAATCTACAAACAAAAGCAAGCCATGAAAGAGTAAAAGCTAATTATTTTGAAGTCTTGGGGGAGACGTAACCATAAGCAATTAGATTAATTTTCTAGGTACAATGACTATTTTCTCATTTATGAATCAATTTTCTCATAGTACAAAGTGTTTCAATTTTAAAATATGCAACCAATCTATTAAAAGTCATTGTATTTAATTAAAAAATAAAAAGATGCATTTTCTGCAATTAAATATAACTTTTTAAATAAAATTTCTATTTGCATTTACAGTAGTTTGACACAAAGAATAAGTTCAAGTATCCAACAAAGAATGTAAAAAAATATCACTTAGCATTTTAATAAATAAAACATTAAATTAAGGAATAATGGTGTGTAGGTTTAATATGTCATTTACGTTTATTTTCAGATCAACATCTCTTTAATTAACAAAAAAAAGACCCATTATTTCTGAAGAAAATAATTTCAAAGGAAAAAAACAACAATGGAAGACTGAAACCTGTCATTAGTTCAATAAGACTGATTTACTCATGACAGAAATTGGGCTGAAAACACTTGGTGTATAAATTCATACCTACATGTGTTATATATACTATTTTTAAGCAACGGTATTGTTTTTTTGTTACTTTTTAAGTTTTTTCAGCTCAAACTGAGCCCAAAAAATTCTTAAGAGCTCTTCTATGTTTAATGCAAACTAAAGAACCCATGACATACATCACCCCTGAGAAACACAGAACAATGTCTAAAGGGGGAAAAAGAGGTAAAACAGGTACCACATATACAGAAACCCACAAAATAAAGAGAAATCTGAAGATCTGCTCCTCCACCATTGGATGCCAAATGAACAATGCAACCCCAGGCAATATGCTGAGGGAAGGAGAGCTGAGATCATTTGCTTCACTGGCAAGCCCAGCTTTGGTGGCACTCCTCAAGAATAAGCAACACATGTTTTCATTGTAAATTTATCAGGATTGCTATATAAACAACATTTTTAAACCACTGTATATTGTTGAATCCAGCACAGATCCAATGATAAACTCTGGGTCCTCTCCATCATTCTGGCATGCTACATGATTCCTGTGAAACTTGGAAAAAGATGTCCAGTTCCACCTCATAAACATATTGGGGCACATATTTAAAGATTGGCAATAAGTCTGTCCTGTGATGGAATGTGTTATTGACACCACATATTTTTAGCTATATAATTTAAACAACTATTCTTTCTCAAGTCTGGCCAATAAGCAGTGGAGAGAAAAACAGGTTTTATTTCTGAAGGTGGTTCAGACTATGTAAATCAGAGCTCTCTGAAGAGTTTGATAATAGGAAGAGTTTGGATAAGTTGATCATATCTGCTGCCTAAGATTAGGATTATGTGAACACTTCCTTAAATTTTTTTTTTTTTACTGATTCAGCTGCTCATTATGAGCTATTTTACTTGTACAATTTGAAGTGGAAAACTTGGTTAGGTTTGAAACATTTCATTTTCCTCCTATCTGGACAAAAAAGTAGGATTTACTTCATTTATTTAAATAGAATTCTTTTATAACCCAAAGGCAGAAAGGCAGCTGAACAGATTCTGCTGAATCCAAATAGTCTCTCAAGCATGAAAAGCTGTGTCATAAAGGTCAGCGTTACAGGAATTAATGGATGTGCAATAACAGACTTTTTATAACAGAAATTGATCTGAAGCCTCCTGATGACTTCTCTGCAAAGCAGTAGGTTGAAGTCCTTTTCAGATACAACCCTATTTAAATACATACTGAGTGTATGTATTACCATTGGAAATTGAATTATTGGGCCTGACAAATTTGTAGATTATAAGCATATGGATAAAGACAACTTGAGAATACATAGCTACTACAGCTAATTGTGTTCAGAAGTCTTTCTGCCAAGTATTATCTTACAATCTCTTCACCTTTTCAATAACTTATTGAAAGAGGAAAGACTATTTAATCATTTGCAGTGTATCTGAAAGAATTCACTGAATTGCAACCTTAACACTATAAATTTAGCATTGCATCATTCTTCTCAAGATCACAGTCATTCACTTAGTTTTTTTTTATCTATGTTCATTTTGGTTCTCACAGTCAGTACCATAGGAAAGAGATTTAAAACGGTCTCCTAGATCTTGTAGAAGTAAAATTGACTTCCCTATCTTCTCCTGTGTCATAATTTGCTAACCTGATAACACTATTTCCACGTCTGAAGCCTAAGCAAGAGGTATGTTTTGTTAGAGTTTTGCTAAATGGAATAAATAAATGATAAAAATTACATATTATTGATTTTAACAGGATTCTGATGGTTCTCAGAAGAACTGTATTGCATCAAAACCATCCATTATCTAAGAATATTGTTAGGTATTTAGTGACAATTAACACGTAGCAAAGCATACTTGCAAATGAAAAACAGCCCTGATTTACTGAGTTGGTTAAGATTCAATAGTGGATGGTATTGAGATACTCCCAATGACTTCCAACAACACTTTACATTATGAAAAAGCAGCTATTAACAGTATTGTAAGCTTTGCATACTGTGGTAAAACACTATATGTCCTTTTCACTGAAATCCTTTTAGGAGTTCATATTTCTTCTTTTTTTTTTTTAAATCACCAAAAAACAAAATACTTTCTAAACTAAACCATGACAAGACCAAACAACTCCCATGACAGCGGTTACAAGTCATTGTAAGACCAGCCAATCTAAATTTTACATTTCAATCTGACATGGAAAACAGGGTAGCAGAAGTTCTCATTGACTGAAAGACTAATGGAGAAAAAAATAAAACATAGAATTTTATAGTGCATGAGACACACTTTCTGATGGCTGAGCTATTTGCAGAATTACAGAAAGAGAACTGTCTTCCCTCAGACTTCTGTTGAGGAAATAACTGATACACAAGGCATTTTTAGTGCATCACTTTAGATGCCTCAGAAGTTTCTAATTTTCAAACAGTAATTATTTATGCTTCATTGGATGCCCCACAATTACACATCTAAAATTAGGAGGCATTTTTGATATCCTGTTCTACATAGCCCCTTCTCAAACAGGCAATTATGAGCCTGCATCACATCCTATATTTTGAAGTTTAAGCAAGCACTCACTGCAAATTGTGGAGTCCTCCTGAACCAAAACTTCACTCATTACTTTATCAGGAGAGAGATTGTTTCAGGGATCAGCCCTGAAAGAATTGCCCAGTTATGATCTTTGCAAAATATAATCATAAGTTGTTTCACTAAGCATGGATATTTTACTATTAATGGCAGACAGGTGAGGAAATTCTCAAGCACTAAGACAAAGTTATAAATTTTTGTCACCCTCTGATGTTATTATTTGGAAAAAACTACTAAAGTAATATGGGTCAACTAAGTGCAAATAATTATTTATCATGTGATTGCATTTAAAGCTGCACACTGTATAAAATCTACTGGTTATGCTCAGTAGAGCACATATATATATATATAGTCACCCGTTAGCTCTTAAATGCAAAGTGTATTTGCATGCATATCTATACACCAAGTGAGAAAGAGAGAGAGAGAAGTTAGAAAATGTCACAGAGCCATTTCTTTATAAAAAGGACATTTTATTATTTGGTTTGATCTGGTTATTTGTGCTCAACAGACTCAAGCAGGTGAGTATTCTGCATTTGTAGAAAGCCTAGCTGTGTGAAGTGACATTGAATAGGTCTGAAAGCCATCTACTCAGTTCCTACTCTCATGGCAAGGCTTTATAAAATGTTGAATTTCATCAACTCCTGAATTGAAAAGATTGATTTGCTTGTCCTGTCGAACAGAGTCTAAAAGAAGTTTAAGGAACAATTGACCCTGAGCAGAGTTGCAGCGTAGTCTTCTGAGCATCAAGCAGAAGGCAGTTGAAGATTTTCAAGATAACTCAAACTGTCTCAGTTATGAAAAACAGCAACATAGCCCACTGTGGACTGACTCGAGAGGATTTTCATAATTAAGACTAAGAGAAAAGCTTCTTTAAAGATGCATTTGCATAAATACAGTTAAATCTCCACTTGGATATGCTTGGCAGAAAAAAAAAGTCAATGCAAATTTGGGGTTGTATTGTTTTCATTCTTATTTCCACTTTTAAATACAGTTGTTCTAACTTAATTCACACAAGGATTCGTGCTGAATGAGAGAAAAGGAAAACTGAATTGGTGTTGGCATCCCAGGGCAGGTGTGCATGATGGCTGTGCATCCCTGGCAGCACTTAATGATGCACAGTCACCCAACCCAGACTGCAGCACTGGCAGGATGAGAGCAGAGGGTCCCTGAAAGATGCAGTTTGGCCCTACAGCACTCAGAAGAATTAAGCTGCTGCCTGCTTCCACCTCTCTGCCATGAATATCTATAAATTCCTTTAGGAGCAACTTCCTCCTAAAAAAGCAATCAGTTAAGTCAGTACCTAATTATGGTAGAAGGTTTGAAAGTCTGACCACTAACTTTTCATACAGTTTCAGCTCTTTAATTCCTGGGTAGACAGAGACCCCATCCTATGCATCTGTGCCGAATACACTCGCATGTCATCCCAGACATTTCCAAAGTCTTTAAAAGCAATTAAGGCTAGGAAGGAAAATAAAAGCTCCCAGACGGTGCTCACTCCTCTATGATGCATTTATTTCAAGAATCCTGGCTTGGAATCCCTGAAAGAATTACAATTGGATTTTTGTACAATTGGATTAGAGTGAGTTGAAAAATATTTTTGCAGATAGAAATACACAGTTAAACTGAAATTTGAAAACATGTCCACTTCTCTGAGATTTCAACTAGGAGTAAACTCAAATGAAAATCCTATCAATAAAGTTGAAGCTGGTGCACTTATCATAATATAATACTTGTTATATACTGTATGTAAGCATATAAATATATAAATAAAAACAGTCATGTCATATGCATTTTGAGTTTTTTATACAGGTTATACATTTATGTAAGTCATGGCCCTTTTACTTTAATCAGTTCATAATATCATATAATTTCAACATATTTCATTCACAATGTATTCTGATAGCCCCAATCCAATGCATTTTTTTACATGAAGGCCAAAATATTCTTTAAAATGGCTGAATTGCCTATAGACTGTAATTCCTGCTTCCAATGATTTCAGGAGAGGGAGAAAATCAATAGCTAAAGAAATGCCATTTGATTATTATTGTATTTATTGCATCTCAGAAGGAAGTGGGTTGTTTAGATCTGATGGCTCAGTAAAACAGAGCAAGTTGAGGAGCACTGCCTGAGCTATAAAACACAGCAGCTCCTGCAGGCCAGGCTCTGCTGCACGTGGGTCACTCTGAAGAACATACTGCCAACTGCAGCTGTTGACTGACACCGCAGATGTCCATCACAGGCTGCCTAAAACATTTTAACTGCTCATTAAGTCCATTAAACTCTGGAGGTGAGGTGACAGTCATATGTACACAGCACCAGTGTAAATTCAACATGCAAGTCACATGCTTCTATTTTCAGTCCATTATTTCACATTTGGCTAATGAAGAATGAGCGTTTTTGCATCAACGGATTCCAAGGTTGAGCTGCTTTATAGCATGCAAACCCAATCACCTCAACTGGCTGTGTTCCCACTGGCAAGGCAAAAAGCTGGCCATTAAACTGCTATATAAAGTGATAGTGTGGCTATTGGCAATGTTCAAGTTAAGGTTGTGTCAGCAACAGCCTTTCCATTACAAACACATTTTTCAGGGGTTTTATGCCTTGAGGTAAAATCCAATTGTAATTCTTCATTCAGTGCTTCAACTCAGCTGTGAGGGTTTTTGCATCCATCATGTTGCACCCATGGTATTTTTTTCCTCACTGATGCATTTTCAGTACTAAACACAAAACGCTACAGAATGGGCACATGTAAGGAATCATAGCAAAAAGGAATGAGCAAAGCTTCTGCCATTTTTGTGACAAAAGAAACAGGAAAGAAGCCTCCAACTCCCTGCCAGCAAAAGTTCCCTTTTCACCTCAGGGTACCCTCTACCATGCATCATGTATTCTGAGCTAAAACCACAGTGGAGATAAAATCTGCACCCTTGTGCACAGCTACCTAGTGCAATGCTTTCACTTGTATTTTTCCCTCAGGCTACCTGAAATGCATAGTACCCTGAGGTGAAACATAGATATTGTGGTAATCAAGACAAGGGCACCTGGAACAGCACATTTTTGGTTTCTTGTTTCCACTTAGATGGTCTTTATCTGGTCTGAGCAGGTATTGTAACGTTCTCAGATGGTGTTTATTTGGAAGTCAGTACTGGACTTGATAAATAAGAACATTTATATAAGAACAAAATATAACATTCTTTTATTAAGAAGAAAAAAAAAAAAATGAAAGAAAAAAAGCCCTTAGGTGAAAAAGGCTAATGAGAGGAAAATAAAGTCTCTGCCTCTCCCATTGCCTGCCACTTCCTTCTGTCAAACCAGCTTCTCTGCAGAACCCACAGTACTTCCAGGGCTGTCATGCTTCAGCACAAAACTGGCAGGAGCACATATTGGTAAAAAACCCACATGGGTTTCCTTTGTCTCCTTGCACCTATCACTGAGTTAATCAGTGTGCTGTGGCCCTAAAGAGGGTCCTCTGAACACAGGCTGCTTGTACATTGTGGTGCAGGCACAGTGTACGCAGTGTGCTCCCCATGGACACAAACATAAATAGTTATGCAGGAGGGAGGGCAACACAGTCAGAAGCATCACTTTGAGTCTGAATTTCCAGTCCTTCAATAGCTTATTCTTTGTCTATTCAAACCACTTTTTCAAAGTTACAGAAAAAGCAGAGAAATCTTTTGTCTGCATGTTTTTAATGAGAAAATGTGATCACTGATCATTTCCTGTAAGTAATATTTTAAATTTGATAACAGTGGGTTATATTTTTTAATTCTCATAAAAAGAAAACCTAAGCCACCATATTTTGCTTTGGATTGAAATGACTCCAATAAAAACACTTTATTTCTTTTTTAAAGATGAGGCTTGGCATCAATATATGGCTTCATACAGCCAAGTTCTACCAAGGTTTACAGTACATATTGGTGCAGGTCTCCGTTTCTCTTCTTAAAGCCTTTTCATCTTCTACAAATAAATGCTTCTGGAGCAAAGACTTGAAAGTCTGGCCCAGTGAGTGTAAAGAAATTATTCAGAGACAAACAAGTCCAACAGACAAGAAAGACACTGAATCTGTAGCTGAGAGGTTTGCACTGAGAAGGAATTGAAAAGAAGAAAGCAGAGCCTGAGCAGATCAGTTCAACATTTTTCTGCACAGACTGTTGCTGAACTTTGACAGCACAGTTAGCATTGCCCACTGTGAGAAGAAGGACACCCTGAAGCCACTTATAGATTAAAGACTTGACCTTCCAGCATGTATTCTTTTGCGCTGTATATACCAGCTGCCTTAAGTCCTCAAGAGCTACACTGGCATTCTTTGCTGTTCTGAAAGATGTTATGCAGTGTGGCTTCCTGCTTTAATTACTTCAATTATTTAAGAGTAGCATCAGCAACATTCAAGACACGTTTAAATAAGAATTCTCGTTGTGAGCAGGACAAAGTATTTAATGGGAATGCTATCAGCACAGCAAACAAATATCCTGCCCTTGAAAATTTTCAAAGCCGACAGATACAAGACTGAATACAAATATTTATTTAGTTGAAAATTTTCTGCACTTGGCTTTATCATTCTGAGTTACCCACATTTCAATTTTCGTAAATATGCTCAGGAACTATGGTTTGTGACAGAAAGGAGACGAGTGGATATTGTCGCCATGGAAACAAAAACATTTTTCTTCTGCTCCAAAAATGTTGTCTATTAGGGACCAGAGAGGGAAAAAAAATAATATGTGTATGTAATTAATTTTACTCTCTGTCATGATTTCCAAAGATTGCTTCCATTAGGTTTTTCAGAAAGAGAGATACTTTACCACAGTAGGATTTTTTACATGCAGTGGGGTAGTCCTGTGCTAATGCAGTGAAGCGAAGGTGCATTTCTTCTTGCTATCCCCATGCTTCAGTAGGAATTGTATTTCCTCACTTCCTGTTGTATTGGATAGGGCATTCAGACAGGATTTAGATCTGCATTTCATATTTGGAATTTGGAACTATTTCCTCTTGATGTATTGCTGTTAACAGGCCAAATAAAAATGAGAGATACTTTTTATAAGCTGACGGTTTCTTAAAATGCAGGTGATCATTGTTTATTCCATAAAAGCTTCTGCCAGTTTATTCCTTCTCAGACTGTGCTCATTTCTTTGTTCTACATACAGATGGATCCTGGACTTTAATCTCAGTAGTAAAGCACTAATTTTCTTCAAAACTGCTGTGAGTTCTGACGTTCAACAAGAAAGCTGTTTTGCCCTCAGAATGGACACAACTGCAATCCTCCTCATATACTTCAACATGCTAAAAACATTTAAGCACTATCTTTACTTAGACACAATCTTTCTCAGCTTGATTTTTGTGCAAAAGAATAATTACCTTATTTTTTATTAATAAACACATATTCTTTTGAAACTTTCAACTTAATCCTTACATCCATTTAAAAGATGCTGTTCTTTGGATGGGGAAGAACACTGGAGTATTCAAGTGTTTTCTACTGTTTCAGTTCCCTCTGTTTTGAAAGTAGTAAATACTTTGTATTCCTCTTGTCTCTCAAGAGTATATTGTAGATCATTATGTGATTTCTTATTAGCTTTTTGTTGATTTGAGCTTATTTGGTGCAGTCGCTTGTGATTGCAACACACGCTTTATCATCTCTTTAATTTTTTCCTAATTAATTGAAGAGTCTGATCAACCACTTCCAGCTAGTTTTTAAGTACCCTCAATTATTTTTTGTCTGGGAATTGATTTAGAGTTGAAACATGTCTCAACCTAATTGTAAGACATAATACCACAAAACTTGAATTAAAAAATATTAATGTGTACTTAACATCTATGCTAGATACCAATATTTATACACACAGTCAGGATGCTGCAACAGGCTGCAATGAAAAGCCAACAACATAGTTTGTCCAGAGTCTGTATTTCTCTAGTAAAATTTAAATCAGCACAAGGAATACATCCCATTCAGACCAGTTGTTCAGCATCTTTTTCAATAACGGGACTTTCTAGATGACCCTTTATGCCAGCAGAAGTTGTGCTTCTAGCTGGTATTACTCGATACACATTCAGTATGAGGTATTTTTCCAAATGTTTTGAATTCTGTTTCCATTTTTAAAAAAAGTACCACATGCTAATTTCTCCAGTTTGACACTAAAATGATGTATTATAAGATTGTTAAGTTATGCAGATGAGCACCACTTTATATTCTGGCAGACCAGAAATTTTCACAGGATAAAAAGGGGTTAGAAACACTAGGTTTTTGAACATTAAGTGGTGCCATTTTTAAGTACCTTCCTTCCCTGAAGTTTAGCCACCTCAGAGTATTAAAAGTCCAGCTGTATATGTATCAGAAAACAACAACAACAACAAAAGACTGGAAGGGAAGACAGGGAGGGAGAAAATCCATGTGTGAACTTCAGTGGTTTTAAGACATACTTAGAATATTGTACCTTCATCAATGATTAAAATGTAAAATGTACTCTCTTATAAAATGTATTGAACTCTTATTTTGGTATGAACAGTTATTAGCATACCAGAAATTCAACCTCTCACTGCGAAAAAAGTTTATCATAAGAATGGAGAAGCCATTCAAACAGTAAAACCAATGCACACACAAGCCACTCACCAAGTTCTTGAAAGAGATTTACAATCAGAAGTGTAAACCCATGGGGTCTGTATTTCTGAAATAACAATTGTTGGCAGATGCTCAGCTGGCACTGACACTTCAGGTAACAATCACTGTGGGAAGACAGATGCTCTCTGAAAACTGGGCACTTCTAAAAAATTCAAAAGAGGCACTGAAATATTGAGGTGCCCAAAAAGTTTAACTTGCTTGCAAATAGAGATTTTACCTCTTTCCCAAGTCTTTCACTCCTTCTTCTTTGTCTGTGTCATTTCTTCCTTGCTCTGACTGAAAATATTAAAAAGGCATGACACAATATGGGACTAGAATAACAGGTATATATACACATATTAATTGTATACATCCATTAGTCAGCAGGTTAATTTTTAGATGCTATTTTGCATGCATTTTTTTTTTCCTTTTTTTTTTTTTTTTTTTTTTTTTGCTAAGGATCATCAGGAAGCTTTCAGTGTATACATTTACACATAGCAGAGGCACTGCAGTGGAAAATGTAGCTTTGATTCTGCCATATTTGAAAGAGTTCTGACCACATACCAAGAGGCTTGATTTTGATGTGGTGAGGAGAGGAGGGAGTGAACTGAAGAGCAAACATGCTATACAATGGAGAAAGCCATAACTATTTCTGGTCCACTTCTTTGAACATCATCCTCCAGGAAGGCTGAAAGGTGAGTGTAGGAAGCTTGGAAGCTCTGGGTCTTTGGATGGTCAAGGACAAGTATATACTGGATGAGGAAAAGAGAAGATTTTATACCTTTCCTTTTTTTCAATTTTTACTTTGTTCTGTACTCCAGTAGCAGAGAGGGATTCCTGCAGAAAGTTCATTGAAAAGCCTATGATGATTTGCCATGACTGTCTTAGTCTCCAAAAAATTCAAACTGTAAATTAGACAGAAAGTAGAATGCAGCTGAGGTGTCAAGGTTCTGTGGACCTGTGTTGGCAGGCACTTTAAAGCAGCTGGGTCTCACATTGTGAAAAGGGATCTTTGATGTTTTCATACTCTATAAAGCTGCATCAGTGAGTCATCTAGAACAGTCTAAGGCCATTTTGAGCCTGCTCCCACTGGGCAGGTTCCTGGGTGCCTGGAGTTGTACTGATGCATCAACCTGGTACATGGCACAGGCAGGGCACTTAGCCCGGGTGGTAACGCCGCCAGGTGGATTGCTGTTACCAGAGCTTAGCTCTGTTAAGCTGAAACTGACATCTCAGAGCATTATTTACTTACATAGAAACACTTTGCATAGAAACATATCAGATCTCATGTAGGCTGCCTTCTAGCCATGACCACACTGACTCTAGAGTACCTGTGAAAACAGGGAAAGTTACTGTCTTGGTTTAGAGAATTTGGAAAAAAAGCTTTTGGATGGAGTCTCTTTAGAAAACGAATTTGAATTGCTTTTCTTTCTAGTTGGTTTGGGACAGGAAAAATTTTTTTGGAGGAAAGTGGAAAAAAATTGTTTATTTAGCAGTTAAAAGTACTCTTTAGCATAATTAACAAAGGAACAACACTGAATAACAAAACTTCTCGCTGCTCCGCAGAGATGCCAGAAAGTCTCTCTCATGAGCTGTAGCTCGGCACAGTTGCTGTCGGTCCTTCTGGTGCTGGGAAAGGCCAGGCCCAGGTGGGACACAGGGCTGAGTTTTTGGTGCTTTTTTGGGTGTTTAGTTCAGAGCAGGTTCAAACAGTTCTAAGGAAAAAAAGGAAAGGGAAAAAAAAACACAGTTTGGAGAACTTCTTTGCCTCAGTTAGCTAAAAAAAACTAACGAAAAGCAAAGGAGAGCTCTCTCGCTATCCACACTGCAGACAACACAGGCAGTCTGTGTGTAGGAAAGCTGAAAACTCTTTTCTTTATGTTTAGAAAACAACCACATTAGACATTCCACCACGTCTCCTTCACTCTCAGATCCAGTTTTTAAAGGTACAACACTTATTTCTGAGCTAAACAGACGAATGGGGATACAATTTTAGCATCAACCTAGGACAGTTACTCAGTTGGGGAAGAAGCTGGTGATGCTAATCATGTGCCTGCTTTGCTTCTGTGTACATTTTAAGCACCTTCTAATCTTACTTTAGAGAAGAGCAGGGATTACATACGGTTGTATTCACAGGGATAATATTATCAGTCTGTGGGAAAGCACTTCAGACTGAAAAGCACATTAGGCTGTAGAAATTCCTGAGCGAACTCTAAAGAAGCAACTTGGGTATCAGAAGCAGCTGATGTGGCCACCCAGTGCTCAGTGCAGCCTAATTTAATCTGTTTAATTGTGTGTAGCTGGCACAAAAAGCAAAACTAGATTTTATCAGATATATCTAAACACTTCTTAATGATCTGTGCTTTCATCAGTGTTTTCTCTAGCCTTGTTCTTTGTGAGAAACACTTAGCAGTTATATTGTCCTTCAGAGAGAGAGCTGACAGTAACTGAGAAGTAATCCTATAGAGCAGTGACATAGATATAATGTTATATATTCAGGCCCAAATGCCACACATTCATGACAGAATTGACTTGTACTGAGATACAACATGACAGGAAAAAATCGGTCTAATTTTCCTGCTTCAAAGAATAAAAAGAAAATTGTCCCTCTTATCAACAATCATGCCTGTGTTTCACCACACTCTACACAGGAGAGGTGAGCCTGTTTGGCATAATGGACTTGCCCCTCACTGCATGCCTGCCACATCTGTAACCAGACTGGCTCCTCCACTCCCAAACGCACACGTGCTCTGCAGGAGCCGTGTTCTCAGCAGTGTTATTTGTGTGAAGGAGCTGGTGGCAAACAGCTGCAGAGAGCAGAGAGGCAGTGAACTAGCTTCCCAAAGTGGCAGCGATGCCACATGGAGTGTTTTCCTGTGAGCTGTTGGCAGGCAGTGCAGGGAGCCAGGCATGGCTGCCTGCCCCAGGGCCTGCACACCCTCATCCTGTAAGCAAAGGAAAGCTAGAGAGAAATGCATTGCCCAGAGCAGGAATGCATGCCCCATCTCTGGAAATGTTCCCAGCCAATTTGGACAGGGCTTCAAACAAGCTGGACCAGTGCAGAGTATTCCTGCTCAAGATGCCCATAGTGGGGGTGTAGGAGCTACATGATTCCTAAGGTCTCTTCCAACCCAAAACATTCTGTGGTTCTGTGATTATGTGCTGCTCCTCCCACCCACCATTCCCATCTCTTCTCCTGGCTCGGAGGCCTGGGACCTGGAATCAACCCCTCTGTAACATCAGCCCTGGAGCTGAGAGCACTGTGGGCAAAGAGCAGGAGCTGTGGCAGTGGCTGTGCTGCGGGCAAGGAGCCCTCATTTCTTGCAGCTGATATGCCACTGGCAGTAGTGTATTTCCTGTGCCTTCTTCTCCTGGTCATGTGTAGACCTGTGCTGAGCACATAGGACACCTGTGGATAAGTGACCCCAGGCTTTGGAAGGGTGCTTGGCTGATATGTAGGGGTTTCCCTGGAGGGTCCTTGTTTGTGTCCCCTGGCCACACCACATGGGGAAGCCACAGTTCCTTGCCAGCACCCGGGTGCTGGGGTGGACAGACACATGTGCGACAAGTTTCTCTTGGCCTGCTGTCCATGCAAAGCCTGTGGGTAGGGCAGGCAGCTGGCCTTGAGCCTGAGCAGCAGCAAGCCATCAAGCAGGACAGTGATGACTTTCTGCTTACAGAGGGACCTGTGGACTCCAGTTCATGGCTGATGAGTATGGCCCCACAGCTTACTACAGCGTGACACACATTGTGGGTGGCACAGGTGTCCAGCCAGGGGCCTTGTCCTGGCTGATCAGCATACCTAGCAATTGGACAAGTGGCATAGGTGCAGGAGCTCCCTCATCAGCACAAGGTGGGCCCTCACAGCACCCCATCACTTCATCAAGGCCAGGTAAGGACGATGAGAATGGGAACCTCTCAACATGAGCAGGTTCCCTGTCAGCAGCACCATATGCTGCTCCCACACCCTCTCCTTATAGTTCCTGGGCACTGCAGAGTTCAGATGAGAGGCTGCTCAGGAGAATGCTGGACTTAAGCCACTGCTTCCTAGCAGCCTCCAGCCAATATTCCCAGAGCTTCTGCCTTGTGAAGCAGAAGGTAGGGAACTGCTGGCCTGCTGCAGCTCATTGCTCTGGTCCCTCCAACCCCTTTCTCCATTTGCTTTCCAGGAACAGTAGTACATGGCATGTAGTGATCAGGATCACCCAGTTGACTGAGCTGGGCCCTGGGACCAAAGTGCACCAGACTGAGCAGCTGCTGGTTCACCAACAGTACAGTACTGTCCACCAGAGGAATATCATCACCTTTCTGGAATGAGAGCAGCCTGTCCAGTGGAACACCTACCTAGCTGGCCTTTGTGCCTGGCTTCACGCTGACAACACTTGCTATGCCTCCAGCTGGAGTTCCATCACTGTGAGAGAAAGTTCCCAAAGAACTTCCCAAAGCTCCCTTTTTGAGTTCCCAAAGAGAACTTGTGTCCTGAGGACAAGCTTGATGCACTGGGAGACAGGTTTGTCTTTCCCAAGAGCAGAGGCCAAAGTCAGAATCAGACTGTGGGATGTATGGCTCTGGAGAGATGGAATTGACCCTCTCCCCAAAGCCAGAGAGAAGGGACATAGCAGCACCTCTCCAGAGGCAAAGCCAAGCCCTAGGGAAGGGGGCCACTCTCAGGCAGATGAGAACTGACAACAACCTACCAGTAGGTCATTCCTTTCTCTTTGAGCTCACAGCTCAAAGGCCAAGTGATGTCCTGCACGAGGCCAAGATCCCCCTCATCAATGTCCAGTTCTGAACAGCAGCCAGTGATATGTGGGGGACATCCACACCCAAAACTTTTGTGCTGGCTACCAAGAGGGAGACATCAACACTTGCCAGGAGCATGCTACGAGTCACTCAGCCCCTAGAAGCATAGGCAGCCCTGTCACCAACCCCCAAATCACCTTAGGATGGGAAAGAAAATTCTACGCCTCAGGTTTCCTGCAACAGAATCTCAGATATCCAATTCTCAGAGAATGAGAGGATGACAGGTAGGGCTGAGAGCAGGAGCATCCTTCTCTATCCACATTTTCCAGTTGCTGCACATCTCTGCCCATGCACGCTGGATGTCACTGCCCTTGTCTGTGCAGGCACAGAAAAAACACAAAACCCAGACAGCAAGGGCATGGAGCCTGCCAGGGGCTGTGTCTGACATGGCCAGAGTGGACTGTGCTGCACCTGTGTTTCACTGTGCCTTGCACAGGAAGGGTGACCCTTCTTGGCTATTCTCAGCTTACTTGGCTTGCACCTAACCCCCTCCCTGCTGTGGCTGTAAGCAGATGGGCTGCTCCACACCCAAACACATGCACTGCCTGCAGGAGCTGTGTTCTCAGGTGGATGCTCTTGGGAAGGAGCTGGTGGGAAAAGCAATATCATTGACAGCAACAAAGGGAGTGAGAATCTGTGGGAGTTCAGGGTATGATTGCCTTCATCTTATCAAGGTGCTGAAGGCTTGCAAGGTTGAGTAGCTTGAGATAATTATCAGGTCTGTAACTTTACTACAGGGACTGCGCCAGTACTGCTCCTGGGTGACTGCAGCCAGCCAGCTGTGTGTCTAACAGCATCATCACCTGTTGGAAAGATAGTACCCTGCACCTTTCCAAGGGCTCATTTGAGGCTGTGCACACAGGTTCCCTGCAAGTACCAGCGAGGAACTGAGGTCAGAGGGAAGCTGCTGGCACACTGGGAACAAAGACTTCAGAGGAAGCAGAATGTTCATTGATATTCTGCATGAATATTCCTGATGCCAAAAAAAAGGCTTTATATCTGTCCCTACTCTATTCACCACCAATACAAAGTTAGTGGAGCCTTGTCATTCATTTTCATCTGCCAGCCTCCTTTCTCATTCTAGAAGCTCCCCTTTACACTGAAGACATAGGGGCATATAGCTGGAAACAGCCTGTCCAGAAATTAAGGAGCAAATACAATAAATCAAAGAGAGAATGGAGCAGGAGAGGATGTCTGCAGACATGCCCTGCTCAGCTTTCTCTGTAAAGAAGAATCAGATGTATTTCAGGAGACAGAAAAAACCTGGAATAAATCATTGAGCTTATTCCTAAGATGTAAGTCCAAGCACAGGAAAAAAATTGTGATTATAATGAAAAACAGGAGGAAAAAATTAGAAAAATCTTAAATATATGTGTTATCCAAAGATAATGTGGAAAAAATACCCTGGGGATATCCATAACAAAAATCCAGTTTTCATGGGACCTCTTTGAGATCAGTCTGAAAGCCAGCAGGCACATCTGGAAACAAATCTAGGAAAACACTCAACACTCACAAAACAGCAAAAAGCCTTCCTAACCTCCTTCCTAGTTCCTGCATTTGATCACGTTTTTACAATTTCTCTTTTCTGCTAATACACAAGTAAATCTAGACACAGAAATCCTCCATTTGCTACTGCAAATTACAGAATACTAATTGTTGGATATACCATGTTACTCCATCTGTAATTACTACATAATTTGCAGCATTACAAGAAGATTGTAGTGTAGAAGACAGAAATGAGTGGCTTGTGGCTATTCTGTAGTGACATGGAATTTACCACATAGAATTTTGGTCAAATTTTAGCCTAGAACTATACAGCAGTTTATATAAAAGGTTATCTGCACCCAGTGACACAAAGAAGAAACTGATAGCACGGGCTGATACAGGGATATTGAAGCACAAGCTTCTTGAAAGCTCTTCTCTGCATTTTCTGGTAAATTTTTAATATTTTTGAAACTATTTGTTACATTTTGCATATTTTAAAAATAATCACATAGTGTCTGAAGATTTAGAGGAGGTTGACCCAGATGGGCCTCAGCCTCTTTCTGTTCTAAAGTTTCTTAAAAGGATAATAGTCCTATTCTGAGCCAGAAGATGTATCAGTCTCATGGCCTGTGAAGAAAAATGCCTGAACTAAGTATCTTGTCTACTTTTATTTCCTTGTTTCCTCGGTACATCTTATCGGGAAGACTGCTTCAAAACAGGCATTGTAAATTCTGTGGATGCCAGAATAAAATACTCAGGTCCACAGTTCACTCAGAAGATGAAAGAGCCCAGAGAATGGAGAGTCCATGCTGTGTTTTCAATAGGCACCTCAGGAACAAAAGCAGCTCCATTCTGAAACGTGACAACCCTGCCCATGCACTGTGGATTTATGATTTTGTTTGTGCAGTGAAATTTACTGATCATGAATATCTGAAATCCTCAGCTCACCTTAAGGCTGGTGGACTCAAATGCCACAAAGGCAGCAAGCAAAATTGTCCGGGAAGACACAGGCATTGAGAGGGGACAAAGAAGCAGTGTGAAATGAGAGAAAACCATTCAGTAGGGAGCAGCTGTGGCATGGCAAACAATGGGAGGCCAGTCTCCATCCTGCACTGAATTTGTCAGCACCACTTCCACTGGTTTCTTCCCCCAATACAGGTGGGACCTTGGGCTTAGAAGTGGTATCCATCTCCCTGAGAGAAAATGACAACTCCATGCAGCAGGTAAGCAGCATGCTGCAGCTACAGAAGCAACCTCTACCATTTTCCAGTAGAGGGGGAGAGTTAAGTATAAATAGTAAGTTAGGATAGTAAGTTAGGATTTGTGGTGGAATTATAAGACTCTCATGTGGTTTATGACCACACTTTAAATGTTACTGTCTTTCCATAAACTCTTGCAAAGGTTTATCTTGAAAAAAAAAAAAAAAAAAAAAAAAAAAAAGACAGACAGATTTGACAAAAACAGTCTTACTATAATTTTAGAGCATTGTAAAATGGTGCTCATACCCTGCAAAGCACTGTCCCAGGACATTACAATGCATCTTAAAAGGAGAATGAGTACCACTGTTTCCACTTTGAAAAACAGTCTAATATTTTCCCTCACAGAGAAATCTTAGAATGAGAGAGAAATAGAGAAATAAACGGGCAATGATAATAATGATAAATGATAGCTTTCTGTTTTACTCAAAGATATAAAAATCAGTTGAAATGAAACAAGGCTTTCCACTCTATTTCCTCCACCTCAAAAAAAACCCCAGATATATATACAGCCCAGCATTAAATTAGTCCTCCAGCCTGGTGGTCTGAATCTAGGTGAACACAATAAGTAAGCGTTATCAGACATGTTCTTCAGGTTCATGCTGTCCTGCAATTGCTAGTTAGTGGTTTCTCTGTGACCAGTAGACTGTATTCAGATTCTCATGGATTTTTATGGAATACATCTTCCCTATTTATGAACTTAGATGTGAGGTGGTACCTCCCAGAGAGCTAAGTACTCACAGGACTGTACACAGTGTGGTTTTGCCACATCAGGCCATAACAGGCAGACAGAAGTGAATGACGTATCTGCCATCTTCCATTCCAGACTCTTTCCAGTGGAACATGACCAAGCTATTTCTTTGCTGTTTCCCTGTTGCAATAAATACACTGTGGTATCTGTCTGGTATTTGCAGATGTTTCCACGGCTAGAGGAAAAGCAGCATGTCTCACCTCCTAGGTACCTGCAGCTGTACTTAAATTACAGGAGAACTATATCCTCTCCTAATATGTATCCATAAAGAGCCAAATTCATGGTTTGAGAGGTACCATCTAACTGAGACTTTTGGTCAAGGCTTTTACCTTCATTCAGCAATAGGGATTTTTCATCCCTACTGCTCTTGCGGCTACCCAGACAAGATACTAAATACCAGGTTGTTGCCAGATGAAGAACTATTTAATCAGCTGGTGGAAAAATACAATGCTCATTCTGCAAAACACACTGAACATTAACCAAAAATAGGACACAAAATAATAAACCAGACTAGTACTGCCAATTCAGCTCCAAATTTAGGAAGAAACATCAAGTTCAAGCACTAAGGTATAACTTCAGGGTCGACAACCACCAAGAACCACCAGAGGGACCCTTGGGACAAGAGTTTTTAGTTGCTCATAAGTTTAATTGGTGTTTCAAGTATACCCAGGAGTGTTTTATGACATAAATGAATGAGGAAGTTCTTTGAGGGTGGGACACCAGTGGAGCAGGGAGCCATGACATAGTCTGTGCTCCAGCAGGGATATGACCCATCCTAGTGCTGCATGTGGTACGACATCCATCCCACCCAAGAACCAAGTCACAGCCACTCGTACCAGCTCAGGAAGACGAGTCCGACACACTCACATTGTGCATGTGCTACCTCACTCTTGGGCTCTAACTCCCTTGGTGAGTAAATCCAGGTGAGGTTCAGCAGACAGTTCTTTCTGGGGACTAGTTTCTGTACATTATGCATATGGCTGCACCTCACACCGCCTCCCAGTTCTGTTTAATCCTGGTCACAAACTTCCCCACTCACCTTACTCCCCACAGCTGGGGCTGCACAACACATGTCTGGGAAATCACACTAAAAAAACATTCTTGCATGCTGCAACACAGCCTCCTCAGTACTTACTTGCAACTTAAAACAACAAAACCCCACTAATACAATCTATTAATGAGTAATTAATTTTATTCATTATAGTTAATGATTACTGCTACAAAATCTCAAAGCCCAAAGGGCTGCATAACCAGAATCCACAGGCAGTATTGAGATGACTCATCCATTGTACAGAAGAATAGTTTTGACCTATGTGAACATGAGCCTTTCTGTATGTCTTGATTCGAATGACAGGTGTCTGCTAAGGAAGGCAGGAACCTCCCTTGGAATGAAGGATGTAAAACCCCTCCCTCCTAATTATCATCATTTTGAAATTAAGGGGCTCTCAGGCAAAGATATGGGAATAGGAATAACAGTTCTTTAATAGGAGAACTAAAATAGAACAAGCAGGCAGTATTATAAAAAAACAAACCCACTGACAGAGTCAGAATACAACCTGACACCCTGTGGGTCAGGATGTTGGTAGCAGTTCTGTTAAACAGTGGCTGCAGCCCTCCTGGAGTGGCAGATGGGGCTCTGTTGAAGCAGTGATCCTGTAGAAAGGTGCAGCTCTCCACTGAAGGTCCAGTGGAGACAAATGGGCCTGTTCTTCCTCTGGGAGTCCAGTGAAAAAGGCTGCCTTGGTGTTCCAAATCTCAGGGTTTTATCCAGGTAGAGGGGTTTGGCTCCCCCCCCGGATGGAGCATTTCCCAATGGGATGATGTAAGTTTATCAGTGGACTCAGTGGCCCATTAGCAGAAGACCTATCCTTGAAGGGAGGATGGGTCGTGGAAGAGATAAACTGCTCTCGATGGTTTATCAGCTGGCCTATTGACAGAAGATTGCACCACTTCCCAACTCAGTTCCAACACATGGCGATGGAATACACACTTTTTGGTTACATTTTGCACTGCAACCATGGCACTGTATCACTTGGCATGAGAGTGGTCACCAGGATGGATACCATCAGTACTACCACTTACAACATACCAGTCTTCGTGTTCTTTTTTGCACTCCTTTCCATGAACAGGCACTACCTCATAGAGATGGACTAGCCTGACAGTGGATGCTATCTCAATCCCAGAGCTGTTCAGCCCAGCTGGAGTTGAAATTATCCCATATTACTACTTACTCACTTCTACAGAGACTTTCTGACATCATTTCCCATAGAAAGTAGAAAACTCAGCCATGCAGCCTCATTTTGGCCTAGACCTGGTTATGCTTCGGTTTTTATATGAAAAGAAGTGGGTAGCAATAAACAATTTAGGGGGCACTGTTTCCTCAAGGAAAATTTTCCTTAAGTAAAGGACTGGAGAAGGAAGAGTAGCTTCCACTGCAGGGACAGCCAGCCAGCCAGCAGCCTGGTTTTCACACCATGTAACCACTGCAGTGTATCTCCAGAACCACATTGTTCAAAGGGGAGAGCGGAAAGCTCTTGAGATAGACCAAATATAAAGAAATAAAATGCCATGTATGCAAATAAATGCATGTAATGTAATACTGGCTGAAGGCTCAAAGGGATAACCCGTGGTCAAATAAGCAAAATTTTGAAGGTCATTTAATTTCATTAACTCATATGCAGCAGCTTCAAGTAATTTTTAAGCATGTTTTTCCTATAAAATGTATGTTTCCATTAAATGCGTCATTACTTTTATGGTCTCTACAATCAATCTCCCTTTTCTTCCTTTTTAAACATGAGAAACCAATCAGACATAGACACAAACATTTATATTGATGAGTTTCTTTCTAAATGTGTGTGATAGCTTAGAGGCAAGAGAATGAGCTATTTCATGACATATGATAAAAGATATGTTTTGACTACCAGAGGAGAAACGCACTTCAGAAAACTAGGCTTGGCACCAGAAACGGGTAACATACCCTTGGAAGATAGAAGAATACAAGTCTATTTTTCTTATATGTTTCATTTTTTTAGTATGTATTGTTTACAGCATAGGGTTTAGTACCCTCAACTGCTTCTCTTTTTCCATAGTACTTACACAGAATACACAACCTTGTACATAAAGCACAGATGCAACATCTCAATTCGTCTCTCTATTTCTACACAAAATCATGAAACTCACCACTACTTTAACTCTGTCATCATCATTTCATCAAACTTCTTCAATCAGTGCCAACATTCTGTGGACATTATACAAAGAAATGCGATCAGAAAAGTGTTCAGTATCAATGTAAGATGTCATTTATCCCTAACCTTACACTGTGGAACAGAGAATTTCTGGTCAACCATCAAAAAATTCGATTTATGCTACAGAAGCAGTAGGGAAATTTTCCACAGAATAGGAAAAGTCTTTCTTCTTCAGACCTGTATCAAATCATACATTAACAGAAAGCACAGATGTTTGGAATATTCTGGGAAATGAGGAAAATGGTAGAAATTCTAGGTTCAGGGGCAGGTCTGAAGAATACCATGCAGCAGCAGCTCAGGGTCTCTCATGTCCAGCAGAATTTATTAGCAGAAACCCAGTTCAGACAGATTTCTTTTTCTTATGCTGACAGTCTGTAGTTTATCTGTATAAAGTGTTTCCAGGCTTGGGAGGCATGGGAATGATTCAGCAGCCTGTGTGTTCTCTGGGCGAGCTTGCTTGGCACAGACAGTCATGAGCTTACTTGGCAGGTGGGCTGAGGAAGGGCTGCTGCCAGAGCCCAACACAGAGCAGGCACCACTGTCACATCAGGAACATGCTGGTCACCCGTACCTGTGGCCCTGGCACAACTACCTCAGCCAGGCACAGCCGTGCAGCATCACACCCAAGTTTAACAGCCCTCAGCTATGGCTGGCCCTGCACACAGCTAGTCAGCACCTTGCCCCATGTGTGATACTGTAAATCCACCAATAAAATAAATCCTGTATGCATAATTGCACTGACTGTATTTGTAATGAAAAGTGGAAATCAGCTACTTGTAATGTAAACATTTAATAAAAACTGCAGCCAATAAAAAAACCCTTTGCCAAGTACAATTATGTGAGGATAGTGCATACACGTATGATTTTTGCCAAAGTATAAATATTAACTTTGCTATTATTGACCTGTGTAGAAGCCATACTGCAGCAACCCTCTGTCTTTTATTATACACTAGCAGTACCTGACACAGTGGGGCTACACTCTCAACATTCTAAATAACAATAATTAAATGAATGACTGAATTCACTGCCCTTGTCACTGCATTACTTTTTCCCCCTTTCTTATCACCGTGATGAGATCAATCTACGTCACATCAAGCTTAGAAATAAATTATTCAGAACCAGTTTATCACAAGCAAACGCTATCTCTTTGCTTACAATGGAAATATTTGCTTGTACATTTTTGTCTAGACACTCTGTACTTCAGGAATTCAGTTTTCCTTTTTGCCTCTGAGTGACTCATTAAACAGCAGACCTATACAGCATAAGCAACCAAGGGGAGGCAATAAAAATTACCTAGACCTGTGGTTCTAGAAAGCTCGAATAGTAATTAAAGTAGATGGCGCTGCAGAATAAATCATGTTTTGAAGAGTGAATTAGTAAGTGAATTCCTGCTGGTTTGGAAAGTAAATGCACTAGCTAGTGAAGTGGTGTATGCTTGGATAGGATTTTTCACACTCCTGAGAGTTGAAGAAGGGAGAGGGAACCAAGGCTGTTCATGAACTATCACAGTTGTCCACTGGGCCCACAAAATGCTCTAGGAGTACTTGTACCAGTTCCTGGGAATAACTGTCTGGGCTTAAGAGGAGGGCCCGGGAGCATTTCACAACTCAGCCAGTAATTAGACTACCTGAATCCAAGTCTCTGCCTCTTGTCATCTTTCTCATCCTTCGAATTTTTGTTCTTTTCAATGGAATAAAGAACAACAATGGACATTGTTCTGCTTTCACAGGCTGTAAAATCTCAAAATGCATTTTCACTTTGAATATATTCACAATAGAGTTTAGGCCTTTAAAATTCCAGCTCCTAGAGTCTTCTCAATGCAAGTCTGCTCCTTTGGTTTGAAAATGAATCAGGGACCTGGAGGTAATTGCTGAATACAGTGGGGGGACTGAGGGCACACCTACAAATTTATTCATTTTGCAATAGCATCTTGCAATCTAAATTTGGAAGCCAAAAGATTATTCAAAACACCAAAATCATATCTATGGTCATCTCCAATTCTTCAGGGTATCACAACCAATCAAGCATTTAAACAGACATTTCAGTAGTAAATAAAAAAAGCGAGAGACATGAGAAAAGGTCTTGAAAATAAAGTGACTCATGCTTGAGAGAGAAGGAATGGCAGCTGAGGAACTGAAAGAGACAGTTGATTTCAAATTAGTAGAGTAGAGAAGTTATCTTTGCAGTAACATTGTGAGTGGGTGTGAGCAAGGCAAGACAGCAGGTGTCAGAGGAAGAGATTCCAGGAATAAAGATGTGAAGGGGACCTGCACTGGTAATGTGTACACATGGATGGATAGGACAGTCTGTCTCAGAGGCTTTGTATGGAGTAATTCCCTAAAATGAAAACATAACTCAAAAGTGAAGACTTAAAGAAAAATCTCAACAGGTTAAGGGAAAAGTGAGTGGCAGCTGCTGATAAGCAAAAGGGAGAGACAGTGGAAAAGAAAGGATTCTGCCTACACATACAGCCCATGTATTCTCCTTTGCTCTGTCACTGCTGCTGACAAGAGCTGGGTTTGCCTTCCCTGCTGCTGGAACTCACAAGCTACTTGTGCCCAGATGGACAGTGTTGTGGGAAACTTGGTACAACCTGTGTGCCAGATTTAGCAACTCCATCATTAATTAATGACGAAGATCTGAGCTGGGACTTATTAATGGGAATGCATATAAGTACTGTTTAACTAAATTACAAATAAGCTACCAATTTAGAAATCACTCCATCTGTGTGATGAAAGTCTAAATGTTTTAGATGACTTTTATATATAACCAAATTAAGAATATTTTAAAGCAGAATTGTCTTTGCTAATGAGTCTCCGTTGATGCAAATATCCTCAGACAGTAATTAAATGATCTCTCTGCAAATCTAAGTGCAGTACTTGGATTAGACTTTGGACTTGCACTAGTGTTGCTGCCCTGTGAAGCAGGTCAATTTGAAAGTCAGCTTAGTAATAAAAACTAGTTGAAAGATTTCAGTAACGTTCCTGCTTAAAAAAAAAAATCATTGCTGAATTTATGTGTCTAATAATTTTTGTTTAATTCAATTGATTGAGGTTTTTTTGCTGCAGACAAACTTCAAGCCTTTATGACAATCTTCTTAAGAAATGAATACATATTGGAGTTTTCCGTGACAAATTTTAGCTTTTAAATTTCTGTCATTTCAGCTCAAGTGTGAGAGATGTGAAAATATTACTTTTAATTAAAGAAATGTGTTTATTTTTATTCTTTTACAGAATTTTTTTTCTTTCAGCTAGAGATCAAAGCAGGAATATTTTTATACTTAAAATTAATTCCTCTTTACATGAAAATAGTAACAGTAGCAGAAACCAGTTTAAGATGTAGTAGAACCCAAAACAGAAGTGGTAGAATACTCAACAAAATTATGATTTTGGATCTTACAATGGTTTAGTCATCATCAAACAGAGTGCAGCTCTATTTGAGACTTTATATAAAGTGTGAAGTTCCATAAAAGTCTTTCACTATTGTTAATACAATGAGACATCAACTGCAAGCAGATTTTATAGTATAACTTTTTCCAGGGTTTTTTTCTCCTTAACAAATCTGTGTGAAGCAAATTTCAGGCTTTATTTCAATATTCCGTATCAATTCCAAGGAAATATGCACTATAAAGACCAGCAAAAAAAAAAAAAAAAACTGTCTAAAAGTAATCCATGTCATGTTTTTGGGTCAACCAAAGTACTAAAAAGAGTATGTATGCACACACTCAAACATTCATGTGAAGTTGTATTTCTACCCAACCTCCGAAATGCACATTTTCATTCCCCTGATCTTGACACTGTCTGATGTAAGTTAATGTTCCTTGGTATTTAAAAACAATGGAAATTAATTCATGAGGAGTAACTACATGGATTATTTCTAGGTCTTTCCAGCATTCTTTGGGTGATCCAACCTTAGCAGCCAAAGGCATTTGAAACCTCTCACACTAACCTGGATGGTTAATTACTGTCTCTGAGGTAGATGCAGCTTCTATCATGACACAGACAGAGAAGCAGCACCTCCAGTCTTATTCCTCTTTATACCATGCATCTGTTTGCCTGAGCTCAAAAACAGTTACCCAATTTGTTGGGAAGCTGTTCACGTCTCTCCTGGTGATAGTTCAAAGACGAGACGGAAATATCCCATGACTTTCGAGAACTAATTGATGCAGATGAAGTACAAAAAAGCTCCCTAGCTTCTTTGACTCTACTTCTAGTCCTAATGGTACAGTTCTGGTGGAATTTACCCAATTGTTACAAGCAGGAGAGCCCAGGAGAATAAGAGCATATAAAATTCTTCCAAGCAGATTCTTCTACAGTTCATCCATGGCCTGCACCGTTGCTTTAACAGAAAAAAAGTATTCCAACTTAGTCATTTGAACATAGTTAAAAACAATATCCAGGAAAACAAAAGAGCTTTTTAAAAATCCAGATTCCCTATGGCTGGATACAAGAGCAAGACACCATAAAGCTTGAAGCCACCTCTCTGTCCAGCTTACAGCAAGAGGGTGCCTACAGCTACACCTCTCAGGCATTATTTCCAGTCAATCCTTACCATCCTCAATGGGGGGGCAAAGCAGAAAGACTCATATTCTCAAACATAGGAGGTATTTTCCACCTGGCCCTTACATGTCACCACAGAAGGATGGGTACTTGAAATGACTGGAGGATTCCTGACCTTCCCACTTCTCCACACTACTCTGACTGCTCTTAAATTTCATTCTGATCTGCTAAACAAAATAACTTAGATATCTCCTGAGAAATTAGAACTTTTTTGTGCCCTCTAAAATCTCAGCAGACATTTATGCAAGGAAAAGCTTGACACAAATCAAGTGGTCCTGGAACAAATCTAAACCTGATTGAAACTGCACAGTAACAGTGTGACACCAGAAATTTCCTCTAAACAAGCCACAAACACCAAAAGTGACTGACATAGAGGACAGCGCTTTAAAATTTACACTCATCTATAACAAAAATTAACCAACAGCTCTGTTGATCATCATCAGCGGAGCATCATCAGCTTCAGCTGATGATGAGGAAAAAAGAGTATTTTAGATAGGAAAAATATTATGTGAACCTTCCTTTTTACTCTCCACTCTCTAGGGAGAAGTGGGTGAGGCACTGGAAAGCAGTAATAAACAAGAGAAACAAAAAAAACAAAAGACCCACTCACACAGTTTCTAGGCATTTTTCTGAAGCATTCCTTTTTAGGCGCCTCTGGCAAACAGAAATTTGTGAGCAAACTAGCCAAACATTTTATTTTTCACAGTAAATGCTGAACTCCCACTAAGATTTGTGAAGGTGTAAATGAAGTTTACAAAACACGTTAGTAGAGCTATCCAAGCCCTAATAACTGATTTTAAAAGTGTGATTAACCTACAGTCAAAATAAATTCTGCTAAAAAACTGCTAAAAGCTAAACGTAGAGGTAGAGCTGTTCCTCCTGCTGAGATCCAAGGCTCCTGACCCCAGGTTCTGATCCAGCAAACTGCCAACATGAAGGCAAGAAACCCAACATGCTCAGCTGGAGCCATCAGCTGACTTCCCAGACTGTGACTCACTGCCCTGTTTGTGTGACCCCATAATAAGCTTGACCATAGGCTAAAGAAGAAAATTCAATTAGCCAGCTTAAGACTCCACTCCAGTGTTATACTTCTTAGGTGAAGCTGCTAGTAAAATAAATTAATATAAAAATAGTAAAGATTTAAGTAAACTTATTTTCATTTAAAATGCAGCAATTCAGAAAACTGTTTATGACCGTCTCTCAAAAAAAAACCCCAGCACAGTCAGACAATTAAGACTTCCTAGAGGAATTGCATTGCAGCTGTGACTAGCCAATGGACTGCCACTAGTCCATTCAGTGACCTCCCTACAGGATATGACAAACCCCTTGCTCCAGAGGTGGGAAGCAGTGGATCTTGCATACTGTAGGTCTTTACCATCCAATTCATAATCCCTGAAGTGCAGCACTGGAGAGAGGACAACCCTGCACAGAGCAGCCATGAGTGCTGCAGGAGTAAAGACAGCACTGCTCTGTGATGATGATCAAAGGAACTTGCATTACCTGTCTCAAGCAGCATCAGGCTAGGCCTGGTGAATGCAAAGGACAAGCCTGACTTGTACCTTAATATTAAGACAAAGGTATCATGCCTTTCATGTGTCAACATGAAAAAGGAACTGCTCAAGAATGTAAGCAGAGATAAAATTGAAATGCATTTGTAACATAAACTTCTGATTGACTGCAATGGAGAGAAGCTGTTTTTGTTCACATTCACAGTACTACTGCAAAAATGGGGAAGGGCTTTCTTCTCAGTTCTCCTCAGAAAAAAGAGAGAATATAGGTGCACAGTAGTTCATGAGTCTGAGAAAACTATTTTAAAAAGAGCACCAAGACAATGTTTCCTCACACATAAGAATCTCCAAAAGAAAAATGTATTTTGGTGACATTCTCTTAAGTATTTGTAGGAATAACAATGTAGCATGCATTCCAATTACAGTAACTACGGAAATGTTAAGGAAAATTTTCTGTCTGTCCCTCCAGGAGCTGCCCTGGCAGTCACACACTTGGATCACCTGAGCTGGGACTGAAGCCCCTCTGCAGCAGGCAGCTCCAGGGAGCTGATGGGGGGCTGGCCTGACTCCCCCACACCCCACACCCTCACAGTCAGACAAGGTTTCCTTACCCACTCGACCCTCGGTTTCCC
>JAWWMU010000153.1:69857843-69923080 GCA_035048155.1 Cinnycerthia olivascens | reverse complement strand
GTCAGCACCTGTTTTGGCCTCTTGCTTGGGGCTCCCATCACCCAGAGCTCAACCTGCAGCTCCCTCTGCAGCTGCACACTGAGCTACTGGCACTGAATTGATTCCTCAACATAATTTTGACTTCATAACTATTCAGAAGTCTCCAGGTGATCCAACAGCTGATCCAATGGGCCTGTTAAATGCTAGAGAAATGAAAAGGAATTTTGACCATAGCAACAAAAACTTTATTAAAAAACCCAACCAACTAATGCAATTAAGCCAACTAGTAATTATATCAATTCAGGAAACTGCTGCAAAATATTCAGAAAGACTTGAAAAAGGAAGGAATAGGCTTGCCTCATAGACAGACAGACTTCAACTGGATCCTCTCAGCCCTGGGGTCTGCAAGAATATTTCTTCCACTGACTATAAACTGTGGTGTTAAAGAAGAGACTACAGGTGACTGTGCCCCTGATAAGTCACAGTTGTACTAATAACCAAAGGAGAGGACCAGCCTTGCTTCTGATGGGTCCCAGCTGTGACTAATAAAGATAAGTGTGACAAAAGGGGTGGGTTGTCTGGTTAAGGAAGCCTTCAGAGGAAGAGAGCCTTGTGGAGGTAGAGAGCCTTGTGGAGGTAGAGGAGCCCTGAGGAAGAGGAAATGATCCAGAGAGACACAAGGAAGAGAGTTACTGCTGGCAATAACCAACTCTGAGGTCAGTCTGGGTCTGAGGGAGTTAGAGCCTGCTATTGGAGCCTGGAGTCATAGTCAAGGGAGCTAAGGCCTGTGTTCAGAGTCTGCAAACTAGCATTGCAGTCATAGTCCATCAGGAAATAGCTGGCAGAATCTGCAGCTGGGCTCTACAGTAGGAGCATGCTGTAGCCAGAGTGAGGATGGCTAAGCTGTAAAGAATAAACCAAGACCCTTTTCATGTTGTTAAATAAGTCTGTGTCTTGACTCACTTCTACCTCTGATAAGAGGTCTACTACAACAATACACGATTTGTTTCTATTTCCATGTCCATTCAGCTCAAGTCTCCCATTTCTATGTGATCTTCTGGTACCTTCTGATATCACTTCTTCCATATCTTTGCTCACATTTCCCTTAACTCGTGCCCTATTTGTTTTCATTCTCTCTCCTGAAGTCTGTATTCTAGCTATATTTCTTTCTCCTGTCCCTCTCCTTCCTCTGAGGGCAACAGTAGTAGCACCCAAGAGCAGCAACCCATACCTGGATTCACTCTGAGCATGCCTGTCATTGAGATATTTCAGTGTTTCCAAGAAAGATACTTTCAGAGAAGTTCTTTCTCACTTCTTCCCAACAACTGTTGGCCAAGCCACAGTTAACAGTAGGAGAGGATGGGCCATGCTCAACCTTTGAAAAATTTCAGCTTGTTAAATTAACAAACTTCCACTTTTTTTTTTTTCCTGTGTGTGTGTCTGTGAGTGTTCAGATGTAGAATCTTTTTCCAAGGTGTTACCCAAAAAATATTTCAGGTTGCTTCTTCTCCTCTCTTCCTAGTACTACATTCCTAAATTCTGAAATGCACAGCATTTTCAAATTTTTTTTAGGACAGACAGAAGAATGTGTTTCTCTAATTTCATATTCTGAAATTGGAAAATTGTTAACATGAATAGCCATAGTGAGCAGATTGAACCTGAGTGCCTGTGGTGAGGTGTAAGCTGTTGAGATCCATGTCTTCTAGCAGTATCTGTTGAAAAAAGTGAAGGGCTCATCCCACTACCTCCTCCATCTATAATAGAAAGTATATGAAAAAGCAGGAGATAAGCTAAAACTGTATTTGCAAATAATAAGAGTCTTTGGCCAATTAATTTCATTAAGACAGTTTGGCAATTTCAATCTTAAAAGCAGTTGTCTTGGCCAGATAAGAAAGTGCTAGAGATGTTTGTGTATTTCAAGAAAGCTAACTGAAGTTTGAGGAGACTATGATGTACTTTCTATAATTAATACACATTTTACAAGCTTATGCACAGCCTTTCACAAGACCTTTAAACACTGGGACTTTTATCTGGCACTGTTCAGAGAATGGCAGGAAGCTGATAAAATGCTCAGTGGAATTTGCCATTCACTTATCTGTCCTTCTGCGGCCTTCGGAATTTACAATTTTCATTTTTGGGGAGCTTTCAACGATATAATTATATATGAAAATGCTTCTCATACCACACAAGCTTCCATTATGGCATATTAGAATTAAATGAGAGGAAAAACTTTTCATTATATGCCTTTCATTGTTATTCATTGATGCATTCAAGTAACAATACTGACTCAGACTTCTGTGGTGTACTCTTAAGCTTTAACAAACAGTTTATCTCTTAGTGCTTCATCCACCAGCCAGTGTTAATTAAAAGGAGAGAATAGTCCTTATTCCTATTATTCTAAGCAGCAATTGATGAACTTCAAAGGCTCTGATTTTTATCAGAGGTCTCAACAAACTTTCACATGGACTTTAAAAAGCTTGTGTTCTCTGTGCAAGCCTGCAAAGCAGCTTAGTCTTAATACAAGGCCTGTTACATTCAGAAAGGAAACATCCCATTGTGTGAGATCATACATATTCTGTAAGTGAATTACAGGGCAACAGATTCTGCACTGGTGTTAAGAACTGAAAATTACACTTATGTCAAAATAAACTCAGATATAAGCACACATGGCACAGATTCATACATGATATCATCTAGATGACATGTGGAATCCACATTTCAAGGCTTAGGCATACTAGTCTCACCCTAGTTTTCTGTATATGCCTTGAGGCCTGGAAACCAAAACTGAAGACGTTTCCACAAGAATGGGGCTTGTTCCTAATTTTGAACCAAAACAGAAAAGCATAGAAAATAGGTCTTGAAAGCAACAAACAGTGTCTGCATCTGTTAAAAATGATGATAAAACTTTGAAGGTCTGCTTTCAGTTTAACCACATGTATCCATATACCTGTATTTATTTACACCCACACTGACAGATAGACATGTAACTTTCCTCATGCATTTGCAAGTTATGGTTTTGAGAAGACCAAAATTCATGTCTCTATTCCTGTGCAATACACACGGGTCCAAGTTTCTCAGCTAATGCCCATCTAACAAAAATTATATACAAAGAAAAACCAGCCAAAATAGTTTGCTGCTAAAAATGTTTAGAATGAGGTGGAAAAGAATTCTAGAGGGCAGGACATTTTTCAGTGAAACAATCCAATCTCCAATAGTAGCCTTGCGTTGTAAAGATTTGTGGCCATCCTTCTGAGAAGTTTAGTTAGTCATTTTGCTTTATGGTAAGAATTATTGTTACCATCCTAATTTCTTTTACAGATACTTCTTATCACAACACATTTTTCCAATAAAACGTAGTAAATAATGACTACATTATAAAATTAAAACTTGCCAGATTTGAGAGAAGCTCAGTAACAGAGTTACAGGTGGAAGAGAGACCTACCTCAGCATCATTGTCCAGTAATTCACTCAAGATACAAACAGTACTATGAATCCAGATAGAAAAATTACTTGTCAATAAACAAAGCAATAAGGGAAAATGTTGGAAAAAAATGAACTTTGGTCTGAGTTTTGGACACAGGCATTGTGCTTGGCCTGTGTTTCCTGTATCTGTGGAATGGTGAGGAAACAAGAAATTCTTACCAGTTTGTTCATGACTGAGAGGATTACCATCCATGCTAAACTCTTATTGAACATTTTGATCTAAACATTCAGGAACATTATTTACAAGGACATGATCTTATAAATCTTGGTTTTGGACGATGTCAAGATCCCTTTTTAGAGAAGACAAGGTTGATGCTTGTCTGACATTTTACTTTTTTAGATTTATCTACTGACCTTACATTATCTGAAAGGACAATACAAAATACCCTAGAAATTTTAGATCTAACTTGATTATGCTGTGAGTTATTTCCTTTCTCCAGGGTATATATTACCCAGAGAAAGCAGAGGCCAGTACAGGTCTACACTTACTGCAATTTCTGGCAGCCTTTTTAAGAAGGGGTCATTTGAGCAGCATGGTGTGTTGGAATCCAATTTAAGGGCAAGATCGTAGCTCAGGTATGTTGATGAGATTTTGTCAGAGTTTCTTTGCTTTCTCACGCTCTTCCAGCATCTCAGTATTTGATGTTGGACATTAAATTGTTGGAAGAGCAGTTCTGGTTATTCTAGATGTTGTTACTCATTTTCATTTCTTTTGATTTTTCAGTGACTTGGTCATGATCCTTTGGACTTTTCTGAGTCCTTAAGTACTTAAGCAGAACTCTGCCTGGGCTCACCATATGTCCTTAAATAAATATTATTCATAACCCTTGCTAGTCTGAAAAACTTGCTACAAATGTAGCAAGTTTATTTTAACATTTTAACATTATTTTATTTTAACATTAATTTACCGTGATAGCAGATGAGAGGTCTTCTGGTGAATCCTCTCCCATCATGCTAGATACCACTCAAATATACACAAAGACGCTCTCTTAGAGTTTACGGAAAACACATAAAGGAAAATAGCATCCTCTGAGGGGCTAACTTTATACAATTTACTATATAATTTACCTTATCCTGTTAGTCATACAGGGTTTCTTTAAAGCCAGTGGCAGAGGGACAGATTCCTCCATGAGGCAATTCAAGGCAAAGGCTAATTTAAGGTCTTTGTGTCAACTCAATATCAAGGGACCAGAAATATAAGCCAGCTATGTCTATTACTCACTTGGATTATATGATTGAAGCTTTGGGTATTTTTGGCCATTGTTTTCCCCCTATTTTGTTTGTTTTGTTTTGTTCTAGATTTTTTATTTGTTTTCTATTGACCTGAAATCAGTGTCTTGAATTCTAATAAATCAATCCAAAATTTAAAGGACATTCTTTACCAAATTCTGGTTAGGCTTTCTTGATGCTAGACTATTAAAAGTATCCTAGCATCCTGCTAGGACATTATGATTTTTTTTTTCTACTGGTATTCTTTTCCTGTTACCAGATTATATGGACAGCTATGTGATATGGAGACATTAAAAGAGAACTGGAGAAGTGATAATAAGAAGTGTCATGATTATCCTAAAAACTTAGTATATGTAGAAGATAGAGGAATTCTACACTATTTAATTTTTCATCTAATTTCTTTCATAAACCTCCCATAATTTCAGATATCATAAAAAAATTGAAAAGGAATATAAAAAATAGAAATTATAGTATGAATGTACTATGTAGTTATCATAAGGCAATCATTTCTCTTTCAATGACAAAGTGAAGTTTTCAGTGTAAATGAGCCTAGAACAAACTCATTTGCTAAAGATTTAGGGGGAAAAAGAAGGAAACTCAAAAAACTATTTATCTTTTTTAAAAGCACTCTGCCTTTTCAAGCTAATCAAAACATAACTGCCTCTGCTCGATTGCTAGAAAGTATCTCCAACCTTATGGTATTGTTCCTTTGTTTGAGAGGGAGCAGAGTTCCTTTTATATTTATGAAACTTTTCACTCCATTTTCTTAGCAGGTGTTGCCATGTCAAGAGCTGCAAAGAGGGAACACATCCTCTTGCTCTGGAGAACATGAAAAAATCAAAACTAACACTAGAAAAGGATAGAGAGGAACATGAATAAACAGCACTAAGCACGAAATCTTCTTAAACTAGTGGGTAAACAAGCTCATAGAATTAGCAAGCTTGACAACAGTGTTTGTTGTGCTGCTAGAACTAACCTGTAATGAATAACAATTATTAGTACCACCAAAGTGGTTCAATTTTGGAGAATTTTTTCCCAGCTTCCTGTCATTAATCTTACCTGTGTTTATTACTAGCTATGTCACTTGCAGCTTGGGTAGCTAAATTCTTTAATATGCAATCTGTACAGGCAGCTCAGCACTTGTTTCCCATAGCAGAACACACAGACGTGCATGCCATATCTTGTGTGAGACTGTTTAGAGAGAGAGAGGGAGAAATTGTGAGCTGTGTCCTAGAATGCAACCTCAGATTTAATATACTCCAACGAAAGAGTTTTCTAGCCATCACAATTTAACAGGGCTGCTCTGTCAAATACTTGTGTAGAAATATAAATATTCTCAGGTGCCAGTATAAAAAATACAACTGTAATAACTGTTTATAATCACATATTTTATTTGTATGTACCAAAATAATTCTATAAAGCTCAGTGTATATTATTCTGAAGTTATTTCCATGCTGTCTTTCACAAATTTCATAACCAATAAATATCCTATAAGACAAAGCAAACAAGGGGGTTTTTTTTGTCTCTAAGGTAAAAGAGCTTTCCTTTCCACTTTGCAGGCAGTACCCAGCAGCTCAAAGAAAAGAGACTATTCCTCCCTGCAACCTCAAAGGAGGAGAGCAACATTCCTGATCAGCAGTGACAACTAGGAAGACAAATTATCCGTTTCCTGAGCCTCAGGAAGAGCAGCGATGAACACTGGGAGGAGCTCCAGAGGTGAGAAGATGCGAGGTACACAGTGCCAGGGCCTGCCCATTCTATTTGCCCTTCAAGCTCAGTGAATGGTCCTGGATCATCCCACACCAACACAAGCAGTTAAAATGCATCTAATTAATTGCATCTCTAAGTGGCAATGGTTAAAAAGAGGGTGTTACAAGTCTGGGACTTGTAGCAATACAAACACCCTTGAGATTCCTATGTGGTAAAGTGAGTTATTTGTCTTCATCTCCCTGCCTCAGTTATAGGCACTGAGGGTCCTTGTACCTGCCTGTAACTTGCAGTTGTCCCCCAGATGAGTCTGCATATGCACATTGTGTTCAAAGGGGTTACATCCTCCATTCATCTCTTACAACCTTATGGGAGCAACTGCAAAAACTCAAACATGTGTAATAATTACTTGCCAAAATATTGATCTGCTTTCACTATTAAATTTGGAAGACTGTCAAGCATAAAAAATAGCTACAGGAAAAATAAAAATACCTACTTACTGAGATGAAGACTTTTTAAAAATTGAAATAGCTTAAAGTCGAAAGACTCTAGTCAAAAGTTATATTATTCTATTTGTAAAAAAGAGAGAAAAAAAATGTGGCCAAATTTTTACACTTAAAAATAAGCCACAGAAGAAATTAACAATTCCTGTAATTTAAAAATATTAAGAAGGAGAAAATGTATTACTTGGGTGCCTTGCATGGTAGAGGAATACAAGTTTTGTCTTCTCCCAATATTTGTAGTGAAATGAGTAAGTATTTATAAGTTACCGATGGGCACATTGATAAAAAACACAAAGTTAAAATTAAAATCACTATGAACATTTTACTTTGCACATGGGAAAAAAAGATAGAATTTCTGTATTCCTTTGATGTTTACTCTAGTTCAAGACTGGAACAATTGTATTTTATTTGCATAGGCAGAAAACACATTTTACACTGGCTTTTGCAAGTGTTCTCGCTGTCATACTGCAGGCTTCACAATGCTTATTGCTTCAGGTTCTTCTCTGCACCCAGCCAAGCAGGAAACAGAAATCTCTCCTCTAAATTCACAACCTGTTAACAACACAGGAGAGCATTTAGGAGACCCTGTTTTAAATGGCCACTGCAAAATATTTTCCCTAGCATAAGAGATGCTGGTGTTCACAAAGGAGTCCAGAGCAGCTCTGCCTGTCTGCTGTTTAGTGGTGGTGACTAATTTTGTCACATGCGGTATTCTCTGTGAACTGTTACCAGCTTATTGGGTTACGTCAACAGCTATTAAATTCTGCCACCAGACAGACTTAAAGCAGGGTTTTCTTAGAACCAGTTCCCTTTGCAATTGGATTGGGAAGAATACCTGATAGATAAAAGTACAGTAGCTGTCGCAATCAGTTAAGGCAGGGTCAAGATCCTGACAGTAACTGTTCCTCAGGGCAGAGATCTATATCTATCATCATAAATAAGTTTGGTTTAAGTTAAGTTTAAATGTCCAAGGCAGCAAGACTTCAGGTTGCCTTAAGTGCACAAATGAGGATCCTTGCAGAGGTGAGCTGGTGTGCATCATATCATCAATGTGAAGTCCCCAGGGGCTTTAAGCTTCAACAATGCTTTTTCAGAGTATTATTATTAGGAATACAGTAACTTCAGCAAATCTCAAATAGGATTGAAATGTCATTGTCCTAACACTGTACAAAATTTTTCAAAAAGCACTCTACACCCAGAAGCTCTTATGTCATAAATTGGCCAGAAATACAAGGTAAAGGAAGGTGGCAGCATTCCAGATCCTTGTCTGAAAGTACTGCAGTACTTTTCAATTTAAAAAAACATAATAAAATAAAATTCACTTGGTGCAGTGCCTGAGATTGCACAATAATTTACACTATTTTTATTGGGTTTTCTTAAACATTTTTCCTCAAGATCCTACTGTAACAAAAAAAAAACCTCTCTTTGATATGCACAGGCCAGATAGCTTTGAATAATAATATTGCTTTAACAGAATGAATTGAATTTATAAACACAAGACATTTTTAAATTTGTTCAGCAGCACTTCCATGGAGGGAAGAACTTTTTTGAATGCATCATACTAAATATTTTCACTTCTAATGAATAATTTTCACAAGCATATATGATTCAAAACCTATAGGCATTTCTGCACTGATACAAGGCTGTTAAATGATTGCAAAAATGGCAGCAGGAAAGGAGTATTTTATCCTCACACCCTCCTTGGTGCAAGGTGAATGAGTTGTAGGAAGAATGGCAGACCAAATATCTGGCATGGATGACCAATATCAGTCTGCAGAGATTCTGAAGATGCAAATATACATCAGAGAGAGCACTAAATAATATTTTATTGCATTTAGAGAGCAGATTTTTGTAGAGCTTCAAAGAAATTATGATAAAACCAGGATTTTGCAACACAGTTTTAAGTTAAAAAAAAAAATGAGAGAGAAATGGATAATTGGCAAGAATCTTAATTTGGTTACAATGGTCTACAGGTAAAAAACATGACAAACTTTGTTTCCCATGTACCAAAGAAGGTCTGCATGAGAGGTAAGATTTTCCACCAGAGTTAAAAAATGATGAATTGGTTCAGAGTATCTGGTGCTAAAGTCACACCAACATTTCTACCTTCTGTGAATATTCCCACACTTGAATGTTCCCATTAAAAATGCTTTAGGAAAGTGATTTCCCTTCAGTCCAGGGTATCTCACTAGGATGCCAGTTATGTTTCCTGCTATAACAGCAAACAACATTCTCTCCATGCACTGGAGAGCAGCACAGAGTGGCATTGCTCTTAGGGAACAATTATTTTCTTCTATCTCACATAAACCAATTTGGAATACAACAAATCTTCTGCAGGCATCTGTCTCCACTGCTGTGGAGGCAGATTGGATGAGCTAAGACAAAATAGAACCATAGAAGGGTTTTAGTTGAAATGGACCTCAAAAAGACCATCTAGTCCACTTTCCTGCTCAGTCAGGGATTTTGTTCGCTGGCATCCAGAATATGAGAGTGGCCAAATATAAAGTTATTACTTATAAAATACAGACACAAAAAATACATTGTCCCCATAATGTTTCTCTAGGACAGTGTAAAGTACTAAATTAACTATTAAACATTGCCTACTCTTTGTTTCACTTGGGCAGATAATTGTGATACCTATCCATCCATGCACTTCATTTTCAGCTTTTTCTAGGAATGGGTGGCAACATGGAAAGCATCTGATGTGCAGAGTAATCCATGATGCACCCTATGTCTCATCAAAGAATGCTACATGAAATTACAAACCCTATCACAGTACATTATGAAGGAGTCTATCTGCATTTCCAAATGATCTCCCAGTTTTAAAGATCCTGAAAAGAAGGAACAGATGCTGAATAGATAGATATGTGCAAATGCAGAAAAAACAAAAGCTGACAACAAAGTACAAAAAAAAAAATAAATAGGAAAATAACTGTAGCAGCACAACATTAAGAAAAACCACGGAGGTATCACCCATTGAAGGGCTCCTCTGACAAATCCCTTATACTGGCTGTTGCACATAGGCACAGTCTTACTTTTTTGGTTCAGGCAACAAAACTACAGGGCTGTGATATTCATGGAATAAAGTCCCCACTTGCTACTTTCTCTCCCCCCACCCAACCAAGGCACTTCTTTTTCAAACATTCAGACAGACACTCATAAGGTCCATTCTTGAGTCATTCAAATATGTCTTGGGGTACAGCAGATGCATAAACAAATAAGCTGTGCACATTCAGAGAATGCCACTAAAGATGGCAGTCAGTTTTCTTTTCAACCTGAGTTACACAGTGATGAAAACAACTGAACAAGCTCAAAATGCTGGAGATAAAATGCTCAAAAATAAAGATTCAGTTCACACAGAAAAGCTACAATATTTTCAGATTTGCCATTTCAAGAGAAGGAATAAGATTTCCTTTCTTGTTTTGCCACAGTAAGACATTAGTGACATTTAGAAAAAATGATCATTCCTGAACAGGGCACTTATGTTACAATAGAGTTTACAACATTGAGATTTATTTTGGCTCGAGGCAAAGTTAAGATTAAAGAGATGGTGCCGCTCAGACTACAAAGGCTCATAAAACACTAAGCCATTATCTTGACCTTAATATAGAACTTAGGATTCAAGACATCAGTAGTCATAATAGTCTTATACTCATTTAAAATTCAGCTACAGTTTGTCACAGTCTGCTTTTAGTTTTGATCTAACCTACTCTGAACTTAAGCTGCACGAAGTATTTATTATTTTTTTATTTTCTGTAAAATTCACAAGGTCAAAGGTGGGAAGCACCAAGTCTCTGAAAAATTCAAGAAGCAACTGTAGAACTATCCAGGCTGTCCTCTTGTGCTGCCTTTTTATTGTAGAAGGTCAATTTACAACGTAATAGAAAACAGTATTACTACAATTTCAGGCTTGCCGTGCAGGAATATATTTGCAGTGCATTGAAGACTGAGACAAATTTTCACACCACAACCTTGCAGTTATTAATAAAGAAGATTGTGGTCTTTGTTTGTCAATATATGTAGCTCTCACAAAATATCAAATCAGCTTTCCCTGGAAGATGGAAAGAGAAAAATGAGTTTGCCTGTGGATGCTCTTGGCTTAAATTCTTTTAAAAAACATGTCAGAAAAATGAAACTTTTGCACCTTCTGTTTGAAGGTCACCCTTGGTCTGGCAATTTTTAAATTGCAGTGATTTGGATGATCTAGTTAGAACTTTCAAGTCACCTGTATTCCCACAAAAGTAAGGATTATTTTTTGTGGGGAGAAACTGCACAAGCAAAAGATAGGTCAGTCTTCTGAAAGAAGAAAAAAGAAAAAGAAAAAACAAATAGAAAAAAAGTGTGCAAAGTTTCAGTAATGCAAATATAATCAACAAAAGCATGAGAAAAGAAAATTGCTGGGCCTTGGGCAAAGACTGTTGGAGGGAAGGGACAGGGATGCATCAAGATGAAAAACCTGAGGCATAAGGTACAACAAATACTTACTCTTTTTACTTTTCTTATGGCAGGAAGTGGAAGCGTTAGCACATATCTGAAATGTAGACTAAAGGTGGCAAGAAAAAAGACTGTACAACAACCCTCCTGTCATGATATTTGGGTTTTTTAACCATCATTATAGGACTTTTAAAAGAATTTTAAAATTTTTTCAAGAGAACATATGAAATTATGAAACAGAATCTCAGCCACCATTGAAAGACACCCATATTTCTATCTTTAGGCTAATACACACAAAACAGGTGTTTCCAGTAGGAGGAGGAGACATTGCAGTACAGGTTTCCTAGAAGAATTATGCTGAGGAAAAGGAGGGTCCTGAATCCAGTAGCACGCAAAAGCTGGTCCCTCTGGCTAGGATTTCCTGCTAACAGTACTAATTTTCTCTGACTTACTTTCTCATTTCTGGCATTATTTTAGTTTATGTGGCCTCAGAGTGTGTTCCCTCTCACAAATATTATCTTTACAGCATAATGCAGTGGATCTTCAACTTACAGGTAACTTCTTCATTCTAGATCAAGCCTTATCAAAATACAACCCGTGCATGTCAGCAGGGTCCGGGAGCCAGAGACCCCTCCACAGCCACAGCTTCCACCTGGAGGAGCAACAAGTCTCCCATAGGAAGGAGCACCCCTGCAAAACCGATCTGGGGCTGTTTTATTCAGCTTCAAAAACCAGCAAGCTTTCAAATGTAGGAGGGCATATTTCAGCCTGTTTTTTCAACAGATGAATTTGCCAAATGTGAGTTACTACAAAAGGCCTTTCTTCATTCAAGTGGTCAAGCCCAATTCTACTTCTTTCTGGTTTTCCCTTTTTGTTTATGGTGAATTTTATTTTGCTCACTCCCTCTCCTACTCTATTTGCTGCAGTGCATACTTACACACAAGAGTGAAAAATGGAAGTAATCAAAGGGCCATCGAAGCTTCAAGAACCTTAAGCTGTTGTTTTCAAATTTTATTTATGTTTATTAAAATTTCTCAACTCATTTCATTATTCGTCTTCTTACCCACCCTGCCAAACACCTCTTTGGTGAATAATGCAATAATTCAAATAACAGAAAAACAGATATTTGATCCAATTTGTCCTGGTAGGCAAGCAAAAGAGGGAAATACCAGTTATATGAATAAAAAGAAGACAGACTATTGATAGTGACCAAAAGAGATTCCTATCTAATGATCTCTATTTCCTTCCAGCTGTTCCAAGTCATCAGAAAACTACATGATGTATATGTACCAGGTTGTAAAATCTTATTCTCTCTGTGCTTTTGACTACCTGTCCATGTAAGCCACTACAATTGATCACTTTTTAAAGTCTTTGGTTTTAAATGGCCTATAAAGAACAAACAAAAAAAGTGTCAAAACTCTCATCAGTTAATATTCTTCACGAAGGAAGGGAGGGAGAGTCACTGTGCCTGGCTATTAAGCTATTAATAAAAGACGGATAGATGAATTTCAGTGTCTTTTCACAGTTTATTAGCAGACTGGTATCTTGGAAATGTTCATTCATAGTGGTTTCACTGTTTCATGTAAACAAACACCAGTTTTAATAAAAACGACTCTGTCTCATCTCCTCCAAACACCGTGCCATATTTGTAGTACCTAATTTTGCACCCTCATATCACAGTGTTGTGTCTCTTTCCTGGCAGAAAAAGATGTTGTCTTAACACAGAGAGTAACAACATATTTGAAGACCTGGACTTTCATCACTGAGAGGAGAAAAGTATTTTGTAAATCCATTGATTCTCTTCAGATTAGAGATGCATCTCTTGACCTAGGCTATGCCTCTTGGCCTAGGCTGTGCTGTGTAAATTTTAATTAGGCTAATGAGATTACATACACCATTTTTATTCCATGGTAGTTGGATAGTACACGGGAGGGAATATCAGGCTGTGCAGCTTCAGTCTGAGAAACCCTGATTAGATGGGTTACTTTACCTCTGCTCAGAAGTACCTGAAATAAAGTGTCAGTGCAGGTGTACGTTTTCCATTTTATCCCCTGGAACCCTGTCAGAGCACATGCCCTGTGGGCAATACAGGTGGTTTCACAGAGCTACCCAGCCACAGCCTCTTGCAGGGTAAATCCTTTGCACCCTGCTGAAGGAAGCAGTGCTGCTGGAATCCTTCAAGAACCTCTGGTAATTCTACTGGTCTCTAATTAACAACTGTGCCACCATTCACACAAACCACTGTTACAAGCAAAGTGAGAAATATGTTGGAGGGAGATGTATACTCCTGCTTGGCTGGAGGGGACCATAGTGGGCCATCTGCTCAAGCAGAATCATCTTAGGGCACAAGTAGAGTCAGTGGAATTTTAAAAAAATCCTCTCCCTTTATTTGTCTGTCTCACTAGTGAAGCTACTGTAGAGCTTGAGAGACAAAAACAATTCTTTCTGTTCTCAGCAACCCTTTCAGCCCTGATTTTTCTCAATGCCCAAGTGTGAGAAAACTTTTGGATTGATTGCATCATATATTCTTCTAAGAAAGCTGTCTTTTAGTGGATTGCATTAGAATTGGGGAAAAAACACCATGAAACATACACAATCATGTTGAATTTATTATACTACCATAAACTATATTTTTTATTATATTTTAAACTATATCATAAAATATATTTTTGTCATTTTTCTGCATTTTACTGATGTAAAGATTGGGCTTTGGCAATACACCTGTCTAATCTCCAGTCTTTTAAACACCATTAAAATTACTTATCCAAAAACTGTAGGCTCTCACACATTAGGACTTACAAAACATTATAGCCATTTTAGAGGTTGAAATTCAGGTAAATAGATTAACTTTGATTTTAGAGCATCCCAGAAGCACAAGACAAACATGACTTTTGCCTCAGTTGAAACAATGGAAAACTTCTGAGGTTTAGATCACAAGCAAACCTTTACCATGCAGAGTTTATAACAAATACAAGGGCTGGAAATTCACGGAATCTGCAGCTCTTCACTTGCAGTTTAAGGAGAATGAGATTTTGCCTTCAAATGGCAGGGAGAGACAGAGGCTGACATGAGCAACAACATTCAAGCCACCAATGCATGGTCTGTCTGTCCAGTAGTATTGTTCTGAGTTCTTTATCACAAGGAGCTGAGCAGGATTTTAATGATCTTGCAAAATCTCTTAATTCCACTATGACCATTAATATGAATTCAGACCTGAGGTACTACATTTACACAATCAGGTTTCTGTCTCTTCCACCCTTCCAAGCACTGACAGTTGGGAAGAAAAAGAAAAAAAGATATTTATTTTAGAATGAGTTCTTACCCAGAATGTATCATGAAGTTATATTTTCCCATTCAGAAATTCTCTATCCCAAGGTAAAGTTTGCCAGTATTTCAGAAATTATGGTATGGTTGCTCTGTTGTTATGGCCACTGAGGGAACAGAATAAAGCAATGCAGTTGTGTGTCAGCTCTGAAATGGAATATGTTGAACAAAGAGTTTTGGACTTTGAAATCATCCCAGAAAAAGTGCCACAGGTCATAAGAATCAATTGCTTTTTAAAAAAATAAAAGTATAAAAAGTGAAGGCCAACCAAACTAATCATTGCCAAATCCTCTAGAAATTCATCTAACATATACATAAAAGTAAAAAAAAATTATGTGACAGAGAGAAGACAAATCTTGGTGTATGTTTTTCCTAGAAAGGATCACAGGGGTTTTAATGATATAATGTTTATCTTTCATCCCACAGCAACCTCAAAAGTATATCCAGGAACTGCACTCATTTGCTCACATTTGAGATTTCCAGAGAATAAACTTTGGACTTTTAAGTTTTTTCCATTCTAATGAGAGTGTTGGGATGCTCATTCACTATATTTAGCCATTTTACAGAACTCCAGGACATCATACTTCCTCTGAATCTACAGTATGTAAATTTTGTGCAGCAGTGTAAGTATAAGGAACGATTGTTCTGGAAACAATCAATTAATTCTTCAAGCGTTCTAACTTCTAACTGCACATCAACAACTAGGAATGGGAGGTGATTCTTAAATATCCAGGGAAGTGAAGGAAAACATAATCTGAGAACAAGGCTGCAATACAGACCTCCCCAGCTGTTAGTAACATGATTTGAACCTAAATGAGTAAGCAGTGAAAGTCCTGATTATCCACACACTCACACCTGATATAACTTCAGCCGGGCAAATCATAGAGGGGTCTTTGAAAATCTGCCCATTGTAAAAATTCATTATCTTTTGGATTTCAGGCTCAAATAATATTGGAATACTTTTTTATGTATTCATATATCTCATAAATATTGAGATACTTCACAACTCTCTAACACATTCAGCCTGCAAATTCTCACAACAAGTGCCTTATGCAATTCTCAATATGCAAGATTTCTCAATGGATATTAATCATAGGACTAAATAACACAACAATAAATATAATTCTAAATGTACTAAAACTTTACAATCCAGTTATAAGACTTGCTGTAATTTTACACTAATACCTAGCTTTCAAGAAAAGTTGTTCCAAAGGAATTGCAACTCCACCAGCATGGTTGGCAAAGTGAGAAATCAGGCCAGTGAAGTCATTCCTAAAACAGACAATCTGCTTCTGACAGAGGCAATTTATTTAAATAGTGTATCATTGTGCAGTGATAAGAAACTTTGTAGTCCATATTTAGAAGACCTCACGAGTCTTTTGGCAAAATATCCGGGAAGTCTTTGGAACCCGGAGGCCCTACTGTAAGAAATTCATACAGATTCAGTTTCTTTAAGTTCAAAATGATCACAGGGTCTTTACTGCTGTCATCCTTTACAGTATCTAGATCTCTGAGTCTGGTAACAACTGAACCCCTACCTCAGACCTTGCATTTTTTTTACCCCAGCTGAAACATTCTTGCTGCTATCTTTCCAGAGACACTTTTCTTGGCTTCATTGATCTCCTTCTGTTCTGCCGAGGAAGTTTTAAATCACACAAGTGGCAGCTATTCTTCACATTACTTTCTACGGTTCAGCCATTGGTTCCATATGTAAATGTGCTGCCAGTGACAGACTACTTGGCATGAAATCCTCTCCCTGATGGCTTTCTTAGAATAAAAGTGACTTGGGGACCATCCAAATCAAAGTCTGGTATGGTAAGTGCCTCCACCACTCAGCATCTCCAGGGATTGAGGCAACAGCAGAGCTAAAAGTTCTTTCTGGCATGTGCACTTGATCAGCACAAGAAACACAAACATTCTTCTTAGTTTTACGGCCAGGTCTACAGGTTGGCACTTTTCATCATTCAGCTAGCAATGACATCACGAGTCACTGGCATGACATTTCAAACCTTTGCATTCACAATGTCACTACTTAACTGGACATTTCAGAAATAAGAATATTCCTTGGGAATTGCTGCTTGGCTAGCACAGCCTGATGGAAATCCAGAAAGTAAGATGCCCACATTTAGAGACTTCAGCTAACTGGATCATCTTAGAGGAGAGCCAGGAACATTTTGTGGTCTTGATGAATTGATATTTTAGAATCTTTCAAGAATCAAAGCTTTTTGGAATAAGCCCTTGGAAGAATCAGTTCTGACAATATTCATCCCACTTCAGCCTATTCACTCAGTTTCCCAAATTAGGAATCAATGTTTATTCTCTCTCATTCATTCTCTTGAGGAACAAAGTAAGAAAATATTAGTAAGCATCACTCACGAAAATATGATACTACTGGAAATGGTCTGAGAGCAAGTGCTGTTGTATAATCACTACAGTCATTTTAATGTCCCCTAAACAATAGCTGACATGAACAATAAGAATAAATGTTCCTATTGATTTCCTATCTGGTATTATTTTTCGCTCCCTAGGTATATTATTCAAAATATGTCAGCACAGATACTCTATAAAGAAAGAGACAATGAATCACATCAAAAATATTAGTCCCTAATGGGAGAAGGATTTAACCTTATGAAATCATGTTATCATGTTTTTCTTCATCTGTTGCTTCAATATTTATAACTCAGTTTTCTTCAGAAATCAACTAATATATTTATTATTGGCATATTTTGTCAAGTATTAAACATTTCTTAGACAGTTTAGACATCCATAAGGCCCTGCATGAAATGACATATTCTGTAACACAGATGTCCTCCTATACAAGAGAGAATATCTTTTTCCATAAGTACCCAACAAATAATTGGGTATGTTAAGCAAACAGCACATGATGTTTGCTTAACATACGAGCAGCTTTTGACATGCAATTCACACTGTGTGCACTCAGCTCCTGCTGAAGCTTCTCTTTTTACTGTCCCCTGCTGCCCAGGGAAGGCAGCAGCAAAGCCCCTAAGGGCAGACAGGAGCAAGGAGCTCCCGGGGGGAGGGGCTGTGGTCACACAGAAGTGGGACAGGACTATTGTAGGTCCAGCGCTGCCTGGAGTCATCCTGAGTGACAATGAAAAGGTGAAAGAAGGCCAAAATATTACAAAATTTTAACCAATCTGTCCAGAGAGTGAAGGAATAAATGTTAAAAGGCAATAACCAAAGGCAGGTGTCCGGAATTCCGTTCCAAGATCCATTTTCAAAGCTATCAAAACAAAGTGCTCGAGTATCACAGATGAGGTACAATGCATCAAAGATTTACCATGTTCCCCTCCATCCTGAAATATATCATGTAACTCAGGAGGTTTCCCATTTCCTTTGGGACCATAATGGTTGCTTTCCAGATCTATAAAATTTTATACTCCAAAATTTGAGCAGCTGCTGCTTAGCTACAGAAACCCAGCACTCCACTATTCCATCTGTGCCATCTTTCACTTCCTTGAGAATTACCTTGGTACCAAACTAAATGATGCATTCTAACTCCACGGTTCCCTTGTGCCCTTGGACAGGACAGATACAACAGGCAAAGTAAGGAAATTAATGTTTCATGTTTGAGTGCTTTCCTACTGTTAAAATTATTCTTGTACTTGAAATCTAGCTACTGGCCATGATTTCTACTCTGGATCTGTAGAGAATAGAATCAGAGAATGGTTTGGGTTGGCAGGGACCTTTGAAGGTTATCTAGTCCAACCCCCTGCAATGAGCAGGGATATTTTCAACCAGATCAGGTTTCTCAAAGCCCCATCCAACCTGACCTTAGATATTCCCAGAGATGGGGTGTCTGCAGCTTCTCTGGGCAACCTGGTCCAGAGTTCCACCATTCCCACTGTAAAAATTTCCTTTCTTCTGTCTAGTCTGAATCTATCCTCCTTTAGTATAAAATCATTTGTCACAAAATTCCCTACTAAAAACTTTGCCCTCATTTTTCTTTCTTTGTCACTTTCTTTCTGGAGGCCTCGCTTTATCTACTGGAAGGCTCCTGTAAGCTCTGCCTCTGTGCCACCTCTTCTCCAGACTGAACAACCCCAACTCTCTCCACCTCTCTCCCAACTCTCCTCATAGGAGAGTGCTCCAGACCCCTGATCATCTTTCATCTTCATGTCCATCCTCTGGACCTCCATCAGGTCATATCTTTCCTGTGTTGATGGCTCCAGACCCGGATGCAACAGTCTACACTCCAACTCTCAGTGCAGTGAAAGAAACAGCCTTTAGTTTTAGCCATCTAAGAATTAAAAATATAATTTAAAAATATTTAATGTTTCACATCACAAAGAAATTTAGGATATTCTATTCATAAACCAAATTTTACTTTACAGCTACAACCACTATGACATACTAAAATTAATGTATTCATTATCTGATTACATTTTTTTATTTATTACTATAATTTTTTAAAACCTTAAGCAACTGTCAAAATTATGTCTGATTAAGTTTGAATTAGCATGTCTTTGACACTAACATGTAAACTCCTTATCTAGAGAGGGCAAACCCTGAAGTACTTTACCAACAAATCCACTCTTTTCTGCCAAGCCTTGACACCAAGGATGGGTGATTAGATTTGCTGAGAACTGTGAGCTCCCTTTAAGACTCTATTCTAGATAGTCAGTGATTCACTTCTGAGCCTACTATTTTCTAAAACCCTTATTTACTTTGAATAAAGGGGTTACTTTTATCTGCTTACTTTGTACTAGTATCAGTTAGTTAAAGTATTATCTCTTCCTACACAGGCTGCCCGATGCCTTTACACCATAACTTTATCATAACTCTTTCCCAGGGCACTCCAGCCCCTCAGCCATGCAGCAGAGATGAGCAGATTTCAGTCTGATTACAGCATCCAGCATCCCAAGATCCCCAAATGACGCAGTAGGTATCAAGACAAGGAGGTGTCTCTCATTGCCTGATCGCCATAACATTGATGTGTGCTCTTCCTCCTGCCAGCATCAGGCCCCAGATCCGTATTTCTGAGCACCTGGATGGTGCTCTGGTCAAAGCAGTGAGCTTGCACTTGATACTAACAAAGCTGTAGGAAAGCCTTTCTTTCCCAGAATGCCTATATGTGTGGCATGCCTCTGCACTTACTAATTTTATTTTAAAGCCTGGTTTCTGACAGATGGAAGTCCTAAGCAGCTACGTTGTTCTTTTTTATGTGCAAAAGTTCGCTGTGGAGATAAAGATCCATTTAATCTCCTGAAAAAAAAAAAAAAAGTTTTCTAAATAAGGAGTGGAAATGCATGGCATACTTTTCAAGCTTTTGAGTCATCTATTCTTTATCTTGAGGATCTTCTCAAGCTTTTGATAAAGAAAGACATAGCACTTTTTTTTCCTATCACTTAATTTCCAGGAAGTATTATATGACTAGTGTGCAATAAACAGCTTCATTTCATAGAGCCTGAATTCCCAAAATCACCCAAGTAGTTTAAGGTGCCTTAACTTTATATTTTCAAAAGCAAACAACTGCAGGTGATTTGGGGTTCCTTAATCTTAACAGCACACATCTGCCATTTCCTCATGTGTAGCAGAAGCCTGTCCACATCCACTGCTCCTGAGGGTGTTCATTGCTTTGTACATCTCTCCTGGGCTCCAGGCCAGGTACAAAAACAGAGGATCACATTTGTGTGTTGCTTTCTAAATGTTGACTCAGACACTTGCTCAGGCACAGGCAGTGGGAGTCAAGGCAGGGTAAACAATTGAAGGAGTCTGTTTATATCCATAAGCTGTGCAGTCAACACTCAGCTGAACAAAGCTCAGCTGGGCTCGTGTGGACTCAGCATGCATTAAGAACCCATATTTAAAAATAGTTACTCTGAGTAAATGACAGTAGACATCAATTTTATCAAAAAAAATGATAGTTTGCCTGGAGGTAAAGCTGAAATGTTAATGAGATGTAAAAATGCCTGTTTAAGGGAGGTAAGTTATTCTTTCACTTATCAGAACATTTTTTTGGCTTGAGTAAGTTTAGCAATAAAATTTCCTTTCATTTTTATCATCTACTTCTCCATCAGCTATATTGTCTGCTTTCAAGTTTCACTGTTAAACTTATGCTGAAGGCAATTTAAAAACCCCTAAATCTCAGTTTTCCCAGGCATAGTTGCTATGGTTACATATATGCCAATATATACCTGGGTAAAAGGAGGAAAAACTGTTCTCCTTTTAAAAGGAGAGCATTATGTCCCACAGATAAAAGCCTGACTGAAGATCATTTCACCTGCTCTGCTTCAAGTCAGTGGAAGCAGAGCTGAGCTCTGTGCTACCTTCTCTCAATCTGCCATGGACCTCTGAGCCAGTGTGAAGATTGAATATCTTTCCTCCAAACGCAGCACAGTTACCCCTGCATGAGCCAAACCTGGCAGAGAGGCATGATTCCTGCATTCACCAGCTATGTGGGGTGTATGCCAAGCCTCCGAGAGGAGCTCTGCTCCCTCACACAGAGAACTTCAACCATCATTCCCCCTTCGGCTCCCTACCACACTTTCACTGCACAGTCTTCTGCTCTGAGGTGTATGTGCTCTGTGTCATCTTCAGCTCAGCTTTATTTTACAACTAAAGAAGGGGTTACTTCCCCTCCTCTTCTCACACTTCATTACCTTTGTAATTGAGATTTATCTTCTGGTTATTGGCTCAGACAGGCTCCAGTTTTCAGAAACACCCAAGCCATGTAACACAAGCTCTTATTCAGCTCCAGGGTCACCAGTGAAGATCCAGGACCAGTCAGGGAGGTCATAATTTGGAGAAAAAAAGAAAGAAATTCTAAAGGGATTTGGTGACATTTTTTCTTTATAACAATTGTAATTTGACCCCAGTAGACAGCTAAGCCTCATTCATTCCTCCACAGTGAGATGGGAAAGAGAACCAAAAGAACAAAAGGTATAAAACTCATGGGCTGAGATAAAGACAGTTTAATAAGGAAAAGAAAGAAAAGGAAAAAAATATGATGGGGAAAAAAACCCAGTTGCTCACCACCAGCCAAGCCCAGACAGTCCCTGCACCACAGCAGCCCTGAAAAGCTTCTCCCACCCATGTTATTGCTGAACACAATGCTGCAAGGTATGGAACGTTCCTCTCATCAGCTGCGGTCAGCAGTCGCTCAGCCAACACCTTGTGTACCCCCAGCCCTCTCTCTGGTGGGGTGAGAAGCAGAAAAGGCCATGATTCTGTGCAATAGTGAAAACATTCTTGTTGTTATCAGCACCATTTTCAGCATAAAACCAGAGCACAGCCCCATAACAGCTACTCTACCCCAGCCCAAAGCAGAACAACAGCATTTTGCCATTTCCATGTTCCTGAATATCACAGTCCTTCAAGTCAGTTATCATTATTTGAAGATTAACATTTTTTGTTAGTGTGGAGGAAAAGTAGTTACCTCCCAGTTCCACGTACATTGCAAGATCAAAGTCTGTAATATTAGTACAAGGCATTGATCATGCCACAAAGAGCCTAAGTGCATGGGCATTGCCTTCAAATATCCCAGAGAGAGAAGGTGATTCCTCCACTTGCCTTGCAAAATTTTAGTTCTTTTTTTATAAATGAGGAGAGTTCTTACCAAAGTACAAGCCAGTTATAAGTAGATTCTAATTTATGTGGTTTCAGAGAAAAACATTACAGTAATTTGTCCATCAAAATTATTGAAGCTACTCCCTATTGCATACACAGATGTAGCCCTGGACAAGCCTCAGAGCAGAGTTTAACAGATAAACTATTTCTCCCTGTGAGCTAGAAACCATGGCAAAGCATACAACAGGGCCTTATGCTGATTTGACCAGACCGAGCAAGAAAAATTGCTACTTACTAAAAATTACAGTGACCATGTATATTATGAATATTCATGGGCTACTTCATTCTTACCATCAACTAGAGTCAAACACTAAGAGGGACCAAATTTTGAAAATCCCTCTCCCTTGGGAAATCTCCACTCAACTTGTGTTTATGCTCGATTGCAATGTCATAAAAATTAGTATTGAGATTACACTCTATTAACACATTTACACAAAGCCTGAACAAGAAGATAGTCATTACTGATATTAAGCTGCTGATATTTAAGTAATTGCTTTTCTTTATCAGCCATATTATCAAATGATCTTGTTACAGCTACAGAATTACCTATAATCACTTGCACAGAGAGGATTTTAAGACTGATCAGAAAAGAATCATTAAACATTAATTAAAATACTGCATGTACACTCTCTATTTGGCTTGACAGTTTGCAGGAGCAGCCTGTTAAACAATCCCTGCTAAGCACAGAGATAAAGCAAGGTGTGTCTGTGCTGAGTGCCCCACTGGGAGTTGGAAACATGACTTTAGTCCATTTATAAAGTTTTCTCATTAGGTTTCAATTCAGGAGCAATGCCACAATGGTATTTAAAGGATATTCAATCACTCATGACAGAAAAGCTAGACTGACATTGCACAAATGGTGTTTGATTATTACCAATCTATCATGTCAGTTAGCAGGAGGAAAAGATACATTTCAATTGATTTCAAAAGACTGCTGTGACAAATGCGTTCCAGGAAGCTGGGCAGCAACAGATACCAGGCCTTGATTAATCCAGTATACACAAAACTGTGTACCCTGCTCTCTTTTAGCCACACAACACACTCTTCAACAGAAAATTAGAGCAGCTACATGACCAAACACTGGATTATTTTCTTTCCAGTCTTTTGTTTGATTAGCTCAGCTCCCCAAGGGATAGTGGTTAAAACACTCATGGAAAAAATCCGGACTTCTACTTATTTGCTAGATTGTCACCCCAAATAAGAAGTAAAACAGTGTCTTTGAGAAAATGAATCAAAATATCTGGAGATTGTGTCAGTTGGATTACATGGGAGAAAGAAATTACATCCACCAACTCCAAACACGGTGGAAAAGGATTGTCACCCACAGACAATGCATGGCTACCTCCAACTGTTCTGAGTGGTGCCAGGGTCTACGGAGAGATCTTCCTTTAACAAGCAGGCCTGTTTGTAAAAGAAATATCTCCAATGAGTTATTCTTTTCTTGCTGTGGACACTGGTAATTGTACCTGGCATCTAGGGTTTTCCACAAACTACGTGCAGGCTTTCTCACAGTTCTGTGCTCCCAGGTTTGTCAAGCAAACAGAGAAGAGCTACTGACCTTCCAAACACAGAGGAAACATCGAGAGAAAAGAGTATGTTCAAATTCAATACACCCCAAGCAGAGAGGACTTATACCAGCATATTTAATTCCTTTCCTTTACAACAGGGAAAGCCACAGAAGTGCATTCATTTGCTCATTAGATTTTCTGCTGTTTAAGACTAAGAATTGTCCTTGCAGGAATTCCCCATTCTCTCCATATGGGTAAGACAGATAGGCATTTCTCCAAGTCTTCTCCACTCAGGATACCACAGAAACAAAGAATATAATTTTTTAAAGGTCTCTTAAAAATACATTCTCAAAGGTGGGGAAAATAGGGGACAGGGCAGAATTCCTTTTGTGCCTGCCCAGGTAGAACCATGTAAGTGGGGAATATTCCTGTATGCCATGGAAGACTAAGCACAAGAACTCATAAAAACCACAAGCTCTTCCATCATGATGCTTTCACATTAACTCTGATGGTCTGGGCAATCAACAGAAAGAGAAGTGTTACCCCTTTTGCTAATGTGGCTAATGATTAACTATGACTGTTTAGCACTGAGGAAAATATTCCAACAACTAATGGGGAAAGTGTGAAATGTAATTTGCTGTCTTCTTCGTTAGCTGAGGAACTTGAGAAAAGAATTAAGTCTAACAGTAATTGATGTGGGCTGATGTAGTGAAAAAACAGGAGAATTAATCCTGTGGTTCAAAGTCTTGCTCTCTGATGCACCAGTGCAGTCATAGGAAAATATCTTTTGCCTTCACACTGGGAAAATAAACCTGAATATGAACCAATGCAAGGCAGTCTTTCATTGGAACGGCTGTAAATAGAGACTTTTTTGGCACTTCTACCACAGTTTCTCCTTCTGGTGACTGGCAAGAAGCTTAACACTGTTGGATGATTCCAAATAGATTGATCCATGACAAAGGCTTTAGGAGACTCCCTGAACAGCAGATAGGACTTTTGAATTCTGTCTTGTGGAGCCAAAAGGAAACCAGGCAGCCAGCACCCCTTCATATACATCTATAGCTGCTGTTCCTTCACTGAGATCACAACTACATCTGCAAGTTTGCAAGTCTGATTTCAAAATTTTCTAAAGGTCAGTTCCCCAGTACAGACATCTTTCCAGCTGTAACGGCAACAACTTCCTAAAAAAAGAAAAAAAGAAATCACCAAATCACCAGTTTGCCTCACAGTTACACTGAGCTACAAGGTTTAGCCATGATTAGCTAACAGGATTCCAAACACAGTTTCTCCTGATGTAGTGAGGCTATAAAATCACAATAAGAAGCACAGCAGCCATTTATCGTTCAGAACAAATTTTGCACTTCAATAAGCTTTTACTCATGTTTTCAAAGGCACTGTTCCTGAAGTGAGGGGTTATTCAGTGAGAGTAAAGGAAGCAGAAATGAGACTGGTGATTGGCACTGTCCTTGTAGTAACATCAACCCCAGAAAGGCATTTCTCTCCAGTCGGAGAGAATGGGGTGTTCTGAGCACATATAAAAACAAAACTGCTGAACTAATTATTTCACACCTCTCATAAGAACAAAAAACAAATCTACTCTTGGGTCTGAAGTCTTGTGTGACAAGTTCCAGTCCATTTACTAAAAGCCCTTGTCATGTGGAATTCATAACCACTGTGACAGTTTTAGCTAAAAGCATGCCATTATAATCTGTCACACAACATAACTATTACCCAAAAATGATGTTCTGCATATTCACTTTGTGAAGCATGGGTAAGAGGGAGGGAGCTGGAATACGGCAGCATGACACCTGAAATGGGCTTCAGTGTCTCAGACCATTTGTTGAAAAATGCACTTTGAAGTTAATCACATTACTTTCACCTCAATAACCAATGTAGACCCTGAATGTTTAATTATGCTACTGGTTTTATACCTAATCAATCTTTTTCATTAAAATCCACTGAAGCAGACAACTGAGATAATTACTGAAGAATCATCTTAATTAAAAATTTTAGCTTCTAATTAAGAGTCATTGTTTACCTCATCAGAAAGCCATTAGGATTCAGGACAAGGTTGCCCTGTTCATTATGTTTTCACCTTTTTTTATTTTTTTAAAGCTTTGGACAAAGAGAATGATACAGGATTTTATGTTAAAAAAGGATTTATTACAGTTGTCCCATGAAAAGCGAGAATATGTGCAAGCCAGGGTCACCATTTTTCAAAAGCCCCAGAGCATATTTATATTCAAAGTAATTGCAAAATATGTTTGCATATAAATTGACACTGCCTTGGTTCTTGAAGATAAAGAAATGTCTATACTTAAAATGGACATACCGCCTAAATTATTTCTTTATTACTTTCCAGCTACAATGAAGATAATTTTAAAAGCCCTCAATCCTCCTATCCTGCAATCAGAAACTTCTTTATGCTTTTCACTGTTGTTTTCACAGGTGTCTGCTTCAACATCAGAAAAGTCCAATCAGACACTTCAGCTGGGGATTCAGAAGTGCCTAGCAGTGAAATACCATCACTGAAGATGAACAGCTTCAACAGACTCACACTCACTGCAAGGCACCAGCACCAGCTATACAAATGTGATGGTGCAGAATTAATCAGGGAAAAATATTATCCATTCCTAACTGGATTCAGTTGCAAGTCCTTCCTCTCTCTATATATATAAATATATATTATATATATATATATTTATAAGAAGCAAAAAACAAAGACATCTTCATATGGGAGGTTTTGTCCACCTTCACCTCAGCAAGGAAATTTCTAAAAATCTTGTTGATGTCATATTGAGGGTGAGTTCAGACATTTGAAATGCTTAACTGGACATTTATAGCTGGAATGGTTGCTCATAAACATTGACCATCTGCTGAAGACAAAGAAAACTATGTTAGGATCAGCACTAAATCAAAACCAAACCTATTTTATAGAAACATCTTGTACCATGTATTAATGTATTTACTTCTAGGGGCATCCTGCAGGATATGGCATAAGAAGCAATACATATCTTCAGTTATCAGTATTTCTCACACTTTTGAAAACTACTGACCTATACTTCCCACAAGGAATTGAGGAAAATAGCATTAAAAGTAAGAAGAATTGCTTTTCATGCAAATTACTTGTAACTGTTAAAGTAGGTGAGAGTATAATGAATAGCTGCCTGGAAATTTATGTGAATCTTCCAGGTACCACTGGGAATAACAATTATTCCAGGTACCACAGGGAATAACAATTGCCCCTATCAGTAGGAATGACATTTGGCAATAATAGAAAACAACCAGTTATGGTTCAAGAAAAAACATCAGATAATTGTTTTATGCGAGAGAATGAGACCAAAAAAACAGATGTTTAAGAGAAACCACAAAGGAGGATAATAACAGCAGCTCCTAGCTGATTTCAGACAAGAACTCAGTTGCACTAGCTAGTGCCAACACTTCTTAATCAGACATACTTGCTCTAACCTTATAACAAAGTCTGATTGCAGGAGGCTGAAGCAGTTCTCAGTCCACTCAACAGGCAATTGGAGCCTGCACACCTGAGTGTAGGCAACCAACAACACTACTGGCACGCCAAGACATAAAGAGTTTAGGGGTCTGAAATGCCAGCAGGCATATATTTTTATATTTTCCTGGGAAACACTCATGCAGGGGACAGACTTGTCTATGGTTGCACCTGAGTGACCTCACTGAAGTTTCAGCTGATCTAATCTAACATTTAGATCTTCACCATAATTGTCACATGCTGACTGTACAATTTCTAGGGCACAGATATTTCTATTACACTACCACTGAACTCACCAAAATCTCTTGACCAGTAATCTCAAGCCCTTTGGGGAAGACACATCCTGTAAGTGTGTTCAGATATCAGATCAGGTTCAAGACATCATACCCTCTGACTTGCGTGAGTAAGCAGGGAAAGATCCATACCACAATCTAACCATCAGGGAATTCAAATCTTACACAGCTTTCCACATTTCTGCTCCTAAGTAAATATGGGATCTGATCACTGGGATCTTGGATGTAGGGGAAGGAGGATCAAGGGTGAGAACAAATCAGTCACTTTAAGAACCAATCAAGTCTCCTAACTACTGAAACAGTCTTATAACCTCCCATCCAAAGAGAAGCCAATAATTTCTTTCCAATCAAGGTTTGAGTGCTTGTCTAGCCATGCTAGAGAACAGGAAGATTCCCAGTACCATACCTGTGGGAGCTTAGACATCTCTTCACTCTATTCTTTTGATGCTCACTTGTCAGTAGTTCTGCCTCCCTGTACACCACAGGGGAACCTATCTAGCCTACTTTTAGTACAGAAACTTTCTAGTTATTAAGTTAACAACACTAGTCCTTATAAAGCTAAACCCTATTCACCATCACAGAATTGGCTGCAAGTCACTTTTAGTGGTCACTTTATATTGGGCCACTATAAAGCCTTTATTGTAGTCACTAATGGAAAACATATGCTAAACTAGTTACTTGTTACAGCTGTAGGAAAGTGACATAAAGCAGTCCTAGTGCCTTGCCATTGAATCCTCATTAAATTTCAGGCCACCATTTTAATTGGTGCAACTAAATTAATTTATCCCTTAATTGTGTGTCAATTTATGAAGAGAAGTGATTTTGTATTTGTCACTGATCAAGGTTGCAGTGGCTAGAAAGTCAGATATTTAAACATTAAAACTCCTGTCTTTGCTGTATCCACCCACTGTAGCAACTGCTTTGAAAAAAGAAATTATCTGTTTACTCAAGGAACCAAATTTCAGAGAATCTGAAATGCAAGAGCAGCTATGAGCAGTTGTAAGGAGTCATAGGATATATGTGAAGATTATCTAGGCTGGGGAAATATGTTTACAATTAGAATAGATGAGCAAACATTCTCCCTCTTAGTCTTCTGCTATCCAGGAAACCTGGATACAAACAGCACAAGAAAAAAACTCGGTCTTTTATGCATTGAAGCTACTTGGGCATTCTTAGCTACAGATCCTCATGTCCACCCAAGTAATCTTAAGTCACAGAGGGATTTTATGAAGTCTGAATAACACTCAAAAATGTATCTGCATGAGGAACTGAAAATGCCCAGGATTGCTCTCTTCCTGGGGCTGATTTGCTGGGTTGGTGGCAGGCCCTTGTGTCTGGGACAGTGATGGCAGTGCCAACAGCACAAAAAGGGTGTTTTCCTTGTAGGAACACAAGGTCTGGCAGCATAAAAACCACGGGAAATTGCTAGCCAGCAGAAGGCTCTGCTGCTAAGTGAATAAAAGGTTAGTAATAAAGAAACATCTCCTCAAAGGAAGCTTAGTACAAGTCAATAAGCTCTTGAAACCAGTATAAGAGCAGTACTCACTTAGGACAGTTTGAGGAAGGGGAAGTAAACACTCTGACTACAGAAAAAGTGGGCTGTAGTTATCCTTTCTGTGGGAGGCTGATGAACTTTTCATTTAAGGGGCAATATCACCTACCTGCAACACTGATGGCAACCTGGGGAGGGACAGCATGCATCAAAACCAGTACATGCACGACCTCTCTTTCCTTCAAAGCAGAATGGCCACAAAGCCATCAAACAGAGTAAGAAAAGAGATAATGAGGAGCTACAGCTAAACAAGCATGTTAATGGGTGCAGGAAAACCTCTACTAACTCTCAAAACTACCAGAAAGGCATCAGTAAATTATATCCCAGATAGAGAATGAAAAAAGGACAAGCTGAACTTCAGACCTGAGCGTTGTATGAATGTGGATGGCAACAGTAGGACACAGGAGATATTTGCTACACATAGCCCGGGAATACAGTGTTAAAGGGAAACTATCTAGATTTCATTCAGATTAGCACAAAAGGGAAAAAAAAAATTAAAAAACCCAAATAAACATTTAGCAGTGGGACTGAAAGTTGCAAAAATCAATGATCTTGTCAATACATGGTAGAATCCACAGAAGGACCAGTTCAAGTCAGAGGAAATTAAGAGATTTACTGACACGTTGGAGGGCATGGGACATTTGGAAAGACAGTGAAGAGCTCAAACTACCACTGAACACAGTGCTAATGGTGCATGCAGAACAGTGCATGTCAGGAGCATTATGGCCAAAGTGGGAGAGCAGCTCCAGCATGCAGCATAATTAATTGTAATTGGAAAGGTGGAAGAATCCTCAGAATGGGTTAGCCTGATTGCTACAAGTAATAAAAAATCAAATACATGCTGAGCCAATCTGAAAGTGTAAAGGCCTTTGGGACCCACACATGGCTAAAACAGGGAAAATTGTACCACAGCCACCCTTCCAGATGTAACTTGCAAGGATTCCACAAAGACTGGGTTCAGTGCAGAGGAACAAGTACAGTCTGCTCTCATCTGCTGGGGGAAGCTGAGGGATCACTACTTCCAAAACTGCACCAGGAGGAAAGCATTTCTATACATTATAAGTACTTTATATCTTAGAAAAGGGAATGAGATTAGAAGAGGGGAAGTGATCTGATCTAATCCTCTGAGGAGAGGACATTCAAGGATTTAAAGCATCATCATCCATGAAAGAACTGAACCACGCTGAGGCTGTGAACTCTCTGTTAGTATTTACACAAAGATAAAGAGAAACATCAGCACTTTCATGAGGTCTGAGGAATAGAAGAGAGCAACTGGTAGTGAAGGAGATGGACAAAAGCATCCAAAATACAAAGGATGACAATCTCACTCTAGTGACTCAAATTAGAAGTCAAAGAAATAGAAAAAATCCTGTAGCAGCTGTCCTGTCATGCAGCAGGATGATGGCTTATAAAAGAGAAGGGACAGATGTTCACTCAAGCCTATGATCTGCCAACAGAAATAGAGAAATGGGAAGAGAAGCACAGTGTGTAGATAGCATTGATTTCTTTTTAATGCACTGATTTCTTTTTAAGTCATGAAAACCTGAACGTCAGACATCAGAGATATTTGGAGTAAAAAATAATTCAGGCTCTGAATGTGGGATATGAACAAGTCCAAAGTGGTTTAGAGAAAAAAACCCAAGGGATTATAGAGAATATTTCCTCCAGTCATTTGGAAGGAAGTCTGTGAGGGACAGTAAGATGTGGCACTGTACAAAAGGCAAAGAAGTGCACAAGAATTTTCTAGAAAGATGTCACGGGTAACAAAAATTCTCCTAGACTGTTTTGTTTATGTAAAGTATCAGAAAAAAAAAAAAACAGCAAGGAGGAAACCCTAATAGTTCATGATGCACCTAATAGAAGCTTGGCAGCAATTGGTTTGTGATTTATATGAACATAGGCAGAAACACTGCCTGCTGATACTTGATTATTGCAGTCATTTTATCAAAGTAGCTCAACTTAGAAACACATTATACAGTACTGCAATGAGTCAGGCCACAGGAATATTCACCAGGCATGTACAGCAAGCCAATTTGTAATAGTAGTTTGCAATATATACCCAAGGTATTCAAAAAATTTGAAAAGGACAGTATTTCATACACAGAGCAAGCAGTTTGTATTACCTGCAGGGCAACAGAACGCTTGAAAATTCATATTTGAGTAACTGAGGGGACATTACTCAAGGCATATGAAAAGGAATTGAAATCCATACTTCTGTTTAGTACAATAACCAAACCAATTTGTGAAGTTTTGTTAGTACTGATGCTAAAATACAAGAACAACCCTAAGAGAAGGTGTAACACCCATGGGTGCAAATTACTGGATAAAACATAGTGTGGTGGACAAAAAAAAGTGGAAATTTCACTACAAAATGTCAGGCTGCTAAAACCACTGCAAGAAACATCAATGTCATAATATCACATCCTGGCAAAAAGGTGCAGTAACAGGAGGGTAAGACTATTTATTCTGTAATAGATATAGATAGAAATAGATATATCTACAATAATATAAAATACTACATCCTCTGCAGTAAACAGCAGCACCCCACAAAGAATCTACCAAACCCATCAACCTGGCTGATCAGTGGGAAATTGTCACTCTTGCTAATGCACCTGCACAGTTTCCTCAGGTTACATATTTCCCACCTGTAGCTGATAGGTCTTCTGTTACCTGACCAGATCTGCTTTGCAAAGCCTGTTAATATCCCCAGAAAAATGCCACAGTCTCACATATAATGATCACATTAATAGAAAATTAAATATAAAATCACACAAGAGTGAATAGTAAGAGCATTAAGCACATCAAGATTCAAGTGTTGAAGAGAATACCAAGATAATGTTAATTCATGCATGCCTCATTCTGTTCCAGGAGGTACGAGCACTACAAAAAAAAAATTTCAAGTGTTTCTTTTGCTCCATACAAAAGTGGTAAAGCCAGGGCTGCTGCATAAAGAGATTTGACCCAGAGGTGCTGTACAAACCACCCAGATGTGAGGCATGTCCCACTCCTCAGGGTTTATGGTTTGAAGTTACCAAAGAAACAAAAACAGAAGGTTAAACAAAAGCAAAATAAACTTTGGGTCATGCACCACGTCGGTATTAAAACTGGGACTTACACTTGTCCTCCTGACCAGCAGTTGAGAGTTTATTCCTTAGATGTTGCACTGTAAGGAACATCACCCGTTGTCCCACAGCCTGGACAAACCCCAGGATGACACAAAGCCATCGATGGGATTCCAAGTTTGGCTGCAGGAACACCAGAGTATTCACAGACAATAAAACCTTCCTCCCAAGGACACCACTACATCTTGCAAACTTAGTGGTGAAGCAAACTAAACCTGCTGGGAATAAACAGTCCTTGGGCTCATAACTATGTAGCAGAATATTCAAATGTTACTTAAATTTTTGAAATAATGAGGACATAGCTGTAACTAATGCAAAGACTAGAGGATGATGCCTCCCCCTGGACAGTTATAAGCAATGATTTATTTCCTATAATACCCTACGTGCAGACTGAATATGTAATAGATTAAAAATACACTGAAAGAGATGATTAACACATGGTGCATTATGGGTTCCCTAAAGTAACATTTTCTGAAATATTAATATTTAATTATGGAGGTGGTAGAAGGCTGCAGGGTTTCCCTTCTTTCTTTTCAATGTTCTTCTTATCTGTCTCTAAAATATTAGAGATAATGAGAAATCATGTACCTGTGTAAACTCTAATAGGAGTAATATGAAAAAGCAGAACAGAAAAATTAAAAAAAATAGGCCTCAAGCTGTTCTTGGGGTCTCTGGTAATTGGAAGAGTCAATGGTTATATGATTCAAGAAAATACCTTCCCTGGAGAAGGAGACTGATTGTGCCACATTTATACAGCAGCTAACCAACACTAAGCAGGCTTTCCTTTGCATATTATTGGTGCCAGCCCAATGAGGCAGAAAATTGCATCGTGTCATTTAATTTCCCAATCTTTGTTTTCATTGTATTAATCTTTTGGCTTTACTTCACTTTATAATTTGAAGGCTCAGCAAGAAGCAAACCAAATGGAAATTCAGCTTACTTTCATGTCTAGCTGACTGTTCATTGCAGTTTTGGAAAGTTTAATTCTGCGTAATCTCACCCATGAATAATAATCATCTGGTTTTGTATGCAGACATATTAGTGGTTATTAAAGGCTGCCTTAAAAATTCCTGGGATTGTGCCCAAAAGTCAGTCACCAAAACATGACTAACAAATAGGTTACAGGAAGAGAGTAGATAGCTTTTTTCAACAGAACCTTTTCCCCCTAGTGTTATAGAAGAAAGTAAAGCTGGCAAACTCCCAGAACTCGAGTAATAATTTTAAATTTTATAATTCCCAGACTGAAAATTCCAATGCTGAGGATGTTAAGGCAGAGTGGTTGTCTTAGAAAAAGTCCAGGACATAAATATGGAGGTTTTGATTAGATAGAAGGAAGGAGAGAGAGAAAAAAAAGGCCTGACTCTTTTCCTATGCTTGAAGTTAGTTGACTCACCAAGGGCTGGGCTCTGCTGGGTCCGTCTCAGACAGCAGAACCCTACTAAGATCTGCCCAGAAGAAGCAGGAAGAGATTAGCAGAACCATCTGTCCCTTGTCTTCCATGCCAGGGCAAAGTTAGGAATAAATTCCAAATCCAGGGCTTCAGTTTACTCTCATCCCATCCCAATGCATGTTGACTCCTTGTAAAAGGTCTAAAGGCTGACTCAATTACTGTTGAGTGTCTTAGGCACATTACTCTTGCTGTCATTTATTGCACCATGATGAAGACACACTACAAATTTATATAGCATGTTTAATACATATTTCATGCTGTGGTTATATGATTCGTAGTTTGTCCAAATAAGATTCATGAGCCATATCTGCTGAATGGAGCTTTATTTAAAATGAGATGTCTTTTTCATGATTCTGTCACTGTTTTGTACAAAAAGGGATGTTTTTCTTTCAACCAGAATCTCTTGTAACCATGATGAAGAGTTTAAAGCTTCAGATCTTCAAGGATGTGTCTTACCCATAAAAGTTTAGAGGTTTGCCTGTTGTCTTCCAGTTGCGGGAATTTTCCACACTTGCATGAGCCTTAGTCACATTAAAAGAACATACAGCAAATAATCCTGTCACTGTCACAACCTTCACAAAACTGTGAAGACCTAAATTATGCTTGTGTTACAAAAAAATCAAAACAAAACAAAAGAGGGTACCCTTTAAGTGTTCATGATCCAGGAGAAAAGGAAAGGGTACTATAAACCAGATCCTGCGCTTCAGTGCAGCTCTGCACTTCTTACTAAGAGACAGAAAACGTTGGACCTGCTGCTGACTAAATGATGGTAAATGGAAGGCCCTGAGAGGAATCACCAGCTGACTCATGAGAGCTGAGCCTCTAATTAGAGAAGTTGAGCAAAAGGATTTCCTCCCTCTTCGGGTGAGTAGCCCTACCCGGCCCCTTTTCTATGCTTGGCAAAAACAAGGTGTCCTCATGAAACCCCTCAGAAAAGTGGATTGCAATTAAAAGTCTCCAATCTTGCTCTGCTGCTGTCACTTACTCAGCTTGTGCCCCTTGAATGCACAAATCACATAGGGCTGCACTTGTGTCCTGCCATCATTAAATAGGTGTTGAAGTACTGGATTATCACTAGGAAATAGATAAGGGGTTTCAAGGCCTCTCATGAGATGGTCATCATTCGGAGAGAGTTTAAAATTTGATTCTTGAATTCAGATTTCGAAATGGAGTTTTGAAAAGCTTATGAAAACTTTGCTAGAGCCACCCATGCTCCAAATGCACCAGAAGTTACTGGATTGGAAGATAAAATATAACAGGAAATTCTGCATCTATAATATTTTAGCTGTGCAATCAGATAGTCATAATGTTCCCCGTAGCTCCCAAATTTCACAGGAAAAGATGAGCAGTAACTCAAAGCACCATTAGTCTTATTGAAATACTAGAAATACTATCCCCTTTCATCTGAATTAATTTAGCCTCAAGCAAACTCAGAGCATACAGGGCTGCTCCAGTTTGCACAGAGAAATAATAATTCTTCATCCATTGCAGGCTCCCTATGAGCTCATTTAAAACAGACCAGAGGTACCCAAAATAGTGTCACGGACCTCAAGACTCTCTGACATAAATTCAAATACTCCATCGATTAAGCTCAATGAAGGATTCAAAGTTCATTAGGACCAACAATTACATTTAGTTCCATATATCTAGAATAAAACAAGCTCCAGTAACAAAAAGAATTTAATTTTTTTTAGCATTCTGACTTAAACTGCCAAGAAAGCTGACTTGCTTCACCAATTTTTTAATTGGTGGACAATTATTAAATAGATGGACAATTATTAAATACTATGATATAGAGTAGATTTTAAAGTGTTTTCTTGCATAAAAGTTGATGTGTCTTAGAAAGTCAATTACCAGAATTTGTACAAACTGTCATGCAATTTTCATTGCCAGGACCTGACATGAATATATTGCTGATATTTAGTTGCAGAACTGAGAGAAGATAAAACATGTATCAAGATAAATTATAAAAGACAGTTACAAATCCTAAAGCTGGTAATTTAGGCGTATTTTCTACACTTGGTATCACTTTTTAGTCGACTTCATGAGTTCTGTAAGAATGTTTTCCTGTGGAACTTGTTTTTTCCAAACACTTGTTTTTCCCTCTTGTCATGGTTTGATGCAGAAAGGATGAACCTCTTGCAAATCTTGGGTGCAGGAGGATCACAGGCCTTGCAAGCAGTCAAGGAGAGAGGACACAGGCTCAAGGTTCAGCACAAGCATGTCTGCAAAATAAAAGAATGTGGCATGAGACTGGGACAAAAAAGGCTTTCTGCTCTGACTCAGTTTAGGGGCTAAGGAGAAAAGCACAAAAAATGAAGTGCTAGCCTTCCTCAGAAGTCTTTCCCAAATTCTTCACTTGACAGTTAATTTATATCTTCATGAAGACCTGTATGTGTGTAGACACATTGATCAATAACTTAAGCTAACACTGAATACACAATCATAACTGGAATAATAATGAAGTAAACATAATTATAACACTAAGAAGGTTAAGGACTTTTTACCAAAAGAAAAGAAGGACCGTGCAAAATGTTAAATACAGTAAATGCATTCACAGACAGTGGCATGTTGTTCAATAAATTACACTCAATGTGAAAATACACATAGTGGAATAGCTTAATAAGCAGATTTATTATAATTTTTTATTTAAATAGAAGGAAAATTGTTGTCAAAAACTCCATAAGAAACATCATTAACACTATAATTATGCAAGAGTTTTAATTTTTTATTACACCAATTATTCTTATTATCCAGATTGCATTAGGTGAAAAAACAAAAATAGACCTGGCCAGCCTAGACTAAAAATATTAGTAAAGATCTGTTTGATCACAGAATTAAGAGATGCTGTCTTTTACTCTAAAGCTCAGATCCATGAAACATTCACAAATAATTCAACAGTCATTTGCATCCTAAAAAGTTATCAGATGTTCTTCTCAATGCATCGGAAATCACAGAATGTTGCAAAGAAAGGGTAACCCATACCACAGACAAAAGGGAAGGCTGGGGGGAAGGAAGAGGGGAATAAAAAGTACTAAACACGAGCCCAAAATCAAACCAACCCACCAATCAAACCAGCCTAGCCAAGCTAGCCATAAACTACAAGGTACCAAAACAAGGAAAGAGAGAAAGAATCACCAAATTTTAGAACCCCATAATAGCAGGGTATTCATTAAGAGGTAACATCCTATCCACTTTGAAAAATGAGCAAGCAACAAGGAAATGTTCACACTGGCAAAGCAGGTACAAGAGAAGTGATGTTAGGAAACTATTTACATGGAAAATTAAGATATTATTTTAATAGACAGTTTGAATTTGCTGTCTCCAACTCACTGACAGTGTGCTTTAACACAGGTCAACATTTATTTGTTTCTTACCTATCCAAAGGTAAAGGTTCAAAAGACCTGGTACTGTAGAAACAATTCACAGCTTCAGAAAGTGGCTTTCAAAATGTTTGCAATGGAAATTGCAGCATTGTTTCTGGAATTTGTATCTAATTTTCCAAACCAAAATTTTCAGACTTTCCACATCTATATTTGGGGTAGACCATAATTTTCTTCTACAATTTAAAACAAAAGGAGAATGACTATGAGAGATTAATTGGGGAGGGGGGGGGGATGGGAGGAGGAGGGTGAGGGAAGAGAGTGTACCTTTTGTGTGAGCCACAAGAAACAGACATTACAGCTAACAGCAACAAAAACAGTATTTTATGGTTTCCTACTTTTTCAGAGCTTTGTATGGGGGTGTCAGGGACAGTAGGCTGCTCCATTTTAAATTTCCACAGACTGCAGAATATTTCTGTACTTTCCCATCACTATAGCTCTCTGCCTTAAATAGTCGGCAGGGCAAAATACCTTCAAGTTTTAAAACATTGAAGAAACTTGGAGAGCAGTTTTAGATTCCTCAACACTATGCCCTGGAGACTGTTGCAGCCTTCAAACACCAATGGAAATGGTCTTTTGACTTTTCTGGACTTTCAATAAGACCTTAGAAGTACAGTTTCAGTTCTAACTAATTGGTTCAGATGAAAGGAAGTGGTGATAACAATTGCCTGTAGCATTGGATCCATATGTAGTTCCACAAGGTCCAGATATTAGTGCAGAAACCCTGTATCCCCTGTGGCCCTGGCCTCTGACACCAGTTTTTGGGAAGGCTGTCTTGTTCAACAGCTCTAAACAATAAGGAATTTCTGATGGGAGTGAGAAGAGATACTGAAGTTATGGCTACACACAAGTGTTAATTTATGACTCCATAAATACCTGAATTTTGGTATCATGATAAATATCAACTCCTTATAAGGAGTCTGAAGCTGATATCCTTTCAGATATTCTGTCCTTACTGGTCTGTCATATCTTGCAGGTGACTGCTGCTGTACTTATACTGGTGTGTACTGCAGCCCTTCAACCTCCCATGGCCATCCTGGGACTTGCAGCTTAGTTCTGCTCTATTTGGGAACAATGCACCTCTCTAAATACAAACAAGAGGCCAACAACGATAACAAAAAAAAAACTCTGAAAAAAAATTCTGCTAATAAGCATTATAGTCTCCATTTCACACATGGGGAAAGTAGGGCAGAGAGATTTGCTTGACTGAAATTGAGGAGGAAGTCTATGCCAGAACCGAAAACTGGATCCAGGCTCTGTGGTTTGGCTGTAACCAGCCTATCCTCAGGTAGCTGCTACCTGCATCCTGTGGGTGCCTTCAGCCACTAACAAAATTACCTCTGGTGCCAGGGACAACATCAGCAGCAGTGATGGCACCGTGTGAAAATCCCAGCACAACCAGGGTGGATTTAATTTGGCCCACGTATTGCCCTGTGGCAGTGTTGGAGTGTGGACACAGGCAATAATTCTCATCCCAACACGGGGGGACAGCGATGTGCACACTTTGAGCGAGACGAGTGTGTCAGTGAGCCCTGCCCTGCCCAGAACTCTGGAGAGCCATGTCCCTCAGACAGGAAGGAAAGGAGGAGCGAGGGGTGGAACTAGCTGGAGCTATATGGAGATTGATGGGAGAAGTGCAATTGGATAAAGCAATCTCTTGGCTAGAAAGAATCTGGCAGTTGGGAAATGGGAACCGGTCCACACTCGGCAGCTTATGGGAAGAATTTCGACAACCATTTGGAACAAACATTTTGAGTTTGCATTTAAAGTTAAATTGGGAGAGACAGCAAATAATAAGAAACAATGCAGAGAGATAAAGAAGGTCTTAGAGTAGATATTTTAAATACCAACACAGCTAATAAATGCAAATGAAGTTCAATGCTGATAAGCACAGAATTATGAGACTGAAAGCAAAGAATGAAAAGAAGGAACTATCTGCTTAGAGGCAATCAGCTGCACTGTAATGGCCAAGAATGAGATCTGGGGAATTATTGTAAAAGAAATCCCTAAAGCTTTCAGCCCAATGAGGGAATGATTGAAATAAACAAGATGATAGGCTTTATTAAACCACCACATTTTATCATGTTCAGATTCCACACCCTGCAAAGGGTAAGAGTGAAACGCACAAAAGTAAAAGGATTAAAACCAAAAAAGCAGCACTGACCTTGTAGAGTAAGATGGATTTTTGCCCTTGGCTTTTGTCTGAAGCCTGAATCTTCTCAAATCTTGTGCTCCTTTGTTACTATAATTTCCTATTTTATTATTCCTCTTCCTTTTATTATTTTTCAGCCTGTCAGATAAAACTTTATGAGAACCTACCCTGGAAAGGACAACATCTCCTTCACAATCACTGTAATCTATTGTTCAGGTCAGACAGATTTTTAAAGCATAAATCCAAATTACACATTGGATGGCTACCTGGGTTACCATATTACCTCAGAACAATGTGCAGGAACAAAATTAAAAGCAGTATCACTGTAGTAAAACAATGTTCAGAGAGGGTGTCAGCAGAGCCTGGAATATGGCAAGGAGGAAGCAGGTTGGACAGCAGGAGAGAAGAACTTGCACTAGTAAAAGTCTGGTGTGGACATAATACAAGAATTAAATACAAAGGAAATTTATTGCTCCAGTAATTACTCTAGGCAGTTTGCCCAGCCGTCTCTCAGCACAGAACCTCCAGAATTTAGTGGGTAGCTCCTGATTGCCATTCAGCATCTTCTGATATAATCCCATCCCATCCCATCCTTCAGCCTCACTGCTGGCTCCAAGAACACTGCAGAACAGAAGAATGGACAAAGTATGGCAGCCTGAAAAGCATTCAGCTCAGACCTGCTGAGGGTTCAGCTCAGATCAAACATATAAACAATATTTTCTGAAGGTGTTTTTTAATTCCCTAAAGAAAATGCTGTTTTTAACAGGAAACTGTTAACATTTCATTTTCCAGGTTGTCTTTTAACTCATGTAAACTTTTACTATCAGTACAATGATTTAGCAAGAAATCTCATGTGCTCGCTCAAAATAAGGCCTTTGCTGAGGCCTTTCTAGTGATGAGCAGAAGAGTGAGTAAAGTTTTCTGGTTTTTTTTAATAGAGTTCCTTATCCTGCTTAAAGAATATTCAGCTCGTGACCCACAACAAAAATCCTTAGATTTTTTTTCACAGGACTGGTTTCTATTTAGTTGTTCTTAATCCTGGTTTTGGCAGCAGTAAACAATTGCAGTGAGTGTGGAGTCTCATCTTTGCCATTTTCTTTTTTTGTGTTTGGACTGTTTCTGCATGTTGTCAACATCACTTAACCTGTGCTTCATGCAGGTGGTCTCCCTTCCCCATTTTTTCCTGACCTGAAATTTAATAGGATATTTTTTATCCGTGAAGTAAGACATTAAAAACAACATTGACTTGTACCTGAAGAAGAACAGACACCTGCAGATACACTTTCATTCTGACAGTGAAATATTGCCTGTTGACTTCTCTAAGGTGTTTTGCCTCTACCTTGCATAATTCCCACTGTGCTTCCAAAAATGTTGTAAAGATAGACTCAGAAGCCTCAAAAACTTCAATGGCTTTTTTGGTTTGATTTGGTTTTTTTTCCAGTAGGCACTTGTATGTAGTTTATTTACTCCTATATTTTCCTACAGCTGAATTCAAGTTGACTGGTCTTCAACAGTTCTTCCATCCATTTCATCCTTCATGAAAAGAGATTCTATCTGCCCTTCTCACAGAACACTCTTTTCCTGCAGAAATAAGTTTCTATGGCTCCAGGATCATTTGGGGCTCTAAACACCCTAGTCCTAAACTTCCTGCTGCCCAGCAGGAGCAGTGAATTTGAAAGCTTCAGGTAGATATTCTCCACCTTCTCACACTTAATTAGGATGTACTGAACCTGAAATAAAAATGAAAATGGAAAGGGATTTAGGGACTCTGTTTCAATGACATTTTTGGTCCACATTTTCCTGCTCTGTTGGGCATCAAATCAACCCTTTCCTTGGCCACCATCTCTCTTAGCAGGTATGGCTAAAGAATGATTTGTTTCTTTTCCTCGTGTCTCCTGATGGTCAGGTTGATTCTTTTCATGCAGAAGAGTAACGAGCAACTAAAATGACAGTGACACAGGTGCTGATGTGATCAGTCTTCAAGCTGCTGAGCCACAGGTGCTGCTTCCTCATTTCTTGGTGATGTATTAAAAATGCCTCCCCTGGTTTGTTCCTGCAGACAGCTGTTTTCAGATGAATTTCCTCATAATTGAACTTTCCAGGGCACATTGCTTCTCATTCTGTTCTAATCCTTCTATTTTGGTCAGCCCACTGTTTGAAAGCTTAAATTGAACACTTTCAGGCTGCCACAAAGGTTTAAAAACCTATTTACTACAGAATTAGACTCTGACTTGCAGGAGATGCCAAAGTCCTCCAGATTCGACAGGACCCCAATCTTTATTAGGACCTCTGAAAACATCCATGCTCCTAATAAAGCAAGAGTGGGTCATTCTGTCTCAGCAAGGCTACTTTACACTCCTCTGCTGGCACAACAGTGCCCAAAACCTGGGGTAATTGCCACTTGGGTATTTCTAGAGGGCACAAAATCTCCATAAACTGCTCTAACATTTTGTCTAGATGCTCTCAACACAGTGGTACAGAGCTGTTTTCTTCATCCCTTTGACTTATTGAGTATTTGGAGGCAGCTTCCAAAGGGCAGAGAAATGCTTTCACCACCAAACCAACCAAACATCTGTAAAATGTGCCTGGCTCAGGGCCAGCTGTGGCTCAGCAGCCCCAAGGGAAGCTGCAGGGCAAAGTGTCAGAGCAAAGTGGGGAGTGCTGGGGAGTTAATATCTCATCTTTAGCATCTCTTGAGCACAGCTCTGCCTTTGGGTCATTGACTTTGTGACTTTCTTTGCACCAAAATCAAAAAAGAAATAAAAGAAAGACATGCAGAAACACAAGCTTTTGAAAAGTACACTTTTAATGGCCTCTCCTGGGCAGAATCAGCTGAACTCAGATGCAAAACTACTTTTTGCCCAATTGCATGAAAGCATCATAAGATCTCATTTTATCTCTCTTCTCTAGATTTATTGTAGTGGTGCCCTCTCACACTTCCACTCCAAAAAGCATTCCCACTATAAACCTCCTCCCTTTTTCAAAGAATTTAACTCATCTCTGTGTGTGCATGATGCTGTAGCTTGGCATATAAAGTCCTTAGCCCAGTTGTGGGGGGGGGGGTGGGGGAGAGGGGTTTAAGAGGTTAAAATGTGTTCTACAGTTTTTGATTTACAGACACATAAAAACTCTAAAATTTACACTTTTAAGAGCTAAGAAGTGTACCTGAAAAAGAGAAATGATTGAAGCCAGGGGGAAAATGAACTATTCCAGATTTTAATCCTAGAATCATTTACTTGAAAGGCAAAATATGTTTTTCTCAGACCTCATCTCCTGGGCATCTACTTTTCAAATATAGCAAAGACTCAATGTATTCCACTTGCAATAAAGTTGCTGGAGGGGAATATAGGAGGAATAGAGAATTTTCCCTGTGATATGTGGTATCAGGGAACAATTTTGGTATTTGTAGTTATGACTCAAAAGGTTACAAGGCATGAACAGAGGAGCCAGTACCACATCACCAGACACAGACAATAGTAAAATGGCATGCTAGCAAAGCTGGCACAGCATGCAAAAGGTGACAACTTCTGAGAAGTAAAGGACATGGTGGCTGATCCCTTAGAAATACAGCTGCTAAAAAACTGCCCCCACGTCCACATCAAGCAGCTTTCTGCACATGGTCTGACCCTAGCCTAGTGTTGCAGGTAGCCATAATAAAGTCAGTTCAATTTTTCTGAGAATAACATATGCCACACACCAGTACCCAAGACACTCCAAAGGGGGCTGTAGGTGTCTCAAAGCAAAGAATCACCCAGCTCTGCTTTCCTGCATTATTGTCTGAGTCCACACCCCTAACTATCAAAACAAATAGGTGTAAAAATCTCAAAAATCTAGTTTGCAGCAAAAAGGAACAAGACTGCTGGCAAAGGTCCTAACATATTCCTGCATTGGCTGTTGAAAAACATCTTGCATGATTGTATAACCCATTTGATGCCTTGTGTATTCAGAAAAGGAAGCTACCAGCAGCAGCATCTTTTACAGCATCCTGCTGGTAAGTCAGGGTGGGTAGAACAGGAGACCTGCTGGTCAGATGTTCAAGGCCAGAACAAACTCTGGTGTCATTCACTGCCTCACATTTAAACAGGTAAGTAAATGTACAACACTGCACGGCATACCTCGGGCCTCAGCTGGGCAGAAGCAAGCAGAACCCAAACTCTGCAGTGTACTCTGAGAACATGTTTTATTTGCCAGTCAGTGTCATCACCCCTCCACTGCCAGCCCAGTCTGGCTGCTGCTCTCCCTGGGCAATAGTCTGTGTACACCTTGATCCAGGCAGATATTGGGAGAATGAGCCAGCAGTTCCCAAAGTTGTATTGGATCTTGGGTAGATAATTTCATTGACTTAATTAACTAGGGTTTCTGCTGTCTCACAACAGAGTGCTCCTTTGCATGTATGTAGCCTCTGTGTATTTGAAAGACATCCCAAGCACTGAGATGAAAGGGGAAACTGAGGCTGTGTCACAACCTCTGCAATCCCAATCTTTGCTTTTTTTCTCTCTCTTTTACCTTAAAACATTCAGTGAAACTGTCTTTCAGCTATTTCAAGAGCCATGGCAAAAAATCAGTACTTTACCAGGGCTGTGTGCTGTAATACTGCAATATAGACTTCGCCTCACATGTTTGGAAGTGATCCAAACAAGAGAAGAACTACACATTTAAATTAAAAAAGTTTAAAAGCTAGATCACTGAAGCAACCCAAAATGTAGGAAACACAAAAATGGGCCAAGTCACTGTTTATGGCCTATATAATTGTTTTTTGCAAATTATAAAAAGAGAAAAAATTTTGCTGTTTCATTATGTTTCCTTTCAACACATTGCCTGAAAAACCTGGCATATTTTTAAATGACAGTAGGCTAATGTTTTAAATTTCCCTTGGCATTATTTTGCTATATATTCTAGAAAATATTTAGCTTATTGAGGCTTAAAACAATTGATCAAGGAAGTGTAAAAGTGGAAGTGAAACAATTTTTTTTTAACGTGATTCATAAAAATCTCGGTAACTGCTGATCCAGATATTTCATTATGAACTTCAGACAATTCACTATTAAACTTCCCCAGTTCTGCAATGAGCAAGAAAATAGGGAAGAGGATATTAGCAAAGGTGTGGCTTTCTGATAATCCATTAAACCAATAACATATGCTGCTTTTAAAACATTAACTTAATTTGCTGCAATTTGGTTACATTTTCTCCTTACATGTACATTTAAATGCATTTTAGATTTAGCAGTCTTACTACTTATCTCCTGCAGCTGCAAATGTTTTGTTTTTCTCACTGGATGGTGAGTAAAATTATCTCCTAATATATGTCCTAATGTTAGGATATGAGACTGTCATTTAAGACAATTCTAGAAAAGAAAGTGTCATGGCATTGAAGTGCAAAACAGTAGCCTTGGTTTTGCAGCTTCATTTTTCAAAACATTTTAAAAAATTATTTGAAAACAGAATAATTTAAAACTAAGTCAGGAAATTCAGTATTGCTGGCTGTGCTTGTTCCACCACACAGGCTCAGTTGTGAGCAGGGACATTTCCTCCAGAGCAATGAATTCTGCAATAACATTCAAGCGTAAAGCATTTACTTTCCCTCATAAATTGTCACACTTCAAAACATTAAAAAAAGTTTCTGTATTCTCCTTAATCAAAACCAGTTCTATAAAAGCAGAATGCAGGTTAAAGAAGGCCCTAGATATTCATTACCCTGCCACTATAAAGTAGGGTGTGTAAGAGGCATGCTACATTGCCATTGTTACTGAGCTGGAGAGACCTGCAATGCAGTAAATGTTTGATGGGAAATGAAAGGCTAGGAAGGTTTACACTTCCTTTACATGTATCCAAAGCATTTCATATTTCAACGTACTTATATAAACATGCCCCTGTTTCAGGCTTTTAGCGGAAAAAAACAAGCGCAGTTTACTACTAAATGACTACTCTCTGCAAGTGGCAATTCCAGCTAGCAGCCTGTCATTTGTCAGGGACAGATAACAGAATGCTGTTATCCTGCACCTGGTTAATCCTAGCCCAGTTTATCTCGTGTGCATGTCTGCACAGCCCAGCAATGTGAGCAGTAACAAACCTCATGGCACGTGCACACATCCTGTTCATCACACTTTATTGTCTTTTTTTATAAGCTGCGTGTAAAGTGTTCTTCCAAGGTTTGCGAACTATAGAACGTACATTTGAAATCCAGGACAACTGGAACTTTATGAGAACCTCCGCTCTCATTCAGCTGTTTTGAGAGAGGTAATGAGAGAGGAAGAGAGGTTTTTCTAAACAAATAAGTTTTCACATTGGAAATAGTCTATGTTCTAATGCACCATGGCAGAACATTAAAGTGTGCTGTGCAGGCTTTTAAAAGAGAGAATATTACCATTTGTGGTTAGTCACCATCCATAGCCCATTATTTGAAGGAAAATATTATCCACTAATGGCAGCACACAGGAAATTGCTCCCTTGATAGAAATGGTTTACAAGTAGGAAACAAGTTTGGAATGGAGATTTGCTATTAGCTTTACCTTGTCTTCGCAACATTTTTTATTCTTCTTTGCCTTTACTGCGAAGATGACTCCTTAATAGAATAGAGCCTCTATCAGAGAATGTTAGTTATTCATGTAGCTTTGCGAGCTGTGGAAATAAATTATTGCAGGCTGAAAATGTTTCTCAAAGACCATAAAAAGCACCCTTTTTATGCTGCTCCATTAGGTACAATTATTTTATTTATTTCTAGCTTTATATTTCTCTGTTAGTATCTTGTTCACTTGTCCTGAGGACAAGGCGTAATTTATCTTATCAAAATCAGCCAGCCCAGTCTGAAGTTAAGTTTAACTAGGAAAGCAGCTGGTAATTATGTAGATCATTTTTAGTAAATATAAGTGAAGGCAAATACTACACAGAATTGCATGGATCTGACATAAAATCTGGATGCTGCGTCTTCTATTCCATCAGCTGACATTATATAAAATGCAGAAGTTTCACTGAAGCCATTTTTCCAAGATTTAACTGTGTAACTCTCTTACACACTACAGAATGTGCCTTAATGCTTTTTTCCATATTGTCTTTCATCTGACAATCTCAAATGACTTTTCAGGTATTAAGATATTAAAAAAATGGGCTTAACATGCTATCAAATAAGGGTTTCTTCTCTGATCTTAATCCACTTGTGTTTCTGTTCCCTATATGGCTTGAATCCAGACATGGAGGGTTTTATAGAAGTCTGTTCAGAGGATTGTTCTCACAACTAGTTTTTAGTTGCTAACAGTCATAATGACCTTTGTGCTGCGTTGCTATTTACAGAGTGAATCCCTTTATAATTGCCACTCCTGGTGCTTTTCCTCAGAAGTTTGGAGGGGCTGTAGAAAATTGGCAGACAAAAGTACCCGGTAGTTGGTCATATCTCAAGCTTCTAAATTCAGTCTGTCACAGAGCAAGTGGTCAGCACGGGAAGCAGAGGTCAAGGAAGACACCTGCTTACCCTGAGTCATGGTAGCTGATGTGGGAATCTGATCAAGCAGCAAGCGTTTTATATCTCTAGCTGCCCCAAGGAAAAGAGAAATATTGATATTCACTCTGTAAGATTAACAATATGCTTAATTGACGCTCAGCTCATGGTTATTTCAATCAGTTTGGACAGACACCTGTTGTCCGCAGGAGTCTGAGTTTCCAGCTTATGTTCCAGCAGCATTTTCAGAGAACACTTGCAGGTTCAAGCCTTACAAACATCAGACTCTGACAGTCTTCACGCTTATAAAAATTGGCACATATTCTGCCAACTCTCTTCAGATGTTAGCCAACAGCAGGAATGAAGAACAAGCTAACTCTCTGGATCATCCCTCCTGGTCAGGAGCACAAGTAGGCACAACCCTCCCCTCACACTGCTAGCCCATTTCTCCAGAAGGCAGCACTTTTAGTCAGCTCAGGGCCGAACAAAAATGGATAAGTTCTTGAGGGGGAAGAACAAGCTTATCACCCACGAGTGACAGGAAGAGCAAGATCCTGAGCCCTTCCAATAAATTCTCTCCACCTAGTAAGAACAGGCTGTTAGCTGTCTGCATAAGTTATCCCGACAATCCGTAAAAGAAGTAGATTCTACCTGTCCAGTGTTCCCTCCAGAAATATTGTAGGAGTGGGACATAACTCAGCTGCTGCAGATTAAAAGCATAATTCAGATGCCCAAGTACTTTACAGGTGAATTAACTCTGTGTTTGAATTTTGGCTATTAAGCATTGCACTGAAAGGCAATGAGAAAGTTGCCTAATTTATTATTTAATATTTTCAATAGACCTCACTATCATACTTAAATGCAAATAGTTTTCTTGAGATGCATATGTAGATGGGAGTTATAAAAAGCCTATGCCAAAAGGTTTTATGGTGGTGCAGACGCCTTAAGAAGATTGCTTTATAAACATATTTTCCATGTGGTAGCTCATTTAAAGACTGGAGGATTCTTTGTTCATCATCACAAAAATATACAAGACAAATTCAGTTTTTTTAGTGACTGTGGAGAACATGCCTCACTCAGGCTTCCAAATTTTGGTTCTACTCTTTTCTTACCTCTCCTCACAATATGACACTTGCCTATTTCCTAAGTAGAAGCTAATTTATTTCACATCCCTCACAAAACTTGAATCAAAATGACATATCCCTTTATGCTTTTCTTGGGAACATCATTGTTGCAAGCCACCTGTCATGTCAGTTCTCATTATCTGTTAGCTAGATTCCTTAGGAGCATCACATTGGGTCCCACAAGGGGATGTGCAATTTTGTGATGGTGTTTAAAAACATTGTAATTACAGGACCCAGCTACCACCACTACCCAAAACATGAGCAGCCTTTTCAAACCTTAGAACTCAGGTATTAAACACCTGTGTTACAGACCAGAAACATTTCCACCTGCTTTTGCAGTGGCTCAGGCATCATTCTCTGCTCAAGATGTGATTACTGTCTCTCAGTCTCCCAAACCCTTTAAGGAGACAGAACCATTATAGGTGCCAGCTCAATATGATGTGCTACTAGAAAATCAAGCACATACTTGGCTTCACAATGCCATGTAACAATAATAGCTTTTTTTTTTTTTTGACCCAAGCATTCTTAACTACAAAACGCTCTGTGATCTGTAACCTAAAATCCTGAGAAGGTCTCCTATTTCAAGGACAAAGGGCAGAAGCTGATATCATCAGGCCTGAATTATTAGATTGCTTCAACAGTTTCTTTGTCACCAGGCACGTAACTTTACACATCAGAATGCTGCTGACAGGCTTGTTGGAGGCCAACTTGCTCTATGTCTAGATGCTACTGCAATGACACAGCAGCTGTTTGAGAGAGAAGAGAAACCAGCAATCCTAACCTCAAGGGCCCAGTTCTGCACAGGGGCACTAGAGGACTGGGAAGCAGCAGGGAACTAGAGACAAAATTCTGCAGACTGAAGTTCAATCAAGGGACACTGTAGGATACCAGCAGTTAGCGACAGAAGCAATCATCAGATGGGATGGGGAAAATGCACAGATAATTGATTGGAACAACATTTGGGCCCAGATAACCCTCCAGTTCTCAACTAATACTTATAGGAGATGTCAAAGGAGCAATTGAGCCACCAATAATGATTATATCACTTTTCATCCCGTAAGATCTTTGGATGCTTTTCAGACTGCAGGATTGCTCATTCACTGATGAATTACAGCTGGCTACAACAGCCATTTTGCAGCACTATACAATAGCTACTATAAAGGAAATGAAGAATAAACTTCTTCTATTGATCCAGCAATAGGAATCTTCAATAGACAGAATGTAATTACCTGAGGCAGAGGAAGGTTACAAAATGGCAGTAACCATGAGTATTAAAAAAGCACAAACAAAGTTTGCCTGGAAGCAGCCAAGAAATCTCTGTGAGAAAATACATATGACAGAGGGCCACTCAACAACAAGCTTTAATATAGCATCAGGGAAGAAGGGAGAAGGGAAGCTCAGCCCCCCCAATTATCCCACCCTCCTTCCCCCACAAATACAGCATCCTTTCCAGCCAAAACCATCACTCCCTATGGTCTTGTCACAGGAATAAACAGTGACTTTATATGTAAATATAATTAACTTGGTCTGAAAAAAACAGAGTGAGAAAGGAAGATAAAGAAGGCATCTTTCCAAAACAGTCTCCTTCACAGTGCCTGTGGGGAATTAGGCTACTTACAGCCTTTTGGGGTGGCAGTCCTCCCTCCTTCTCTGGATCCAACAGGAGCTGTGGCTTTGCTTACAGAACTACAATGCACCCCAGGAACAGCCACACAATGCATCTCCTGCCACTGTGATTGCCATTTCAGAGTGTGTGTTTTGTTCCAAGACAGAGGAACCAAAAGTCCTAGAAACTCTCACTCTATAGCTTGAGGATCCACAAAAAAAGCAAGCATTATGTATTCAGGTATTTCCTGCTCAGATTCTGCAGTACAGCTTTGTTGTCTCTAATCACCAGCACCTTTAGAGGAAAGTTACATTCTTCTGGGGCGAGGTATTCATGTTTTCCCACAAAATATGACTGTTTCAGAGCACTACAAAGAGGGATAACAGCAAATCTCACCCTCCACATAAACATCATCATTTTCTGAAATCACATGTTACTCGTGCAAAATTACTGTTTTCTGTGTCAAGGACTGCTTGATGCATACAGCAAAAGAGAAGAGCAAGCGTGGATCTAAAATTTGCCTGTAAAACTAATGAGCTTAAAACTGTATTCTTTGAGAGCAACTCCCTTCTCCTTAGAACCTCAAATCCCCAGATCTTCCAGTCCTTTCTGATGTCTTCCCACTCTTTTGTCAAACTACCTTTAGGGTTGCTTTTCCAGCAATGTGTTGAATTTTTTTCCTTAATTCAGAATTTAAAAACAAAGGACATGGGACATGAATGAGCTGATTGGTTTGGTTTCATTTACTTTTAAGATTATCCAAAACATCTTCAGCTTTGTAAAAGTAAGGCATGTACCCATTGACCCAACAGTCATATATCTGCAGGAGAAACAAATACCAGCTGCTGGTAGATGAGACCACACTTTGATTTGACCCCTAAACATCTGAAGGCATCTTATTCATTTGAATTGCAAAATCTTGGGAAATCTCAAAAGAACTATGAAGCCATTACAAATGACAAAACCCAGAAAATGCATAAAAAACACTCCCTGACAAGATGTAACAGTTTACACACCACCCGGGGGTGGACAGGGGTATGAATAGGAATGTGCACTCCATCTTCCACACATGCAGAGGAGAGGAGCATGGCAGTCACTGGAGTTCTTTACAGCTTCTAACATTTATCTTGCAAAATCCACCAGTATAGAAAAGCCCATTTTAAAGAGACTTGTTGAACAGCCTGCTGGTATTTTCTATAGTTTGCAGCAGGTTGGATCAGCAGAGTCAATCTAAAAGAAAAAAAATGCTTTCATCTTCTATTTGTCAGGAAACTGGCTGCGTCTCAGGTACATTTAATCCATATTTGATAGACTTTGTAATATTCTGCAAACATTCCAGTAAATGTTAATTGTCGTGCTGTGGCATGATGCATTTATAGAACCTGATGACTTCATTGATTTAAATGGCCTCTGGAAAAGATCCAGGCTTGCATCCTTGCCTAGTCTCATGTTTCCCAAAACCCAATTTAAAAACAATTAAGTCCTGTGAGAAGGAGGTTATCATTAAAAAATTATTTTAATTCAATACCATTTAAGCCTAGAGTAATAGCTAATAACAGCAGTCAATGCTTAAAAGAATGTCTTTAGGGCTTTGAAGATAGATACTTCTTTAGTATTTATACCAAAGAAGAGAGCTGATTTTGAGTAAACACTGTGTCTTTCAAGGGGAGGGAGAAGGAATAAAGCAAGCTATTATGTGTCAGTCTGTAAATAAATAGCTTTTGTGCTACTTGAAAAGGCTCAGGCACTAATAAGATTGACATCTGAACCAGAAGATTTCAAGTGCTTTGGTGCTATTAGGTACTAATCTATTTTTCTGAATGCTTTTGTGAAAATGGCCATCTTCATCAGACAAGTAAAGTGGTAAAAATCATGTCTTAGCAAGGCAGCTTTTTGAGAGCTTGCCAAATTACAGAAAAGGACACACAATTAATTATGGCTTTGTTTTAATTAACTTGGGTAAGCTACAAACTAATCTTGGGGTTTTTTCCTCATAATTATATTTAGTTACCATACTTCAGTGACCAGAGGTGGATGAATCTCACAGGTGAACAGTTCTCCCAATCAACAATTAAAGCTATTAATGTGCTGATTCATTTCCACCCCACAGAGTGGAGTTTGTTGGGAGCTCAGAAGGGTAGAAGAAAACAAGCCTTAGTTACAGTGTGAAGCTGCAGCCTCTAAACCAAAAAGTTATTTTAGCACTTATTAATAGGGATTTAGAATGCTAGAGAGCAAATGGGTTCTCCAAGAAAGCCTGAGACTGCTGCCTTAATGAAGAAAACATCCAGGATCCTTGGTTGAGTCCTCTGCCTTCCCCCCTGACAGCAAGATTGAGCCTCAAGTTCAGAGTGTGCACACCTGTATTCCTAAGGAGAAGGTGACCAAATTTCTTTTAGCATTAGGGTCAGATTTAGAGATGTTGGTGCCAAAATCTCACAGGACCAAAAGGGCATAACCCATTAGCATCACCAAAAAAGCACTGAGCAGTTTTGCTGTGAACTCACTACTTTTGTGTGGTCTCTATTTGTGTGTCAAGCCTGTGATCAGCCTTGATTTGACTCGTGGTTGTCAAGTGATGCTCTAAAGTTGAGCCACCTTCTGGCTTTGCTATGTGGCAAGGACACAAGTGCAGAGCTGCCTGCCTGTCAGGGCCAGAGACAAGTGGGTGTGAGGCTGAGACAGGCCTGGATAACTCCTGCCTCAATGTTCCCACACACTGTGGGGCAGCGGAAATGCTCTACTGGTTTTCATGTCCTGAATTGTTCTCTAGCAGCAGCATTATGTCAAAAAATACAGACTGAAGTTAATTCTGATTAGTCTCAAATAGTTGTCTTCTTCCAGGCTCAGCTATGCCAGAAAAAAAGGGAACCATCATATCTGCTGATCACCTTTCTCACTGGAGGCCACTGTCCCTGCCAGTCTGTAAGTGGAGAAACCTGTCCAAACACTCTCCTCATGTTCCAAGCCAAGCTATGTGAATTAGCTCACATAACACCAGAGATGGCTTGTTCCTGAAGAAGCAAGAGCAAAAGCTTGCACACAGTTCCCCACAGCCTGACTAACAAGGGAAGCAACCTCTTCTATGAGCTCAGCTGAAAGATATGCATAGTCTACACTGCTGGTTTCTTATATCACAGACTTCTTATTTGCATGATCAGATCCTCCAGATATCTACTACATGATGCACAAACCAGTTTGAACAAACAGGTCACCCGCCTCCGGATAATTTGGCCAGCTGTCCTCAAGATTCACTGTCTTTCAGGAGTGCAGTAAAAAAAAAAGTTCAGCTAAGGAGGAAAAAGAGTAGCAACAATGAGATGACACCTCTCTTTCAGAGTCTTCCTGAATCCAGCAAGAACAGACCAAGACAGAGGGGCCTCAGGACTAAATGGCTGTGTGTAAGATGCTATTATGAAGCTCTCTTTTCTGCTGAGAAGTGTCTCTTGGAAGAAGTGTTTGCTTCTTGGGAAGCAAATAAAGCAGGGAGGTCCCCTTCAGAAACTGAGAGGGAAGAAGAGCCCTTATTTTGTGCACTACTGTGGATTGCTTGAGTCTGCTGCAGATTGCTCTTCACCCCATGGGACCCTGGCTGCCTGTGCTAAATGCTGTCTGAAGGCATGTTTGCTTTCAGGTGTGTGTTTGCTCAGGGTGACTTTCAGCAGACAAGTACTAAGAAAAATCCTCTTACCTGTCCTAATAGCAAATGCCTTTCTGGATCATGAAGTGAAATCAGGATGAGAAAGTTGACATTGAAATAGCACAGAAAATGATAGTTATGAATCAGCAGGAAGACAAACAGCAGTTCTGCAATCACGTGTGGTACACCAAAAGCTCTGTCAACAACTGACCTCTTCAAGTTGTCATGCATGATATCTGATTGTACCATTCACCACCAACAGCACTGAGGGGAGTCAGTTGTCAAGCACCATCTCTTTATTATTATCATTTTCCATAGATTCAAATGCTCTTTGAAGACATTGGAGATTAATAAATAGAAATAATTGGTCTGTTCCATCAGTCTGCAAAGATTAACACAATCTTGTCCTTGGTGAAACCTTGCCATGTGAAGCTAACATGAATGCAGCAGAAAGGAAGATGTCCAAAGGACTCCTCCAGATCCCATCTACAGCTGCATCCTCTGGGTGTCAAAACACAAGTAAAAGAGGAGTACTTGTCCCATAAAAGTTGAGCCTGTTTTAATATATTCAGTTTGAGGTATGAAAGGAACTAAGCTTTGCAGAGTATTTAACAAAAAGTTAGAGGAAAAGCCAATAGAAAAGGCTCCAATCTTTCTTTTGGTACCATCCTGCTCTGATGACCAATCATCTCAGAGGCCATTCCCATAACACTTTCATGAGCTGCAAAGTGAAGCTAAATTACATGCCCAAGCTTTTTTAGGAAGTCTTCTGCAGAAAAAAAAAAAAAAGACAAAGGAAAAAAGAAAAGCCAACACGATCATCCAAATCCCAGACTAGTCTCCCAAGCACTGGAGCATCTTTCCTCTGCCAGCTATTTCTCAGACCACTTCATGATTCATTGCCTTTCAAATGGCTTTTCACTAAGGAACAGTGAGTTGCAAAAGGCTTTATAGATTGAACTAGAAAGGTCCTCAGGTGAACTGGGAATGATTTCAGATACAGAAAACAAAATGCTGTCTTGAGAGAGGTCAAAAAAAATAGATACCCATCCTTTCACTGATATTGCAAAGCTGATATGCTGAACATTTAGCCTCAAACATGAACAGAGGAGCCTCCATTCCCACCTCTCTGCCCTTGTAGCCTATTATTTAGGTGCCATTTGGGAATTTTTCAGCTCTTTTGTTTCTTACAACAGCTTCTAGGAGCTCTTCTACAGTCCCAGGGCAGACTCTGAAATAAAAATAGAACTGTGTCAGATACAGATGTGACTTTTGATTAATTATCAGCATAACCCTTTATGTAGACACCAATGGCTTCATGATGGTGTATGATAACACACAAACATTATTTCTTTTTCTCCCTATCCAATTAGACAAGAAACCTTACTGACCCTGTAAGCATTGTACAAAACCCCTATGACCAAGAGCCATTAAAAATATTTTTTTTATGTCAGAAAGGCAAGGGGAGAGTAGTGGCAAAGTCACAAGAAAGGGTATGATAGAACAGCTTCTCAGACCCTGGAGCTCCATGGCAGGATGGAGCAAAATATCCAGCCAGATCCAAGGGCACCCCACACATTCAGCCAAACATCATCTAGCAATGGGATCTTGCTGCACAGGGCTCAGGAGTCAAGGGCCACATGAAAATTGTGGGTTCCACTATCAAATGCATTCCTAGTGGTACTCATGAGTCTGTCCTGGATATTAGGAGGTAACTCTGTGCCCCTGCTGTTATCCTGGCACAATTAGAACACAGCAGCTTTCACATTCTAGCAAGATTTCATTTCACGTCTCTGACAAAGTAAAAAACCTCAGAGTAAAACCTTCTCAAGTGAATTTTGACAAACAAAAAACACCCCAATCAAACAGACAACAGAACTACTTGCACCTCAGTCACTCAGAACAATTATTCTCTTTCTGAAACTCCTAGTGGTCTCCTGCTTGGCAAACTATTGAACCCCACATCACAGGTTCTAGGGGCTGCAGAGAAGAAGAAGGCAGATTTTAAACAAGTCTCATTGATAATGTCTTACTGGGTAAAGTGCAAGAGGTTCTTAGACCCAGGATCTTTCAACAAGACATTCAGTTTCCTTTTTCTGGAATCCTGCAAACTGGGTTTTCAGATTCATCAAATATTTTCCCCAGTTGGAACAGATAAAATATGATTGAGGGATACACAGAGGCTTGGACACTTCACCTGAATATCTGTTTTCAAACAGCATATCCAGTGGTGTTCAGAAGGCAGTGCCACATGAAGTGGTCCCCCACATTTTGCTTTAAACTCTCTATAGCCTACCAGTGTTTTTCAAAATCTTGACAGTATGTCTGTAAAGAGATAAAAACTAAAAAAAAAGCAGTCAGTTTTGGGTCTTGAAGTCTAGCTACTGCTGTGCTAGAGGAAGAATAACTGCAAGCAAGGGGTCTACTACCAGCAGACGAAAAAGGAGGAATAACTACACAAGTGCTTTTTTCATCCAGTATGCTCACCTCAACTTGCCTTGCGGAGAGAGAGAGGGAGGAAGGAAGGAAATCCACCTGGCACAGCCCATGAGCAACTGTTCAATCATTCTGAAAAGAAACTGCAGAGAAAGAAGGTTTAAAGCTCTCCTAGTTTGGGGGAACTGTTACTGATCACTTTCACTGAGTTGATAAGGGTTTGGGATCAGCCTTTAAAAAAAAGAGAATGAAGCATTTGGTTTCTGCTATGAGCACAACACTCACTTGGATTGTGGTTCAGTTTTTTAAGACAGAATAACCACATTTAAACCACATCAGGGTTAGAGAGACACCAGGCATACCCTGTGTCTGTTGTGACATTGTCTGAGAGGTGAAACAAGCAGAAACTGGGTTGCCAGCAAAGTCTTGGGGAGTACCACTGTCACCCCCAGAGACAGGTCAGACTGACAGAAAAACATACAAGCACCCGGGAAAATAGCACGGGTAGAGAAGAGATTTATTGTGATTAAGCCTGGATGTTATATACTGAAATGTTCTGTGCTGTTATAAAATATTTTTCAAAAAAACACAGAGATAAAAGACATCAATTTCTAAATAAAACACCTCTTGAAACAATCTATTAGAAGCTGGGGAAGTATTCATAGTTCATTTCTTGATAAGAATATCTGTTTGGAATCTCTTATTCACTATTAAGTGGCACCATAGTTTGATGTTGTTTACTTCTGATCAGCATTTTTAAAGAGAGTTTTGGGGGTTGTGAATTTACTTGCACCGTAATCCAGAGATTTCTTGCTTCAGTATCTCATGCCTGGCTTTAGCAATTGATTCTTACAAAAAAAAAAAAAAATATCGTGTTAAGATATTAAACACATGTGCGTGCTTCCAAGGAATTTCAACCTTGTTTATCACAAATGCATCTTCCATTTCTAATTTTTCTATTCCATGACAGTAACCAGATGAGTCTTTGCTTGTTCATTTGCATCCAATCCCATCTCCCATTCAAGAAGCTTAAAAATTTACTGCCAGCTCAGTGCCCTGTATTTAATGTTTGCCTGAAAGTGCCCGCACAGTTGGAGCTGTACAGACAATGTTCTTGCTTTACACCATTGGCAATCAATAATGTTGGGCAGCACTTTCTTTAGATCTCCACTCACCTGCTCCATCCAGATCTCCAAGCACTTCTGTGGTAGGAGTACTTGCAATAATCACCTGCAACTTAATTGCATGGACAGTATGTCTTATGAGCAGCATGAAAGCAGCATTGCCTCCTGTTGAGACCAAGGACAGTGAAGATTTCCCACAGAAAGCATTAAGGTGGAGAGTGTTAAACTGAAATGAAGAGAGGAGAAAACCCCGGGAACTCTACTGCACTTTTTCTGCTCAGCTGCGTGGTCTGTTTTTTCTTACATCTTCTTTTAAATCTATCAAGATGATGCTAAATTTGCAGTAAATTCTAGAAATGTAAAGAAGAGCCCATGTGATGCCAAGCAGGCATTTGTCTGTGCATCTGCCCTGTGTAAAACCAGGGTCTAGGAAAAAGCTCTGTGGGTAGGAAGGCATTTCAGTTAAAATGCAAAAGCCAGAAGTGCTCTGTTTCCAAATTAAACACCTCTGACTTTCTCCTTTTCAAAATGGATATATCTCATGTCATTAACCTAACTTCTGAGAAAAGTAATTGTTGAAATAATCTTCCCAAGCTCCTTCTCACAGGACAGGAGGGCTAGACTTTTCCTAATGCACTTCCATATGCTTTAAGACACTGCTGTTATTAAACCTTCCATATGTCAGAACTACATAAGGAATTATCAGCTCCTTCATGCCCATTCAATAATGGTCTGCTGGCCTACTGACAACAACCTTCCAATCAGATCTTGCTGTGGCAGACCCGACAGCTAGGCTTGGCTTGTTTAACAGCATATTAACATGAAAAATTATCTTTTTGAACTTTACAGAAACACTGCAGGATCCTGGCACAAGCTCAGTGAATTGTGACACTGCCTGAATTTCCTTGAGTTACTCTGGGAAAAAAAATATCCTTTATTAAATATGAATTCAAAATGGAATTACAATGAAAATCAAGCAGCTTTGGCATGAAGCTGCTCTTTGTTCTTTATCAGAAACAGTGTCAAAATCAGGGTCCCCAGAAAGAACTGGAGAATGTCACCTTCATTTCCAGTCTCTGAAATCTATTTCAACCTGTATTTTCCTCTTTATTCTAGAATTTATTTACTCACTTGCTACGGAACAGCTTCTAAAGTACGCTTTCCAACTTGCTGAGTTGTAGGGGGTCATTCCCAGAGGTCCATCTTTGCATTCATAGTGCCATAAATAATGGCCTTCATCTGCAGCATTATTATCTTTCTTGTTCCAGTATCTCTCAAAGTGGCATTTTGTTTGGTGCTCCTCTGCCTGAGATGGATTAACAATACTCACAGGTACTAAATCACATTTGTTAGAGAAACATTCTCTGGATTATTGACTTATATATACACTAACATGGTTCTCTCTTGCATTCCTTGCAAAGTTTAGAACTAATTACTTTGCAGGAGGTTTCACAGCAGAGCTGCGCAGTTTCTCACAAACTTTTCTTTCCTCTTGGAGGCAAGCACTTGCATTAGCAAGTTACACTCATGTTTTCCTGCTCATAGATTGAATTACATTTATCACTCCAGAAGCAGCAACAGCATGACTGCCCTTCCACATGTGAGACATGCAATTCATCGATTTCTGGAGCTGTAATCATAGCTTTACATTTATCATATGTCAGTTCTGGTTTACTTAGCAGTCCCCTGTGTGGGACAATGTAGTTTAAAATGTTGCCATTAAAGAGGGGGGAAAAAGAAACATTTCACATACAATGGTAGCATTCATCAACTGTTCTTTGCAGAGTGATGTAGCACTATTTATCAAATACCAGTTTCCAATTTCTCTAGCAATAACTTTTTTACTCTTACAGGTGGCTCAGAGATCTAAGAACAAAATGACAGAAAGAATAGGTGAAATATGACTCACATAAGCCTGCTTCTTGTGCTGAACAACAGCTCCTTTTTTACCATAGGAAGATGCAGTTTTTGATACCTGAACTTTTGCCTGAAGGTATAGATCAGCTCCATGGCCCCTAAAGAAATATTAACTGGCCCCAAAATTAAAAGCTTCACTCCCTATTTTGAATATCCACATTTGAGTGAACGACTCCATACTAAGGCATCCTGTTTCAGAAGCGCTTGAATTCCTCAAGCACTGGGCTTCATGTAGGCAGTCCCTGTTCTAGGGGACCTCACAAAAATACCCTTGCACCTGCCATTCAGTTTTGACATTAAATAAAAGTGAAGGTGAGTGACAAAAATCTCATCCCTGTCTCAAATGTTTAAGTTAGTATCCCAAAAGATGAGATACTTTTACCTAGCTCTGAAGCTCTCCACTCTTTGGTTTGTTTATTTTTTTTTTTTGCCACCTTTTAAAATTTGTGGCTGTGAACAACATGAAGTCTCCGACAACTGGTTGGGTGTGCAGGAACAGGGTCTCTGGTCCCCAGTCACACAAACCTATTCTGCTGCCCAGGAAGTCAGAAAAAGGTGGTCTTCCCTTTATTTCTGGAGGTGTTGCAGGCTCCTTACAAATCCCAGATGGACAGTGGAAGACAGGCTGCAGAAATACACTTAGAAAGAATCCTCTCCAAAATTTTCCCCAAGCAAAATTTCAACAACGTGGGGTTTGCCACATCTCTCAACAAACAAAGTGTATTTCAGCAGGAGGAGCAACAACGTGATGGTCATCCCTGCTGCCAGACCAGGAGGCACTGCAGGAGCCTGCCCAGTACCGTGAGAGAGGGAGCAATGCAGTCACCCACTCACTCCTGCTCAAAGACCTCCTCTTAGTCCTTTGCACTGGAAGAGGCCTCTCTTGCCAGAGGAACAGCTGGTCTTGGGGTAGGAGGGACATGAAGGGAAGAGGGGAGTGACTGTCACCACACTGGAATATATTTTCAAACAGCTGAGGGGAAAAGCAGAATTCATTCTGTCCAGATGATGCAGCAAGACGCCAGCATGACCGCAAGAACCAGGAGACTTCAGCCTCTTATTGAAAACATATTCTCCAAGGCAAATGAAAAAAGAATGGCTTAAACAAAATGACTTCTTGTGACACTTAACCTTGAAGATTTTCTCGTTCTATCAGAGGCGCTTTCATGCACTTTACAATATGAATAGCAAATCACAGACTCTTTAATCACAAGGCAAGTCCTATTTGTTTCTTGTTTTCTGTCATGAAAATTGCTTTTCTGGCTGGTGTCAAATATGTCTGAAACAAAATGCTGTTAAAGAAAATCTCCAAAAAAAGATTTGTTTCCACTGCACTACAAAAAATATATTAACAAAGAATAAATTATGTAGCGCTGTTAACTGGTTTTATCTATTTTATCTAAGACTAAACAGGTTTTAGATGAAACAGCACATAGGAAAAGGTAACTCCCAAGAACTGTCATTTCCACCTCCGTCAGAATTTGCTAGTATGAAAACAAAGCTAGGTTTTGCCAACATTTATCATTAAGAAAATGTCATCATTTCCACTAGTTAGGACAGTCACTTGGAAAGTGGGAGATGTGCATTTGAGATTTTACTATCAGATAGGCCAACTAGAGATTTATGTCTTTCTCGTATCCCAGGTATGCATGGAAAGGATCGCATCATATCAAGAACTTTGGCCTCCTTTCCCAAGTAGATCAGGTTGTTCATAGCCATGTTCTAGCTCTGAATGTCTGCAAGAACAGACACGCTAAGACCTCTGGCCAGGCTCTTACAGTGTTTAGCCAGCCTCATGGTGGAAAAACAATTCTAAAATCTACTTGGAATTTCTCTTGTTGTAGCTGGGCTCTAGTCTCTGCCATTTTTTCCCTCTGCACCTCACAGAATGGTATTAAAGCATAAACACCCCTATCACAATCCCCTCACCTACTCACCACTACATGAACATGGCAGACTGGTCAGGCACAATTTGCCCATGGTACACCCACCCTGGCTGTTCCCAGTCACCTTCCCATCCATCCTTCATGTGCTTGGACATGGCTTCCAGGAAGACAAGCTCCATAACCTTTCTGAGAGCTGAGGTTAGGCTGATAGATCAAAAGTCCCCCAGATTCTCCTCCTTACCTTTCATTAAAATGGCATTAAAAAGGCATTTGCCTTTGTCTTATTCCCTGACAGTCATCACATTTCCAAGATGATAGAGAAGGATTTTGCAATTTTATAAGCCAGTGCTCGGCGCCCTTGGATGCAGCCCATATGATTCCACAGTCTGGAATTTCCCCATTGACTTCAGTCGTTCCTAACTCAGTCCAGCTTCCCTGTCAGTCAAGCATCACTCTCCCAGCCTATCACTGGATGCAGAGCCCTTCACTAGATCCAGTCATGAAAACTACCTCAGCACATTTCTGCTATTCCAGTGACATAGGTCTGCAGCTGCACATGGACTTCAAATTCCTTCTGCTTATTTCCATGATGTGTATGTACCTGCACAAACTCCTGATTGAGAGTTTGGCTTTGGAGAAAGTAAGTAAACAAATTCTCCTTCTTTCATGCTTCTCATTAGAATTTCTGTTTATCTGTATTCATATCAATGCTATCACAGTTTGTTTTTGGTTTTTTTTTTGCTATTTAAAAATAGGAATAGTAAGTTAAGAGCTTCCTACATATAGATTGCATAAATTCAATGAGACATTTGCTAAAACTCCCATGTCCATAGCCTGGAAAACAAAAAAAAAACAAACAAAAAAACCCCAAACCCAGACAAACTGCAAATTGTGAAATAAAGTCTGAGGAGACTGTTACAGGAAAGATAGGAAGAGAGAAGTGATGTAAAACTGGAAACTTGGAAATGGATATGCCTCCCCAATACTGAAGAGTATTCCACAATATTGAGCACAGAGTTCAAACTACTTAAAAGTCTCAAGAATTAATTAGAAGCAAGAAAGATTTTGGCCATGGTGTCCAAAGTGCCATGGACATGGAAAGCACACCTTACAAAAGGAATATTTAATTGAATGGCCAAGTTTCCAACATCAGTTGAAGCCAAGTAATTTAAGTTATATGTAAGTTGTAGGACTTTAATACAGTGTGTCTGCTAACTATTAAAATATATTTGTAAAGAAAAAGGTGGAATCTCCAGATCTTCCATACTCTTTGCTGACAGTTTTTCTGGAAAATGGAATTTAATAGTTGACTCCTGAAAAAAAACCCCACATATGTTGTTGCCTCCCATACAAAAAGTCAGAAGAGAAAGGTATAGACATCTATATTCAGATTGAAACTAATATGGATCAGGCAACTTCTTGATTCTGCCTACAAGGAAAAAATGGCTCAGTGGGCACCACAGCAATTCAGAGGTGTCCCCAACAGCATCACAGCCAGTGTTCTGCCAAAGCAAATTCTGCTGGAAAATATCCATTTTAATTTTACTCACATTAATAAATTCCAGGGTTTTGGCATACTGGTGTGAATACTCCAGTAATGCAGTAGAGCAACAGCCTGCTTATTTTCCTGCAGAATGACATTTATTGCAGCAATGAACTTTACAAGCACTTTGGAGCAGATGGTGACCGCTTTCCTTGATGGCACACAGGGGAAGGGAAGCCCCTCGAAACGGAGCACAGAGGAAATCTCAGGAGTTCACAAGGTAACATCTCCTCTGGCTGTAACTTTCCTGAGGTAACAGGGCTTTGTCTCTTTGCCCTTTGCATGGGGGTAAACCGGGCTGCGTGTGAGCTTTGTGGCTGTGAGTGAGCTCATCAAGAGAAACACATGTGGAAACCTTGTCAAGATGGACACAGCTGTCACCTGCTCCTTGCAGCATTCAGAGACCGTGGCCTACTTCAGCCAAGCTTATGAAGGTAGTTGAAGCCTTTGCTGAAGTATATCAAATAGTTTGGAGAAATACTAAAGTGAAAACAAATAAGGACAGTATTTTCTCAGGTGCCTGTCCTTTATTGTTCAGGTCTTATATCTCTGATCATTTCCTTACACTCAGCAAGTCTTTTTTACCCTTTTTTAGCTCTCTTCTGAGTCAGCTCCTTTAAATCAGTTTGCTATCCCGACCCCCAAGCTGTAGATTATGATATTGGTTTGGTACTTCACTATGATGAGAAAGCTGCTGCTCCTGCCTGGATGCAGAGAGGACTTTCCTCCTCTCTCTCCTAAGACAAGTCTCACAAACAGGCTTCAAGCTGTTTGCACATAAATGCTGCTCTCTCACACACACTCCTGTCTGCACAACACAGGTACATTCCTTTGGCTTTATGAAATGCAGATATTCACACCAGCAAAATATACACACCTTACCAGCCTTGTTAATTCTTGTAATCTCTACCAAAGAAACAGGGTGCTGTTTGAGATACCCAGAAATGGCACTTTTTAAGCATTTGTCATTGCATACCTAGTGCATACAAAATGCTACTCTTTGCATTTACCTCTGCAGTGCAGCATTGGAGAATGTACCTCTATATGTTACCTTACTGGGGCAAACAAACACAAGCTTGGTGTTAAAATCATATCATTATGACAATCATTTAATCTATATGTTAGAAGGACAATTATGCAGACTCATCTGCATAGCCAGCATGACAAAAAACTATTGGAAGAAAGAGCTTTAGAAATGAAACCCTGGATGCTACAAATCTAGGATAAATAAAAAAAGTTACACAAAATCATGCAGACCTCATTTTGGACTAGCTGAACTTACAAGAACAGCTGCTTCAGACATTTTTCCAAGAGAATTGAAAGGTACTGGAGAAAAAAGCATTTGTGTACATACATGCATACCTTGGGCATACACACAGCCACATATATTTATTTATGCACTTGACATGATTTCTCCTTTACTCCAAATAAAGCATATACAGGATCTTAAGGACTACCAGTTAATTTGGTGTCTGTATCTTCAGATATAGAGCACAGCTGCCAAATGACAGAAATTGACTGAGTGCCACAGACTTCTTTTTTTTTTTTTTTTTTTCTCATTTGGTGCTGACGTAATTTATATCAGAAGCATCTCTGCTGTACATCTGTATATCTACCAGCCTGTCAGGCCCAACTTCTGAACACCTTTAATGTGCTCCAAAGATAAACAATTCTATATGTAGGACAGGAAATGAGGCTTCTTTTGCTGATAAAAAGAAGATTTACAAGTGTAGGGAAAGAACCTTTCCAATTAAAACACTACTTAAGCATTTTTTTTGTCCTCAATATATCAATGAAATCAAAACATCACTGTAATTCTGTCTGATAATTTTAAATTAGTTTATTAGAAATTATTCCCCCGAGCCAATAGCTGATCTCCAAAGCACTCCATCTTCCTGTGGGATAACAAAGAAAAATATAAAACATGCTACTGTAAAATAAGCATGACTGGTGTGAAGTTTGTTCCTGTGTTGTCAGATAGAGAAACCTATAGCAAGTACTTAGCAGTGATCAAATAAATATCCAGAGACTTTTTTCTAACAGACAACTCAGCAACTTCAAACACATTTCTTGAGCTAATTCACTTGTGGTATGGGCTGATAAAGCAGTGTTAATCTTCTGCATTAAATCAAGTCTCTGTCATAAGGCTCTATTAATCTCTCCCAAGTTATGGAGCGTCTTAGAGGTAGGAAATTATACTTCTAAATTGAATTTTGTTCTCTTTCAGTGTAGCAAGAAATATTTTTCAAACTTCTAATAGGAACTGTAAAACCTATGATGCCAACAATATGTTTGAATAAATAAAGGCCATAATTTAAAGCCACTTTCTTCCAAGCCCAAACATTCCGGCAAAATAACAGAAATTGGTTACCTACAAAGAAGAAATTAAACATAAGATTTCAAATGAACGTGAAGTAGATGGTTAACATTTTTATCTTCTTATAGCAATTGAATTTAAAAAAAAAATCCTTTATAGTCAATCTCTAGGCACTAATAAAATGCTTACTGATTCTTAGTATATACCCGTACTTTACAAGATGTCCTAACCTGCAGTTTCCATTATTTTTAACAGAAACAGATAGCCTTTACATAAGTCTGTAAAGTTAGTGCCTCTTTGTTTCACAAGAGACAAATTTACAGTAAATAAACATCTCTGCATTAAATTTACTATGCTTAAGTTAAAATTAATAGCCATAGGTGACAAAATAACTTAATTTTATGGCCAGCAATAGAGCTGCAGGGTGGATAGTGGTAGGAGGCACCAGAACGTAACTGCAGGATCGATAAATTTTATGGCCTTTGCTTTCCAAGAAGAATCCCATAGTCTCTGTAAGGTTTAGATAAACCTGTCCCCCTGGCTTATTTGACTCTTATCTACTGCTGACCATTACCATCTCACCGAGTGCAACAAACAGCACTGGGCAGAGCTTATGCACATCAGAAATACTGCCTGCATGGTCACACAGCAGTTAATACAGAGACCCCTTACACATCAACATAGTAGGATTTGCATCAGGCAGACTGTTCAAGGCCACAGGGCTGATGCCTTCTTGAGGCAGACCTGGAACAGAGACTAGACAGAGCAAGAGGATAAAGTAGGGATTTATTAAAAGGCCTCGATGAATACACCTGGGCCGCACAAGAGTCCAGCCAGACCACACCCAAGAAGCCCCAAAATGGTCATGAGGTCTCACACTTTTATAAGTTCTGGTCCATTAGCATATTAGAAACAATTGTCCAACCATAGCTTCAGGTTATAAAGCTCCATCCTCCTTGTTTTTCCTTCTCACTTCACAGTTGTTTTTGTTCTT
>JAWWMU010000153.1:69776908-69856937 GCA_035048155.1 Cinnycerthia olivascens | reverse complement strand
GCTTTCCAGGAAGCAGTGGAGGTGTCCCGGGGGAGTAGGGAAAGGGGGTACAAACAAGGGAATTCGGGTGATTTACACTTAATTCTTAACATAACAGCTTTTGTTTACAAACTTTATAAACTGTAATAACTTATAGCTCTTACAACAAGAACTTAGGTAATTTCACAGTTTTATTCATAACAAAAGGGACTGCTGCTTCAAGTTGAATTTTAACTGACCTTCATGAATGGTTCAGAGTAGACTTGTATTAAACTTTCCAGTGTTCACTTCTATGACTATGGTCTCAGAATCTACTCCGACATCACCATGATCTTCCTTGCTGCATTTTCTAATATGTGCCAACCTTTAAAGCATCTGCCCTAATAATCAGAGCTGCTAATAAAAACTAGAAACAGCTGTGAAAGCGAAAGGAAAATTTATTGTTTATATTTTTCACGGCTTGCAGAGGCATATGCTTGGTGCATGTGCAGGGAGAGCAGACTCATCCACAAGCAAAACAAGCAAAACGAGCAATAGGAGCCAGCTATAGGAGGGGCCTATGGTAGAGCCCATCTCAGACTGCTGCTTCTTCTGGCGGCATGAACGAGAAAGGATTTGATGCAGAACAAAAAAATATAGCTAATGTGTTTCCACAAAACAGAGCTCTTTCTTTTTGACTTGTTTTCTTTGTGACAAATGGAAGGATAATTCTCCCTGTCAACATAAAAAACAGGGAAAGATGAGAGATGGAGAAGAGAAAGAAAAGAAGCAACAGAGAGAAAAGGGCAGCTGCAGCCACCAAGGCTGGAAAGAAAGGGGGAGCACATCCTAGAGCTGGCAAGCCTCAGGTGAGCATTGTAGCAGCCCATCTGCAGTTCCTGCAAACACTTAGAAATGAATGGAGCCTGTTCTTGTCAATGCATCCAAAGGGGCCTCGACAGTTTTTACAGTCCCTTTGTTTGCCCATCAGGCTCCTCCCTTGAGACATTAACTTTATCCTCTTTTAAATAAAGCTGTTTTACTGACACTTGAGGGATGTTTGCAGCCCCAGCTTTGACAACAAAGAGATGATGTATTCACCAGCCTGTGCACACCACATTTCCGTGGAAACTTCTTCCCCAGTTTGCCCTAGGTACCCAGTGATAAGTAGCAGAAGAAATGTCTTACCAAGACATTCATGTTTTCTCTGGAGACTGCTGATCAGAGTCTTTTCTTACCACAACTGAGATCCAGTAATAAAGAGGAAATATGGTCTTAGGACAACATAAGCAGAAACATATGCTCCTCCAAAATTCAGAACTTTAAGAACTCCTCAAGACTACATATGAAAATACTTAGTGTAGGGCAGATGTTAACTTTTGTATTTCAAGGTGGTCTTACACATGGAGAAAGCAAATCTAAAGAGAGTAAAAGGCTCCTTAAAGGTAAGTGTCCTCATTTGTATTACCTGAATTCAGTAAACATTTAGTTAAACCACTGCTCAGAACGTACACTTAGCTGTTTGGCAATAAAATGAAATCAAAAATGGGAGGAAATGAGGAGGCTCATTATTTAGACATTAAATTCACACCTCCCATAGACAGCTGTCTATGCAAAAAAGGCTAACATACAAACACTAAATTCATTAGAGAAAAGATGAATTTGACTAATTAACTCCATATTAAATACTATTCATTAGATGCATATTGTATGACCCTCCCATTCCAGAAACTTGTACCAATTTATGAGCAAGAGACCATTTTCTTAAACAAATCATTGATAAAAATTATGCTTTTGCCTAAAAGTTAAAAGTCTTAGGAATCTCAGCAAAGGTTACTGAATAAAGACCTTCCCTCACCCACCAATTTACATGAGTCTGATGAACAGGATATCCCACATTTAGCTTGGCCTTTGGCAGCTGGAAGATCTGGTATCCTATAAAGATTGAAATCAGATAAAAATGTCAAAATAATTAGGTTCCCTTACTTAAGCAGGTTCAGACATACTGAACTAGCACAGCTTTATGGTCCAGGATCAGAGTAAATAGCTGTCCTAAGGCAGCAAAATTAATAGAAATATTTTAGATACTTGGCACTCCTTTTTTAAGGGATGGTAGGAGTTGATGCTTGGCATAAATCACCACAGAACTATGTGTCACCTTCAAAATTAGAGACCTTCAGACCCTGCAGATTCTTTGCTGGTTTACTGCTTTCTATCCTGCCTTCCATCCTGATCAGAAGCCTTCCCGATGCTGTGAAGTTTGACTTGTCTGAAGGGGAGAGTAATTGCATGAAATTGGAAGATCTAATATTCCACAGTCATAGGAAAAATAAGATATGTTTTTAAAAAGCAGTATCTCTGTAGAGCTGGAGGATAACACTCTGGATGAAGAGACCAGCACATTTCTGAAAAAAATCAAGGAAATCCCCACCCTTGTTCCCCAAATTGTTGAGTTTTTCTTTAAGTGTTATCCACTTCAAACACAGACCTAAAGTCTTTTCATGTACATAACCGCTCATCTTACAAAGATAAAAGTGCACTGGGCTTTATTTTATTAAACCAAAAATCATATTCATTGCAAATACATATTGAAGGTCCAGATTAGATTTAAAGTCTCTACATAACAGAAAAAAAATGCAGACTCTAAGTATAGATTGCACTAGTGAGAGCGTGTACTTATAGAAAAAAGGATTGACACAAGATGGACTTTTGGGACGGGTTCAACTTTAGGTGCTTAGTCTTGGGACAGAAGTTGCCAGATGATGATGAATGGATACAGCAACAGACCCAAACAAAAGGAGCATGACACTCACCATCAAGGCTTCTGAAAATTAAACTAATTTCTGCTTTAAGGAGAAAATAAGATTTCCCATAGGATAACTCCTACTGCTAAAAAGCAACTTTTCAACTTTGTCACAAACCGGAAAGCAATGCTTAGATCCTTATTAATCTGAAAGTTAAGGAATCAGCACTAAACCATGGGAATTTCCCACCTTATCAGAAGCACCTCTCCATTCAGACCATCAGTTTCCGTATGTAAAAGCCTCCAGCATCAAGGCTACAAAGGCTCTTGACAAGATGGAGCTTCTAGGGCAAATTAAAGAGCTGAGTCGCACTTCTATGGAGCATCCCCACCAGTTTACTGCTTATCAGACATGACTGCCTTCCAGACAGACCACAGGAATGAACATATTCCCCCATACCTTACCAACATACGGTCATGGTGACAGGGGAGGACAAGACACTAAAGCAGAAGCAAGCCTTGGAGAGAGTTTGGTTGATCCCGAGCCCTTCTGTTACTATTTTCAAAATGTGTGAGTGGTGAGCACTAAACAGCATTTTCAGGATACTGAGGTTTCCTAAGCACAAGTTTATGACAGCCATCTGCTCCAGTTTGCTCCAGCTGCCAGAAAGGCTCAGCAGGATGGGTGAGACAGAAGAGCAAGTACACTCCTGAGACCCCGCTCAAGGACGGTCCCCAGTGAACAGAAGTAAACCCTGGGTAAAAACACAGACGCTGTGTCTGGATCGTTCCACACATCTCTGCCAAACTCATCCGCTCTGCGCGCGTCACGCAGACACACAGAGGCTGTCCCTGTCCCTCAGAAGGTTACAGTCTGACTGCAGCCTACCTACAGAGACACAAAGGGATTCACTGAGGTTACAAAGGGGGTCACTGGCAGATGCAGGCATCAAACATGAGCTGCAGCAGCCTCCCTGTCATCTGCCTGTCCATTGAACTTTGCTGTCTGTTAACTACAAAGATACATGACAGAGCAAAAGCCCCTGGTGAACTCACATCAAACCAGACAAGAGTGAGTAACCGAGAAGCTTAGTACTGGAAACAAGACAGAGAGACAAGCAGAAACAAAACCTACAGGCCAGCAGGGCAAGACATGGTCAAAGGTTTGTTTGGGTTTTTTTTCTGTAAAAGACAGAAAGAAAAACCTTTTCCTCAGGCATTTACACACACAGACAAAGTGCACACTGCTATGAGCTGTAATTACACACTGCTGGACTTTTAGACTTTTAGACAGTTTAAACCAAAGTAGGAATGCCTATAGAATACCTTATAGAAAGCATAGCTTTACATTAAAGTTTATCACAGTTGTTCACTCATACACTTCTATTATTTCAGTCCTTCCTGTGGTAGCATTACCAGTGAAGACACAGGAAATTGTCACACAATACACAGAAACTCTAATGAATAACTAACCAAAGACTGCAAGTACATTTGCCCGGTCTAAGGGTTCTTAAATTGCCACAATCCAGTCAATACTGAAGATGTAGATTCTAAATACACTAAAACAAAAACACTTCCACAAAGAACCACAACCTAAACAAAGACACACAGAGACTATTTCCAAAACAAATACACAACATAAATAAGGTGCATTTAAAATTATGTCAAGGTGCATTTTAAAATGATGGCAAGGTGCTAAGGACCAAAAGCACAGATATGGCCATTAACCCCTACGTGTCCTGCCCGTGGAGTTTACATTTAGAATTTTCCTAAACTGGAGACACAATTCAGCAGTTATTCATGCCACTGTGCTTAATGGGGAGCTTCTCACCTGCACAGAAGGGAGCTCCTTCTCACATACAATTCGAAGTGGTGACCTTTCAGCAGAAGCTTAACTTGCTTTAGCAAACTGCCAAAAAATCTACCTATAAGGCATAGGGTGGGGAGAATAGACCAAAACGACAAGTCAGCAGTAGGCTCATTCTGAGCTAGCATAAAACGTAAAGAAAATCCAGCACCCCTCCAGGCAGAGCCCAACCAGTCTTCCCATTCTCAGTGGCAGCAAACTGCAGCCTTCGCACCAGGCAGGGAAGAAAAAAGGATCATATCTCTAGGAGGCCCAGGCACTTTTCCCTTCTGCCAGCTGAATGACATATCTGTTCTCAAAACACCCCTGTTATTCCACATTTATACTCAGGACACAACTCACCTCTTTCCTGAAGATACTTTTCACTTTCACAAGTGTGCCTCTATCATTTATTTCCTCTTTTCTCTTGCTTATGGTCCTGCACCTAAGAGCATCACTAATACGTCCCACAAATCAGGGGTAAATCACAGTAGTTGTCTCCAGGCCACCTCTCCAGACCTAATCTAATACAAAATTTAGATTCCCCATAGTACAATCCCATCTTTTAGCTGACATACACCAAAAAGCCATAACATCCACAGGCATCCAAATACCAATCAATAGCTGCATCACTTTGTAGAAATAAAAACAGCAATTAGAAGAATTAATCTAAAATACTGCTTATACATTGACCTAAATACATCAGAATAAACTTACCAGCACAGAAAAGCTGTCTATTAGATACCTGTGAAATCTTTGCCCTATGCATATTAACTAGTATCATTCTTCAAGTATTCAGTTTTCTTTCCAATCCATGTAATTTGTAGACCAAAGGTGTTTTAATATACTGGACAGCAGTAGGGTTCAGTTTCCTTTTACCAGGGGTTATAAATTTGACTAGACAGCAACAATTGCTTTTTAATCTAAGCAAACTGGTATGTCAGAGGCAATCAGTATGGCGAAGCTATCCCAGGAGTATCCTAATAATCCCAATGAATCACTTGGCGTTGTATGAAACTGAATAGTTGAACTCTTGGCACAGAATGTCACAAGCACTTAATGCAGCAAGTGTATGCAGCTGCAAACAGCGAGCTCAGAAACACTTCCCTTCACAGTGTTTGTACTCCCGCTCAACTTCTGCTCTTTTGGCATTAACCAGTTTCCAGTCATATTAGTGTATTTTATTTTTTTAAAACAATTTCCCAGGGGAAAAACCTGACACAAATTTAGGGATGTTATTTGCTATCCCTATCAATGGTTATATGTTACTGTCAGAGAAAAAGATCAGGAAAAATCTGGGAGGGTGCTGATAAAAGAGAAAATCTATGGATAAAAAGTATTTAATAAAATAAGGAGACCAAAGTGTTTCCCATAAGAGACTTTTTAACACACAAATGATTGACATGCAAATGATTTCAGAGGAAATATTTCAGTGGACCACTGCAGCCCTTCTTAGTGGTGTTTTGAGCCTAATTATAGCATTTCAAACATATTAAGTGAGCATTTCAAAAATAATATTCTCCAACTACATTATATGGCATTTATGGAAAGACATGCAATAATGCCATTTTTAAACCCAAACTAAAGGTGCAGTCTACCTTAATTCCATTTTTATTAATTTATTCTATTAGTTTGAATTACATGCAGATTTTTAAAACTGAAACTAGAAATACTGCTTTACACACATAGTTAGAAATGTCTCAATCTACCTAACTGCACAGAGCTATTTTCAAACGAAACTAGCCAGTAATTAACCTAAGACTAAATCAGAAACCTTACACTAGGTTTCCTTATGTGGTGTAATTCCTACTGCCTCTAAACAACAGCTATCCCCACAGAAGTACATTAACTCTGTTAGTGTCTTTAGAGTGTAAAAACGTTGAATTGACAAGTGTGTCTATAAAATGTATCACAGCCTCTTGTCTATCTATCTTGTCTCTTGTCTGTATGATTATCTATAGTAAGTCTGGATAAAAACAGATGTTCTGACTTGAAAAGCACTTATCTTTGCAACTCAAGAATCCCTGAGGAGGTTTAATCTAGTTGATTTAAAGCTTGGGTTCTTAGCATCAGTTTAGTAGTTTGCTGATTTTACTTTTTAACTAGACATGCTCTTCTATGGACATGCTAAAAATTCTCAGTAATAATAGCTACATAAAGTACTGATTTGCCCATAATTTCTAAAGCACAGGTGATCCTAATTTTTTTTCTACTGTGCACATGAATGTCTCCAAGTATCTGGAAAATTTAGGCCAACCACAATCTTCCTCTCATTCCATTTTCCATCTTATTTGACTGTGGAACATACAGTAGAAGTCATTAAGCTGCATTTCACAGTTTACGGTTTTAATGGTTTTGCAACATTAGATGCACAACACATTTTCAAGCATCAAAAACTAGGCTTTGCTATCTACCATTTCATAAAGATAATAAAAACTAATGAGCACTCATGATCTATGACCTGACAAGACATCTGTTCTGTTCTTTCCAAGATAAAAGACTCACCCAGCCTTGTTCTGGCACAGTGGGAGAGAACAAATATAAACCAATTAACAATTCTAAATTATAAGCTATATTAAGTTATAGTTTCTCAACAGGCTTTTTATACCCTGTTGCTAATAGGGCACAGGTGTCCTAAAAAGTCTTTCAATGCAGTAATTAAATCCTGCTAACTTCACACGGTCAGCTGCAGTCAGCAGCATTGTTCAGTTTCAGCAGGAAAAAACCCTGTTCAAAACAAGCAATAACAAGGTTGATGCTACACCAAGAGTGTCCAGTATCAATAGCTCTCTTCCCATTATCTACATCTTTACATCATGCTTTCTTATTACAGGAGGATTTTAGAGGAATTTAATTCTGATCTGTTGGGGGGTAAGCAGTGCAAGCATTACAAGAAATCCTTCAAGATACATCATAAGGGACATGATTCACGTGGGGCACAGAGGCAACAAGAATAAACTGCTTTACCATTGCGAGGCAGTAACAGGGAGACCGTCATAGAAAACTGTTGAGAACATTAAAACTCTGCTCTCCTTTACATTTCAAAACCAGCTGCCAAGCATGTTAGGTGAACTGTTTGACTCAGCTTGTTGTCACCTACAGTATAATACAGAAGTGAAAAAAAAAATTTCTTTTTTATCTTCATTCAGCCTTGCAGTATGACTTATTTTGAACACTGTAGGAGCATGCAATGTTTTGGCTTCCTGGAAACTACTATATATTACTGTAAATAAAACATGTGGAAGGGGGAAAAAAAAATCACAAATTGCATAGCAGTTAATGAACATTATTTACAGTAAAACCTTAGATAAAGACAAAAATCCCAGTTTACATAAAGAAAACAAATACCCAATGACAAATATCTCGTTCTGCTCAAAGCACTGTCCTCCTACCAATCTACCTTGCAGAAGCACATAATAAAATAAGCAATAGAACCAAGTACAGCCCATCTATGCAAAAAGCAAAGTACTTTTACTAAACTGAAGGATCCAAAGTGACTGGAGTTTAATGTTAAAACCCCACATATCCTCAAACCTCTAACCTATTCAAGTAACCTAAGCTTCCTGAGGTATTCCAGAGAAGAGCAGCACCTCCGCATTTCCTTTCAGGAAAGGGAATGAAATCTTGCAGTTTCAGTGAGGATTAACTGGGCAAGCTTCGGTCCATTTCCCTGCACTTCTTGTCATTCTATTCACTTTTGTTTTCACTTGGTTTCAGAATTTTCCCCTTTTTTTTTTAACATTACATTTCTTTAGGTTCTTCTCTCTGTTTACCTTTCTTCCTTGATTTCAGAATTTTAATTGCAGTCTTTTTGGCAATTTTTGGTCCTTTTCACTCCCCCTCATTTCATCTCAGTCCATTTGGTTGTAGTCACTCCATTTCCAAATTTTCTGGCTTTTTTTCAATTGCATTTTTTTTACTGCATCTCCTTTCCAGAGCATTTGTTAGACCTTGTTCTCTGATTTCAGGATTTCATGCCCTTTCCTGAAAGCAACAGCCAAGCAGCTTTCCCTGGACTGTTCTGCTGGAAGAGTCTGATCCTCCCACTAACTATAACTGGTATTCTGCTCATGTTGCAGCCACAGACTCTGCCTTAGAATTTAAACCAACATTTATATAACATGTGCACAAACAGAACCAAAAAGCAAATGAAGCTAATAAGTTCATGTATAAAGCTTAGTCCAGAGGAAAATTACTGTGGCAAGATGGTCCACGGATTTCTCTCTCACTTCCCCAGAGAGGCTATGTATGCTTTATATTAAAATAAATAAAATCTGAAAAAACCCCAGCACTATATAGCAGCCTAGATCAGCTGGTGAACTTAGGCTACACATGTATTAGCACTTAGTATAGGAAACCATTAAGGGATCAGTAGGAAACAGTTTCTGCTGTGGACCTGAAACTTAAAATTTGTGATTATTTGGTTTGCTATGGCCAAAATAATTTGTGAACTTTTCAGATTTGTAATATTCTTCTGTGATATTCTTCATACCATTTAATCCTTGCAGACATAAATTTGATGCTCATCCATTAGCATTTGGCACATTTTTGGATCAGCATTTTTTCTATCTAGTTTCATCTGGGCAGAATCCAATTTGCATCATCCAAGGCAAAAGCACAACAAGCAGGTATGACCAGATTAATTTACAAAGAAAAAAACCACCCGCAACTGAAAAACATACCAACAACAACAAAAATATCCTAGCCTGAACCAAAACAATAATTTAGGCCTAGCCCATGGTCCCTAGAAGAGCAGTTATGCAATAGCATCATCAACCCCAACATGCACAGCTACGTATCAAATTTGCTGAGCTCTTGCTGTGCATTTTTGTATATTATATTCTAATTCTATACAAACTTTGTCAGGAGATTCTAACTCCCATAGTTTTGTCAGTTAACCTCATAAGCTCAATTTACTTCCTTGGGTATTTTTTTATGTCCATCCATACATTTTGACAATGACTCCTCAAATACTGGTTCTATGACAATTTAAATTATAGAAAGATTAATAACATTTCGGTAGAAAAAAAGAATAATCTGCCCAGGATACACAAACTTGTCAGATTCCAATTCTGGTTAAAATATTAAAATTTAATTATTACCTTTTGAACATACAATCATATCAAGGAAAGAGTAAAGGCATTCAAACAATGGATATAGATCTTAAACAGTATTTACAAACTCTAAACTGTAAGTTGACTATAAAGTCACAAATACTTTAAATATTTAGTAGAATATAGTGTAAATTCTAATATAAACTAGATAAACTCACTCTGTCGGTTTTTTCCAGTCATAACAGTCTAATCTTTACATATTATATACATTAGAATACTAAAAAGTTATAAAATTTTCTTTCTGTTACTATGCAAAGAAATGGAAAATACATCAGCTCTGTCTTACTGTACAATATTCCAATTGAACTTTCTGTAGTGGTCTGCAAAAATAAATGGCACTTTCACATGCAACAAGGCATAAAGTACAACTCTTCCCATTTGCAGTATTCCATCTGAGTGCAAAGTAAACTGCAATGCAAATGTCATTCAACCACATAGTTGGAAATCAAATGTAAACGGTGGAAAGAAATTCTGACAAACTTTCTCAGATTGAAGTAATAATGAAAAGTATGTAAACTGATTTCCATACAGATCTGTAATTTTAAAAAATGAAAATGCAGCATACTGAGAAGTTTGTTATGATGGTATCAAAGCTACCTTGACAACACAATAATGGAGGGAAAGCTGATGATGCTGTGACAGTTCTGAAGCTCAACCCTACCAATGGGCTGCAGCATCTCAGATGCTTTTCTATTGACAGTTTCCAAAATTACTTCTGCCACTCAAAATTGCACATTAACAGTCAGATGGGTTTTCTAGACATCATTATGCCATTGTGTAACCATAGCTTCCACAGTGCAATGCCACAAGAAGCCTGTCTTTCAGGATTTCTTTACTTGGGTATTCAGGTAACTTGAGCATGTTGATACTGAAAAGCAAAAAAAAAGATTTCTGATTAAAACTCCTGAAGATGTATGTATGGAAGAAAACAAGCCTGTGCAGACTTATAGTGCCACTGAGCATTTGAATATATTGTAGGAAATTAAGTTGTTTTTTCACTTCAGTAAATTCTAATACAATAATTTAACTTTCCTATTCCTTTAGTAATTCCACTACCTTTAATTAGACAAATTTGAGTTGCAAACAATGACCAAACATAATGTAACATCACTTGGGATAAAACTCACCACTTTCATGTTGGAGAGTGAATAGTGCAGAAACTCTTCAAATTTTTTTTGACCTTTTAATATTCTAAAGAAATGTACTTTAGACTGTGACTGACATGAAAAAGCCCTGCTTTTAAGACATTTTAATGAGAATAGTTAACATACCACGTGCTTGATGTTGGTAAAAGATTTGCAGTATATGGTACAGCAGCAATAGTAAAATTTTGCAATCCGCTGCCACCCATTATATGGGCAAAGCCACCATGAGGCACCCTGGAACTGAGAACATGTACAGAAATTAAAGCAATGCAATAATAAGGCAAAAAAAAATGTAATCTTTACACTGAAAATATCTCTTACTTAGGATAATTTGACAGTTAGTAATACTTTCACTAAAGTTCCCTTTTCTTACTGATATCAAAATTCTCGTTGTTTAAAAGCTTTTAATTACAAGACTGAATAACACATTAGTCCACTTACAAGAGGCATCACATTGCTTGACTGACATTTAAGATAATTCTGCCTACAAGAAGGACTCATTTCTATACCCAGTTCTTGTAGCAAAATGTTCATAGAATCAGAATATTCTGAGCTGGAAAGGATCCACAGTGATTGAAATCTGACTCCTAACTCTGCAGGGAGCACACCATGTGCCTGAGACTAAACCCTTCTTGAACTCTGTCAGGCTAGAGCTGTGACCACTTCCCTGAGGAGCCTGTCCCAGTGCCCAACCACATTTTTTGGGAGGAGCCTTTCCCTAACATCCAACCTAAACCTCCCTGACACAGCTTCACATCATTCCCTCAGGTCCTGTCTCAGGTCACCAGAGAAGAGATCAGTGCCTGCTCCTCCACTTCCCCTCCTGAGGAAGCTGCAGATTTCAATGAGGTCTCCAAGGTCTCCCCTCAGTCTCCTCTTCTCCAGACTGAACAGACCAAGTGTCCTCAGCCACTCCTCATACAGCTTTCTCTCAAGGTCCTTCACCACCTTCACAGCCTCTTTGGATGCTTTCTAACAGATTTATATCCTTCTTATATTGTGGCATTATCTCAGTTAAGACAAACATGTCTATTTATTTTTGAAGTTTAAGCTACATCACAGAACAGTTTATTGTCTGATTACTATCTTTGGGACCAAAGTGTCCTTGACATGTCTGTTCATTTACTACCTCAGACCAAATATTTCAAGTTACTAATAAAATCATTACATCAGTCACACTGTAGCCCAGTGACAAACTATGGCAAAACTAGAACACACTAAAAAAATCACTAACATCTTCAGGAATGCAATCTCACTTAATCATATCACTCTGCTTTTTCCTTTAACCAACATATTATTCAAAGATTACTCCAGGTGTAAGTGGGCAGTAGCCCATTGTTCAGACTCCCTCTCTGTCATTCTAAACTAACAAATAGAATAAATTCAGATATTCAGACATTTTCAGAATATCAACTTAAGCTGACATATACTACAAGGTAACATCTTGCTAGCACAGCCCTTGCATCCAAAAAACCCTCAACCCCCTTCAAACTCCACTATGACGAAAGGATAAAGGAAGCTGAATGCATTAGAACAATGCCATCAATAGGGAGAGGGTGATTATCCTTTCTCTGTACTTGGGGAGAAATATTCAGCTGCAAGCTCCCCACTATAGGAGTGACAGGGACATAATGCAGCAAGCTGAGTGAAAGGCCACAAAGATTGTAAGGGATGGGAGCACCTGACACAAGACAAAAGTGAGCTGGGACTGTTCAGCCTAGAGAGATGAAAGTTCAGAGTAATCTGATCAATGTGTATAAATACTTGAAGGAAGGGATAAATAAGATGAAGCAGTGGTCCCCAGTTACAGCTACAGGAGGCAACAGGCACAAATTGAAGCCTAGGAAATTTCCATTTAAACACAAGGAACACTTTTTTTAGTGTTAGGTGGTCAAACACTAGTACAAGTTGTCCAGAAAGGTTGAGAGGTCAGCATTCCAGGAGACAGTCAAAACCAGTCTGGACAAGATCTTGAGCATCCAGTTGCAGCTGAATGCTCTGAATATCATGTTGGACTAGACAGTGGGATTACATCAGCTGGTTAGAGCACGGTACTAATAATGCCAAGGTTGATCCCTGTATGAGCCACTCAAGAATTGGATCTGATGATCTTCGTGTGTACCTTTCAACTCAGATTATTCTGTGAAAGTCTTAATCTCCAGAGGTCCCTTTCAATCTCAGCTATTCTGTGATTTTGTAGCTAGCAAATAAAGAATCTGACAAAACAAAATAAACCTTCCAAAAATATGTAACAGCTGTTAGAATTCTGGATTGCAGGTACCTATACTAAAAACAGTGCCCACCAAATCAAGTAACTGTAAAAGTCAGAAGCAAGTGTAACAGAAGAAGTAATGTTTCCACTTACAGTAAAACTACCTGGCCAAAATGCAGAAGCATAATAGTTGCTGCTGCTGAATGTGAAGGAGCTGGGACACAACTCACAGTAATACCTTTTAAACATGTCTTTTAGAACTAGCTGTAGTATCCAACACATAAATCTGTATTATCCAGCTTAACAACAGCAATGTTGAGCATATAGTTCTAACACTGTTACACAAAGTAACCACTATGGAGAGAAGTGCTGAATATTTGCAGCATATTATTTCTGACACAAATGGAATTGTGCTTACAGCAACAATTCAGAACAGTGGTAAAGAGGGTACATCAGTGCTCTTACACCATGGGTTTGGTTCACATTCCAATACAGTCCTGCCTCCCCTGCAACAACTGTTTTTTCTCCCCTCTGATAAACACTCCACATTCAAATCAGCAATAAAACTGTTGAAAATTTCTTTCAGTCCACTATTATCCAGAAGTTTTTACAATGTAACTTATTATAATACTTTCCATATAACAGGTCAAAATTGTTAAGGATGGTCAAGACTTTGAACATTTAAAAGGAAGAGATTGCTTCCAGCTTGTGCCTCCAAGAATGAGTTTTCTCTCCAAGCAAAGCACTGCCAATATAGGAAAGAAAACCTTCCAAAGAGGTGTAAAAAATTTCACAATAGCTGTGAGCAAGAGCAATAATACAATTTCATAGCTTTGGAAATTCCAATGTTTACATCCGAATCATGACTTTTATACCTATTTTTCCACTGACAAATTTTGCATAAATTTGCTTAGAATGAAAACACTGTAAGAAGAGATTTTAAGCTTGTTTCCTTAACTTTTCTTATTCTTATGTGACAGTAGGCACATATACCTTTCATATTTAAGAATTATGCTGAATTTTCCTTAAAAGACCATAAGCATATTGCTTATTGCTCCACAAAAACTACAGTTCTCAAAGAAGTTCCATACAATCTTTGCAACGTTGAATACAAAGTATAATTTATCATTTAGAATCTATCAAGCTGTCAACACCTCCTTCCAACTGTTCACTAAAATCCCCACCAGAAGTTGCCAGTGGAGAATTAACAATAAATTAGCCAAATACTATTGTAAATACAAAACAGACCAAGAGAGGGGGAAAAACAAGAAAAGCTTGTAGAATTGGCAATATCATCTTGAGCAGCTGTTAGCTGAGAAAGAATAAATGGCATCATAAGTGAACTTTCAGGTCCCCAACATGAGCCACAAAAGCATTTAGGCTTTTTCTTGAGTGTGCTAAGACCTCCAAATATGTTCAGACTTTGGTCATGACAATTACTTTACTATTAAAAGATGTCTCAAAATTGGTATGAACAACAAATGCATTGTTATCTCCACTGAAACTACCAAAGCAAGACTTCATAAAAGAGAAAGAGATGTAAAAACGGGGGAAGAAGACAAAAGGTGAAGTTTAAGAAATATTTAGAGACGTCAGAGAAACACTGAAGACATAATCATAAATTTAACTACTTTATTTCATTCACTAGACTAATTTCATAGTTCTTTGCTTGCAAAGAAAGAACAGTTCCACTTCAAACACACACAGAAAATCAAGTAACTGAATGTACAGAAGAGATTAAAGGGAAATGGAGAAAAAGAAGACTTTTGAATGTAGCCTGCCAATCAGTACCCATAGAAACAAATTCTTTACTAAGGCTAGAAAAACATCATAGTTTGAAATCAGGTATACTTTTAATGTAAAATTTTACTTAAGATATCAGTCTGACTACTGTACTAGGCTCACAGAAAATTCAGCATCTAAATATTCCATTGAAAAGAACATAGGACTGTCTGGGGACTTATGTGCAAAAATGCCAGCCGCATACCACTATTAGAGGTAACTTTCAAAAGTTAAATATTTATGGAAAAATATATCTATTGCACTTCAAACACTGAAGAAAAAACAAAGGGTTCCTCCTAGCTTATATATATAAAGAAAAAAAATCCTAAGCAGATTGCTTTTAAATTCCAGACCAGAGTTCTTAAAGCCACACCAAAAATTTCTTTCCTACTAATAAGAAAATGAATGAGAATAAGACAGTAGGTGATCTGTGACCAAAATGAATGATGCTGACACACATTAATCAGAGAGTGTAACTGTTTACTTCATAGAAAATGTCCCTTAGAATACAGTAGATTAGCCCAAATGCCATGAAAATACTGAATGTCACTACAGTATCATTTGGAATGTTTTAAGAAACATTTGAAACATGACCTTACATTTTAAAGATCTTTATTTGCTGCCTAGATTTAGAAATGGACCAGTCCACTAAAAATCAAAGACTAGCAGTTGGCATGCCACACATGTGCAGTTACAACTTCAGGAATCATTTCTTAAGAGGACAAAAAAACAACGTGCATACAATTGGCTTCCTAAATTGTCCATGACCCCTAAAATCAAGGAAATTCATAATAAATCAAGTGAAACTAATAGAATTTGGAGATGGGGCCATTTGATGATACGTCTGTGACTGTGAAATTCCTTAATATAAAAGGTAGTTTTGATGATCTTAATTTGTATTTATCATTGCTTAACGAAACTTATACACAAAAGGTCAACTACTCCACTAATGATAGAATATTAAGGGAACATCAAACTAGGAAGATGGTGTGATCTCTGCCTGCTACCTGAAAAAGACTGGATTGCACAACTCAGGTGTCACATTTATGTCTATGGATCCACTTTGTGAAATGTCTGTACCCACAAGCTCAGCAACTCACCCAGCTCACAGAGGCATTTATTGTTAAAACATTCCCCCATTACCCCCAAACCATAAGGGAAATAAAAGTGGCTTTCCCTAGAGAACAAATAGAATTTAGGACAGAAAACCTTTATAGAGCAGACAGTCTTCCATAAGGTTATATCTTTACTCATCCTGACACACTGCAGTAATGTTAAATTCAACTCAGCTTGAGGAGAAGGATATTCTGTGTACACTGACTGAAGTGATACCTACTTATCTCACATATTACAGCCTGAGCTGATTACTGAGCCAAGAGTCACATAAATATGCAACAGGAACAAGAATATAAAGCTCAGTTAAATTCACTACAGCCTTGTCAAGAATGGCCTGGACAGCAACAAAGGCCTCTTGCGAAGTGGTCAAGTATAATAAATACATAATCAATCATTTTGCAGGCAACAGAGACAGCAAAAGTATTAACACACACACTTTGTCTACTTTGATCAATGTATAGAAAAACCAGTATGCAAAACAGTTTCTAGATGATCTTTTGTGGTCTCTCAAGTCTCTTATTCAGAGTATCTAGACAATGGATTCGTTCTTACAGAGGAGTTTCTCTCTCACCTGCCAGTAACAAACTGTAGTAGTAACACTCGCTCTTCCTGAGTTAGTTCTTCTACCACGTCCCAGAACCACTAAATGACAAAAATGTTAGCTTGTGTTTTCCATTAAATACTTGTAGTACTTAAATATATACTGATAAAACAATAAACGGAATACATGTGTGTTTGCTACTTAAATTATGGAATTTTTGTACCAAATTTATACATAATTAAGTCACTTAATGTAAAAATACAGTATTAAAAAACCTCCACAAATTTCAGCCAAAATAATCTTCCACAAACACACACAGATAATGACAACAAGACCACATTTTTTTGATTAAATAGTTTACATTATTTAAAAACAAACAAACAAACAAACAAACAAATAATTTTACCTGAATAACTTGGTCTCCTCTCTCATAGCCACTGGTGTATTCTGTATTTTTTAACCAGTCATTTACATCAATTTCTGGCATACCAGACAACAAAAGCTCCTTCAGGACAAGCACATAGATTGTAATTAGCCCTCCTGACTAACCACTTTTTTCAAGAGTTTACGCTATTTCAAGAAGTAATGTTTTAAGAAGTAGAAAGTCTACAGTGCTTTTTCAGTTTATTGCAACCTTATGGAACCTATGACTAAATTTTAATACATGAAGATTCTTGAATTCAGGTAACCTTACATGATCTGTTTAATTTAAGTATGCACTAGCAAGAGAGAAAAATAATTGCTAAAGAACGTAAAATAAAAAAATCTCTGAGTCGTAGCATGACTCCAGAGAAAATTTGAGATGTGTTGGTTACAGAAGATCAAACCACCAACAGAAATTTACTGGAATTTGACTCTGTGACTCAGAAAAAAAAGACAATGGACAGCATCTCCTTACTCTAAACGGATTTCTGTCCTCCTCAAGGAAAATATGCAAAGACTTAAAGGCCACAACATGCTGATTCCATACTGAAATTACAATTTAAGGCATTTATTACTGCCATGTGAAATCTCAGGAATATGCTAGTCCTGAGTAATTAGAAAAAGCAGGAATACACATAATGAGAGCCTCATAGATAGATGCCCAGGAAGCAAAACCAATGTGAAAGCTACAAAATCTTTATTTTGTGGTTACTGAGCTTTGCTTCTACATCATTTACACTACTGATGAAGCATGCTGAACAAAGGGCTTAAAAATACATAGGCATTTCTGCTTACCAGTTCATATTCATCAAAAAGTTGGATCAAAGATGGTGGAATGAACATATGGAAGCCTTGTAAAAAGGCATTTATCTGAGGCTGAATGGCTCTTGTCATTCTGAGCTCTGTCACAAGCTGGACATACTCAGCCTGCAACATAGAAAACAATATTAAGAGAGACCCCAGCAACACCATATAATGCTCAAACACACACACAAATGCAGTCCTCAATGCATTACAAATCTCTTCCACTGCAAGGCAGTAAGAGTCCCTTTGCATTTTTCACATGGAAGCAACCCAAAATAAGCCCCTTCTGCTCTTCCACCTTCCTTCCTAAGACAATTCCAAAACAGAAGTGATTGAATTGTTACATAAACCAGTCAGAAAACAGGGACTCAGACTAAGATAAAGGAAGTAAATAAAACTTAATTTGTCATGCCCACATCTAATATAATATCTATTAAGCTCAACTAAGGGCATAAACACATCAACTTTTGCAAGCAAAAGTACTCTATTTAAGCACACTGACATAACTTAGGAAAAAGGGCTACCTTCTGAAGGAGTATTTGTGGGCCAAAAAGCTTCCTTTCTTTCCCCAGTCTCTGGAAGCCTAAAATAATACATAATAAAGCCTGCAGAGGTAATTAGTCCTAATAAGAATTTCAGGTTTTTAAGAAAGTCTTGTAAAATCTCCTTAGCTTTTAAAAAAGAAAAACACCAGAAAACTATTTCCACCACAGCCAAGGAAAAGACTATAACATGCTTTAGAGATCTAGGGGCTCTGTTCTCTTTAAAAGGAACCCACCAGAAATTTGCTTTTGTTGAGAACACAAAAGCCTAGGAAGCATTAATGGAAGAAGGCTTTTAGAAGGAGACAAGTGCCTTTCAGAAGGGAAAAGTGCCCACATTATAATTCTGTAAATATATCTAATCTACTCTGACCAAATTACACAAGTTTAATAAAGTTTCTTTACTCAAGAAAATAGTTTTCTACTTGAAAATGAAATTTATTCCTAGATTACTTAAGGTATTCTGTTTAAAAAAATGCTTTGACTTCATAATCATGACATTTAATAAGAAAATCATGAAATATATCTTCCAATTCAACCATCTCAACTATCAGCTTCCTTCAAGAAAATAATCTTACGAAAACACTACTTTGATTTTTAATTTTAAAATACTTCAACCTAAAGTTTTAGGTTCTGAACCCACACAAAAGCAACCAAGCATTTTTTCTTTCCTCCTTTTCAGAAAAAGAGAATGAAGTATGAAACATTTCAGAATAGAAGGATTTTTAAAGGCAGCTCCTTACATTCACAGATATACAGAGGGGTTGTTTGCTTTGCAATAGAAAGACACTTTTAAATGCATTATCACCATTTTATTAGATTGAGAGAACAACCAATTTGTGAAGTGCTTTGAAGAAGAGGAACATGACCTAATAGTATCTTCAACTGTAGTACTGCTCCCAAAAATCTAGCTTCAGTCTAGTAATCCCTCCAGGTTGCTTCCACTATGAGTGGAGCTGAAGACATCTCCCTTCTCTGAGGGACAACAAAAGGAAATTAACTGCACTAGACAGAAGTCAGTCTGTGAATACAGAAGAATTCTTCCAATACCAGGATTCAAAATAATGTTAACACTGGTTGTCTTCAATGATCAGAAATGCATGTTTTACATCTCTTAAACTGTTCCTATGTAAATTAGGCTACCCAGAAAAACGGTAGTGGAAAGAAAAATTCACAATGTTGTTTTGAAAAAATCCATTTTTTTAAAAAAAATTACTCATTTTATGTGTGACATAAATACTACATTGAACACTTTAATTATGAGAGAAAGCTTTGCTTAAGGTGTAACAAGAAACGTTTAAAATAGCCTGCAACAGCCAACCATCCTGGCTATCAGCACTGGCACATGATGAAAGACCTGCACCACAGAATTTACATAATACATGTCAATAAACAACCTGGTCAATTTGTTTTGCTTTCTGTGCACTTCATTTACATTTTATTCCCCTCTGAAGCCCTAGCAGCACATTACAAAACAGAAATACCTACTGAAATAGGTACCTATAATTTCAGCTCTACATATGCATTCCTATGTAGTACATAAAGTTATGATCCAGCCTTCTTTAAGGGAGGGAGATTTGATTGAACACACATTAGATGGGCATCACAAATATAATGACAAAGTCTAGTCTGGGTGAGGGGTTGTTGTGTATTTTACTTTGAGGTAAATAAACCAGAGATCATGCTTCCTCAATTTCACAACCCCATATACTGTGAGACAAGGATCAATGGTTATGATGATTTTCAGATTCAGAGAGCAGCTCCATTTTAAAGCTGCCTGTAAAAAAAAAACAAAAACAACTATTTTACTGCCAAACAGAATGGCCAGCTCACAGACAGGTTCTGGGAAGACAGAGAAAGCCATAGGATGGAGATCTGCACCATTCATTAATATAACATATGGTCAAGCTTTGACTAGGCCTAATTTTATTTTTTTCCCTAAAAGGTAGAAAGCTGCAAAACGATGCACAGCAAAGAGCAAAGACAAATTTAGGACAAAGTCTGACTTTTCCCTTTGAAGTCTCTCCATTACCATGACAAAGGGCATTTGAACCAAGCTATAACCGTACTTCAGCTGGGCTATGTGGACACAGCAATTGCAAGACATGAATTTTTGCATCATCTAATTGTTCCACAACCATTCACCTATTACAGAGTTTATACAAAAAAAGAAAATGACCCCATTCAAAGAAAATAACATTTTACAAATTGCTGTTACTAGTAGTGCATTTGCTCTGTTTCAGTTTTCAATGAGAGAAAGGGACTGTTTGAGTGGTTTTCTGTGCAGGGAGGGACGGGGATGTCTTTTATTTTGGTTTTGGCATGGGGGATTTTTTTTAAATATGTGTTTGTTGTTTAGGTTTTTTAAGGGATAAAGATTCATTCATAACTTAATTTTAACAGGTAATCTGCTAGTGTGCATACAGAGCAAATTCTTTTAGAAGCTGAATTTTCTTCTCCCACAGGTAGAATAAATACAATGAGTTTTAAACAGTGATCTATTATTCCTTGTGTAAAGGCGGAAAAAAAAATATCACTTGCAGGAAAAAAAGATTTTTTTAATAAAGTAGACACCTTTCTATTTAAACTGATAGAACAGCTAAGCTAAAATATACTGCAAAACTATGCCACATTAAACAACCTGGAAAAATATCCCCCAAACCCACTAAAATACACATCTCCAGTTTTCAACAACTCGGCCACTGTCAACAACTTTGCCAGTGAACAAAACAGTGCCATCTTACAGATGTTCTTTGACTTCACATTTTGCAACTTCAAATTCAAAAAATGCATTAATATTAACAGTTTCAAAGCTATTAACAGTTTCAAAGTCACCTCTGTTTTACCACTTCCTAAATGAAAGCTACACAAACTCTAGTCCCCTCCTGGCATGCTAACAAAGGTTTGATGAGATAGAATGGAGGCATCTCCTCTACACATTTTCAATAGCTCTTTTTAGACTGTGCCCCAGCTCTAAAGAGAGCAAATTAAGCTACTAACAGGTAGTAAGTACCCTCATGCAGGCAAACTTCTAATTTTATGCTAATTGAAAATGGGTTTTAAATAGCTGTTATGAAACTACAATTTATGTTAAATACATCTTTTTTATATACTGAGAAGCTAAGATTGACTAGATACAAGAATCAACATCCAACAGATAATAAAGAAATTAAGCATCCACTACCTTCACAATTAGACTTGTTTTACCACATCTATTCTTTCACAAATGGCTGTATTGCAGGAATCAGTGCAGAATCAAGCTAATAATAGGTATTCCTGCTATTGGAATGACACTCTGCCTTAATGAAAATGAGGATTAAGGCTACAAGAATGCAATGCCAATTGCTCCAACACAAACTGCAATGTCCTTGCAACAAAGGCTGACACCAAGTGGCTGTTCCCCAGTGCAGCAGCTGCCAAATGCCTGAAGCCAAATGCTTGCAGAGCACAGAGAATAGGCATGGCCAGCCCAACACAAACAAAAATCAGAACACAAAGTAAATATCAGGACCAAGAGTCAACGTTACAAAAAACTGCAGGTCTACCCAAGACACTCCTGCAGTTACTCAGAACTGTTTAGTCAGTAACTGCAGAATTCAATCAGACCTGTGTTTATCTTAATTTCTAAATGATTTTCAAAATCAGGCTATGTTTTCCCGTATTTCTTTTTTTGAATTAATGCTGCAGAGGAATAGGGGGCTTTTCAATCTGTTACTACTAAAGTAAATTCTAAAAGTAAATTATTTCCATACACACCAAGTGACTTGCAAATGGCTGAAAAAGCTTCCTGTAGACTTTTACACTGCCCATTACCTGCATGTTAATTAGAGCAATCCAGTGCTATAGACTGGCCTAGCAGGCAGCACATTTGGCAACATTACCTATAATTTTATGTTTAGCAATTGCTTCTGTTCTACTTTCTTGGTATATATATTCAAGACAAAACTTTAGGAATATTTGCAGCTTTTAAAATAAATCTTTCATTTAAACTGATCCTATTTCTCTTCCACAGTTCTGTCAGAAAGAAGAGCTATTTTAAAGATTTTAAGTAGTACTATTTCTGTAACATGCTAATCTAGAAAAATGGGGAAAGAATGTTAGCAACTGTAATTTTTTTTTATATTTTCTTCAAAACAGGTATACACCCTTCCAGTTATTGAGAAAGTCAGTCTAATGGCTTTTCCTGTACTACCATCTTCTGAATAAACCTGTATACTCACCTTGTTTTCCTGTGTGACAAGTATACTTGCACCCCCTGGCTTCAATGGCACTTCTTCCATTGCTCCAAACACATCGGTCTCAACAGAGAAGGTCAGCTCTAAACCCAGATCACTGATATCATTATCTAAAATCCACTGCAAGTTCTTTGCATACTCTGGATCAATAGATGCAACGTCCTGATAATTTACAGGTATGCCTAGAAAAAAAGCAAATGAAGAGACAAAACTGCTCAAATAATTAGAATAAAGCAAAAAGGGCTCTGACTTAATACACGGTAGAAGATTGCCCTCTAGAGAGAAACCAGAATAATGCAGTAATAGGAAAAGGGAGAAAGGGATGCACTGTTGCTAACCACAGCAGAACTGCACACACTATATTTTTAAAATATTGCCAAATCAAATTTCCTCTGTATGTTTTTCCTCCTAGTGAAGTAAATGACATACCACTCAGGTAAAACCTATTTGCACCATTTTAGTTCACTAATGGATTTCAGTAAAAGCGTCTACTAACTCTGCACACAAAACATTAAAGGTTTTCTACGAAGTCTTAAAGTTTTCTACCTAAATTTCATAAACACAATGTTTCTCTATAACAGTATCTTTACCCCCAGAGCATTACTTAGGGGGTGATGGGGAAGAAGTTATTATTATAGGAATTTTACATTTCGAATTGAACTTGCGAGTCCTTCAAAAGCATTAAAAGGAGAGTTGCTAGAATCTGACTTTTATCCAGGCACAGAAAGTCCCTATTTACAAACCCCTTCACACATATGGCACTCAGGAATATTTGAGCAAATGGGCCCAGAACAAAGTGACTCTAGTTTATGCAAGACAGATACCCTCCTCACAAGAAAGCAGACCTCGATTATTTTTACTCTGGCATGATAGATATTTCAGATCTACCAAGACAGATACAACATCTGGGAAAAGGGACAGGGGATGAATGTAGCAGTAGGTTTAGAGAAAAGCAAGTTATTGGGAATTACTGTCCTTGCTTCATCATCTTCCATGCATTGTGCATTGTCATAAGGGCGCCCATTAGTAGAAGCCTTAGCACACTATGGATCGTGGATGCAGTACCCCAAAGAAACACAAAATTCAAAGGTTAGCAGCCACTACAAAACATCCAAGTGAAAAATGTTATAGTATTTCCCTGGAAGAGCTGATAAGCACTGAAATGGTGTGAACACAGCTGTAAGGCATTGTTTTTAAAATAAAATCAAGCAACACTCCAGTTTAAGAGAGGGATAGATAACTTACTAATTAAATATCACTGTCATCTCCCCCAAAACAAAAAATCTAACAGCTGTTTGGTAGTTTCCAGAGGACTTTCACTTTTGCCATCTAGCGAGCACAGGTACATTTGACACACGAAATATGGAAATAATGATGTCTCTGAGGAACATACATGAAGTGTGGGAAAAGAAGACTGCAAAGTAGGAATCAGAGACTCCTTCAGAGAAGAAACTCAACAAGTGTTATGATGAGAGTACACTCATAGTCAGCATGTTGTGAGACCAAAGCACTAAGCTCAGTCATTTGGTTGACAGATATTTTATCAATGGATAGACTCAAGCAGGCAGCTATAAAAAAATTCCATCAGATTTATCATGACAAAGCTTGAATCCCACAAAATACTATGTACCTTCCTCTTGTATACCCTTGAGGCTCCTATAGTTTGAAAAGGAAGAGAAATCTATCTTAGCATAATTGTGAGAAGCAGGTATTTCTGTGCAACACAGCACCTCAAAGAGATACTACAGGTAAGCTCTGAGACAAGCTCATTAATTATTCAAGGTTTTAAGGCCTCCAGTTCAAAACACACTGGCCCAGAAATTAATTTTCACTTTTGTTTATGTCATTTCAAGGACTATTTTCTATTATAGTGTGGAATGTAAGAGTAGACTGAACAGTTAAGAATTACCCTCTGTCTTTGTAAGCTAGAGGTGGAAGTTTCCTTTTACAAACAGGAAAGTAACTGTATCCGTAAAGAAATACAAAGTAACTGGAAAATAGCACTAGAGAAACCATCTGCTCCTCCCCTGTTTAAGCAAAAGACTGATAAGAAGTGTGAGATAAAATAAACCTAAGAGGTCTTACTAATTTCTAACTGTGCTACATCTGGAATAGAGTGCAGCCTTCATAAACACACAGACCTATGGAACAATGTTTGGTTTCACAGCACATACACAAAAAAAAGAAAAAAATCAGGCATACTATATATCTAATACCTTATAAAGCACATTAGTTGTGTGTTAGTTGAGTCATCACATAAGTTAATGATCTTTCCTCACCTACCAGATATGGTTGCAGGAAGATCTTAACTCACCACAGTGGAAAAAGGTAATGCACCCGCCTGAGTCTCAAAGAAATGTATGAACATTTGTTCATACAGGTTTCAGCTTCTAATTAAGGCACTTCCACATCATGCCTGTTGACTAAAAAGAGGAGTTCCTCTCTGAAAGAGATCCACAGTGTTCCTCAGATACCAAGGGGCTTAGCATACAACTGGTGGTTTCAGTGCCACCAACAGATGGATACACTTTCGCTACAGAAAACAAGGATCTCAGTGCAAGGTGAGAAACTGAAGGAATGGGAACAGCCTCAGACTGCAAGAGATTTCATACGCCTTTACTTAAGGCTTGACAAGTAGTTGAAGGAAATTCTACATCTGTAACCAGACATTGTATTTGGCACAAACAAGAGCTAGCAAAAATAAAACAAATCCACTCAGGAGCATCCACTGCTGCACAACTCTGATTCCTTAAACGAGAAGATAGGAGATGCATAAGTGATGGAATAGGCCTTGGAAAGGTTTAAATAAATCACAGTGATTGAAGCAGAAAAAGCAACTACTTTGAGAAGTGGAGGTGTAATTTTTCCAGTTCTTTGTCTGTGATAAGGAATAAGAAGTGATAGAGAATTGCAAAGCTTTTGACCTTCAACAGGTTGAACGTGTATAAACCTCTAGAAAGTTTCAGCATGCCTGTAAAACAGAATGGAATGACAAGACCTTACTAGATCTTATTAACAGAGCCTAATGACCGCTACTTGGTTTGCAATAGTTATTCTAGCAAAGTGAAAAAAAAAAAAAGAAAAAAGTAAGTAATAGGTCATCTTGTCAATCCAGAAACCAACAAATCAAGCATATCATCAGAAGCCAAAACTAATAAGGAACCCAAAATCATTAGCAGTCATTTCCAAAAGAGGCGACAAGAACAACATTTCACTATTCTCCAGGTAGCACTGAACAGCAAAAAAATAAGATTTTCTTCTTTGTGAATGCATCACAAGGAAATTAGCCTGTGAGTGTTATCCACAGAAATGAAAGGAGCATGGCCAGCAGGTCAAAGGAGATGATTCTGCCCCTCTACCTCACACTCATGAGACCACATCTGGACTACTGCATCCAGCTTGGGGGTCCCAACATAAAAAGGACATAGACCTGTTGAAGCAAGTACAGATGAGGCTACAATAATGATCAGATGGATAAAGCATCTCTCCTATGAAGACTGAAGGCTGAGACAGCTGGATTTTTTGGAGAAGAGAAAGCTCCAGGGAGCTTTCAAGCTTCATCCAGTAGAAGGCAGACTACAAGAGCTGGATAGGGACTTTCTACACAGGCAAGTAGTGACAGGATAAGGGGAATGGTTTAAATTTGAAGGATAGTAAGTTTAGACTAGATATTAGGAAGAATTTCTTTACTGTGGGGGTGATGAGGCACTGAAACAGGTTGCCCAGAGAAGTTGTGGACACCCCAGCCCTGGAAGTGTTCCAAGACCAAGCTGTACAGGGCTTTGAGCAATCTGGTCTAGAGGAAGGTGTCCCTGCCCAAGGTATCTAAGATACCTTCAAACTCAAATCATTCATGATTCTTCTACTCACTCTTGATGTCAGAGGCCAAGGCTTAAGTCAGCACCAAACTGTGCCATGTAATGATACCTCTAGAACCACTTCCCTGTGTGACAATCAATGACTAGAGGAGCCTGATGAAACATTGCCAACATGGTGCTGCTGCAGAGTGGCTGTGCACCACTGGCTCTTGCCCAGCACAGTCACTCTCCTGCCACAGAAGCAGTACTGAGGGAGAGAAGTAAAATACACTGCTCTGTGAAAAAGATCTTGACAAAGATGACTGAGCCTGCACCTTCAATGAACTGCAGGTGTTCTCTGAACACTTTCAGGGAAGATAAACAGTAAACTTGAAGTTAAGAGTTAATCTGTCCTGGACTCATCAAACATCACAGGAATTAGAAAGGTAGAAAAAACGATTACAGAAAACCATCAAGCTATCTTATACTTCCAAAGAAGATTAGTGATTGAACACAAAGGAAATTCTGCATGCAACAGAAAATAAATTTATGTACTTGGAGGAGTAATAAGGATGCACGGGGAATCACACCTTCTTTCAAGAGATGTTTTTTCATGACAATGGAGAAGAGGGGCATCTTGTTCAGCAATCAAGATGCACAAAGGTTCTTAAAGAAATGCAGAGAACCCTAGACCATAGATACCATCAGCTAACAGAGGTTATCCTCTCCTAAAAAAGTTACATTTCTATAAAAATGTCTGTCCAATCCTCTTGAATGCAACAGTGAAAGCATATGAATTAACTTGTCTCATTAAGGAGACAGGATGAACCTGCATTAGTTCTGAAGCCCGATGCTGGGAAATAAGTAGTATTTGTTGGAGTAGGTAGACACAGAGGTTTTCAACAGCAGGGCTTCACCTTTTTAAAAACCATTGCACAAGTGAAGAACTTCAGACATGATCAAGAATGCCTGATAGAATTTTTCCAGAGTTCAAAAACATTCTCAGCTTTGTCTGTCTTAAGTTAACTGGGGAATAATTATTTTCATTTCTCAAGAATGACACTACTTAGAAGAACAAATGAATTTCACAACTGCAATGCAAAGTATTGTTGTGACTCGTAAAAGACTAGCAAGACATTAATTTCCAAGGCTTTTAAACTTTTAACAGACACACAAAAGTAAAAAAGGAAAAGGTTTACTACTCAGACAACTGTTATGACTAATAAGCAGGATTTTAATAAAACCATACCAAGAATATGTTTGTAGAATGACCTTGTGAAGTAGATATTCACCAGCTGCCTGTGATTCAGAGCCAGCCCCAGGATCTGGCCTGCAAAACGGAAGTAGTTCAAATGATCTGGATTTACAGAAGAGTTGCTGTTTGGCTGGAAAGTTGTACCTACAAAACAAAATATTACCATGTTCCATTACATTTTTTTTTTTTAATTAAGCTTTTTTTTATCAAACACACTAAGCATCTGTAAACACTGCAAGAGTTTTATCTCAGGGTTTTGAAAGTCTGTTTGGGGTTTTTTGTTTACACAAACAGAAAGAATGTCTTAGAATGTAATGACATATTATTACAATGATATTGCTTACCCACTCTCCAAGGCATTGTACTGAAATAATTATCATCAACAAAAGGGTAATTACCAACTGTTAAATTTGGTCCTCCATCTTGCCATATTGCCATATACATGTTTTACTCACTCTACTGGGCTTTGCTTTTATTGACTTGTGAATATGCTCAAAGGAAGGATGAAAATATATCTACTTCCTTTCATCTGTCTCCAGCCAGACACAGGCAGGAGACAGTCCAGTCCTAGTCTCCTTGGAGAAGAATACTGCAAACAGGCAGACCTGAACCTCTCCTTTAACCTTTCACAAAATAATCTGTGTCTCTACACAGAATTTTTTATAAAAAATGACACCCTAAACTTAGGAAAAAAAAAAAAAAAAAGGCAGAGACATACCATCAGCTGACTGGGTAAATAAGGCATAATCTGGGTTAACTATTTCACTGGATAAGATATCAAACCATTCACGCACCACACCCTGTCCCTGCATGTCAAAAGAATAAAATATATTAGTACACAAAACTTTCACTCAATAGTTACGCTGAGTAACCATACATTTCTTTTAAAGTAATTTTAAAGTGGGCTTTAGTTCAAAATCACACTTGTGAATGAGAAATAATATTTCCATATGAAAATGCCATAAAAGAAAATCACGCACTTTTACCTACCATGCCTTCTTCTCCATGAAATCTCACAGCAATCCCCTGCTTTAATTTTGCACAGTTTGCTTTAGACACAACTTCACAGCTACTCCTAAAAATAGAATCTAAATACAAAATACCAATTAATTTTTTTCATCTTCATTCATTATCTTTCAAAGACACACTAATTCTAATTAGAACACAATACCTCTGTGAACCAAAAGAATGTCATTTTCATTGACAGGCCTGTGCACCATGTCTGAATCTGGCTGCCCGGCGTGCAGATGTTCATAGAACCATTCACAGCGATCTTTAAATGGCTACAAAACAAGGTGCAAACGAAATTATACACATGCACTCCCCTGAATAATTCCTCTCCCAGAAGCAAATGGTTATGCATATTTCTCAATTAATTTTTGAGATGCACAGAGTTACCCATTAGGCTATACAGTATTTTGGGAAGAAGAAAAGACTAGATATGTGCTTGAGTGCTTGCTGAAGTTGGGTCTGGAGAAAGACTGGACCACCAGCTATCCAGAAATAGCTATTAAAGTTTTCCACAAAAGAGAAAAATAGCACAAAACTTCTTACAGTTTAGGGGAGAGCATGAAAGAACTCCAATAAGAAATATGTCACTGGCTTCTGCAAAACTACTGATAATTGAGCACAGAAGCACAAGTGATATGAACCAGCCCTATTTGCAGTAAGGTTCATTGGCAATATAAAACAGCCCAAAGGAACTAGAAACCTTACAAAGCAATTCCTAGGTGAGAAGGTTCTAAGTTGTTTGACTCAGTGTTTATATTGACATTTTGCAGCACTTTTGAGACAGATATGACACAAGCATGGCCTTTCTCATCCTCTGCAAATCACAGCCTACACATGAGTTGATCAAACAAACAGGGTATCAGTTCTCGGGGTCTCCTCATTATTCATAGGTAGTGAGTTTCAAAACCACATTTCAACAAAAGAACGAATAAACAATACACCTACACCATGACCCAAAAATGAAACTGGATCAATAAAAGCAATCTATCTTTAAAAAGAAAAGTACATAACTAAGGAAATAAAGCTGTTGGAACAGACAACAAGATGACATGGTATTTCACTAAGGGAGCTGCCACTAACTATGAACAAATCAAGTACTAGTGATGTATTTATCCTCTGGTTTGTCTCAAAATATAAGTCACTTAGGGAAAAGTAAAGCATTTTAAAGTTCAATCTATTAGCTACAGATTTAGAAACCAATAGATTTAATAACAGAAATTTCACTCTTTAACTGAAAGCTGGACTTGTAAGACACATCCAACATTGGTTATCTCAAATGGACTCATCATGTATTTTAGAGAATCATGAATACAGAAATCTGGCTGCCATGTCTTTTTAATACGATATTTCCACATTACAGATTCAGAAGCACTATAGGCCATGTTTAGTTCCTTCATCCTCCCTAAATGGATTTTCTTTAAATATTTTTAAAAAAAAAAAAAAACCCTTTGTATATTCACAGAAGTTGTAACTGACTAAGCATCTCCTGATTTACCTGAGCTTTTATGATGTGCATAAATCTGGACATTAGTTCAGGACACTCCAGAAGAAAATGAAAGTGATCAAAAATTATTTTGGGATTTCTGAAAGAAAAATAGGTTAGAAGCCTGTTATAGATTTAATAATAATGCTTCATGATGCAAAAGCCTACATGAAGAAACAACGCAATTAATCATATACACAAGTTTCAAGAGATTCTTCTATTTTATCACTTTTTCCTAACTCTTGTTTCCAAACAACTTATACTAACTCATCTGTTAAACACGGGAGATTTAGAAGCAGCTCCCCACACAGAAGGAAGGTTATAAACCTGGCTGTCCCAAAGAAACTCTGGAAACAGCCAACTGCACAAAGATGGTTTAGACTCCCTTAAGTCATCACACATTTGAGAAAGAATGAAAGTTCTCATCTACCTTAAAAGGGAAGGCCTTATTTGGAACAAATACAAGGAAAGAATCCATTAATCAAATTATTCTGTTGCTCTGTGAAATAGATTTCGTTCATGAATCTTACAAATAGAACACTTAAATATGCAGAAGAGTTCATTTAAGTCTGAGCTCTGTATCATTAATCTACACTCCCTTGAATTCAGTAAGACCATTAAACTGCATATTGTTCATATATCACAGCAACAATCTAAAAATACAACTCAGTAAAAAGAAAAAAATGAATTATTGCTGGGGAGGAACAGAGGGGTGGATTACGAGGTCCATATTTGTTGAAGCTTACCGGTTAACAAAACACTTAAGGACATCATCATGTTTACAAACAAATTCTATAAAACGAGGGGACGTCATCCTGTTCAAAAATCATAAGGTGCTTTTGGTTAGTGCAATCAAAACAAATTTAAATTACATGAACTGTTAGCTTTTTTTTAAATAAATCTGACACAAATAGAAACTGATGCTGTTTAACTAGTCATCATGAAACTAAATATTCAACAGCATTAAAAACTTATAACAAACTAACAGAAAAGGCAAAAATGTCAATAACCGATCATCTTCCAGAACACTCACAGAGAACTATGCCCCAGACAAATATAACTGGCCAATTTGAAAGCTTTTATTAAACTCAGTTTGGCAGAGAAAGAAAAACTCTTATGGTGATTAGGAATAACCAAGAGTTGCCATATAGTAGGACTCCTGCTTCTCGATTCCTCAGGGAGCTTGTAATACCATTAAACTTGCTTAATCTTCTACTCGTGAGGGCCAAAGTCATAAACATAATCCATAACAATCTTGGACAGACTAGGACCTCAGTTACAAGTGGTCACACTTGTTTCCTTTTTAAATCAGACCTCAATAATACTAAGTTTACCTAAGCCGAACTGCATGTTCCACACAAAACTACATGTTGGTCGACCTGGGACAGGATTCCAAGTGAGCGTTACTTTGAGATGGAACTCCCCTTGTTACATAAAATATAGCCAAATAAGCTTTGCCCCAGCTATCATTTTCATATACAAAGACAACTCACTTTTTTCTTCTGAGCTTATAGCTCTTCTTGTTGGATAATCGCATTAAATTCAGGGTTAATTTCCCATTAAGAACTAACAGCAAGTACAGCTAGGTTTCAAAATATCAAAATCCCACTACCTACAAGTATACTATATGATTACAAAGTGCCATTAGACATTCAAAACAAAATAATATGCCACATTGCAGCTACATTCATAGGTATCAGCACTATGAAAAACTTGCAGTGCTGTTCGGTAGCTTTAGAACCATTAAAAAAAAAGCATTCAAATAACTGAACTAGTGAAAACATTAAACAGCATAGCCTTGCCTGTCACTAATAAAATGTGGTCAGTATCAACATTCTTCAAAGAAAGTATGTATGATTTTAAAATGGCAACAGTTTGGTGTCTTGGTTTACAATTCAGCATCAACCCAGGACATTTGAGTAAGAAAAATGAATCATCTCCTTACCCTTGAGGCATCTGACAGGAGCAGCACATATAGAAGGCTTGAATGACAGCACTTAGCCTGTTTGCTGTCATGGAGATAACATCCTGACAATCAGCACAAGCTTCCTGCTTCCCAGCAACATCATAAGTTTTTAACTCGACAGCATCAGTGGACAGCTCCTTTCTTCCCTCAATTCCTGCAGTGGCAAAAGAGGGCGCAGGAGTAGCATCTTGGTGATCTGGTCCTTTTTGCTTCAATAAAATAGAAGTAATGTTGGCAGAGTCCCTTTTGTTTTTCATCAGCTCTGTGGCTATCAGAACAAGCCATTCATCCAGAGAATGCCAGAGCAGTTCCAGCGGCTGCAATAAACACATGAAAAAAACAGACAAAAAGGAACATGCTGACATTAGATAATATTATTAATGTGATAATCCTCTTAAGGCAAATAAATATCATGCACATTTTAAAGCTTTAAATGATCCTTTAGAGGTCATGTTAGAGATAAGAGGCAAATAATCATAAAAAATTCTGCACTTGCAGCCAAACAGCACAAATAGAAAATTTCATATAGAAGGAAAATCAAGCAGCAGATGGAAGAAAGATAAACTCATTTAGAAAGAATTAAAAAAGAACTATAGATCTGAACTATATGACAAAGTTAGGCTTCACACAACACACTACTGCCTAACCACTGCAGCCAAGCAGGAAATAGGAACACACAGGCTGAGTTTCTGGAGTATGAGAGTGCCAGTTCCTTTTGAAGAACCTGGTCAAAGGAGCTTCCTCTACCAAGAAGATGGAGGAAATCCCAGACAACACCACTGAGATTCAGGTTCATGCACATGTCTAGTAAGAATGTGCTTTATGCATAAAGGGAGCTCATACAGCTCATTTTGATAGTACCTCTAATGTTTCAGAGTAAGTCACTAAGATCTAGCCTTACAAAATAGAAACAAGTATCAGCAGAATCCTATATCAAATTATAAGGCTATATATTTTATTTTACTTTAACAAAGACATGCTTTTTTCACTACCACTTGCTAAAACCCAATATAATTGAAATCCAGTAAAATTCCCTCATTACACATATACTCTGAGCTGCAGGCCTACTATGGAGAAGAAAAAGGGGTAAGACCTGTGGCTTTCTCATGAGCATAAAAAAAATCCACAAGAGCTAACTGTGTTGTCCCTTAATGTTGTTTAAGGGTTTGTTTCATAGGGAGCATAGGGATATGAATCCTACAGGGAGATAGTCGACTCAAGTACTTCATAGCACTCCAGAAATAAGAGTGAACTTCTAAATGGATTCCTTTTCCCACATATTACTGCTGCATCAACATTTTTCACCAGTGATAACATTCAAAGACTTAGCAAACACTGAAAGTTATGTTCTCATATTCTCAGGTTGCTCTTGAAAATAAAGACCTGTTCACAGCATCTGGAGCACTGTCAGCTGCACCTCATAGCTGACACGCTCTCAATACACAATAAATTACTTCTCATAAGTGCTGTGTATTAAAAGATTCTGCTGAAATTCACCATTTAAAAATTTACCACTACGCTTCCATTTTTTCCCAGTAGAGTGTGGGGGAAAGCCAGCCTGATCTCTAATACTGGTAGGCTTTGCTCAATACTTTATATGTCACCCACTTAATGCTTTTGCTCCTAGTGACCACACATTTTTCTAGATGGTGATCTGAATACCTCCAGCACAGGCAGCATTTTCTACATAAATGTCTGCCATACAGGATCAAGTTATCCTCCTTCCAAGATCCACCTGGCAGACCTTTACCACAAAACATAATGTAAAAAAACTTTCTAATGGAAAATAGGATTAATTGAATACACAAAATTAAAATGCAGCTGTACTCTTAACCTATAACTCACGAAAAACTAAGTAGTTATTTACTAGAATACTAAAATCTAGGTTTTTTCCCCTCAAACTTTTCAATGTTTAGCTTGCCAGACACCATATTCCCCCAATATCTTGTGTTTTATCTTTTATTTCCCACAGACTTAGCCCACTTTTCAGAACTTTTCCACCCAATTTGTCTTTCCAAAGTTAGTTCTTCATAGCTTCTGACCATAAACTAATTTAAAAGTCTAGTCAAGCACAGCAGCTTTAACATTTCATTTCCTTTCTTTCTAGTTCAACTTCAGGATATAAAATACTTCTAAATATTGCCCATCACCTCCATATTCATAACTGTAAGCATTTTATGTTGGCATCCCTGACCAGACTTTTTTGAGTGGCATATGGACATATTCAATCAAATCACTAGGAATGTTTTTTTCAAACTACTAGCGAGCATGAACCCCATATTAAACAAAGACCTCCACTCAAACTTCAGTTGTCATAATTCACAGTGTGGAAAAGTTTCTCTGGAATTATACAGCTGAGTCTGATGAGGTACCAAGCTTTTACAGCTGCACACCTTACCTCCCAAATGCAAGAATTTACCTATGCAATGCCTTCCTCTTTACTCATCTAGAAAAGACCAGTAACCAAATCCATATTCAAACTGCGACACCGAAGCAAAATCTTTTGCCAGATGTCAGATAGCTTTTTAAGACACAGGGTGTAGGAGATCACTAGTCCATGAAGTGACTTTGTCACAGCAGAGAAGTTATTTCAATTCTAGAAAAGAACAGTATCTGAAACAAGGAAAAAACATTAAGCACTTCCCAGCCTCATTCAATTACAGAGAAATTTTGCAGGAAGTTTCCCTAATATGCACTCACACTGAACAGCAATTGGAAAAGCAATACATGGAAAAGTAATGAGTGTAAACCTGGCCAAAATTACTACTCAGTTTCTCACTGGTAAGATCTCATTTGAGTTAGCAGCTTGTTTCAAGCTTGGGAGACAAAATTCAATTATTCTTTTGTATCTTACTGGATGAGTAAAAAAAATGTGTTATCGTTAGCTAGTGTTTCCACTTTAAAACATCTGGATAGGCCTGAATCACATACAGAGAATTCCACTAAAGCACAGATAGTCCTATGATTTTCTTGACCTCATCAAACAATGACATTCCTCAGCAGGCTCAGATCAAGAATACTCACATTTTTAATCCCTTCCCAGCTACATTACAGTGACAACTCTTCAAAATATGTTCAATAAGAACATTGATACAGAAAAATTTAATGAAAAGTCAGGTCTTTTTTATCTCCTCCCAAAAGGCGAAAAAGACCATCACAAGTGCATTTTCAAGGAAAGGACAAAAAGGCAGATGGAAAGGTAGGACTAAGAGAAAACTGGTAGTCAGCCAATTTACTCAGCACTATATCTAATCTCCCACTACCCAGTCTACTGTAAATTCAGGGAAGAACAGACTAAACCAGCCACAACTGTAGATTAACTTAGCATTGCCAGACCTGTGTGCCCATTCCCACACAACAGTAAGTTTCCATCAGCAGTTTTATATTTCTGAGTTTGAATTTAAATCAATCTTTAAAATACCACAGACACAACAGTGGCCCTACTGCAGGGTTGCCTCACTCATAAAACTTCTAAATGAATTACAGTAATTGCAATAATAATTTTTAAATCATCCTGAAATTTTTGTTTTGTTAGATAATGCAACAGTAGTATACATTTTGCTTATTTACTAAAAATATACATGTTGTTTTCACACAAATAAGAATTACAGATATTTTCTGGGACAACTGTGGCACTTGTTTATATAAGTCTACTGCACAAGACTTAAATGCACAGTAAATTAAGAAACAATCATCATACAAAGTAATGGCGGCACACAGATAAGTGATTCTACTGATACACCACTTTCATTGCAAATTGCAATTGAATGTTTTTGTTTGTTTTATACTGAGTTCTGAAATTATGTGGAGTTGAAAAGCAGGAAATCTTCCTTTTTTTCATTTTTGGGCTTGGTAGCAGAATATCTCACTGGAGATAGTTCTTGTATGAAGCGTGTTTAACATCTGCTTGTTATTTAATCTGGTATACTTGGAGCAATTTTCATTAAAACTGTTAGAAAGCGCTGCCTTTAATAAAATAAATCTTGTGATTTGGGTGGGGCTTTGTTTTCTAAAAACAGAATTCGGGTTAAACCCACATTATTGCCCTATTTTGATGAACAATTCCAAAGGACAATTATTACATTGCACACTCTGCAATGTATTACATTTTGTACACAGTATTGTTCAGACTCAAGCACTAGTTTTATATTAATTTTATAAATCAATTTGTTCTTAAAACTATTGTGCTACCAGAAGAAAAAACATAAGTGCTTGCATGCTTTTGGGGTTTTTTTTAACAGTCTAATACTATTCTTCTTTCCAAGAACAGAAATTTAAACAAAAACTGAGACACTTCACTAAATAAACTGGGACTAAGAGGATCATCTTTCATAATCTTATCAATATAGCTCTGTCTTAAAAGCTCTTAGAAGTAATCTGATGAACATATATCATCAAATAACTGCAGTAATTTCAAAATACTGTTTTCACAACACAATGGAAAAAAATGCAAAGGTAAAGAAAAATCCTCAAGCGATTACTGGCATCTAAATTTCTTGATACAAGCTGTGCTGTGTAAGAGTATGAAGTAAGATGGGAGAAAGATGGGAGAAGAAAGATTACCCTGCAGTTCTTTTTTATTAGGTGCTCTGAAGAGTATGGCAGTTGTATATCCAATGAAGACTGAGTGGCACACAGGAAACTGGGGCTTCTTTATAGAAAGGCAATCTATGACTTGATACAGAGGGATTCCTTAACAAACAAACATAAAAATACCAAACACCTTCAGGAACTAAACCTCCAAATGGCAACCACCTAAAGTATGTGTTTGAAAGCAGCTATAAATCAATAACCTTGCAAGGGTAGTAGTGAGCTGGTATGTTTCAAAGCACATAATAGTAAAATCCAAGAACAACTTGGGAAAAGACCTCATGAGCACAGTGAGAACAACAAACAGATCAAGAATTCAATTGTTTCCATTTGTCTTGTGAAGCTGGATAAAGCTTATTGATCAGGACTCCACCTGTTTATCACCAACTACCATTTTGAATTTACATTAATATATACTATTAATATCACCATATTTTGAGATTACTATACTCTTGACAGAAATAAGAACAAAATTTACCAAACTCGCCTGGGTAACTAAACCTTCAACACCTAATAAGTAATCTATTAAAACAGAAATAAACAGAAATCATAACATGAGAGGTGAATCAGTGGCTAAATGAATTCATTCAGTGGGAAAAAAAAGCAGGAGGAGAGAGGTAGGTTTAACTTAAAAAGGGATAGGGACATCAACCAAACTTACTTCCTGTTCATGAGATGTCTGATTAATGAATGCATGCTTTGTGAAATTCATCTCTTTAACGTCTATCTTCCTAACAACATCATATACTTTTCTGACCTTGAACACCTGACTTCTTGGAGTTTTATTTCCATTGTAGCCCATGTCATTTCCATTACTGGGAGAGGATGGGCCAATGCGAAAGACATGGCAAAATATCCTCACGATCCTTAAGAGACTCTTCATTTGAGCTTCATAATTACTTGACAAGCTGGGGGAAAAAAATGGAATGTTTAAGTTTCTTTTCCTAGATGAAACAATTTAGTATAATAAGGAGTAAGCAACCTAATGGTAAGGTCTGATACACATGCTGACAAAGAAAAACCTAAATTTCAAATCCCAGTAAATTTTAACTTTCATTTCCTGCACCAGCCCCAGAAGTCAAATATAAGCATTATGATTTTACTAGCATGTACATGTAATTTTAACTAGAAGTAAGAACAGCAAATTCTAGATCTTTCAAAATATTTCCTTTTTTTTTTAAATGCACTTATAAACCCCTGGGAGGAAATTCAACTTCCTACAGAAAGAATCTCAGTGCATGAAGCAAATTGGCATATCCAGATGAAAATGCTTTTCAATGCAGAAAAAAAAGCATCCAACAGTAAAAGCCTACTGACTGAACAGATATGCTGCCACAGCCCATCCTCACCAGCTACTATTCTAGATGCTCATTAACTACCTTAACCAGACAAGGGATCAGGATGGTAAGGACGGCACTATTTCTACTCAAGAAAAACATAATCTAAAAGATACTGAACAAAACCACCACTGTGTTATTTATTTATCTATCCAGCATTTATATCTCCTTAACTGAAATGGCAAACACGGAACTCTGTACCAAAACAGTGCAAAATACGAGATATTCATAACTTTATGCACAAGCAGAACATTCTCCACCAAACTGAATCTGGTTTTCATTCTTAAATCCCAAGCAGTAAGAATTCTCCTGTCTCAAATGCATAATAAACTGCAAGAAATTAATTCTTTTTTTTATCAAAACCTAGTAACTTATAAGTATTATAAAAGTGAGCATAAACTCAATTCTATCCTTAAAGTACTTGCAACTTAAAAGCATGCTTCCCAGCCAGCCAGAAGATTGGTAAATACCAGAAAATTGACATCTTGTAGGGTGCTGTAAACATCTGTTGCAATTAATAATCTGTTAATTCACACACCTGAAACAGTTAGTTGTAACAGCTACCATGGCTTTATTATGATCTCATTTACCCTATGCCATCAGCAAAAGACCTATTTGTTTTCAGCACTACATTTTAATGACTGTGAGTTAACTTCAAAAAGCAATGTACTAAGAATTTTACCAAACTACCACACAAAGTACAACTTTCTTGTGACAATTTATACTTTAAACAGGTAAGTTTTCAGTAAATCAATATAAGAAAGGAACAGAGAGAGTTAACAGTGCTACAGTAGGAATGTTAAGCTTTTAACCAGTTAAGAAAATCCCCTGACTGGCAGTCTGTGATTGTGCTACCAGATGATCATTACAAATTAGCATTTGTAAAATCTTTGCTTATATACCAAAAGCATCTATCAATACAAGTACCTAACTAAAGAAATTGATCTAATTATTGAAAAAAAAAAAAAAAAAAAAACTACTAACATTTCAACTGAGGTTTATCATGTCTCAGCAATGGTGTTTTCCTGGTGAAATTTCCTGGTCTCCAGGACAAGGACCCACATATATAGAAAAACCTTAGAGGGCTTTTAATAGTTTACTGAAACTTCTACTGGCATGTTTGCAAACATTCAGCTAGGTCTAACTTGCACCAGCAAGACCAAATCATGTCACACTTCAATTATTTTCTAGGAAAATGAGAACACACGGTGAAGATAATTCTAAGTGAAACAGGATCCTTGCTCATACTCAAGGTAGGAGTCTTCAGGCAGAAGCTTAGTGGCACTCCTGGATACTTGCTAGAAGCATTACAAGAAACAATTTTAGACACTTTTGAACTAAACAACAGACAAGCCCAAAAGGAACAGGTTGTGGGTTAGTACCCAGGAAACTAATAGAGATGATATTAGTTCAGCCATGCAAGAATATCATTATTGGAGGTTTTCATGTATGAAGTACATTTTACACATTTTTGTTAGAAGAAGGAGAGAGAGAGAGGAAAGGGGCCCAAGCTCAGAGTATTCACCAAGTACTACCTTAATCCTCACTGTGTTTATAAGAAAGCAACTTAGAAATATTTCTTAAAGCAGAAATTCACTGCTTCTGGCAGGAAACCAAGCTGGAGAGAAGAAAGACACAGTTTTTGCGAAACCGCATCTGTGAAACTGTCTTGGAATTTTCTTTTGCTATCACCTTTCCATTATGACATATTACAAAGCACCAAAGAGAAGCTGGCCAGCAGGAGTCCACAGGACACTCCAAGTACTGGCATCTCTAGAAATGAGTCCTCATCCAATGCAATGCAACCCTTCGATCTTGTCTTCAGCCTCAGGAGCACAAAAACTGAGCAAACTCAGAGACAGTACAGGCACAGACCTACTGTTTCTATAGCCGCACTGAGAGAGCATTGCTCAAGTCAGCAAAGCAGTAACAGTAACAAATCAAATCTAAACAACAATCAGTTTAATTCACCTCTGAAGAAACTGAACAACTTCCAATAACATCCCGGTACAGAGCAAGTTTGAAACCCTTTCCTGCACTATGGTTTTATACTTTATCAAAATTTCTTTGTGGGAGATCTATTGGCTATAAGGAAATCTGGAGACAAAAAGGAATATGTTACAAGTTAAGCTGATACACACTGAAGCTCAGCAACAGCAGAAATTCTTCAAAAAGTTATCTTTGCATCAACAAAATGTCACTAATGTCTACACACTTTAACCCTGAAGTTTAAAGGGATTCAGACCTTTACATTAATTCATCAAAGCGAACACTCACCAGAATAAAATTTATTAATGGTGTAATGAATTTCCTACCACCATCCAGGAGTTCTGATCTGCTATCTACAAGCTGCATTTAAATGTAACATGACTAACGGGGAAGAAAAAAAAGACATCTAGGAGTAAGAATATACTATTTATTTTCCATCTCACTGATGGGCTCCTCAGACCCAAGCCCAAGTTAAAAAGAAGCCTCCCAAGTCATAATCCTCTACAACCTATGCTGACAGGTTTCTCTGATTACAGAACATTCTCAAACCTCTCTTTGCCAAAATGCCATCTAAAACATGTTAATAAGGAACTTGACTCATATTTTCACACCCTTGATTCTTTCAGTAAAGATTTCCTAGTAAAGCATAAATGTTACACCAAAATCTGCTAGCTGTTGAAAACAGAAAAAATGTTTCAACACATTGCAGACAAAGTGTTTTGCACAAACTCAAACAGATGCCACAAAAATTAGGAAAGCATACAGGTAAATATGCTTGCCTATGTCAGGCATCTCCCCAAGTTACTGCTGCTTGTGCCACTGAGACAGCACACTGGTAGATAAAATTTTTTATCTCATATGTAAATTAGTAGCCATGTAAGGCAACCAGAGCCAGCAAACATGAGACAGGTATCTGAAGTAAAAAAACTCTCCTCAAGCACACTAAGGAAGCATGTAGAAAAGTAAACATCTGGAAGGAAAGAAAAAGTAGACAAAAAAAATAAAGAATTTTTTGATAGTTGTCTAAAAAGCTTCCCTTCCTGGGGCTGACACAGCCAAATCAACCAAACAAAAAAATACACTTGTCTGCAACTTGAGCTTCTACATACCAGCAGCTATACAAGGACAGCAACTTTTTCTCTTGAAGTCTTTGTGAAGACAGTGATCTAAACAAACATTATCATATAAATCAGATTTGAGATCCATCTACTCCAGCATGTGCTGAGGATCAGATAGCTTGGACTATTAAAACTATTAAGTGGCACTAACTGCTGGGTAGTTTATCAGCTTGTGATCTCACACTTACCTGAGCAATTTGTGACCATTTGTTGTAGCAACTTCAGCAAGACTTGTCAAGATTTTCAGATACTGGCTTTCACTCTGCTGGGACAAGTGCTCCAGAACCTGCCGCAACTGACGGATTTAAACAAAAGCAAATGCATGGTGTCAAGGAGCATCGGATCAACAAGAATTTATTAATTAGGTAGAACACTATCACCCAAGCATTAATATCTAGCAATAATAATGCACATCTGTACGGTACAACCTCTAACCTAACCCCAGGTAACATTTCATTATCATTAACAGAGATTTCTGCAAAGGTACACATTCTAGTGAAGATGCACATATTACAGGGTATTTAACATTACAGAATGTTATAAACACTGAATGCTAAACCCTGTATTATTAATTCATAAGAACACCATATAACATTTAAAATATGAGTCTTGACTTGTAGCACATACCCAGTTTCCTTATGTCATCACTTCCAGATAATATTTACTAGTCATTACCCAAGACTAAGCAGAACAGCTCAGACTTGGCCATAGAAAATAATTTTCAATATATGATTACATTTCAGCAGTGAAGCAGAACTATACCAAGTATTAACTAATATATTCTGAATACACTCTCATTAAGATCTTGTTTTTGCTCACAGCTCCACCATTACTTGAACAGATGAAACATTTTTCTCATATTTTCTTTACTTCTACAGTATACAAAAGGTCTTTTTGTTCCATTGTTTTAGTTCTTTCTCTTTTAATTTAAATCATCTATGCCATCTCTCCTTGCATCTAACATACACTTCGAGAATTCTCACCTGCATTATTTCACTCTGTAAAACTCAACCATGTCTCAGAAATTTAAACACAGACTTGGAAATCCTCAGTGTTATAGTGGAAGTAATAGAGTTATAGAGAAAATGAAAACGTCAAAAATCTAGCAAACTAAATTAAGTAAATTGGCAGCCAATACCACACTAAATCTTTTTTTTTTTTTGCAGTTTGTAAGGTTCTTTGCAGTCATTTTAAAACAAATAATGTATTAAAAACCCACAGCGAGCTAAATTTATAAGGGGGAAAAGGCATCCCACACTTTTTTTCTCTTAGACAATCAAGAAACAAAACTTTTTTCCTTGATTTTCCTTTGCTTTAGATTGTACTATCCCATAATAATCAAAGAAGCAAGATGTAAGAGAACCATTAAAAAATAAACAGAGTAGTTTCATCTACAGAAATAATAATCAAATTATTATGGCTGCAATCTTTTACACTCTAATTGTACAAGGCATCTTCATACAGATGAGTGCACATACCACAAACTTTCAAGTTAATTCCAGATGATTCAGCCTCAAGACATTTCCTAGAATAGAAGTCTGCAGATAATGACTAAATGAAGGAAAATAGGCCCTGTTACACAAAGTAGTTGTACATATAGGATGCTCTAGGAATGCTCTACCAAATTCCTTCTTCTTTGTATTGAAGTTTGCAATGTCTGCTCTTTATACTGTCTAGATCACATTGCCAAATGTGCAGTTAGAACACTAAATGAAAATAGATCCTACATTCAATTCCAAATTCTTTAAATTTAAAATTATGTGAAGATTGTACATTTTCCATGAGGAAAGAAAGAAACCTAGTGGTCAACTACTGTGGTACTGATTGTCACTCATACTAAGCACTCAGCTCTCCAGCACACACAGAGATGTCCCTGGCTATAACACACAGAATCCCATATTACCATGTTTTCCCGCAGATCTTCATTCTGTGTCATTTGAATTATTGTCTGGAAAAGCCGAGGATGGTACTGTATTAAGACTTCACAAGTCTCTCCATAACCACCCTAAGAAAATATATTAATTAAAAGAAACATTAGAATTGAGAGTTAGACTATTACAGGCAATAACATCTATTAAGGATTACAATATTCTTTTAATGCTAGAGAAATTCTATTCTAAAATAAATTGAAATTCAAAAATGTAGCAAAGTTAAGTATCCCAAAATGTTTGGGAGAAGACAGGATCAAATTTTTTTCAGTATACTGGCTCACATATATCCATACCCATTTTTCTCGGTTTTGAAACATTTCCCTACTTACCAAACTAAAGATACAGTTGAACAGCATTTCAATCAACAATTACCAGAGATTAAAAACAGTGCAATATTTCGCTTCTCTTCCTCTTGCTGACATCTGCTTAATTACACCCAGAATCTAATCCTTCAAAACAAACATTTTCTAAAGGTTCATAGGACACATATCTGACTTGTTACAGGAAAAAATAGCATAAACCCATGAAAGGGTTATTTAACTTTAAAATCAACACACAAGTATGATTCCACTTGTGCCTTAGACTAACTTCATACCCTTTTGAGAAAAAATGTTTTTTGGAAAGAGTAGAACTTGATTTTGTGGTTTATTTGTATCAAATCTTATTTAATACAGCTGCATTTTTAAGCAGACACCTAACACCTGAATATGCATCAACTTCTACTCTGGGAAGATGAGCATATAATGCTGCAACTCCAGGTAACTCCTCTTTGAATGACAGTTGACATTACCTCGGGGAAAACCATACATTAAAAAGATTAATTTAATTGTTTCTGGTACCAAGAAATTAAATATTAAAAATAAACCCACACAGAATCTGTAAGAATTAATGAAAATCAAATCTTCAATATCAAGGTAATGTTGGCAAGAAGTATATGAATCTATAATTTCAGTCTTCAAAAAACATGTATCAACTTTGAAAAACAAACCTATAAGCATAGAATAAAACCCTCAATGTAAAAAGAAAGAAAACATTGTTTTCTCCATTCTTACTTGGCATCATGAACTTGTATACTGCAAGATCTCGAACACAGTAAGATCATCACTACAAAAACAAACACCAGGTGTCACTACTCACACCTAAAAAAAGTTAACAGAACTTTTATGTGTAAAGAGGTGCCCTAAGGATTGCAAAACTGGAGACTGAAGAAGAAACTCAAAACATTAACCATAAAAAACAATAACTGTACCATTAAGCACATGCTGGTATAGGAGAATAGAATTATTTAGGTTGGAAAATACCTTTAATATCATCAAGCCTAGCACCATCCCCATGTACACTACTAAACCACATACTCAAGTGCCATATCCACAATTTTTTGAACACTTTCAGGGGTGGAGACTCCACCCTGGGCAGTCTTCTCCTATGTTTTACAGCCCTTTCCATAAAGAAATTCCTAATATCTAATCTAAACCTCTCCTGCCATATACTGTCTTACAGGTCTATGGCTGCAGAAAACCTTGAAGCTGATTTGACCCTGTGTGGTTTTATGTAATGATAAGTCATTCTGCCACAAAAAAGAAAAAAATCTAACTCTGAGTTTCACAATCAAGCCAGCAGTGAGACAGTATAGTGATCTGGCATTTCTCAGTGACCAGAACTGAGGACTAATTTGGTTTCTTCTACCAAAAAAGAAATACTGTAAGTAACCTAACTGGATCAAGGTCTTCCACAGATAGTCTATGAAATAAAGCTTTCAGAGTTAAACATTCCAAAAATATCCCACAGGTACCAGAGACAGCACTCTTGCACATACACACAACTATTTCAAGTGCAAGTCTTAGGCACATGAGGATACCTCAGAAATTAAATAACTTGAGGTCAAAATAATCTGAAAATACACAAAAAACCAGAAAATTTCAACTTAATCCTGACAAACTAATGACATGCACAAAGGTAGTGTGATGTCCACTTACTCCAGTGATTTGGTTTTTTCAGCTTTCAGTTCAGTTTTCTAGTGTGATTACTAGCAAAGGTTCAAAAACTTCCATTCAATTGTGTTATTTACACACTGACCTTCAACTGATCTGACAGAAAAAAAGTGTAAGTGCTCACAAATCAAAAGAAGTCACTTTAGCAAGATGTACAAACAGTCATTGGTATCAAACAAGACAGACTGTTTTGCAGTTGAAAATGCTGTGTTAGTTGAAAATATGTAAGAATTTTGTTCCTCATCCAGATACAGAAATATATTCGAAAAGTGAGTCATCACTAGGTAAGTTTTGTTTGTTTTCAATAGCAACATCTCCTCAAGAGAAAAGAAAATCTATTATTTGAGGTAAAAAAAAAAAAAATCATCACTCCCTTCTGCATGCCTTTACCTCTTACTTGTTAATAGGTAAGCACTTAAATTGTCTACTACCATTATATCAAGTATTCCCAAACTTTCTAGTCAAATGGAGTTCTGGAAACTCTTTCTCATGAGGTCAATTCTTGCATCTGACTTATGCAAAGCACAGAAATTATGAATCTGCCTGTAGGATCATTTTCGTGATAAAAAAATTATGTTTTGCACTTATTTTGTCAAAGGATTACCATCTTTCAGAGGCTTTAAGAATAAAAAAGGTAATAATAATCAGGTGACACAGTAGTAAGTCACAGAAATTCACAGAAAAAGTGTTGCTAACTTAATACCTGTACACAGAGATCCAGCGGAGTAACACCGTTCTTGTCTGGTAAATATTTGGCTCCTCTCATCAAAAGAATTTGTGCAGTGTCTCTCTGTCCATGGCTATTCAAAAGAAAAGAAGAAAGTTCATACAGCATTTATGATCTAATATGAGTCGTAGATCTGTCTTTACTGGATCTAACAAACAAAACCAACACAAGCTAGAAGGAAATAGTTACTTCAAAAGAGCAGTGCAAAATTCAGGCCATTTTTATGAAGTCAGAGTCACCCTCATCATTCAGAAGTGATTCGTCTTAGTCTGGCCTTAAATATTTATGAGCTGCATTTCCTGCAAAAAGAGAGCTCTCTCTCAATTTACATCCTAATTTACATCACAGAAGAAGTTCTCTTTGTCAAGTTCTTTGCTGACTTCTACCATATTTGGGGAAAAAACAATCTAATTGTGCTTTAACCATCAATAAAATATTAGCAAGATATTTTTATTGATAATTCTTATTTTTTGCACAAGAGAGAAATACATCACTCAAATGGCTCTAAGTTTCTATATATAAATGTCTTGTTTAGCCTCTAGAAGTTTTACTTCTGCATTCATAATCTATTTCACAGACTATTCACTAATATGCTTATAGGTTGTATAGGACCCTTAGTTCCCCCGAGTTAAAAATTTCCCAACATGCCAGCATTGCCTAGAAAACAGAAAAACCAACTATTTATACCTCTCCACACTTTCCCAAACCCCTTCTTCTGAAAAAAATGAGAAACTGAGTACCAGTGATCAGAGGTTTACTTCATTAAAAACACATTGCCTTCACCAGCATTAAGTGCCTGTACTGCCAAACATAACAGAGAAGCATCTAAAGGGTGAAACAAAAAACTGATAAAAAAGACATAGCAATTAGGATTACAGATACAAGTTTTTTCAGTGAAGTTTTATTTCTCAAGCTACTTTGCAGTACACCCTTTACACCAATGTATGTGACTTTTTGACATGTAAGAGGTTGCCTGCATTCTCAACCTAATAAGTGCAGCCTATCAGTTCAGAAAGGGCACAGGTAAAGTGACAACTAACAGCTGAGGGGCAGGAGGTAGCTTCACTGATCTCTCAATAGACCTAGATGAGTTCTCCTCAGTCCTATCCTTGCAGCCAGGGAAGCCAATAGGTTAGTCTAATGTACCAGACTTTGTCCCATTTGTTGTGCTGGGGAGTGCTCTGTCTGTTGAATAAACAACTTTTTCCACTTTCCTCCAAAGAAATTTTTTCCTATCCCAATTCAGCTAAAGGGAAGAGTAGTTCGGATTAGTTTTTCTAGAGAGACTCCATCCAGAGGTTTTGTTTTTTTTCCTCTCCCAAATTTGCCCTAAACCAGGACAAATAGTCAGAAGGAAGCTAACACTAATGGCCTACTTGCAGCATCTTCATGGTCATTCTCTAGACTGAGTGCACAACCCAACACATTGACAAAATAGGTGTTTCAGACTCAGACTTTGAATGCTGATACCCCTTCTGCAGCTATCACCTGCCACTGTTACCTCACCGTGCCCTCCCTGTCATCAGAACCTTTCTTTCCAAATTTGCTGTAGTATACACCCTGTTCATTCTACCCTGCCAGCTGCTCCAGTTGGTAATTTCTAAAGAATATGACTCCTGTACTTGCCATGTTCCTTTCTTATGAAAAACCTCCAAGGCAAGACAAGCTGCTCACTTCTTTTAAAGTGTGTACAAATACCAGTCTCTAAATCAGAGACCAAGGCTAGCAGCTATTTATTCTCCATTTCCCTTCCTCTCAGCTGCCACAAGTCAACATGCATTATCTCCAGAGATCACAGCTCCCAGAACATAACACTTAGCAGGCCAGTCCACTTCTCCTTTTGCTTATAGTAACAGTTAATCTTATGTGAACTATTTAACCTGTAACCAAAACACAGGGATTGCAAAAATTGTAAACATTCTACCAAATTGCAGAAATGTTCTAATTAAAATGAAAGATCATTTATCATATGTGATTAATTTTGAAATATACCTAAACTTAGAAGAAAACAGAACTGATCAAAGCAATAATGTAATTTTAATTTAACATTGTAACTTTGACACATATATACACGTTTCACGTATAATGTAGAACCATACTGCACATTAATAGGCAAACTAGCCTTATAAAAGGCTCTGGTTTTAGTGTACTCAAAATAATCTAAGTTGGCAGAATTTGTCTTTTCAGAAAAGGGTTCAGCAGTCACCAATTTACAATGCCAGAACATGCACAGGTATGTGTTTAACATGTCTGTTAGGAAGAGCTACATCAGCCTGCAGTACTAACCTAAGTATTTAGATACGACACCAAACTACACTCAAAAATGAGACAAGATTAAATACCAGTCAGCTTTTATATTTCCTATATTTTGTAATTTCAGTTATTGCAAAAGGAGAAAATATACTTCACTTTTAGCCAGTATTCAGAAGTTAAATATATATAACCTGCAAGCAAAATAAAGCGGAGTCGCCCCAGAAACGTTCGGCCTGTTTATATCTGCGCCGCTGTCCAGCAAACATTGCACCGTCTACGAGAGAACAAAACACCAGCTTCAGAAAAGGAGCACTGGAAAAGCCCCTCAGCTTGCAACTGTTTAGTGCATGTCTAAAACACAAAAACACTGAGCAGACTGTCAAACAACTTTTGTTACATTTCAGTCACATATATTTGCTACATCTAGAGGTAACAGTTTTTCAGAATTTGGCCTTCCAAAATGCAGCACTGACCAGGACAACAGAAAGGATCTGGGTAGAATTACAATTTATTCTTTTTAGTAGTAAATAGTTCTGGTGGCAATCTGTATAACTCTATAGGGCTCTAATTCAGTTCAAGAAAAGCATCCAGACTTATACTCTGAATATAAACAGTCAGCTCTAACACAAGGCCAGGCATAAGAATTATCCACACAGATAAATAGCAGAAGAGTTTATTTGAACTTGTTTACTTCTAGAGTTAAAATTGTAACTGAACCAATTCCGTTTTCATTTTTTACTCACAGTAAATTAATATTTCAGATTTCAAAATCATATAATAGTTTGCCCAATTATGAATTAAACATATTCTGAAAAATAAGGGGAAACATTTTCAGACATTTAACATTACATAAAAACTTGATATTAAAAAGGCAATAATAGCACTATAAAAGAGCTGAATAGTATCCAGTAAGTCACCTAAACTCCCATAAGCACTGAGATCAATCACCTCCACAAGAATAAATAAGCTGTTCCCACGGAAGTGCATGCAGTTAATACTAAGACACACAACAGCATTCTTCACACTTGTAGCCGTTATCATGTGCATTATTACTCTGAACTTCATAAAAAAACAACTTCGAGGCATTACCAAGTTCTTTACAAATCAGTTGTGTTCATACAATCAGAAACTTACAGTCTTGTGTCCATTTTGACAAGCTACATGAAGGGCGGTCTGTCCCATGGCATCTTCAACGTCTACATTACTGACATGTTGAACAAGATCATGAAGCAATTCTGTTCGTCCATTGACAGCCAGCCAATGAATCTAAGTATAAAATGATGATACACGTGTTTCCTTTAGCAATGATACATATATATATATAGATATATATCTATATCCCATAACAATTATTTTAAATCTAGTTGTATTATTGTCAACACTTTCACAAAGAGAAGCTTTGCATAATATTAAGAGAAGCTTTGAACAATACAATCATATGCTTAGGTATTTTGATCACATCTTTTGATTCCTGATGGCAGTTTTTGTCTTATGTGTAAGATGGCAAAAGCTTAAAAAACAAGAATCTCTAAATTCTTCCATCATTTTAAGAACACCGTAATAATTAATAGCACTTACTGCAGTCAAGCCTTCATTATTACAAATGTTGACATCTGCACTGTATTCCAGCAGCTTGCTCATACATTTTTTCTGGCTATAAGCAGAAGAATACATTTTAAAATTAAAATTAAAATCCAGTCAGAGAAAATCACTTACAAAAACTAAAGATCTTCTTAGAGCTCCCCTCAATCTAATTTATCATTGTTCTAATCATAGCAGGTGGTTCCAATTTATAAGGAGTACAGTACTGAGCATGTGAAAGAGAGAAGTGATCTTCATAGAGACTCAGTGCAAGGGTAGCCAACAACAACACAGGGCTAAAATCATAACTGTTTTTGTGGAAAGTGCAGAAGCACTTAAGCACTAACAGTTTCAGCTCTGCATGAACTACCCTTTCAAGACAAAAAGCCAGAGTTCAGCTAACAGAAGTCCATGAAGCTCACCAGTGCCTGTACGTGTCAGTGAACATGTTTACAGTACACCACTAAATCATTACTTAATGAGACAGTCATTGTAAAAATATGCAAATCTTTAGTAAGTACAAGTACTGTCTTAATAAAATAGAGATAGTTTTTCCTAATTCACATTTTGTTTGGTTTTTTTTAACATTTTTTTAAAGCTCTAAGTGCTTTATCTTTACAAATTTATTTTGCTTTTCCTTTTTATTTGGTACCTTTCACACCTTTCTTATACTCATTTCCACATAACTGTCTCCTGCATATATTTCTGCATTTCATCATACACCACCTGGCAGGTTCTTTCCTCTCCTACAAACAGACCTCATACATACCCACAAGCCACTAAACACTATCATGTCATGTGAAGTACCAGCTGTGATACAATTCAGTTACTGTATCATATACGTGTTCTAAAAAGAGTTAAGACAGCATTACCTTTACAGCTGCATGTTTTCACATACTACAATTCAAGAAGTAGTAGGATCTTAAAAAGGTACTTGCTCACTGGAGTTTTTTCTCTGCCCCTCTCCTAACACTGTGCAGGCCAACTTTGTATTCTTTTTCTTGCAGGAAAAATTTTCTTAGACACACTATCAGAAAAATCAGAAGTCTTTTGGAAGGCTTGAACAAGGTCCCCATCAAGCCCTTCAAAACCTTCTCTTATTCAGCTAACTGGAAGGTGAATGTATCACTCATTCAATTATTGTTGTAAGAATCATTATGCCCCTGATTAACAGAAAACATTAAAATGATTGGCACGGGAATTGCTATTTCAGACATGACTTACTATTTATAAAAAATTATTCTATGAATACTCAAAGTAAGGATTTTAACCTCCATGTTCTCTATTTTCAAAAGTGAAAACCAAAAACATTTTTTTGAACCATACAAAAATATTACAGACCATGCTAGCTCAAGAGTATTATGCACAAAATTTTTTAAGAGTTTAAGTATTTTAAAAACTTACCCATTCCTTGCTGCTAAATGGAGAGGAGTACATCCTGAGATGTCCTGATAGTTTGGATTTGCTCCTTTTTTTAATAATAGAACAAGGCATTCAACTGATCCACAGCTAAGAATAAATTAGAAAAGGGAAAAACTGTAACAAGGACATTTATAAATCTGTATTGGCATAAAGACAACAGCAATCTTATGTACAGACCACACTCACTAGAACGTCCTTACATAAAATCATTTTATACTCTCAGAGTTCAGGCTACACAAAGCTAAAAAAAAGTCACTTAATGCAGCAAGGAGTGACCAAATATAACTTGTGGCAATGAATAGATGCCAGCCTTCTCTGTGGTTTTAATGACTTTAAAACATAAGTCAGTCTTTAAGACTGGTAATTCTTTAACCTATAAACTGTTTTAAAAGTTTTGCTTTTGATTTCCTCTCACTTCCCTTATCCCTAATCTATTGACAGGACTAAATTTTCCATTAAACATTTTGGGATTTGTTATGTTTCAGTGTCTGGAAGTTATGTTTAGAAGTTTGAATATCAGGAAAATTCTAAAACTCATACAAATATTTTTCCTATTAATTTTGAACCTGTAATAAAGAGTTGAAGTCTTTTACTTTACATAATAGAGCAGTTCTTCAGGATAACCAATGTCACTAAGAGGACAGAAATTCTGCATTATATGTTTATCTTGCTCCTGAGCTCTTCAAAAGGAAGAGCTGATTGAAAAGATAAACCATATTTTTGTATCTGTTGTGACCAGCTAATCCATTTTTACAAATCTTCCCAGTGTCAGAACTGCTACACAACAACCCAAAGAAACTGAAGACTAACTGTACATATGTTCCAAAACCAGCACCTTGATGACCAATTTGTGATCCAATAACTAAGTCAAGATAAAAGACAATCCAGAAACTAAGTGTGACACAACTTCTTGTATCTTTAGAACCAGTAAGTACAGTGTATTTTCAAATATACTTCTAAAGTGTATGCTGAAAATTTGCTTGCAATTTTGTAAGTACTTCCTAAAGTAAATTTTACATAAGTAATATGTAATTCTGAGATGAAATAGTTGGGAAACAGCTATTTCTAAAAGACTGTTTAAGAAGCTTGAATTTCCACCTTTATTGTGAACAAAAACTGCTATAAATATGCAGTACTACTACATTTTCCTTTCCTTTTTTTTTTTTTTTTTTGTCTTTGTTTACCAGTTTAAATGTAAGAACTTTCAAGATATTTAAAAGGGGAGCCAAACACAGAGCATTCATTCATCAGTTTAAAGTTTAGTTTCCTGAAAGGTCATGTCAAAAACTATCTGGTTCATTTCTATTTATATGATGATAACTTCTTGTCTGTTTCTTTGCAGAGTTACATATAAAATAGTTGTCCCCACTGAAGAGCTATACAAACAATAAATAATGTAGATCAAAATTTGCACTTGAGCTCTCTATCCAGGATACAAAAGTTATTAGAAGTGAGTACTCAAGTTATATTCCCTTCAGTTATGGTCACATGAAGCACTTTGGAACAGCTGCTTCCCAACAAACATCCAAATGCTCCCTGCTCTTTTAGAATACCTCAAAAACAATCAGCACCTGCAAACAAGAGTTCTCCACCTCTACAAAGGGAAGAGTAACCCAGCTGTACAGGATGCACCTCATGACTGCATTTTTTTAAAGACTTGAGATTTCACAGAAAGGTAAAAAAAGTATCTAGCCAGATTTCCTTCACTGGAATTTGGAAAGCCATTTGATATCGTGTAAAATCTGTCCTCTTTATGAGGCAGGCACATTATTAGGAAGAACAAACAAGATACAAAAAGTGTGAAAACAAAATGTTAGCTGATACTACAGAGTTTTCCAGCTTACATTGGTGCCTTAGATTTGTGGCAATATTTTCATTGTTAACTTCTGGACTGGACTCAAGTAAGTCTTACTTTGCTGCAATATGAAGCAAACTTCTCTTCACACGTCCAAAGGCATAATTCACATCAAATTTTGAATTTGACAGCAGCTCTGAGACAGACCTTCAAACAGAAAAATGTTTTTTTTATTTTAAAAATATCTCACAGTATCCAAGCAAAGTTTGTACTGTAAGCTGTACACAAGTACCAAATTTCATACTTAACCACTACTTCTTTTCCCTCCAACTAATTACTGAATAAGAGACCAAACATTTTTCAAGCATTTGCTGATTAACAATACCTTTCCACTTCTTACTGTACATAAAAAATGAACTGTGACACTGGGAAACTGTTTCAAATGTAAACTAATAAGAATTAGACCAAACAACCAAATCACTTCCTAAAAATATGAAAAACAAGCATTTCAACAGCTTTGGCTTAAACAAAATATAAATTCCCATTTTCCTCCTTATTACAGCCACCCCAAACACATACCCAACAGTTTTCCCAAACACAGGTAAAGTTCAGAGGGAAGACTGGTATGTGAAATCATAATGATGAAGCAAAAGGACACAAGGTCAGAGTAAAAAAATTAAATAGGACCTTTCAACTTTCAGTAGTGGGCTGATCACATAATTTAAAAGCCTTGCTTGCAATCTCCAAATTTTACATAGCATAACAAATGTTTATCCTGGCTGGAAAAACAGCTTACTGTTTCAGTACAAGTCATTGCCTGCTTCCCTACAAAATTCATGTGAAGGAAGCACCACTTAGCTGGTATTATAGAGCCTCCAGGTTCCAAGCACTTTGAGGAAGACTCAGTAAGAGTAACAGCTGCTTATCTGAGGAATTCCAGAAGTACCAATGTCATTGTCCAACTCTTATTCCACGTCTTTCTGAGATGTCTAATGAGACTAAGAGCTTCTATGTCATCCATAAATAAACACTCAGAGCTAAGACACAGTTACAAAACAACACTTTTGTTCTTATCCTAGGACAAATTTTCCTATGTGCTTCAACAGAACAAATCCCAGTTTCAGTCTATGGCATAAATCAAAACAAGTAAAAGTATGCTGGGAAGGAAGCACACAGTCAGTGACTAACTTCAAATTAGAACATCACTCAGCAATTCAGCACCAGGACTTCTGAGAGTGCTTTAGGAGCTACGACTTCAGCAAACATGCTGAGTTTTTCAGAACTTAAAAAAAAAAAGGTAAGTTTAAAGAAGGTCTCACCTGTGCTGGTCAGCCATAACCATTGGCATCAGCGTATAGACAGCAGTTTCATTATCTGGGAAGAAATTAAATTACCCTATTACCATAAAGATATCTTTTACATAAAATAAATGTATCTAGCAACACTTATTTATCTTCTTAAGTGTCCACTGTTCAATAAATCCTTCTTTTTACACAAATTCTACACATACAAAGTTTCATTATAAAGAAAAAGCCATCACACTTAGGTAAAAGAGAAAACAGAATTGTAATAAATGAAATTTCAATGTGGCTTTTTTTCTTTTACAAAGAAAAAACTACAGAATTTTCAGTGGAGCACCAATTTCTTCGAATTGACAATTCTGTTAATTAAATCAAAGTTTTTAAGACAAAAAAAATGGCACAGTTACAAAACTAAGCTTTTTGCTGTTCTATTAACAGAAATTACACTGTGGAGCACATGCAGATTTCCCCAGAGTTTTCCTGTACAAAAGTAATTAAAAGGGTGTAGGACTAAGGAGCTTTTATGCCTACCTTCAGTGATTATTTTCTCTAGTCATAAAAAAACTCCAATTGACATAAACTACATGACAGCAGGTACAGAAAAAGCTTCATATACTCCATGGACTCACTGAACTTATTTACTATCTAACTTGCTTGTATTTCAAATCTTGATTTGAATAAGTCAAAAAAAAGGCACACCAAACGCAGTGTCAGAGCTTTGGGCTGCAAGACCTAGTTTTCAAGGACTAAGCCTTAATAGTAGCATCCAGGAATTTGTGTCAGGCTCTCAAGTGTCCAGAAAACAACTGCTGAAGGATACTTTGGGAGAGTGATTAAAAAAAATAATTCTACTTGTATTCACTGGCACTGGACTCAGGTGTTAAGACTTGCTTTATAAAAAAATCACTTGAAATTCACCATCTAGGATCCTGCCCTCGCAAGATACACTTACTACTTTATTTCCTCGGAGATGCTGTCCTGAAGTTGGCAGAGATCACAATCTTAAAGAAGCATCAGCACTGTCTCCATAATATGGCTATGGCACATGCAATGGAAGTTCAATACCTGGATTTATTGCCATCTTGAGCTTAAGCAAATTTAAACATACATCTCCATTTCCTGTGAGAAAACTATGACTCTCACTTTAAGGATGGAGGGGTAAACTATGTATCTTTCAAACTAAATGCCAAATTAAAGTTATTCAAATGCCAAGGAGGGAGAGAGGTGGAATCATAATTCAAGGTACCAGACACAGCACACAAGAAGCCACCAAATGACATATTATCCTAGACCAGGCGTGGAATATTCCAAGCTGATCCTGTCAGCACATGTTTGGAACAATATACTACAAGCCAAACCTGCTTCTCAAGAAGAGTCTGGGCAGACCTGCATGAACCTAAGAAACACCAAGGTCAAGAAAGAAGATACCTAACAAGCTAAGATGGACCCAAAGGTGGATGGCCACTGAATGTCTTGAGACCTTCCTGGAGTGCAATTTGAGATTTCAGTGTGTTAAGCCCATTTAACTCCTTATATCAGTCCCACTGATTTATTTCATGCAATTCTTAAGGAATGCATAGAACTCACACTCCTTCTGCATTACAGAGCGATAGAAGTACTTGTGCCAAAGGTCTCAAGGCTTGCACTTGCACCACAAAGTGACAGTACTTGTGCCAAAGGTCTCAGGGCCTGCACTTGCACCATAGGGCAATAGAAGTACTTGTGCCAAAGGTCTCAGGGCTTGCACTTGCACTGCCATTCCATAGACATAACTACCTCTGAAGTGTAAGAAAAAAATGCCTAAGTTGTGAAGAAAACAGAGGAAATTCAGAATTAATTTGCCTACATTAGTACTGGAGTAAATTTCAAGTAGCTCCAATGGACACGGGTTGTGCAAATCATTATTCATATTAGCATCTTCAATTAGTTAAACTGGTGCTACTCCATTATTTCTGTAAGTTTAAGCTTAAGTTAATAGTATTATTTCAATTTGCACTGCTGACTTTCATAGGCTTATAAGCAGCAGCAAAATCTGCCTGAAACTTGCCTGTCAAGTGAAATTAACAAGCAAAAGCACTGGAAAACACTGGAACTGTGACAGGTGACAATAAGTGAAGGGTGTAGTACCACAGTTCAGGAGGACACCAAAAAGCCCAAACAGGGAATGCACTGAGAAAACAGAATATTACTCCCTCTCCTCCACCACTGGAGATGAAAGCTGGCAGACAAGCAGCCAAAGACTCATCCATAAAAGTAAACACTGAAGAAAGTACAGTGACAACACATGACTCACACGAACAGAAATTTTGCATATCCAAGAGTTTTACAGCCAGTCCTCCCAAAAACTGGACCTGGCTTGAACACCAAACCACCTGCCGTAAGAGCCTGAAGCTCTATTTTCAAATCCATCCCGATACGGGGGACCAGCATGCATGTGAAGTGGTTTAGAGCCAAAAAAATTAGGCTGTGACGGGTGGCAGTGACTTACAATACCTTTTCAAACAAAATTCAGCACCACTAAAAAAAGAAAAAAAAACCACACCAAAAAACCGCAGATACTTGTCATCACTACTGTGTCATGGACGAGGCACCCGACGAAGGATTTAAAAGCGAACACAGACGGTGTTGGGCCCCCCACTCGCCCGGGCTCAGGGCGCAGCGGCCGGCAGGGATCCCCCGCGCCCCGCGACGGAGGCGGTGGGACAGCGCGGGAACGAAGGGGAACGAAGCCGCTGCTGCTGTCAGCAGGACAAATAAACAGAGCCTGTCGGAGGCGGAGAGACGAAGCTCGATCCCATTCTCCCCAGCCGCCTCGACTCACGCCCGCCGGCCCGGGCGCGGAGGCCGCCGGGACCCACCGCTACGTCAGGGCCCCGCTCCTACCGTCCGGCAGCTCCACGGTGCGGGCGCGGCGCAGGGACCTCGTCAGCCGGTTGAGCTGCTCCATGGCTCTCTCCATCCTCGGAGCGCCCAGCCCGGAGCCGCGGACACCCCCCGCTGCCGCCGCCTGCCCTCAGCCCATCGCGGCGCTGGCGGCGCCCAGGCAGCCCAGGCCGCCACCGCGAGAGGCTGCGCGCAGGCGCGGGGCGGAGCTGGGGGCGGTGGCGGTCTCCCTCAGTTTGCTTTTTCCCGAAATAAAGGGAGGAATGAGGGCGATTTGACTTTCAGAGCTACTAGGAAGTGCATCTGTAAACGTCTGCTCGTTACAGATAAAAATTAAGAAGTGTTGCCTTTGGAAGCCGCCCCTGCCAGGTGATCCTGCCCGTTTGGGCTCATTCTCCCGGAGCCGCGGAGGGGAATGAGGCTCAAACGCCGCTGTGCGGGACAGAATCACAGAATCGATCAGGTTGGAAAAGACCTCTGAAATCATTGAGTCCCACCTATGACTGAACTCCACCATGTCAACTAGACCATGGCACCAAGCGCCACACACAGTTTTTCCTTAAACACCTCCAGGGATGGTGATTCCACCACCTCCCTGGGCAGCCCGTTCCAGTGCCTCATCATCCCTTTTGTGAAGAACTTCTTCCTAATGCCCAGCCTAAACCCCCTCTGGTGCTGCTCAACACTCTGTCCTCTCGTCCTGTCGCGGTTGCCCGGGAGAAGAGACCGACCCCACCTGGCTACAGCCTCCATTTAGGGAGCTTTGGAGAGCAGTAAGGTCACCCCCGAGCCTCCTTTTCTCCAGGCTAAACTATCCCAGCTCCCTCAGCCGCTCCTCAAGGGATTTGAGGAGGGATTTGAAGGGTCTGTACTCCCGACCCTTCACCAGCTTCACTGCCCTTCTAGTGCCAGCACAAAGACTATGGACACTCGGGAACTGTGCGAGGAAACAGCAACCAGCATGAGCCTGTCAATTCATTTCTTCCTCTGGCACGATAATACATGTTGTCAAGCGTGAAGGAGCATTCAGTGTTGGGTATTTTGGCTTTAATGATACTTCAGGTGTCAATGCAATCTGTGCAAACCAGGGGAATATGGGCTACATGACAATGCTTATGACAAAGTGAAAATGAAAAGATTATGTTAAAATTGAATGTCAAGAAAACATACCCCAACAAGATTTTATTCATGATCAACTTCCAAATGCAAGAAAGTGTATGGGACTCTATGGGGATCTGTTGTGATCTGTTTCTATGTAATGCTCTCATTGTTTCATTCTGTAAAATGCTTCAATGACTCTGACTTGGAAAAATGAAAAAAAGCTATCTAAGATTTGAAAAAGGTTCAAAAAGTACAAGGACAATCAAGAACCATAGAATCATGGGATATTTTAAATTGGAATAGACTTTAAAATGTCACCTATTCCTACCCCTCTGCAATGAACAGGGACATCTTTAACTAGATCAGGTTGCTGAAAGTGCTGTCCAACCTGACCTTGCATGTTTGCAGGTCTGGGGCATCCACCTCTCTGGGCAACCTGTTCCAGCATTTCACTACTCTCATTGTAAAAATCTATTTTCTTTTATCTAATCTAGACCAACCCTTCTTCGGTTTAAAACCATGACCCCTTGTTCTATTGCAAAAGGCTCTGGGAATTGGCTTCCGTGTAAGTGAGAACAGACTTGGAACTCTGCTATCTGGAAAAGAAACACTGTACAGAACAAAGTAGAAGTGGGAAAATAATGAATGTCATGAAGATATGATCTAGGGAAAAAAAATAATTAAATTTATTAGCAATCAAATCATAGTAGGTTAATGAGAAGCAAAAACTAAATTTTAAAAAACACCTTCCCCCCAACAACTCCCTTCTTCTTCAACTTCATGCCTAAATTCTCCACCTTCTCCCCACCAGCAGCATAGGGGGACAGGAAATGAGGGCTGTGGAAAATTCATCACACACTCTCTATGCTGTTCCTTCTTCCCCAGTGGGAGGACATCTCACACTCTTCCTCTGTTCCAGTGTGGAGTCATTCCCACAGAAGGCAGTCCTCCACAAACTTCTCCAACATATACCCCTTCCACAGGCTGCAGTTCTTTAAGAACTGCTCCAGCATGAGTCCTTTCCATGGAGTGCAGGCCTTCAGGAGCAGGCTGCTCTAGTGTGGGTCCCCACAGGGTCACAACTCCTGCCAGCAAATCTGCTGCAGCACAGGCTCTTCTCTGCACAGGGCTTTAAAGAGCTATTTCCTTTTATTCCAAGTTTCCAGGAACTGAGGTTAGAGTTTATTCTAATTTCCAAACGTTCTCACTAGTGTAGAGAATTAATTAAGTGACCGCTTGAGATCCCTTTCCTTTTCTGTGAGAATGATTCCAGATACACCTAATATTAGAGCTACAATGTGTGTGAACAACTGTTCACAGAAATCAAAGAAGACAAAAGTGAGAAAACTAAAGAATGTATGTTTTTTTTCTAAACTAATATCTTTTGAAACCCTCGGTAAGTATGGTAATGTTCCTTCAGTGTGACGCTGCCACAAGACACATTTGGTAGTATCTTTTAAAAGCACCAAAATTATGGGTTGAAACAAAACATTAAGAGTATGCAATCAGTTACAAAATATTATAATTTTGTATGTATTTAGTTTCTAATTCAGCACTAAACACAAAATATATTCAGGAAGCATCCTCAAATGTTAAAGGATTGATAAAGCAGTATAAAATCCTTAGTAAATTTTGTTTTAAATATAGAGTGTTTTACCGTCATCTGCAATCAGCAGGGAGGAAATGCTATTTTACATATAGTGGACAGTGAAGAGATAATACAAGTTCTTTCTTGTACTTAGCCAGCCTTTCTTGATCTCATTTAAATGATTTTTAAGCGGTTTTAATTCTTAGTTCTTCTTGGGACGTACATACTAACTAACTCGTTTCCATAGCAATAAGCTACACAGTCTCCCAGCCCTAAACACAATCCCTTCCTTGGCCTAAATACAGATTCTTCTACTCTCTGTCTCCTGGGGTCTTCGTTGTGGTTTAGCCACAGCCAGGAACTCAGCTCCTCCCAGCCACTCATTTACTCCCTCCTAGTGGGATGGGGAAGAGAATCGAAAGGGTGAAAGTGAAAAAACTCATGGGTTGAGACAAAGACAATTTAAAAGGTAAAACAAAATCTGCACACACAAGCAAAGCAAAATAAGGAATTTGTTCACCATTTCCCATGAGCAGGCAGCTGGTCAGCCATGCCAAGGAAAGCAGGGCTCCACCACACGAAGTGATGACTTGGGAAGACAAATGCCATCACTCCAAACATTCCTGCCTTCTCTCCCTCCATTTTTGACCCTATTTCAGGTTTTCTTGCACAAATTCATTCTACTTGCTAAGACAATCCCAAACAGATAGGACATATGGATGGGCATTTACAGCTTTGGAGCGTTATTCTTTCCACTGCAGCATGAAGAAGTCTACAACATTCAATAACTGCTTTGATTGATGACTGTATAAAACTTCAAGGAAGGAAAATGCAGTGGAGGCCAGAAAGCAGTCCAGATAGGGGTGACATGATCTCAGTGGTCAATGGTCACAATGTTCAATATCCCATTCAGAGGCTGATTTAATTCCAGATCCACTCAATTGGTTTGAAGGCTGTGTATATGGCTAAGGTTTCTCTTTTTAGTAGACTACTTTGTAGTAGCTTCACAATTCCAAAAAAGTCTCAGCTAGACTCTATGAGCTTTTAGTATGTTCCAGGAAATTTCTGCTTGAACAGTATGCTTTTCCAGTGATATTGAAGCTGTCCATGCCTATATTGACTGCTGTAGAGAATTAGGCACCTCTACATAGTAATTAATTCTCTCTAGTTTAGAAATGGGTATTGCACTAGAGTTAGACACCTTCAAAGGTGTTTGTAAGACACCTGTAGTAAGACTAAGTCTTAAATGGAGAACTTTTAAGTGAGTAAGATTAGCTGAAAATAATGAAATTAGCCTTATTTGTTTACACTTATGACAGGTATACCAATACTTCCAAATTTTATTAATTTTCTTGATGTCAAGGAAAAAATTGACATCTCAAGGAAGGATTAAGGTTCTCAACTTACCACCTAAGCTTTAAGTCATTTCCTCATTGAATGCAGTCAGCAATGTTCCCTTCAATACTGAGATAAGGGGACCTCTGTCTGTCCCTTGCACTTACACACCTGAAGATGTCATGTTCAACTGCCTACAAGCGATTGGTCAGACTTGTCTTTCACAGTGAATTAAATCAAACCAATTATCAGCCCTGTGAAAGAAACACTGTCCTTGACTCGTACAGGAAGTTCATTGCTGTGAGCAGTCTCAGCAGGGATGAGAGGTAGACTGTTTCTTTTCCAAAAAATAATACCATCCTTAACAGTTAAAACTCTCGCGCTCATGGCATTTATTTTTACTACAAGAAAAGTTTTCTTCAGAGATAAAAATTATTTTGTTTTCAGGATTGGGAGGAATACAAATTGTCAGAAATGGAATGCAGTGTTACGTAAAATGAAAAACATTCAGTTCTTTCACTCTGTTTTTTCCTCTGTACATTCTTCACAAAGACACAAAATTAGAAGAACTTTATCCTAGTTAGCCTACAGCATAGAAGTGAGGAATTGATACTGATTTTTTTCCATGTTTAAATGCTAAGAAAAATTTGTGGCATAAAGACTTAGTAAACTTTGGATCTGAGGTTTTTTTCACACCTTTTCTGTCATTAGATTGCTAGTTATTCACAAAGAGCCTTCTCTGGACAGTGCTGAGCCCAAGCATCCTGTCCTAAACTGGACCTTTAGTCATCACAAAACACCAAAATATAGGAACAAATTAAATATATGGGAAAGTGCATTTCATCTATACTTTCTTGTCTCCTTTTACCAAAAAAATAAAAGGCTTTCTGCTCAGATTCAGTTCAACAGGCCCTATTTACTTACAGGAAAACTATGAGACAGGACTACTTTGAAAAAATAGTAAATCTCTGCAGAAAGGAAGAATATCAATAAATACTTAGAAATAGATAAAAGAGCATGATTTTTTATTTTGCCTGCAAGGAACTCTAGGATTATTGAGTCCTACTATTAACCCAGCACTGCCACGTCCACCACTAAACCACGTCCCTAAGCACCGGTACTGCACAACTTTTAAACACCTCCAGGGATGGTGACTCAACCACTTCCCTGGGCAGCATGTTCCAGTGATTGACAACCCTTTGGTGAAGAAATTTCTCCTAATATTCCATCTAAACCCCATCTAATTCAGCTTGAATCTCTTTGCTCTTATCTCTTGTTACTTGGGAGATGAGGCCAACTCCCGCCTGACCTACTCCTTTCAGGTAGTTGCAGAGAGCAATAAGGTCCCCCCAAACCTCCTTTTCCCCAGGCTAAACAACCCAGGTCCCTAAGCCTTCCTTATAAGACTGTATTCCAGACTCTTAGCCCACTTTGTTGCCACTCTCTGGACTTGTTCCGGCACCTCAATGTCCTTCTTGTAGTGAGGGGCCCGAAACTGAACACAGGATTCAAGGTGCAGCCTCACCATTGCTGAGTACAAGGGTATGATCATTGCCCTGGTCCTGCTGGCCACACTGTTTCTGATACAAACCACGATAGAACAGTAGTCCATGTTTCATCAAGGAAAGAACTAAAAATATGATGAGTATGATATTTTATGGGTTACTCCAGATAGACAGACATTGACCCAGTGTTCTTCTTCCTGCAATTCCATTTGCCTTGATTGCATTCTCTAGCGGTGAACTCTAAGTGCAATCCAAGCTCTTCCTGGAAGCAGCTCTGCCAGCAGAGATTTTCTTCTCGACTGCATTGCAGTTTTAGGAGTCAGCACATCTTTGGAGTGTGGCTTGGAGCCATTTTTCCCAACAGCCATGTGCTCCTTATGGGCTGAGTCAGCTTCTTCTGGACATGCCAGCAGACTAAGGTTGAAAACTGCCCACATATACTGTGCTGGGACTTGCCTGCAATGAAGATGAAGCTATATAACTGAGGACCTTTGCAGAATTGTAGTGGAGATCAACTCAATTCACAGAGATCTTCAACTACTTTCCTCCTCCCCATGTTTCCATCAAAGAACAAAAGGCATCATGTGCATGGTGCTTTCCCTCTGCTCTTGAGGGGGGCTTGTCTTCATAGAATTAAAATGTAGTTTGGATTAGATAAGACCATGTAGGTCATCTAGCTCCAACACCCTGTCATGGGCAGGGACACCTTCCACTAGACCAAGGTTCTTAGAGCCCCATCCAGCCTGCTCTTGAACACCTCCAGGGATGGGACATTCACAACTTCTCTGGGTAGCCTGTTCCAGTGCCTCACCACCCTCACAGCAGAGAATTTTTCCTATATCTATTTTAAACCTGCCCTCTTTCAGCTTAATACCATTCTCTCGTCCTATCACAATATGCCCTTGTGAAAGGTCCCTCTCCAGCCTTCTTGCAAGCACCCTTTAGGTGCTGCAAGGCCACAGAAGATCTCCCTTGAGCCTTCTCTTCTCCAGGACAAACAGCCCCAACTCTCTCTTAGTCTGTTTTCATAGGAAAGGTGTCCCAGCTCTGTGATCCATTCAGTGATCCCATAAATGATCCATTCTTATTGCTGGATGTATGCTCTTTGGAATTGAGGAAATTAGATCAAGGCACTGCAGTCAAAGAACTGCATAATCCCAAGGAAAACAGTAATAGGGGATCTATACATATGTATGATGTATGATGTATGTAATGTGTAACGTGTAATATGTAATATGTAATATGTCCAAGAATTCCAGTGCTAACACAGCTGCATGTCTGTCCTATACAATAATTCATGCAGCTGTGTTTTAGTATATTTGGCCATGTAAAATGCCACCACAGTGAAACTTCAAGCAACGTTTATTGTCATTGGGTAGATAAGCTTTACATGAATCCTTGTTTTTCCAGAGATTTTTTGGATTCCAAAAGCTACGTTTCACCTTGTTATCATTAGAAATGAGGGTAAGAAAATGTAGCTTTAAACTGTTTCACTTTTATGTGTTATTTGTACAGGAAATCAATTTTTAATTTGCATATCTATCTTAAAAACAATCAATGCAACCCCACTTTTTTGTCAATGGGGTTAAAAGTCAATAATAATAATATGGATTACCTCTACATTTATTTCTACTGTCAAAAGAAATGTGAACTTGGCTGATTCAGATTTGATTTCTGATCATCATTTTTTGTGCTATAGATGCTAAAGCAATACTAATAGAGGCTCCATTAATTATTTATTTTAAAATAACATTTTTATATTTTATTATATCATAATAATAATGAATTACAATAATAATGAAAAAAACTCACAAAATAAGATCTACTTTTATCTGTTATTATATGATCTCTATTTCTATGCCTTGTCTTATTTTTGAGTAATATGATCCTATGTAAAAAGATGCTGGCTTTATAATCACTTAATGGGATTTCTTAAAGTCATTTTAATATATTATTTTAATGGACAAACTTCCTTAGATAACATTGAAAACTATGTTCTAGGAAAGTATAAACTGTGTATACTTTGACTGGGTTTCTTTCCATTTTAGGATGAAGAAATGTCATCGATGAGGAAAAATTGCTCAGAAAGGGCCCTGAAATCACCACAGCTGCTTTGATTCTGCCAACTGACAGGTCAGGAGCTATGGCTCAGGACATCACAAAAACTCCCCATCACTTTTTCTGGTTTTATTTTATCTGCCTTGTTGAACTATCTTGCCTTTTATTTCTTTGCCTCTTTGCTGTGTGAATTATACTAAGTCTTGGTTTCTCCTGAGATTATGGCACTGCTGCAAAAGAGGTATAAATTTTTTTTAAATAAGGTTTAAAATGTTATCGTCTACTTTTATGACCCACATGATTTACACTGACTGTCAAAATTTCTAAACTAAAGGACCATCAATTACAGCTTGTGCGGCATCCGTTTCTATTCTCTCTGGAACAGTTAATGCTACTTGACGCCTACCTACATTTTCTTAAAGCTGGGTTGCTGAAATTTCTCAAAAATAATATGTCCAGACTTGAAGATATATTTTTAAATTTTCTCTTTGTCTGATTCACCCAGGTTCTTGGTCTGAAGCAGCTCCTACCAGTTCCATTTCTTCTATATTTGTGCTATGTCTCCCTTGCATTAATTTTTCAAAAGGAAGCTTTAATGTGCCTCAAAACAAATCCAGAGTGCTCAAGGATTAGAGTGAAGATATTTTGAACTATTTTCGTAATGTCATAACCCTTAGGTTTGCATTGTCTTTACTTTAGCTTGAAAAGCTTATGACTATGTCTCATATTTAAAAATTATCATCACTCTTCTTTTAGTAAAACGCATTTTTGCACAAAGCCTTTTTAAGAAAAAAAAATAACAAAGAGCAAGTAAGATATAAACATAAGGCTTTTTTTTTGCTAATCATTATGCTTCTCTCAGTATTAGTCTAGGTGGAATCGGGGAAGAGCCAAGTATTTAAACACCTGCTTGGGCAAGAAGAAATCAATAACCATTCTGTCCTTGTCTCTCTAATGCTGGTGAAGTTGTTCTTGCAAGATTATTTCTGGCTGTCGTGTTTTTCCTACCACTTCTCTGGTTATCTGTGTTTGCACCTTTATTCTGTGCAGCAGGATCTCTCTACAAGTGTGAGGGAAATTCTTTCTCCAGATAATGGTGGTAGTTTCTTTATATTCTCTCATGTTTCTAGAACACGCATATTTACAATTCTGCAACAATAAACATGACTTAAGGTCCTGTAACTCATCATCACTACACTCAAGCAGAGACCAGAAAAAGAAAACCTGCAAGGTGAAAAACGCTGAAACACTATGTTACATCCTGAAAAGCAACCTAAAAATGTTGAATGAACAGTAGAACTGTTATTTTGTTCCATTTGCTGCAAATTTTGGTTATGATATACTGAGGTTTTCACTCTCTCTCCCTGTTTCAGGTCCTTGTTAAGTCTGTAAAAGTTGCATTCAGGCTGACACTGTTTGCTGTCATTCTAGAACTGATTCTGTTTTGAAGCACAAGAAAAAACTATTCATATGGTCCTAACCGACTAATTTTCATCTTGGGAGTATATTAAAACTGGGCTATTTTTAGTTGTTGTGTGACAAGGAAGCATTCTGACAGAAAAGTTCAAAGGAAGGCAATCTCCTTTCTTTTCTCAAGCAAATACATTAATTAATAAGTTACATACGCAGAGTTGATCTATCCTCACTTGATTCTGAAGTATCTGAAGATAACTGAAGATAACTAAAGATATTTATTCTGCTGTTTGTTTGTTACTTGCTGCTGATGGTGCACAGGTGGATTGATATCCCAGACCTCATGTAAAGCGTTCCTGCAGGCATTGTTGATGCCTATGAACAAACTAATCAAGTACCAACAGAAGATTGCAGAGTTTCAGATAAATGTCCCAATTACTTTCTAGCTTTGTATCAATACATTGCCAGTTGCAAACATCTAAGAAGGAAACTTCCACTTTAAAATTTAGAAGAAGGTGAGTATAGAGCCTCTTAACACAATCTCTGAGGTTTAAAAAAATAATGTGGCAATTTCTGTAGTCTTTGTACTGGCAAAAATTATATTCTCTGAAATGGATGCTATTTTGCTGAGATGGGAGGTGCATCTTTTACCCGTGAACCACACTAAAATACATGATGAAACCTCGAGGAACACAGCTGAGTCCCAGTAACTGTATTGATTCAATACATGCAAAAGGCAGGTCTCACTATACACATTCTGCTGGATATGGTAACTTCTAACTCACAAAAGACAGAACATCAATAAAGGGACTTTCAAACCAAAGGAGACTCCCTAGTTACTCTAGCCAATGCCTTGAAGTTTGCTTAGTGTTCTAGGTTAGGATTACTAACAGTTTTAAAAACATCCAAGATGAAAAATATTATCATGTAAACAGAGACACAATTAAAGTGACTGTGATTGCAGTGGTAAGAATGCTTTTGTGCATTAACAATTCAACACCATAAAGCTCTGTGGGGGAAATAAAAAAGAGAATTAAATTTTGATGCAGCATTAATTCTTTTCTCAGCTCCCTGGTGGGGTTACTAAATAATTTTCAGAATCTAAATAATTTTAGAAACGAAATAGTTTTAGAATGTGGCTACAACATCCTCAGTAACATAGAGAGGATGTACAGTAGCTGTTTAAGCCAAGGGATAAGTTCGGTCTTTCCAAAGTGCGGGCTGAAGGCGTCATATGAAAAGCAACCACAAGATGTCAGTCTTAATGAATGACAGTAGATTATTCTGATTGGCTCCTTTCTGATAAGTAACTAGGCAGGGGAAAATTATTGATCATGTTGAAATATTTGTGGAGAAAGTGATCGAGGAATAATATTGCTATTCCTAAAGATATTCATGAAAGCGAACGATCAGATCCAAATGTAACCCCTGTACATATTTGTTTCTTCTAGAAGATATAACCCTTCTGCTAGGGACTCACAGGAAGCACATAGCAGGGATTTGTCCCTCCCCTCTTGCCCTTTTCCACGCGTTTTCTCTAAACATCTTCCATCAGAGATGAAGTATCAGACTATATAGACTTTGGGCTTTTTTCTGTAAAGTTATTTTTATTTTCCTAATAGTCTTGACCATGTTCAAATCCTACATTTCTGAATGTTTATAAGATAACAAGAAAATCAAATTTCCATTTCCAGTCCAGGTTTGGAGACATCCAAGTGACAGGAATTGATCATTGTTCCTGGAATACTTTACAATCCATTCTCTCATAGTTCACCATTTAAGCCCTGACAAAGGAGCTGTGCTCTACATTGTTTTTTTTGAGGGACATTTTATTTATCTCTTGCTACTCACACCAGCACTGTTCTTGTATGTGCTACCTGTTTTCTCACCAGGTTTACTGTTAGCTACTGCCAGCAGTCACAACCTCCTGTTGTTTTTGTTGTTGTTTCTTCTGGTTGTTCACACTGTGCTGCTTTGCTCTGCACTGATCTGCAGCAAAACTGCTGTTTGCTTCTGTGACTCTGTTCAACCTTTTATTTCTGCAGTCCATACAATCTTTCAGTTGTGCTCAAAAAGTTGAAGTGATATCCAGGATCTGTAAAGAGACCTTGTGAAAAAAGGCAATATTCCAGCAGGATCTTTCCCAGATTCTGAAAAATACAGACAAAACACCAAAATGTGCTTTGACCCAGATTTGCTTTCACTTCCATTACCGTGAGATCTGATGACAAGCTGCAGCATTTACTTCCTCAGCAATCACAGATAGGTTTGCCCATAACGCAATTAAACCCCTTACAAATCATCTTGTAGCTGAAATATCCCAAGGCACCACAACACTTACCAGGAAATTAAACTTGGAATCTTTGGTTCCTTCTCTGGCTCGCTGCAGACAGGCCATCCTATGGGATCCTCACAGAGGCTGTCAGCCTCCCCGGCACCTCACACCTCTAGCCTTACAAACCACTTAACTGAAGTTGACTGACTCTTGGCATTCAGCTATTAACTGAAAGCAATTTTACTAAAGTTACTTTATTAAAATTTAATTCACCTTCTGTATCTTCAGGTTTCATAATGCACTGTTTGATGGTTGCAAGTCTCCCTTGGGACATTTTCTTCTGCTTTCTGATGAGAGCAGGCATCCTAATATGCAGATTAAAGGTGCTGGGGGGCTTGGCTCTGGTCTTTTCAGTGGTAAGAAGATGTCAGAGAGCAGAGACACCACTCTGCAACAGCCTAATACTAATCCCAAAACAAGGACACAAAAAATACACTCATACAGGGCAAGAAGGGAGATGATGCACTCATGTGGAGCCTCTAGTACTCTGAACCTGCACCCCGTGGCTGAAAGTCTCCTGCCATCTGGGACAAGCATGGCTGCAAACGTTAGGTTATTTGTGTGCCTGGCTGAAAGACAGCTCATGTTCTGCTGAGATCTGTTCTGTGCTTTGTAAAATGAATGGGCTGTAGTAGGATGTTTCAAAATTTAGGAGGGAAAATGTTTGGGGATGTTAAAGCTTTTTCCTTATACATAATTTATTATAACAGCATCCTTTATTTACAATAATCCTTTTCAAATATTAAAAGTAAAAAGGTAGAAGATGAAAACTTGTTTTTTTTCTTGTTTCTCTCAATTCCTGTCTTGTAATTTGCCTGGAATCTTGTCTGGGTTTTGATACATAATCTGTTCATTCCTGTGGATTTTCTGTTCTGGAAAACAACTAGACATATTGGCCACTAACACAGTCACAAGGGATGCAGAATCAGAGACTCAGGAGTTAACTTACATTGATTTAGTGCTCATCAATTATTTTATAATGAGTACTACTGGAGTGATGCAGTAAAATGTCAGCACGACAGTGAAATTCCAGAACTTATCTAAAATATATCTGACAGAGATAATTTCTACAGAAAGTCCAATGCTTTCAACAGAAAAAAATCAATTTTCAGATCAGTCAGATAACAATATTTATATTTTTCAACAGCTATAAACACACTCTATTATAATTTGCCATTTAAAGAGTTTGTTCATGTCACAAGACAAAATAATGTAGCATTCTAGCTCTTACACTAGAAGCTCATGAAGCACTTGGTTTCATGGGTATCTTTACATTAGTCAGTACCACCCAAGCTCAAGTTTCATTGAAGACAGCTAATAGAGTTACTGTATTCCATTAAAAGAGAGTTTTCTTTCCTTGCCTGGTGCTTAATTGGCTTCTTAAATGTTATTCTCTTGCTGACCTCTTCTCAGTATATGCTTTTCTAATTTTACCATTTTAAGACAAAGTTATTGTACTGGTTCCAGCTGAGGCAGAGTTAATTTTCTTCACTTTGGCTCTTATGGGGCTGTGTTTTGGATATGTACTGAACACAGGGTTGATAATACAGAAACGTTTCTGCTATTGCTGAGCAGGGCTTGCATACAGCCAAGACATTTTCTGCTTTCCATACTGCCATGCTGAAAAGGATGTTGAGGGTGCATGGGAGACTGGGAGGAGACACAGCCAGGACAGGTAACCCAAAGTGACCAAAGGGATATTCCAGACCATATTGACATAATGCTTAGTATATAATGTGAAAGAAAGAAGGAGGAAGGGGAAATTTGAAGTGGTGTAAGGCACTGTTAGGTGAGATGGGGCCCTGCTCTTCTAGAAAAGGCTGATGGCAGGTATGTCCTGACCATAGGAAACAGTGAATTAGTTCCTCTTTTTTCTTTGTTTGTGTGCTTGGCTTTTGCTTTCCCTATTAAATTGTCTTTATCTCAACCCATGAGTTCTCTGGCTTTTACCCTTCAAATCCTCTCTGGTGGGGGAGTCAGCAAGCGGCTGCTTGGGGCTTGATTGCTGGCTGGGGTTAAACCATGTCTGTCCTATTTTGGCACCCAGTGTGGGATTCAAAGACTTTGAGATAATGATAGATTTGATTGGGATGTGGCAGACTGAATTTACATCTGATAGTGCTGTTTGGCTAGTAATGGACAGGCTCCTCTACTTCCATGGGGCTTGCCTGCCTGACAGTGTTGTGCTCGTTATTGGCTGCTTTTCACTTTTGCTGCTGCTGCTCTGCTTATCACCTCACTCTATTGTGCCTGGGAACATTTTGATAACAGCCATGGCGATGCGCCTGGGCTGGCAGGTGGCCAGGCATTGCTGCTGTGCTCTGTGCTGCTGCACCGGGCTGGAACTCCAGAGTGAACTTGAGTTGAAGAGACTGTGATGGGTGAGTGAGTCCACAAGAGAGCAGAGATACGCATGCGGTCCATGGAGGACCCCATGCTAGAGCAGGAGGATGCCTGAAGGAGGATGTGACTTGATCCTGTGAGAAGCCTGTGCTGGAGCAGGTCTGCTGGAAGGACTCGTAACCCCACAGGGGACCAGGGGTGGAGATTGTAATGGATGTGCCTTTAAACTGTTGTAAGCTGTGATTTGAGTTGTATCTTTCAGGAATTACTGTAACAGGAACCACCCTACCCAAGGGAGGAGAAACCTTACAAGAGGCATTTGCAGTGCAGCAGTGACCTGACCTGAGCTGGCTTTGGTGCCCAGGAACTCCCCACATACACCTCCTGTCCTGAGTAACCATAACAGATGGAGCCCAAAGTCATGGACTACAAAAATTCAACAGACATTTTGTGGACATTGCGTGGACATTTTGCAGGAGTGGTCATAGGCTAAGAGAACAATATCTGTGTTATATCAAAGAATTGGAAGGAGGGTGGTGGTTAATGAAGTTGTATTGAATAAAGAATGTGTAAATGGTATAGAATATGCTGATTTCAGCACAGGTAGAGTTAATTTTCTTCACAGTGGCTAGTGTGGGGCTGTGTTTTGGATATATACTGAGCGCAGGGCTGATAACATAGAGATGATTTAGTTATTGCTGAGCAGAGTTTGAACAGAACCAAGGCCTTTTCTGCTTTTCATGCTGCCACACTGGAAGGGAAGTTGGGGGGGTGCATTGAAGATTGGGATGAGACACAGCCAGGGACCAAAGGGATATTCCAGACACTATGACATCATGCTCAGTACATAAGTGGAAGGAAGAAAGGGGACCTGTGGGAGGATGTTTGGAGCGGTGGCATTTTTATCTTCCCAAGTCACCATTACACATGATGGGCCCTGTTCTTCTGGAAATGGCTGAACATCTGCCTGCCCATGAATAGCAATGAATTAGTTCCTTGCTTTTCTTTGCTTTCATGCTTGTCTTTTGCTTTTCCTGTTAAACTGTCTTCATCTCAACCCCCAAGTTCTCTGGCTTTCACCCTTCCAATTCTCTCCCCAGTCTCACTGGTGGGGGAATGAGCGAGCGGCTGCACAGGGCTTGATTGCTGGCTGGGGTTAAGCCACAACAGTCATAGATTGATGTTTCTTTCAACATCACTTTTAACCATTGACAATGATGATGATAGATTCTGTATACCTTCCCCCATGGCAAGACACTAATTCACAATGCATTTCCTGCCCTGCATTCCTAAGATTGCCCATCGCATCCTTTATCTTCTTTTCTACCACTTTTATTTCAAAAACTTGCCCACCCATAACCACTACTATCATCTACCTACTCTGTGTTAGCTTCCACTATCTCTTGGGACCTCCCAAACACACACAAGCAACAAACTCACACAGAAAACAAACCAACCCAGACTTGATGAGTATTACCAGTCTTCTGTCTCATTTTTCTCCTGGCACTAGAGCATTTTCCAGAGGATAGGATAGGTCTAAGGACTGTGCCTGAATAGCCAGCCAAGCAAATGGGAATGTTGTGTATCTTAAGATAAAGTGTTTTTTTAAAAGCTTGTGGCAAGGCTATGGAAGAATAGGATCGGGGATGTTATCCTGGGTTTAGCTTCCAAAAAAAAATTAGATTATTTTCCAGAATTTTTTTTTGTGTGTATATGTTTTCCTGTACTGCATGAAACCCATATTTGGATTTTGAAATTTTCAGACCTCTCAGCATCTTTGTCACTCACCTTTTCTTCTCCCTGAATTTGGACATATGACAAGGTTCCTGTCCAACAAGGGACCTGCTGAGGGGTCAAAACTGTAGCTGGGGAGTCTGTTTTACAGCACGTACATCTGGGTGCTCCTGAACATTGTGGCCTCATTTGTCCTCCCTGCAACATGGAACTGATCACTTGGGTTTGCAGCTGCACCTGACCTGTGGGATTCTGGATCCAGAAAACAAATATATATTGGGGATGTATCTTGTAGGTAGCTCTTTGTTTGGTTCCATGGCTTGGGAACATGGGCCAGGAGATAGTTAAAGAAACGTCAGTTTTAGAGGATGATTTGACATATCCACATTTGAGAGGGAAGGTCATTCCTGCTCTGTCACTTTCAAAACACCAGACAAACTTTGAGCACACTAGAACAGAAGTATATAATGATAATAAATACCAACACTATTACTTTCTCTTATTATGGTCTTTTTTCTTTCTTATAATATCTATTGTTTTTCAGAGAAGTTTGTCGTTGGGTTGTGCCTGTTGCCAAAGAAGTCAGCTCTATAATTGAGAGCCACTTTGTAAGTGAAGAGTTAATCATCTAAAGCATATACAGTTGGGAAAAGTGGCTGCATAGAATAGCCAGTCTTGTCACACTTGCTTATATCATCACCTACATAGCTCCCTTGGAGCAAGAGGAAGCTGTTAAGACTCGGAAGAAAGGAAGGGATATGCAGGACAAGAAGCAGAATGGTTTGCATCACTCTGAGCTATTTCTTAGGCTGTTAGACACTTCCCTCACTGAAGTGACAGCCTGACTCTTTGGGGTCACCTCAGAGAAATCTGTGAGATGAATTGCCTATTACATATGCTTTGGACAAACCCTCCATAATTATAGCTTAGCTTTTCTGAAGACAATGTATGTATAAAAAGATTAATTTATGGAAAAATGAAGCCATGATTAAAACACCTATTACAAAGTGCTAGAAAGCATAGCCACAGCCAAAAAGTGGCACACAGCCACTGACTGTTGGGTGAAGTTTACTCGTACATTGGTTCTTCGTAACTTGAGTTCCAGAAGCGAGGGAAAGTGACACCCTCCAGCACTCTGCTGCCTGGATCAGGCATGGGGTGCCAAAGAGGGCACCTGGCAGCACGGAGCAAAGGCACCGTACTCACACTGTTGGCAGCCAAGTGGCACAAGCAAACAGGAATGCACAGGAAACAGCAGCCACAGAAGGCTGTAGGGAGATAAGTACTACAGAGGAGTTTTATTTATTGCCACCATCTTCCAGGGGCTGGAACGAGTTTCCCATGAACAAGACCCTACTAGCAGAGCCCCACGTTCTGGCCAGCCATCCTGGATTAATTGTAGGGCTGCACGGAGCACCAAGATCATGCACTGTGGAGCTCACAAAGTAGAAACCTAGAGTTCTAAAACTTTCATGTTCATATGCAAGGATGTTTAGGTCATGGGGTCAAGACACTTCTGAGCTGTCACATAAAAGTTGCTGAGACAGCCTAGCACCCACAGACTGTGCTTGGCTTCTACCTCCCTTGGCAAGTTTCACAGCTGACACAATTTAAATTAGGGTGTTCTAGAATAAGACATGCCAGATCTCACATCAACGATATACTGTATTACCTACACATAAAAATATAGAATATGACAGACCACTGGGATGTTTCTAGTTCTTGCAATGACCTAGTTTCTGGCTATTTGTAAAAGCAGACAATAGCTATTTTAACCTGAAACTTTGATTTTCGTATGGCACCTAAATATTTAATCAAAGAACAAAAATTATTATCTAAACATATTAATCTACAAAATTATACTCAGCTGTACATATTCAAGAGAAATATTGTATTTTTGTCTGTGTCTTTCAAAAAAATACTGTCAATAACAGTTGAATAACATTTTTGGCCAGTTTTCTATATATAGTCAGGGCATCAGATTCCTTGTGAATAAGAGAATCAAAATCCAACCATAAAGGAATTAACATTGATCTACTTACATACAAATTATACCCTTATGTAATATTTAAATAAAGTTTAGGGGAGGTATCTGTCCTCATGCAAGGCCTGATTTATATATGGGTATGTATGTTAAAAATTATTTAACCTGCTATTAAGCAAACCTAATTTCTGGATATGCTAAATCTGTAGAACTTGTGTGCTCCAAAGGTTTAATGTTCGTATCTAATCCTGATTATTCCTAATCTTAATACAGAGAAAATCCTCTACTCCCCTCTGCAACACCTGATCTTGATTCCTGGATTACCTTATAAATACTTAATTGCTTATTAGCATGAATCATCTCCTTTTTAAAATATATATTTTACATAAATAGGACCTCAGCACTGCTCACTCCTGAGAGTCACTCTCTTATGCTATTATGACTCCTAGGTATTCTAGGTATATTGTAGAAGAAAATAGCTGGACTCATCTAATTTTTGAACACTTTTCTTCTGCTCCAAATACAGAGCAAATGCATGGGGAAGCCACATCAGAGATTTGAGAGGACTTGCACTTACTCAGCACGTACACCACGGTGCTGATCTTATCCACCCCTGCTTCTCTCTCCACAAGTAAATCTGTGCCTAGAATTGTTGCCATTGGTCATTGGAACTGAAGCATCTGTACTGCGAAATTGTTAAAGGAGTCTCTGGAAAAGTCTGTCCCAGGCACACCTCTCCCAAGCAATTCCCAGTCATGACTAAGGAGCTGTCCAAGGCCAGGAACCATTTCCTATAGGGCATGCGTATGGCTGTCCTCATTTGGAAACATAGGCCATTACTGGCTTTTGTGTCAGTTAACTAGTTTGTTAATTAATTGACTCCTAAACCAATTCTTTCATGGATTAAATGTGAGTTCATTTTATTTTGAAGAGCTAGTGATGGCTCCTAGCAGATGTTCCACGCTAGGTATGGTAGAACAAGCATCAAGCCTCCCACAAGGTACTACCTCCATGCTGGCATCACATCTTTCATGGTATTCACATGGAAGAATGATCCATCTTCCTTGGTAAATCAGTGGAGAAGAAAGAACAAATAGAAAATGCCATTGCACCACTGAATGCTGTAGGCAGTTCTGCCTCCTCATCCAACTCAGAAAGAATAAAAATGTGTGTCAGGGACAGTCAAAGTTATGAAACTGCTCCTATCTGAGGAGTTTTTAAACGCCCAAAGACAGAGCTGGGAGTGAGGAAGAATGTATGCTAGATCTCTGTACAGTCAGGAATAGCAAAGAAAAGGTGCACACCAAGTGATTATGAGCATCAGTGATATTTTCAGGCAGCATTTTCAATATGAACAAAAGGAAGGATTGCTGCAGACAGCACAAAGGAAACCAGAACTCATTTATACAGGACACTGTAGTAGCCCAAAGTATAAATGAGTTAGAAGAGCAGCTAAACAAGTTCCTAGAAAGAAAAGTTCACCAAAGGCTGTTAAACACCAAGTCCTGGATACAACTTTGTCTCAAAAATGCCAATAGACCAGGAGAGTATACCAAGCATAACTACATGGTTTACCTTCGTTTTAGCAAATCACATTGATCATTGTTTGAGACTGGGATGCTGGGCTTTGCATTCAAATTACTAAAATATTTCTTATTTTTTGTCCAGTCTATAATATAATCTTCTTAGTTAATTAATGTTCATTAACTAGAGTTTAAGCATTAATGAAAACCCAAATCGGTTATATCTAAAAAACTGTTTGATTTGGATCTTTGGCCTATTTAAAGTGAAATGACTTTGAGGAAGAATGATAACAACTCCTCATATACTGGCCTGCCAGATATCCAAGATGTGCAATTGAACACGTGCTAGAGATAGTTTTAAAAGAACAAAGTTTCTGTGCCTGTTGTTAAATGGATATATATCATTACTATAGCTCAGAGCTGGATTAACTTTGGATATACTAAAATAGCTTCAGCAGCTGTGTAAGGTGAGTTTTGACTTTGGAGATTAGTGTCTCACAGGAAGAAGAGATAGTCTAATGAAGTCTATACTCACAACCACATCTCAGAAATTAATGAAGTCAAGCCAACTAAGCTCATGATTCTCTTCAGTGACAACACTGAAAAAGGTTGACATTATGTAGTTCTGGACCAAATTTCTGCTAAATGAGGTGTTAATAAGTGAATTAAGGAAAAATGGGCATCAATATAGCAAGTTCTAGGTACATGAAGTCACACAAATTTTTCTTAATATCATAACAGATCTTTCAGCTGAGCTGTGAGAAAAAAATATACCTTGTTTTTTTCCATCTGTTCATCATCTTATTTTTTCTTCATATTTTTCCTTCCTTCTTTCAAAGTCTGGCAAAGTAGATATGTTTTTGAGCCTGACAAGGAAAAAACTACACTATGAAAAACTATACATGTGAAAGGTGTGGATTTTAGCTGCTTAACCTTCCAAGAATTTGGCAAATGAGCTTGTGCAGATCTGTATGTTTTACATATTTTTAGTCTCTGCAGGATATAAGTTTAAATTAATATTGCTGTCAGCACAACCATGAACCTACTTAAAGGTCTACACCAGCTCTTGGTCAGCTAGGATTTATGGCCTCAACTTTCTTCTGAAAAAATATGTACAACTACTGATCCCTCAGCCCACAGTCAAGCATCCCGGTATACTGCATTATGATGTATATTAGTAGAAGATACCTTGATGGAAAAAGTAATCTTGTTAAAGGGAAAAAGAGCATCTTAAATATACTCCTATGAAATTCTGATTTACAAATATCGCATTAAATCTGTCCTTAGAATGCAGGAAGCTAGTCCTGCAGTTTATTCCATCCATGAGCTCATTTATAAATTAATACTTTAAATAATCACATCAGAAATGTATATGTGTGCCAAATTATGTGTCCACTGGTGCTGAGGACAAAGCAATTTACCATCAGTGAGGTGGAAATGCTGGCTGATTCAGAGATCAGTAGAAAACAGTGCCACTGACATGACTGCCTGAGAGGAAAACTAACAGATACAAAAGGGCAGCAAGGTGAGCACTGTCTTGCAAATGTGCAGACTTTTGAGCATATTGCCTTGACATCCCAAAGATCTTGAACTTCCAATTCCTTTGCATCTCCCTTGAGCACACGCTGTTTTCTCCTCCATTTATGATCCATGCTACATAAATCAGTAGCCATCACTACAGGATTGTATTGAACCCAACAGTACAGTTGAATCCTCCCAAACACACAGTCAGGAAAGAGCTGTTGGTGAATAGTTTTTCATGTCCTTTTTGTACCTCAAAGATCTGGGTAAGAAGCCTTCCAAGTGATGCCTTGTAGATATATGAGTTTCCTGGAGGGGAATTGAAGTGAGACACAATTCAGCTGAGGAAGAAAACTCACCCTATTCTTGGTATGTAAGACTTGTTTTTCAACACTTTCCCATGTAAGTCCAGCTGATTGATAGGTTTACCTAATCTCCAACCTTCTCTTCTAAAGTCCAAAAAAATTTTGAGGAGGGATTCTTTGTATTTTGTGAAGGGGAGCTGATGACCAGTTCCAAAGTATGCAAAAATGTAATGTTGTAGAAAGAACAAGAAAGCAATTTAATAGTTATGAAACAGATTGTTGGTCACTAATTCCTTTCCTGTTGACATTGACAATTTGGTAGTTGGAAGACCTAATTCCTGTAGTATTTTATGGATAGATAAAACAGTTATTAGGCAACAGCAGGACAAAAAAATTCTTTAACACCCCCTTTGAAGAAAAAATAATTGAAGTTCAACTTGATCAGTGTAATAAATGGAACATTGTCTTCAGAGAGGAGGGCTGATGGCATTTTTAACTCCAGATCATCCTCTTCTCTGGAAGCTTATTCTATCTCTGTCTTTATTTGACAGAGAAAGTAGAGTCTCCAGCCCTTCTTTACTTCAGCCGGAGTGCTGAATTGTCCAAGGGTTCAGCTGTGGTGGTAGTCTAAAGGTCAGGACATAATCTGCAATGTAGGTCACATTTACCACATGAAGTCAACAGAACAATGGCACTTTGCTCCATGAAACTTTGCCTCTAACTACTTTGTTGTTTTTCATACACATAGTAAATATGTATGTCCCAAGTTTCATTTACTTCGTGCTCTATTATGATTTTGTTTGAAGTTCCAAAAGGACAGGAGAATTGGTCTGCTGCTAGATGTCTCCTGGTTAGATAAAATTTTTTTGATAAAACTAATTTATTAGCAGCCTCTATGTAGTTTGCATATCATTTACATAGTGGTTTTTCAAAGAACAGACTTATTTGCTTAGCACCAGTGAAAGCTGGTAGAAGGTGTTTCCAAGTTAACTTAAAACAAAATAGAAGTAGGAAAGGAATAAAAAATTACTTAATTTTTTCAAAGTACATTTAAGGATGGCTTTTCACTTGCCTTGCCAAGTCCTGGGGTAGACATGTTGGAAGGTGGAGAGAATAGCAGCATTGTTCAATGGAGTCTCTCAAGAGAAGGGACAATGAGCTTTATACAACATTTGGACCATGTCAGGGGTGCCTTGGAATGGGGGAGCAAAGAGAAACCAAAGAGCAGCTTCATTTATAGGATTTTTGTTTGCTCCCAGTCTACTTTCTTCTGTGTCAACAGGGATTCAGCAGGAGCATTCATGCAGGAGAGAGCAGGTGACAGGACAGCCAGCTCTGGGAGGGGGCAGTGCTGCCACATCTCCAACCAACATTCCGCATACCGCTTCCCACTGAACTCATTCTGTGGTGATGAAGACATTTGTTAGCAAGATATCAGTTCCTGTCTCCAATCAGTCTATTTGTTAAAATCATTAAAACAAAACAAAACCACAACTTTGTGATTCTTCCTGTGCTGTTTCTTGCACTTATTAAAAGCTCTCAACTGCCAGGCTATTCCATTATCTTTTTACAAGTAGGTTCTTTATATTTCTTCCATAATGGCTGCAGAAAATATGACAACAGTTAGATTACTGGAATGCTGTAACTACTGCTAACTCATTGACTTCTGATAACTTCTCATCAGTCTTCATTGTTATTTTGAATTGTAAGCTCTTTACTGAAGATTTTTTTTCCTCTCTATTTGCATGAATCCTTAAAAAAATATATGTCAGGTAAGAAAAAAGCAAGCAAGAAAAAGAATTAACCCTATATAATCTAATTCACCTATGCTCTGCTTGCTTCATTCACATTTTAAACTCTAGGTCCCTTTCAATAAAAAAGAGTTGTATGCTTGCATGGCTACAGTTCAGCTTTCACAGACAGAGGCTGGAGGGTGAATCAGCCCAGGATGATGCAGGAGCAGTTGAAATTCCCTTCAATTTTTAACAGTCTCTTTTTTATTTTTTTACCATAGAGATAATGAAAGGGAAAATGCCTCCTTTTCTCATTCATGCTATTTACCCCCTCAAAGTTACTGACTGATTATTCATAAAAAAAAAAAATCCTTTTTACTTCAGACTTAAAGCTGTGTTAGCGTATCTGTTTATTTATATGCTCCCAGGTCTGGCTAAGCACAATAGGATGGTTCTATAGAGCTGAATGAGGCTTGTCTCCCCTTATTAAGTGTCAGTTCATAGTTGAATGGCACAGGGATTTTTAAGGGGAATTAGTTATCCAAACCCAGAAAAGGCTATAATGAAGGCCATAAGGAAGTGTTGTATATGTATATGTATATGTATATGTATATGTATATGTATATGTATATGTATATGTATATGTATATGTATATGTAT
>JAWWMU010000153.1:69765529-69776808 GCA_035048155.1 Cinnycerthia olivascens | reverse complement strand
ATATGCATATGCATATGCATATGCATATGCATATGCATATGCATGTCTATATCTATATCATCTATATCTATATCTATCTATATCTACCTACATCTATATCTACATCTACATCTATATCTTTCTATAATAGGGATTTACAAAAAATTCATTGTTGTGGTTTGGTTTTTTCATTTAATTTTCCTCTGAGGGTTCCACTATTAACTTTCAAGTAACATATGTAGCATGCCATCAAGCTGAAGTGCATGAATCCCAACATTTGTCACCTATATTAAGAAAATGGCATGCTGAGGGAGACAGTTGTCTAGGCTTTCTAACTCTTCCTCAGATTGATAGTTATTTTTTTAGAAAGGCATTGAGAGTTTTGGTTAACAAAAAATTGTGGAAAATTCTTTTTTCTAAAATCTTTCATTTAGAGATGTTCTCATTCTTGTGCTGTAAAAATGGAAAGTGAGGGAATCTTATTCCCATCAGAGAAAGAATTTTTAGCAGACAGATTAGATTTCGCAAATTCCATCGTACAATTTAGTCTTGATTTCTGTATCCTTACAGTGAGGTTAATATTTTTGTAAGTACCAAAAATAACTCACTGGAAGTGTGCTAAGTGACAGATAGCACTGATACGTTGTGTAACATGTACAATTAGGAGAGCACTGATCTTACCTGACTATAATCTTCAACCAGTAACCAATAAATAGAAAATAATTTCTTAAGCCATCAAAAAATTCTTCAGTCATTCAAAGACTCTTGAATTACTGTCATCAAACTCCAAATGAACACTTATTTGAGATGAACTTAGGGTAATGAAATTACTTATTTTTAGAGAGTAAATATATATGTATCTATTATATTACACCTAATCTATGACTTTGGAATACCTTCTTTTTTTCAAAATTACATTTTACTTCAAAACTGGTTGAATATTTGTCCCAATTTCCTTGATGTAGGATATTTGCTTCATGTAATTATGGTGGTGTTAATTCCTGGTCTAGTAAGACATCTTGTGTTTGATATGTTTGTCTTTAGAGCATTGTAAATTTTACAATTTTTTTAAATTTATATTGTAAGGTTAGGGGGATTTACCTCAAATCAGATCATAATCTCAGAGTATCTCAAATAGCTACTGTATGTTGACTTAGTAAATCAGTGGTGTAGAAGTTATAATAAAACATGTAAACATATGTACACACTTTTTTTTTTAACTGAAAGGTGATGAAAGCTGCAGAAACTTGTGCTTATTTTATCAGGTCAGATCTGCGATTCCCTTTGACTTAATGCAAAGCTGAACACTTCCTTAAATGTAAAATTCTACACATGACATTCTCAGATGTTTTCTCAGAGAAGCTTTCAAAGCTGATGTTTTATTTACTCAGATCTCTATGCTCTATAGTAAATCTTTAAAAGTACAGTTGTTTCAGCTTTGCTAATGGCCTAATTAACCTCTATGTTTGTATAATCTAATTCAATTTATTTAAATTTTTAAGGTTTTACTTTATAAGAAAAATAGTCTAATGAATAGGCTACTAAGCTGAAAATAAAGTGATAATAGCTTGCTTTTCAACTCAATCATATAGCCATCAGCAATAACAAGAAAATAAATTATTTTAGTCTATGTCGCCTATCTGTAAAATTAGAACATTTCTATTTCTTTCATGGTTGTCATAAGAAATAAAATTCATTAATGGCTATGAGGCTTTCAGATACTGGGAAGAAAAACAGTAACAAACTAAACAGTGACAGAAGATGGGTCTGGACACAGGAACTTGTCTGCATAAACACTGAATCAATTATGTTTTTTTCTCAGCAATGTAGGGCACAACTCACAAGTTAGAAAGAAGAGGCATCATTTCCAATTATGAGGTTGTACCTGGCCACTATTTGAAATTTAGAGAGTTTAATAACACCGACCTTGGCTACCCCAAGTCAGCTGAGAGAGGCAGAGAAAGACGTGGAGCCAATTAGTTGTTAGATGAACATTCTCTGTGCCCATAGCTGATGAGTACATTTCCTGGTGATAAAATCAGATCTGCATGCCACAATATAGAGTGCATTACTGTTTTATGTGAGCAGACTTGAGAAAGGAAACATTTGCCGTTCCACAAAAATAATTTTTTGGAAAACTCTCTGGTCTGCACATTGCAGATGCTCAAAAAACAAAGGATGTTCCAATTTTGCTTTATTTTTTAACTGAGAGACAGAGAACAAGATGCCACACTGATTGCCTCTGCTCCCAAAAATGCATTTAAGAGATCTGTCTAAAACCATTATCTGGATTCAGCATGCAATTTATTTCATAGTTGACCAGCTCCAATTTGCACAATGCACTCATCATATCGTATTTCACCATAACACTCTACTTGGAATTACTCAAGTATTTGACCAGGTGAGTTCATGTCCTAAATTAAGAAGAGATAGAGTTTTTTCAATTTCCTTAATTTTGACACAGGTTTACCTGAGCACTGATCTTGCAAACTGTTCCGCCCAAGTGAGCCCATGCAGCTCTGTACAGCTCCAGCTGAACTGCAGATACGGGTTTCACATAGGTTAGCATCTTTTACCATAACTAATGTGATAGCTTTTACATGACTTGCCTTATTTCACAGGTCATAGAATAAAAGAATCACTGAGAAAGGAACCTCTGGAAATCATCCAATCCTCCCCTGCTCAAAACAAGGTCGCCTATACAGCAGGGTGTTCAGGGCTGGGTCCAGTCAAAATTTAATTATCTTTAAGGATGGAGATTCCACAACCTCTCTTGACAACATATGTCAGCATTTGATCAAAGTGTGTTTAAATGGAATTCCCAATATTTCTGCTTGTGTTCATCACCTCCTGTGCTTTCACTGAGCATCATTGAGAAGAACTTGGCTCTGTCTTCTCTCCTTCTCCCCATTAGGTATTTGTTATACTCATTGATCAGGTTGCCCCTGAGCCATCTGTTCTTCAGGTTAAACAGTTCCAGCTCTCTCAGCCCCTTCTCACATGGCAGATGCTCTAATCCCTTAATCATCTACATGGCCCGTTGCAGGACTCACTCCAGCATATCTTTCCTGTTCAGTTTGACATCAACCAGAACCCCTATCTTGTTTACTGCCATGATGCTTTCCAGCTAGGCAGCCTCCAAAGTTTGCTGGTGCATGGAATTGCTCTTTCCTAGGTGCAAAATTTATCTCTTCTCCTGGATGAACTTAGAGAATACCTCTCAACCCATTGCTCCAGCCCATCTAGGACCCACTGAATGGCACTGTGACTGTCTGATCTATCAATTACTCCTTGAAGTTTTGCACCTGAGCAGAGAAAATGCTTTTATAACTCACTTTTGAAATTCATCTTTAAAAAGCCTCTCATTCCTCTAAGACACTTTTTAGTCTTTGTGCATGTTCTTACTGGGCTTTGTCTCATAGAAAATGTAGAGCAACTCAACTCCCTCCCTGCAAAAATCCACATCAAAGCTACCATAACTTTTAAAGAGAAAAGGAATATTTTTGTTGGATTTTTCCTTTATGTCTGTCCCTTTTTGTAGAATTCATCTCAAGTTTACGATTCTTGTCAATCCTGGGATATGTTGCTAGAATGGACTGTTCTTCAGAAAAGATTGTTGCAATCAATAAATCTGCCTTCAAGGGTCTTTCATTGCCCAGAAAAGTGAACTGATGGAAGGAAATAAAATCTTTGTCTTAGTAAATCCCCTTTCAAAAGTAAAACTGAATCTTTAAATAAAGTCCTGCAGGTTCAAAAGAACATGGTAAAGACCAAGACTTTGGAAGAGGTATTTGCAATGCTTTTTAGTTGTTTTTTTTAGAAACAATCAATGTTTGAAGAGAAGCTGTAGAAGGCAAAATCCTTGATTTCTTCATGTGGCAGGTTCTGAAGCAACGAAGGATATCAGTATGTTTAAAGGGGTAAGAAGGGCACTACAAGCTCTAAACCAGGTCACATATTTTAAAAATGCTTAAGTAAGTTAGATCAGATGACTGTTGCCTAATTTCAGAGGACTGTCAGTTTATAATCTTTCATTGGTGTAACCCTTGATTATGCAAGGCAAAAACCAAAACAAGCACAAACCATGGGTATGCCGGCAGTATCTTCTGCTTTTTCCAAGAATGTCTTACCCACTACTTGCTTTATATGTTGCCACTGAAGAGAGTTCAGTTTTCATCTCTCTCATGAATGCTTTATCCCTTTACTTCTTTCCAGGCTTGTTTGTTAGCTTTTCCTCTTTCTTCTGAAGAAAGCAAGCTTGATAGGTTTTGCTAATGATCATGCCCTCTACACTAACTATAAAACACATATAATTAACGATGGAAGCAAAAGGTTAAGTAAACGAAAGGTCATGACAATTGAGGCTGATTTCATTAGACAGCATTGGTATGTTATTGTTCACAATGCAGAAATCTAGGTTTAAAATAATGCATTCATTAAACTGGGCCACAGGAAATGATCATTCTTCCTTTTCTGTTGTGTCACCTGCAACTCTTACTTTACTTAGGGTCACAAGAAGACGCTGCTAACAAATAACCTGAAAATTATATATGAATGTGCTACCATCAAAATGACTCACATTTTGCTTCTTCCACATTTACTTACTGAGTAAAATTTCCCAGTATGAAAAATCAATCTTATAAGTAAGGGTGGAAAATTATCCCCACTGATTTGTGTCACTTCTATTTTCATCTCTTGGAAATAAGAGAGGAACAGGACACTTGAGTCCATGTGTTTTTAAAAAAATAATGAGCTAGGATTAGGAAAGGGACGCCTTATCACATGAAAATTGAAGAATGGTACTTAAAGAAACACACAAAAATGGCAACTTTCAGCTCCCAATATTAATATGTTGCTGAAGCACAGATAAACTGCTGGGCAAAAGACAGTATTTAAAACTAGAAGGTACTTGCTTGGCTACTTAATTACATGTTGGTCTATATAAATTATCGCACTGGAGGTCCAGAATAATTTCTTTGACACCTCCAGTGCCTGCAATGGAGTTTTTCTACCAACAGATTTAGCCAATATTGCTAAGCCTAGTAACTTAAGAGTCTCAGTCAACTTATGCCGGTGTTCTGTTCCTGAGAGAGAAAAATCTTGTTTTTAACATAGTCACAGTTCATCACTGAACTTTTCAGCTGCTGAGGGTCAGTCCTGCCTTCTTTCCTCCCCTATGTCCACCTATCTCTGTCACGAAGACTTCTCTTTGTGGCTTCATTAACCAGCCAAATATTACTGCTACTCACATAGTTGGTCCTTCAGTGACTGTCAAATTTTTGACGCTCCAGTTTCTCTGCCCTCCTTTTCATCATCAGTATTTCTTCCTTGATTGCATGGAGAATCTTTGCCTCTGCCGCCATTCTGCAGCTAACCAATTTATTCCCTTTATTTTAAGCCTCAGACATGCCTTTGTTATTTATACTGCAGAATCTGTTGGGAAAAGTTGTGAGATCTTTCTGTTTCCACAGAAAGCTGATTCTCCACTTCCTAGCTCAGCTTTTACTTTGGCCAAGCAGACCTTCTTTTTCTCCTTTCATTCTGCAATATTTATTTCTGTCTGTTATCTGTTACTTTTTATGTTTTCATTTCTCGTTCTTCTACAAGACTAAATAACCAGGATTTGTAAGGATCTCCCTTCAATGCTTTTTTCCTCATTCACATTTTAACTTGAACTTTGCCTAATTGAAATTTTCCAAATTTTTTTGGATAGCAAGTACAATGGGACTTACATTATACTGACTTTTACTCAGAAAAAGCCCTCAAAATTTATTAAAAAGCCATGCTTCTATTTCTATTGTCTTTTGTATTTATTTATTTAAAAGGGTATGGGAAATATGAAGGAAGACTCTCCTGTGTCAAAGCAGCCTCCATTTGAATCAGTGTCACTTTCAATCAGTTCACCCTTTAGCAATGTGGTTTATTTCTGCAATTAACCTATGGGTGAAATCTGATTGACTGAAGCTGAAGTGGCAGAGGTAAGCCAGGAGTGAAACAAAATCTTTTGAGACAATATTTTTGAGTAGTTTAAGCCTTGCTTATCAATTAATGTTTCATTCTTAAAATTCATGAGTAACAAGAGTGATGCAAATGAAGGCTTGGACATTATTATTCTAGCCGCGTATTATTCTAGTCCAGTGGAAATGCAGAGAAGCTCTTTCTAAATCATGTTAACTTCTCTGCTTGGTTTTTCAATATACAATAGACTAGGGAAATGCTGACCTAACTGACTGTAATTAGTTCTTGTGATTGGAGCAATGGTATATGAAGAAACAAAGTAAATGTATAAGCCAACTGTGGCTTTCTACCCACAGATGCATGAGGCAGGCACTTTCTCACTCTACGCCCTCAGCTCCAAGTAATCATTTCCTTTCTTCACCACTGTACACTTTGAAAAATGTTCTGCAATTTTTTTCTACCAGCTAACAATTCAATTTTTTAAGCCTGCAGTTCCCAAAGGAAACTAGTTCAAACTCCTTAAATCAAGCTGCTATAAGGAGCCAGACAGTTTCAGCTGATGAAAACCACATCCAGTGTAATGCAATAAAACCCACAGACCAGTCTCAGTCATAACGTAAAGTTTATTCCTAATGTTCAGTTAATATTTTCTTATGGTCATTACTCTTAGAGGCTACATATATTGATTTAAAAAGCATTAAATATTAATGGTTAACCAAGTGCATGTCCCTGGATTCCTAAGCAGTATTTGAAAATGACTGTTGTAGTTTTGAAGTAATTGTTTATGTGTGAAGATCTTGTGCACTAATTCAGCTTCACCATAAATCCCTCATCCTGCCTCAGACTCTTGGCTGTTGCTGTTGATGAGCATTATATGAAAAGCTCCATATTACTTCTCCTTTATAAAAAGTGCCATAACTTCTACTCTGTTAATTATTCTGAAGAGGAGCATGATGAAACTTTTCTGTTTGATCAGAAATAGAACAAACATTTAAAAATCTGGTCAAAAGTTTGGGTAATCAGCTGAACACAAGGAGACCTGAGTCCTTATTTCCCCCCTACTAACTTTTCTTTAATGGTGGTATAATGTAAAATACAGAAGAAATTCAGAGCAGAAACCATGCAATTATGAGTCTCATTTTTAAATCTGTCTCCTAAAAAGGGAGCCCTCATAGTGGACACTCCCGGGCTCCCCTCCTTCCTCGCTTCCCCTCCTCCCACAAAACTCATTGTGGGGTCAAGGCCATGTGTCCATCAGTGAATAAAAACATCCAGGCCTCATTTTCTGCTACCCTGTGGCTAACTAGCCTGGCACATCTCATAACCATACAAGAGTTTTAACCAGCTGTTCCTAAAACCAGGCCAGTAGGAATCTGCACATTAGGGCTTGAGTATCTCCTATGCTGGTTCCTCAACCACAGCCTGGTACCTATTGTTTTGGAGAAGCCTGGTTGGCACTAAACCACTTCATGGACTATGCACAACAAGTGCTCTGGCATTTGCCCTGGCCCCATTCATTTCACTAATTCAGATGCGGCCAGAGAGTTTCCATATCCCTGAGCAAGCAAGCCAGCAGTGAGGACCTGGGCACAGGATTTTCCATCTATGAAACAAAACATGATAGGGGGAGCACAGTCGTCCCTTATGCTTGGTTTGGCAGGGGCAAAATATTTGTCTTCTTCCTTGGTGTAAAAGCAATACCTATGTGACACATACATGACATGCTCATTCCCATCAATAGGAAAGCTCAAGGCAACACTGTTTCTGGAGCTGCATGTATGGCCTTGGCCTAAAAAGCAGAAAGTAGAATTTGCATTCACTGCGGGGGTTCACAGCTTCCTTTTGGTTTGGTCTTCCTGATGAATCCATCTCCAGCTGATGTTGTGGCAAGTTTCTGGATGGACACAGCTCAATTTCTGCATCAGTTTAAACAAGAAGTATAACATCAGCTTTCAAATTAGTGTATCTGAGCCCCTGAACAAGGACAGAAATGACTGAGCATTTGAAGAAGACCAAATATCTACTGGCTTAGAATTAAGTGCAGACTTGTAAAGGTGGTAAATACTGGCTTAGAAAAGGTGTGGAGAAGTAACAGTTAAGGCTTGGCTTGGCAGAGCACTCTGACTGTGCCTGTGTAATAAATTGACTTTGCAGCAACTAAATAAATGCCTAAAAAGCCATTTTTGATAAAATAATTTTCTCTGATTACCATATTGAATGTCATGCGCTTAGATATCTGCCTAGGTTTGCAAACGGAACATTCTTGAGAATCTCGCATTAAAATTTAAAGCTTCATAAAAAGCTGCATAATTTTCACAAGGCCACAAAATAAAGCAGAACAGCATATTTAGGCACAGCTTTATCAAACAAACTTCTAAAGAAATCACTTCCTTTCTTTGGCCCCACTGGCAAATGCAAATAAAATAGGAGAAAGACATATGGAAAATAGGAAACTCCTCTGTTACTAACATTTTCATTGCATCATTAAAAGAATTAAAACAAACCCAAAGGCAAAGAGGAGGCTGATGGCTAAAAGGGGGACAACACACAACCATCGACAGCTAAGGAACAGTTTGGACCATGAGCATTTCTTGGGGAAAGAAAACAGGACCCTCACCAGCATCCTTCTATAGCACATTTCATACCAGTTTTGCTGCCAGCATGCAAAAACTGCATTTAGCTTTAAAACTGCAGTAATTTCTTTTGGTTGAGCTTTATAGTAGACTTGATGTGGTTTTAAAAAGTAAATCTGTTAGCCAAATGGAAAAAAACAGACAAATGCAATACCAGAATGAGAAAAAAACATAGATTAAGAGTCTTCTGAGATCAGAGCTGCACCAAGGGGCAAAAAGCTAAGTTTGGAAACTGGGGAGCAGAGGCAAAGAATTGCTGCCAAGAGCATCTCATTCATATCAGTGTCCACTGGCCAGCACAGCTTAGTGCACAATATGTGAAAAATGAGTTAATGAAGATTAGCATTACTGTTGGCTGGAAGAGCTGTCATACATATCTCCAGGAAGCAGCAGCATCTCTCCTGTTAGTTGTGAGGGGCAAGGACAGGGGAGCTTGATTAGAAAACCATGAGCAAAGCATGGGAAGCTAGTGGGCAGATAGGATATGCTAAAAGCAGGAAGAGGAAAAGGGTCTGGGAATGCAGTGGAGGAGGAAAAAAAATATTTAGAAGCATGTCTGCAAAATGTGGACTGGTATGACAGGCCATTTTAACAGGTTACTTTAGGAAGAAATGCCATGGCTCATGAAAAATGCCTAGGACTGTTTAATCTGCATAAGAAGAAACAAATTTTCAGCAAGTTCTCAGAGGAAATGCTATGAACAAGATCAGAAGAAAAAAGATGAAAAAAGAGAAAATCATAGGAAAAAACAGTGCAGTGTTTTCACAGCCTGTTTGCTGTGATTTATTGAATGTGTTCAATTCTACTTATGTTCCATATATAATTTGTTCTATAGAAACTTGCTATAAAATTAGGTTACATCATATTCTGAGGGGACAGAAAAACAAAGCATGTGGGGAAGTTTCTTTTTCTGCAAAATTAAATACCTCAGCAGAAATAGCATGTATCAGGAAGGAACTCTACAAAAAATAAATAAAAACTCATCTACAAAACAATAAATAAAAACTAAGTGAAAAACCAACTTCAGACCATGATTTGGTTTTGTTTGTTTGTTTTCCAGAAAAGATTGTATAGTCTCAAACTGTTAGCAAAATACAACTGAAGTTGTATTAAGGTAATATAGCTCTGTGCTGGGCTAGATTTATATACATTTACACACAGTGTGCACCAAATGTTAGGTAATAGAGTCGAATATTAGGACTCTAGATAAATGTGGGTACTTAAAAATCACATCTGTGAAACATGAAGCAGCCTTCTATGGCTGTGCCTAGATAAGTCAAAGTGAAAAGTAAGGTTTGGTCATTTGGTCACTGGAAGACTCCCTCCTGAGCCTTGGAAATATCTCTGTTCCACACAAAACCTTTCAGAGCTAAGTAAAGCACAGTATTTGAAGGCTAGAGACATTCCACAGCTGCTTTAATCACAGGCTAAGATCACACAGCAAAATTCTGTGTAAAGCTTTTTCTATTGAAAGGAAGTTATAAAGCTATGTATGATAAGTATTTTAGCGCTGACTTTGTGCTTACTTACACCAAAAAATGCTAATAAATTCTTGAAAGCCTTACTGTATGCTCAAAAATTAAATCTACAAATGAAAGCCCAAGAGTGGGAAGTTCAAGACAAGCATACTAATGCCCAATGATAGAAAATACATGTGAACTGGGCTCACCACAGACTGCATTTTTATCTTGTTCTCTTATGGAAATGGAATTGCATTTGCTATCCATCTCCTTATTCTTGGGCAAATTTTGGACCCTTTTCACAGTTTCACCCCCATTCAACATAAAGGACACGGAAATACTACATGTCATGACGAAAAGCAGCAGTTGGGATGATGATACTGCTAATCAGTGGGAAGGCAGTGTGACTTCACCAGCTGGCTAATCCTCAGCAGATGTGCCTGGTGAACAACCACACCAGTGAGAAACATCTCCATTTTGCTAGTGCATGTGGAAAGTGGCCACTACTGGAGCCTATGTAGAGTGGATTGATAGGAAAAGGATGTGGAACATTGATCCCTAGGTAGCCAAACTTTGTTAACCCCCCTATTTTTAGAACGACGAACACTATACCCTTGGGTAAAGTTGATGCTGGCTGCATGACAGTATATAAACTACCGTTGGGGTATTCCATGGATAAGGCAGGACGAGCTAGAAAAATAAAACTTTGGCATTTATAAAGTCTCATATCCCAGTAAAGGAAACCAAACACCGAGCAAGACAACCGGGAACGGACAAGTTCTAGACAAGCCAATTGTACAGTGGGAATCCTGCCTGCTTTTTGGATGTGGACTGCACAGCAGCAGACTCCCCACCTGCAGACGGTGGCTGCAGCTGGTTAAAGTGCTGTTAAGACGTGCAAGATCGTCCACACAGGAGCGACGTCCTCCACCTGCTAGCGGCAGATTTGGGGGCGAGCAGCAGCGCAAGACGACACCGCAGCTGGAGAGTCCAGTCCTCGGGGCGGCGGAGCCGGACGCAAGCACAGGTGCCCAACGGCCTCCATGATGTGCAGCCAAGGAGGCGCCTGGGGCCGGAGGTCGTTGGCTGGATGGGGCAAGCGGGGTCCCCGGGCTGGCCCCGGGAGAAAGAGGCCCTCGCCCTGGGCGAGGGTCGGCTCCGGCGGGGCCGTCGGGCGACTCCCGGGGGCGCGGCCGGCCCCGCCCCGCCCGCCGGCTCCCGCTGCCCTGGAGCGCCCCCGCGCGCAGCC
>JAWWMU010000153.1:69740548-69752737 GCA_035048155.1 Cinnycerthia olivascens | reverse complement strand
CCGCGCCGGGAGCCGGGCCCGCCCGGCCCCCGGCCACCCCCGCCCGCGACACGGGCGCTGCGCGGCGGCGGAAAGGGAAAGTGGCTTTGGCGCCCAAAATGATGTAGGTGAGAGGGTTTTGGCGGGAACAGCTCCGCACTGGCACAGCCTCCCGGCCGTAGGAGCGGCGGGAAAGGCCCCCCCCCCCTCCCCTCTGACCACACGTCGAGGAAGAGCCGGTTTCGGTGGAGACCGTGTAGAAAAAACACGACAGGCATCTTACTCGGTCCAACATCGGCGGGGCGGCGCCGAGCAGCCCAGCCCGGGCAGCGGAGGAGAGGGGGCAGGGGCGCCGCGGCGCCGTCGCTGCCCCTCCTGCCTGCCCGTCGGCGAGCAGCGCTGGCTGTGCTTTGAAATGGGAAGTGGTCGCAGCACCCCGAGCTCTGCTTTCGAGTGTAAAACACGCGTTTTGTTTCAAATGCACGCGGCTCCGTCGTTTGTTTGGATTTTTGTGGTTTGGTTTTTTCCCTCATTTATTTTGGGTTTGGGGGTTTTTGTTTTTGTTTTTTTTTTGTGGAAGTCTTTTTTGAGAGGGCGAGGAGTGTATTTGGGGGAGGGGTGTGTGCGGGTTTTGTCTTGTTTTGGTTTTGTTTTGTTTAGGGAAATAGAAGAAACCGAAGTTAGGACTTTAAAAGCTTTAGGAAGGTGACAAATAGGAAATCCAACACCACTGGTTTTGGTTACATAGTTTCAAGCGGACTCTTGCTGTGCATGTAGAAAGACAATGATTCCAGCTTCCTATGATTGTCTTTACCAAAATTAGCATCTGTTTAGCGAAATGTAAGGATAGAAATAGATTTTTTTTTTTAAATATATGTAAACTACTACCATTAAACTAATTTTTGCGTGAACTGGCTTGTTCCGTAGGGTTTTTTTACCTCTTCCACCCTTCTTTCAGTATGAATTTTGGAACGGTGTTGGTTGGAGTTCCTTTTTTTTCTTTTTGTAAATTTTTTTTCTTTTACTCGTAGAGTTCCCAGCTGGCAACAGCTCTCTACCTTCCACAAAACTTGAAAGGCTGATGTCCCTTGCAGGAAATGAATGAGTCGATAACATCTGACACCAGTGACCAGTCCAGTGACCCCAACCTTAATTCCACTAATACTGGAGGCCTGAAAATCTCAGCAAAGACACATTGCAAATCCCACCCCCCTCCATTTTACAAAATCTGCATTTATTTTACAACCTAAGAAAAACTTTGGAACCAACATATTTACATTCATTAATTTACATGGTTTTGTAGTCTTTCATTTATTCACCGAAGAACATATAGTGAATTTTCTTTCACTGAAATTTGCTAACAAGACATTTTGTCCATTTAATGAACTCAGTCAACTCGTTTGTGTCTGTTTAACCAATATTCTAACCTCTAAGGAATATTTTTTTTTTAAATACGGAATATCGGTAAAATAAATCAATCTTTTAAAATAAAGACTTTTAAAACTTTATTAAACGGGTATTTTCTGTCTTTTGAAGGGGAAGGGCAGAAATATCTTGTATTTTATAAATGTGCCATTCTGCCACAAAATAAGTAGTCTTGGGCAGTTCAAGTAAGAGGTGTAAGGATTGCTTTCTTCTGGTAACCTTAATTTCTTGTTCATAACTGAGGTTTCACGTGTATTAAAATCTCATTCATTTATTATATATTAGATATCGTCCGGGTCATAAGATCCAGTCATACAAAATTACTGGAGATTTAATATTGCAAAATAATCGCTGTTGTAAGGAGGAAGGTGAGGTTATGAGCCAAAAGCAGTGGTATGTTGCATGAATGCATAAGGCAGGTCAGTGTAGGAAGTCGACCTGACTGTTGAAATAACCAATAGGGAATTTACGGTTGAAGACTGCAAAGGAATTTCAGGATTTAAAGCTTCTGCTCCACTTGACAGGGTGCTTGTATTTGTACACTCTTGCCCACTCGCCTCTTTCTTGCAAACGATCACACGGAGCCTCCACCTTGGTGTTTCACACAGAAACGAGGCGCTAGCAGGGGAATTGACGCTTTCCTGAAAGGCAACAAAAGGAGTAAACAGGCCCATGGGGGCAAAGGCGTTCCCCTTAATTGGGCAGACTGATCGACGCCACTTCCCAAACAACAGCAAGTGCTTTGCAAATGCATAAGCCCCTTGCATTCAGGTTCTGCACGGATCAGTTTGTTGCCTTGGCTTTTGTTTGTGTGTCCTTGGGATAAGAGAGGATGCTGGGGGGAGGAGGGGAGAGGTTAAAAAGAAAGTCAGAGTCCAGATTTTTACAAGGTATGAGCAACGTTTAAAGCACACACATATATATACATATCTGCATATATATATATTTATATTTATATATACCGCATAGAAAGGTTAATGCGAGTAGGTGGTGATGCGGACAGAATACTTTTATCTGTAACTTTTCGCTAAAGGCGATGGACAGATGGAAAATAAAACTAATTGTCCCCTAATTGTTTGTTTTTCACCTTTATAAAATATTATTTTAAAAGCGTTTGACCGTGCGCACAGTAGCGAGAAGGGTTGGAGGGCAGGGCCGTAGCCGTGTACCTGCGAGCGCGGAAGGGGAGTGCCTTAGCAAAGGGGCTGTTACCAAGCCCGTTACACATCATACATTTCTTCTCCGAATTGGATCCCCCCTCCCGCTGGCAGTGAAGACTTAAAACAGCAGTCCCCCGTCACTGTTATTTCTCCCGTCTTTGTTCTCTTCCCCCGGGGTTTTTTTTTTTTTTTTTTTTTTTTTTCCGCCCTCTTCTCCAGTAAATCCCTCTCTCTGTCAGTCCTCTCCCAACTGCTGATTGAAGTTCACTCCAATTCTCGGCTTGAAAACTGGGCTCTTATTTAGGAAGTCATTAATCACATCCCCTCCCCCGGAAAGAGATGGCGGAGAAACCTGTGAAGTACAATTCCTCGCCCCATCCCCCCTCCAGAAATGTTGTGAAACGCTGTATCTCCGCACATTCTGGAGTATATTAAGGTGATACCGCGTTTCCGGCGCGCTTTTAATTTGAATGCGAAATTAGTAACGATCCAGTTGCGCATCTGCCCGCGTTGTGCGCAGAGGGTGCCACAGACGCTTCCCGGCGCTCGCCGTGCATGTCTGCACACACGCGTGTGCCCCGCGAGTGTCTGCACACACACACACGTGCCTGGTCCGTGTCTGCACACACGTGTGTGCCCGGTCCGTGTCTGCACACACGCGTGTGCCCGGTCCGTGTCTGCACACACACACACGTGCCTGGTCCGTGTCTGCACACACGTGTGTGCCCGGTCCGTGTCTGCACACACACACGTGCCTGGTCCGTGTCTGCACACACGCGTGTGCCCGGTCCGTGTCTGCACACACGCGTGTGCTCGGTCCGTGTCTGCACACACACACACGTGCCTGGTCCGTGTCTGCACACACGAGTGTGCCCGGTCCGTGTCTGCACACACGTGTGCCTGGTCCGTGTCTGCACACACGCGTGTGCCTGGTCCGTGTCTGCACACAAGTGTGTGTTCGGTCCGTGTCTGCACACACGCGTGTGCCCCGTCCGGGAGCATCTCGCCTTCGTGTGCGTGCGCGGAGCCCGCCTGCGGTGGGCATAGATACCCCCATAACCTCCTCCGCACGGCCGCCCCTGCGTGCAGCTGTTGTTCAGTGGGCTGTATCTAGAAACACACGGATCTTCCTACGGATTTCTGCATGCACGGGAGGGCAGAAACCCCAGAATAATACGTCATCTCGATTTCCCGTAAAGGAACGTGCAGATTAGCTGTCCGAAAAGGAAAGGGGGAAAAAAAAAAGCGCCGTGTTGGAAATTTCTTGTTCATTCATAAATTATTTTGGTGTGTCAGGCTACTTGAAATGGCGATTGGCTGCTCCTGCCTCCTGCCAACCCCTTAAGGATCCGATGCGAAATTAGTAGCAAGAAAGCATGTAATTGACCGAGTCACGTGTGCGCAGGGGGCCAGAAACGGAGCGAGAGAGACGGGGAAAAATCAAAAGAGGGAAAGCACATTAGACCATGCGAGCTAAATTTGCGATCGTTCAAAATCAGGATGTTAGATTAATGCAGAAGACCACTTCGATCCGCAGGGAAAGTTTTCATCTCACGAGTTTGGAGCAGAGGGCCCGTGGGGCAACATGGCCGAAGGTTAATTTTCTTTTTCTATTGTTTTACTATGATTTTCGCTCGCTCGCTCGCTCTCTCCCCCTCTCCCCCCTCCCCCCATCCCTTTTTAACCCAACTATGCATTACCCTTTTTTAGCAGCTCGCGCAAGGGGGTTTTCTCCAAACCCATTGTTACCCAGCTCAGAAACTGTTCCGTACCGCCCACACCGATTCACAACTTGAAAAGCTTTCAGGGGTCTATTGTTTGAATTGTTCCTGTTTGATTAAGCACAGTTGCAGTGGTGGGATGAGAAAACGGCCGTACACCTGTCCCAACTTTAATCGAAAGTTTATTCCAAGGAGGGATGGATACACGTTGGAAAATAGTGGTTTCGGCGCTGCATGTGCAATAACCAGTTGTGCAATCTACCCAATTTTGCTTATTCTCTCCTCCACCCCTCCTCGGCCGGCCTCCCCCCTCGCCCCCCCGGTCCTGCGCCTTGCGAGGAGAGACTAATTGGGCTGAGAATTTCTGTTGAGAAATGGGATCGGTCTTAAACCAGCAATATTCAAGTAAAGTATCGCGTTCCGTGCTGTAATGTGGCTGAAAGATGGAGTTAAATGGAAAAATACACGTATGTACAGAAACGTGGGCTGCCCTGGGCTCAGAGAGAGGGAGAGCCTCCGTGCGCAGTGTTTCCTCTCTGTAACCTCCGGTGATTTTATTTTTTTACATATTTTGAGGGGAAGGTTGTTTATTTAGGGTTTAGGAAAAAAACGCGCTTTTTACGGTTTGCTTTTTTGATTTTGTTTTGTTCGTTCCCCCCCCACTTTTTATTTTTTTCCCTGTTCCGTTTGTAGTAACTCCTTTATACAGCGGCAAAAGGATGTTACCAGAATTTAACTCCTTGCATCTTGTCCCTCTCTTCCTTATTTTTCTCCCCCTACACCCCCCACACCCCCACATCCCCCGCCTTTCCCTCTTCCTCAGCAGGGGCGAGTAAAGGTGGAGACGAACCCGGGAAGTTGCCGGAGCAGGAAGAAGAAGAGGAATCCCAGGTTTTGCATGGAACCGGCCATTGCAAATGGTTCAATGTGAGAATGGGATTCGGGTTCATCTCCATGAGCAACCGAGAGGGAAGCCCCTTGGAGTCTCCAGTTGATGTCTTTGTACACCAAGTAAGACCCGTTTTTCTCTTCCATCTCAGCCTGCCACATTTGGTTGTGCTCAGTGGGACTCCGGTTTTATGTGAAGAGAAGTAACCTATTTTTTCTAGGTATTTAAGTACATTTGTAGTTAAAGAGTTGCCTTAGGTAGTGGTTTTGTTGGCAGTGTACAGTTTGAGTAAATAAGGTTGTTAGATTGTGCTTAGTCTCTGTGGCTGGTGATTTGTGCAAGGGTATAATGTTTCTTCGTATCTTCCTCTTCGGTTAGAAAAGTCTCCTGTGGTTTTTATTTATTTTCAAATGTCACACTTTTTAACAAGGTTTATCATTTGTCACCAGACTGATCAGGAGCAGATATGCCTTTCCTTGGAAACTGTTTAAAATTAAACTGGGAAAAGGATAAATAAATGTCGGGTTTCATTCAAATAACATTTGAGTACAGTTTTAAACGGTTTACTTGTAAACCTCGAATTACTTTTTAAAAGCTCATCTGAGATAAATTAGTGAAATTAAGACATAATTATAGTGTTATTTTGCAGTAATTCCGACCTGAGAGTGTCCCTGTGGTGATACTCTGAAGCGTGTGTGTGGCTTGGTTGGTTGATTTTTAATTATTCCTTTCTAGGGAGGAAAAAAAAAAACAACAACAAAAAAGAGTAATTTTTAAGTATTCAGCCCAAAAGCAGTGTCTCTGTAAGGCTGTTGGGGAGATAAGGGGTGTATGGTCCATGGTTTTAATTTTAAGTACAGTAGCATGCACGGTTTCATGTTTTGAATGTGGAAAATGCCTTCATGTATGTAAAGGAGTTACAGATGCAAAGTAGGTAAAAAATAATAAGGGAACTTTTTCCGACATCTATACCATGGTTTATGAAGAAGATCTTCCCTGGTCCTTCTGTAAGTCTTCAGTTGCAGCAATGCTATTTTGAATTTCACCCATCTCCTCTGTGATCAGAGAAAGGAGTTATCAGGTAAAGACACCATTTTGGGGTTGGCTAGGGCCATGTTAGGGAGGCAAAAGGCATCTTTTTACGTGCTTGTCCGTTTTCAGTGACGTTTGCGATGACGGTGAAGGGGATGTTCCATCATTATATGGTGACTCCCTTTTAATGCTGCATTTGGTGGCCCGGCTTTATTCTGCAATAACTTTATCAGGCTTTTTTAAAGCATACACCTTTGATTAGGTTAGTGAAAAGGTGGCTGAAACTTCTAAAGAAGTTGCTGCTGTGGCCTGTTGCCTTGCAGTGCAAGGTGGAGTGGATTTCTGGTCTTGCTGCCTTACATGTGCCCTGGCACCTGAGGGCCTGCACTTCAGTGTAGCTGCTTGCATCTGAAATTATGTCCAAAGCATAGAATCCAGTAGCGAACTCACTAAATTCCTACACTTCCTGCTTTGTACTGGCATAGCTACCCCTTCTTTGCTGCTGCTTTTTCTCTTTAGAATTGAATGAATGAAACAGTTATCAAAGAAGGAGCAGTCTTCCTCCTCTTCCCCTTTTCTTCCCTTCTTTGTATCTTAAGTCACAAAGTTGCTCTTTACAGGTTTATAAATTTACTTTAAAGATAAAACCCCCTCTTTCCTAATGTAATTTTGTGTTAATGTATGTAATTTTTTTACTTCTTGAATAGTAGAAGACAAATATTTGAAACATGGCAGTGCTGTTAATAAAAAACACATTCGGAAACAAAGATATTCTTAGAGCTGTGGAAATAGAGAAGTATTGAACTGCGTGATAACCTGATACATTTAAGTAATACTAGACAAGGTTTTTGGTTTCATAATGGAAAGTGGTCATAGAAAATAATAAAGTAGTAGTAAATTTGGAAGTCTCTATTGAGTTGTGTCCCCTAAAGGAGGAGCAGAGAAGGAAATGTTAGACAAGTTTGTTTACTACAGTTTAATAGTCTACAACTTATCCATACCCTTGGGTTTCTAAGACAATCACAGTGTAAAATGCAGTGAAAACTACCATGTTTCATTGCATGTTAACTGCGTGCCTCAGTCGTTTTGAGTTTACATAGAGATATGTCTTACTGAGGGAAGTTACTATTAGTATTCTGCAATGAATTGCTCTTGCAGCAAAGAAAGTATGTTTCTCATAATTTTCATTGTGATGAAATCTAAGGTATATATATATATATATATAAATTTCACGGTTACATGAGTCTTCTTTCCATCAGCTTTTTGTGTAATGTAACAGGAGAGCTACTATCTGTTGTGTTTCAGAGTACATTTTAGATAATTGATATTGCTGCATAGAATGCTTTGTTTGCTAACTAGCTGACCAGTTCTAGCAGTAGCAACCAGAGCATAAAAATGTCTTTAATTCTGTAATGCTGTTTAACACTGCTGCTTGTACAACAGTCTGTTGCCTGAGCAGAGATTGGACCCTATTCCTATTAGTTTCATTAAATTGAAAAAAATTTGTCACGTGAAGGGTACTTTTCAAGGCAAAGATGTTAGTTTATTGAGCTGTTGAAACAAAATGCTGTTGTTCGAAACTGCTTTGAGAGCACTTCATCGTTTAAGTGTGTGCAGGTAGTGTTGCATGCATTCATTTGCTCGTTCTGCAGTGTTTGTACCTACTAGTATAATTCCAAAGAATTAGGCGGTTTGAGCAGGGGAGAGAAGCTTCTAATTTACTCAAAGTCCTGTCAGAGCTAGCTTGAACCCTGCAACAATATTTTTACTTTCTTATCTTACCTTTTTTTGATGAGGTTATGCCCAGTTTATGAGATCTTGCTATGAGCAAAAACTTACTGTATGTCAAGTCGAAATTCCTGTAATAGTTTAAGCTCATTATACCTAGACTTTTGAGCTTGCAATAAATAATTTCACTTTCTTCTTGGAGTTCCCCCTTAGCTCTGTGTGGATTATAGTCACATTTTTCTAAAGTCAGTGCTTTGCTAATTGTATATATTGATATATTTTTAGAGAACCATGCTTTTGTTTGGACTTTTCTTCCCCTTCACCCAATGAAAGTCCTGTTCACGAAACAGCTGCAGTATTGAGTTTTTAACCCTGCCTTTTAAGTCTCTCCTTTGGTGTTAATCATTTTGATTGATCTCCTCTGAACTACCTTCAGACTGTTGTTACCCTTCTGGTAATGAAGTACCTAGAGCTGGATGCATTATTTAAGGTAGAAACACATCAGCCATTATATGTGTGCATCTGTGTGTCTACAATGTAATTTGGTACACTTACACATGTCCACAGTCTTTTCCTTTTTAGCTCTATTCTGATAGAGCTTATATCTTTAAATCTTGTGTTTGAGTCATTCAGGGTCATATAAAAATCATGAGTCCTAAAAAGGATTTGATTTTTTGAGCAGAAGCCATACTCACTGCAGCAATGTGCCAACTCTGCGTCTTCTGAAAAAAAATATAGAAGAGTAGCAATGATAGTTCTTTGTAACATTTTTAAATCCAAGGAATGTGTAACTTACTGAATTTGGCTCAGTATTGTCATATGTACTCTTTATAAGTTACCATGGAATGAATAATACAGCTCGTTTCTCTTTTGTGAATGTGAATAGAATTCACATTTTGTGATGTGAATTCTAGACCTAGTTATGTGTGAGTGGCTCTTACTAAATTTTAGAGGATCTATTTGTCAAAGGCTAAAGCAGACTGGAGAGGTGAAGTGAGGGAAACCTTTTGTGGTGCACATGAATAAAGGTCTTCAGTGCAAAGAACTCAGAAGGGGTGAAGTTCTCATAGAATCAGAAAAGGATGATGTTTGTTAAAATTTTTTGTGTGTTCAAAATTAGACACAAATATGTACTACTTCTTTTGGATGCTGGCAGTAAGGCAAAAATGCTGTATATTCTTTTTCACAGACACTTTTTACAGACTAAGTTAGAAACAAGTGTTTTTTCCTTTGCTTAGTGTGAAGCACAGATGTTAAAGATGATAATGAACTGTAGGGTGATGAATGTAAACAGATGCAATTAAATGTATGTTTGTGAGTATCAAGGGTTTAACATTTATGTCTGTTTCTCAATAATGTGTTTTTTCAGGATGGGATGGATTGTTTGGTTTAGATGGAGTTTGTTGGGACCTGGCTCTGTAGTCCAAAATTCTTACCACAGTAAGGGATTGGTACAAAATTTCTGAACTGGGATCTTAAACACAATCATTCTTTGGGATTCTCTTTTATGAGATGGGGAGAGGAAGGAAGGGAGGAGCAGCATGTAGGAGCTGGTATATTTTGTCTTCTCATTAAAAGGAACATAGTTGGCTTGAAATTTTTCGCTTTCATCTAAGCTTTCTTACTGTTGCTGTTATTACAAAACCTGATAAAAATGGAAAACACCCTTTTTTCCTTCATTGAGTCCTTCTGCACCTCACTAACATTTGTGTATTATAAAGATTGCTCTTAGTGTTTCAAGTACCTATAATAAAAGAAGGAGGAAAAGTTACTGGGACTATTTTAACAGAAGAAATAAATGGAAATTGAGACATATAAGCAGCATCTGAACAGTCTTTCCTTTAATGTGACCAACTATCCTTTTCATTGATGAATCAGATGTCTGTTCTTTGAATTCCAAGTTTTTAGGCACAGTTGAACTACTTTTTCTATGACAGAGTAGGGCATGGCATTATACACTCAATGCTGACTTTCTTATATTGTGAGCACACGTGACTCTCTGCTTTTTCAAGGATGCATTCATTCTTTCATCTAGCACACCTTTTTCGGTTTTGTTTTATTGGGGGCCTTTAAACCACTTCTTAATTGCTTGGGATGACTGGAAGTCCTCGGCAAGCAGGTATCAGTATTTCATTGCTCCTTATATTTAATATGACATAGAAATATGTGTTTAGAGTATAGAAGTCCCCAGGCAGCCTACGCTGTTACAGACTTGTCGTCTTTGACTTCTCCTGGGGACCGGGCAAGCCCAGTCCTAATCAAAACAAAAGTGGCTGGCAGGATTTAGGGAGGGAGGCTGAGGAAGGAAGCGAATGGGGAGTAAATGTGTGTCTGCAGTGGTGTGTGTGTGGAAGATCCCGCAGGGATCCGGCGCGGGTGTCCAGCTCTGCTCAGCAGCCTCAGCGCGTGAAGCATCCATAACGGGATGGAGCTGCGGAGACCCGGAGCCAAGCTTTGACTCACCAGCTGTGCTGCAGCATGCAGAGAAGGGATGGGGGCCACTGATTGTGCTGTGGAGTGCTATAGCACTGGTTTGGGGTTTTTTTTCATTATTTTTTAAAAATTGTTTTGGCTACTAATTAGACTGTAAGTTTTCATAGTGTATTGGACATATAGATGCCAAAATACTTACTGACAGCTTGATGGTTTAAGATGGCTGTCTGAAGAAACTTGCAATTTGGTTATTTGAGTTATGGAGCCGCCATCTTCTTAACCTTCCACGTTTCATCTATTTATGTCTAACCCCAACACTGTAGTAAATTGTTATTAGTAAACCTATATAGTATTTAAGTGAATGGCAACACCGTTAAACCTAAGTGGTGTTGAATCAGATAAGGCTTGGCTGAACAGTTTTAAACCTTGCGTGTTGACAAGCAGAAATTGTTAAGTGGCCCAAAGGCAGAGGGCTGCAGTGGGATAGCTTTATCTTAAGAGGCATTTCCCTCTTTGGCAGAGCAGTAAGCTCACCCTTTCCAGAGCATGCTGTCCTCTTTTTCTTCAAGACTGAGGAAGTTGTGCACAGGGGTTGGGATACTGGAAGGAAGAGGATATTTTGTCTGGAGCACAAACATAAGATATCAAAGCAGATATATGAACCAAAGCTAAAAGGAAATGAATTGTCAGATTGGGAAAAATGTTGTTATTGTTTCTTGCTCTGGTTTGCAACTACATTGCTGAGGTAGTAAGTACATTTAGAACCATCCAGATATTGTTTCACAAAGTATACTTCTATGTAAATATTGTTTAGTTCATCTTCCTTAAGCAACCCATTGCCGTAAAGGCCTGCCATGTTTCCCCACTAATTATCAACAGAAGAAAATTAGGCCCACCAGTTTCTACAAAGGTGTATAAAAGTGACTGTAAAAGTGTCATTTAAGATTGATCCTAGGAACTAGAAACTAAAGAGTAAAGACCATTTATGATGCTTTTTAAAACCAACACAAATAAATAAGAACATACTGCTTAAATTTTTAATTCTTTGTGTGTAGGAGTGCTTTTTCTGCCTTTATAAAATCAGCTGAAAGTAACCAGGACTGTTAGAGAGATATTACATGATGCTTAGCTCTTTTAAAATGACAGTTCTTCAGGACAGATTTGGACTGGCTTTTGCCTGATGGATATCATCAGTGAATGCAGTGAATCCTTAAATTGCTTTTACATCAGCAGAGTATCACTAAACACCCCTACATGGAAGGTGGGGAAATGCTTCTGATTGCTGAAGCCTATTCAGTTGAAGGAACTGGTGTCCGTGCTTTTCCTCAGATTAGCCTGGCTGGTTCTGACTTAAAATGGAGGGGGCTTAACTACTTGGGAGATGGCTAAAGGGAATTCCAGATCCTCAGTCCAGAGATGGCTTGGCTGCTTGTTGGAGCAGCTGTGGACCTTGCTGCAAGCTTCACAGTCTGCTGTATTATGGAAAACTGGCACTGAATTAGATTTTTTCCGAACATGCAAAGCTGTAACGTGCAGCAGTTTGGCAGCTGCTCTGCAAGCAGCCAAATAAGGTTTTGCAGTAGCAGTGTGGGGTGAATAGGTGGAGGCTTAAACTCCTACAGCCACCCTTCCCGGTGGGAATCTGACAGAGATGACTTGGCTTTTACATTTGGCAGTAGTGCTGCTGCCTCAGTAAGTTTCAAGAGCTTTTGTATCAACTCTTCGTGTTGGACTAGGATAAGTGTTTGCAAACTCAGCTGGGGAAGTGTTCGGGTTGGTATCTGATTTTTGTATCATTTTTCATAGCACAGAATCCCCATGA
>JAWWMU010000153.1:69722260-69740448 GCA_035048155.1 Cinnycerthia olivascens | reverse complement strand
TTGCAAACTCAGCTGGGGAAGTGTTCGGGTTGGTATCTGATTTTTGTATCATTTTTCATAGCACAGAATCCCCATGATCTCCACAAATAAGGGTGGGCAGTGTTGGCACTGTGGAAGGGTGGCCAGGGGTGCAAGCAGGCAGCAGCCAGGGTGAGGGGAAGGTATTGGAGGAAAAGGGCTGGAAGCTACTGACACAGAAATGTGATCAATGAAACTGCAGTCTCCTGGTGAAAAATAGCAGAGTTCTGCCGCCTTCAGTGTTGCCACCTTCAGCTGGGGATGGAGAGACAATGAAAGTGATAATGACTTTTCAAGGAAAAGGGCACTTGAGGGTACTGGCATGATTACAAGCATCTGAGCTCTCTTTGGAAGTGAAGTGTTTCAGGAATATTTGTGTCACGCTTCAGTCTTCCAGTTTCTCTTTTTCTTGTTTCGTGATTACAGTTCAGTGGTGGCACTGAAATACACTGTTTGCTGTTTTTTTAAAAGCAGTATTTATAAGGCAGACAAAAAAATCAGGGAAATTTTGGTTGATATAAATAATATGTGGGCTTTTTCTTCTACAGAACAGAAATAAGCATATTTACAGGGCACGTTCATCATCATTTGGATAGATCTCTTTAGCAGATAGGGGAGGTCTTAGTGAAATTAGTTGATAATCTGAAAAGTACAACTCCTTACTTATTCCATGTGTGCGGAATTTCAACTTTGAAAATTGAATGCATCAAAGCGTTTGAGATTATTTGTCTGAGAGTTTGTAGAATATTATTATTTTATTGTCAGTGCAGGAGCTGCGAAAATCACACAGTTTCCATTCCATAATTCTGATCTGGTGCTAGAGTTGCGTTTTTTGGAAGGACGAAGGCTGAAAAGTTTGCATTCATTTTTTAGCATCATAAGTTAATATTTTCACTGGTTAACATTAACACGTAAAATCTGAGTAAAGGCACATGTAATCAATATTTGGAGTGTATGAATTAATCTACAAAATCAAAGTGATACTTCATGACTGTAACAGATCTTGTGCATTGTCAGAAAATGCTACTGTTGTTACTACATTCATAAATGCATAATTCTCATCAATTTATCTGATAGTGGTTTTCCCATCAAAGATAATCTGTTCCCAGAGAGGCCTTCTTTAAATTAGTCATGCTAATTTATAGATATGCAGTGTTGAGAGAATTTCTTTTTCTTGATTGTTTTTATTATAGTGCCACATGAGGCTACTTTTACATTTGTGTTACAACTCTCTGTTTATGGTCATATAAATACAAGGACTGAAATAAACCCTGGTCTGAAACTGAGAGTAAAAGTGATAGTCATCGTGTAGTTTAAGGAGACCAGAATGAGCATAATTTTGTATTTTTTTCAAAGTACAGGCATCTTTAAAATCCCTTAATTGTGCACATGTGCTATAATTTAAAAAATATTTTATTTCATTTTACAACCGTGTTTTGCAAGGTAGTAATCAAAATCTTGGTTAGTTTTATGAGCCATTTGTAATAATACAATCTTAGGGGAAATAAGTGGGTTTATAAAGCCTCTGCTGACCATGTGCAGTAATTTCTGAATATACTCAGGCTCATTGCACTGAAATGCAATGAAATACTAGAAATATGTAAAAGTAGTAGTATTGAACATACCTAAGAGACCCAAGCTAACTTCTCTAGACATTGGATTAGACCCCCAACTGCATCCTGTATTTAAAATATTGTTAAAATATTATAGTATATTGTTAAAATAATATTAAAATTTTGTTATCTCACCCAGTTTAATTACCTAGTCTAAGACATGCAGATTATACATCCTGAGAATCAGCCATTTTTACACTAAAGGGGAATAAGATCCAAGAATTATTCACGAATTTGTTTACTGCCCTCTTTCACAGATACTAAACACAATAGTACACCAAGTGAATGAAAATTTGAGAATTGTTTCAACAGTGAACAAAACCTCTCCCTTAATGCAGTTAAATTATGACATCCCTTCCCTTCTTGTTGTTTACAGACCTGGTGGGCCAAATTCTGCTCAGTATTCTCATGTGTAGTGGTCCTACTGACCTGTGAAACTTAGAAGGACTCTTACATGAATGTTTTTACTGAAACTATGTGGTTCACATGCTTTTGCTTTCATAAGGCTGTAAGTGTGCATTTTTGTGCTCAAAAATGATCTGAGCTGTTCCCTGTACAGTGCCTAAAATGTAGGGTAGTAAACAGGGTGTGGGTCACTGTTGCTTAATTAAAAGTTGACTGAAAGTGATACAACTTGCCAAGTTCATGCATACATACTATGTTATTTATGAAATTTGTATATACTTTTCACAGTATGCTACTTTTTTTCCTACAGTGAATGTATAATATTTAATGTCTTATCTAAATGCATCTGGCCACTCGTCTACCAGTCTGTTCTGATGCTAAAGTATCAGGCTGATAATGTGGGTCTTTTACATCTTCCTGTTGAAAAATTGCTCAGTCCCAAATAAGTTCCTCACAGTAGGAGAAAGTGTGAGAAATATGTGAAATGCTCCCAGTGTGGGAAAGACCCCTCACTGCGGACAGGCAGGTTCTGTTGGAGGTGAATGTAGCTCACCCTTGCACTGAAAGTGCCTTTGGGGTGTGGAACAGTTACTGATTTCTCTGCAGGGCCTTTGATTTCTGGCAGGGCTGATGGGATGCAGTAGGTACTGGGAAATTATTTTAAAAACCTTGTAACTGGCACTATTACATATCTGTGTTGATGAGGGGGAGGATGGGAATCCTACTGGCTGGATTCTTCAGGATCTGTCTTCCTCCCAGGCCCTGGTGTTAGGGATGTAGAGATACTACCCAGAGCCAAGGGAGAGCACTGACTGGTGGGGAGGAGGATGTAGCTGAACCTTCTGCTCAGACAGGAGCAGGTGGACAGTTCATGGATTTGCAGGCATAGTATAGTCCTCAAATATTTGTAAATGCAGATAGTCAAACTTTCCATTTTATCACAGTGCTCAACAACAGGTCTCCACTGCAGTGAATACATTCTCATTTGGCTGTGCCAAATCTGCTTTGTTGTTTGGTTTTGGAGGTCTGTGTGCCTGTGTGTGTAAATTAAAGAAAGCACATTATATTTGTAATAGTTGTTTTACATGAGTCAAAATCATATTTGTTCAATGTTTTCATGTAGCACGTTTTGCAGAAAGTGTTTTTTGGGTGGGAAATGTAGGGTAGAAGTGGACCCTGTAAGGAATGCATGGTTTCTTGTGTAGGGGTCTGTGTGGCTCTAGTGTGCAGCCTGCTCTTAGGGCATCCTATTTGTTCTGTGTGATTCTGCTTTAGAAACTACTGCAACCTGGGGGAAAAAAAAAAAAAAGATAAAATAATTTTTACAAGTATGTTTAATTGGCTTCAGGAGTTAGTGATAATTGTTAAAGACAGACATTAATTTAGGGTGATTGATCTGGATGTGAAACAGATGCATTAATAAACCAAGAAACTCTTCATTCCTTGATTCTGTAGAGGACTTTACATGTCACCATTGACTTTATAGCACTAGTCACAAAGAGAGGACTGTGGGATTGAACTGTAGAGGATAAGACAGCAAAAGATTTTAAAGGTGCAGTGTTAAGATTAAAACAATATTCAAGATTTTTCAGCAGAAATATAGTACATCTGAAGATAAAATTTTTGCTTAGACTTGCAGGAATAGGATTTTGTTAGTGTTAGTTTCTGCTTTTGCAAACACTTAATGGAGCAGTAATTACCACATCTTTCACTAAGGAGTGCTTAATTATCCTGGACTATAGTCTATTATCAACACTAAGAAAGTAGGTTATCAGATTCTTCTCATAGCAATGCCTGCTCTTCCTGAAAAATTAAAAAAACAAGTTTACAATATTCCAAAATACAATCGATTAGATTAGAAAATGTTTAAAATTATATAAATTCAAGACACTGATTGGGAAGGCTTCTTAAAATTTGATCTGTGCCTACATTGTCTTCAGTAGAAATTATTAAAGACTTCTATAAAAAATAAAAATGTATATTCCATTAGATATGTATTTACATTTAGTAACTACATTTTCAAGAACGGAGATGCTTTTTAAATTAATCTGCAGTCTGAGCAACATCTCTTGATGTTTAGTAATGTAATTGGTAGATCCAGATTCCCTGAAGAATTTTCACATTAATCTTCATTAATTTATTTTAATTGAGCAATTACATTTTTTTTTTCAAATGGCAGATTAATTTATTTTTGTAGTATAGTTTCTTTTTTACTGACAATAATCATCAGTAGCTTTTTGGGAAATGATAGCCCATTCCATGCTTGTGTGGGTTTATTGTTAATCTTCACACAGTACTTCTTTGGATGATCATTCTTTAGCTGCTGACAGCTGTAAATGGACTAAGATTAGACTGCTGAAGTGGCTACAGTTGGAGCATTTGGTGAAAGATGAATTTTTTTTAGTGTTCATTATTAGATAGTATAATCAATGTTTAAGATTTTCTGTGATCCACATATTAATATCTTTTTAATGGGAACCAATATATTTTGAAAAAAATTATATATAAAACATTACTATGTTTTTATAGTTGTAATTTGATTTCCATTTATCTTAATGTCCATTACAAGGGACCTAAGCCAGCACTGACCACAATAGGTGTCATGAAATGCACCTATAGTATATTCAATTCTCTTGAGTGAGCTAATGGCATAAATGGTTGATTTTGTTGCAGTATTTCTGGTTTTAGGATGATAAATATAATCTATTTTTTAAATTCTTAGAAACTGGTAAACCGTAGCTTAGTTTCTGTTTTCTCCTTCCATCTGATATGCCTTTTGAAAGTACAGGATGTTTTATCTACATTTCAAGGACCAGATGTTACTAAGAGATGAAATGTTGAGCCAGGTGAAGTCAATGAAATAGTTGTGAAGGAGTTTCAGTGCGTATGCAGTTTGTCTCAAGGATTTTTTTTCTGATAGTTTAATTTGGGAGCTTAGATACTTAAACCAGAAAAGCTTGATTAAATAAATGAAAGGGGGTTTTGTGTGTATAAATTATCACTCAGTGGACTTAATTCAGTATTTTTCATTATCTTTCTGACAGCTTTGCAGTCTTTAAAATGCCCCCCCAAATTAATTGTATAACAGTATTATTTGTATGAACTTTATCATACACGAATGTTCATCTTAATTTCTTGCAGCACAATCAGCAGGATCTTCATTAATTTAAGTGTAGCTGTGCCACTTTGTGGACAAGTTTGAAATTCCTGGCATTTCAGGTCTGAAAGAGGACTATGGCAGATAATTAATTATTGATAGAATGTAAGAAAATAAAAATGTATACTGATCTACGATTGTCTCCACTTAAGTAAACATGTAGAAAATTTAGTACAGTTTTTTTTTGTTCCTGTTTAATTCCAGTGATTTAACAAAGTTAATCTGAATTTGTATGTCTTACGAGCACATTGTTCTGGGCGCACTTAACATCTCACTGCCAAATTTTTAAAGAGGGTGGACAAAAAAGCGAATTGCTTCCTTTTATTAAATCTGTATGGAAGTAAATTATCAAACAATAAGGGACATGCTAAATACAGAAGAAAGACATTAATCCTTTCTTCCTTTAATAATTGGTTTGTTGAAAAAGACAGATTACATTATTGTAACATAATTTTTACACATTTACTAAACAAAATACTTTTGTTTCAAAAGCAGCCGTTAAGATTTTGAAATGTCAAGTTTTCATTAATTTGACAAATTTTATCAAAAACTTCCTGGTAGCAATGTTGCTATTAAAATGTTGCTATTAAAACTGTACATTCAAGCATGAAGGAATCAAATCAGAAAAATTAATTTAGAAATTTAGGCAAAAAATCCAAAATGAAATATTCATTATGAATAAATGGTAATGTAGGAAATACAACATCCCTGAGATATCTGCGTGCAAGCCTTGTTTTCATCTACAGCATTCCTGCGTGTTTCAGGAAACAGGTTTTACAATGTAGGTCAGTTTGGATTCTGCTGCACGGAGCAATGGCAGAGAGCGATGCTGCCTTTAACCGCGGGCTTTATGTTTGCCAGCTCCCTTCAGGATCAGTGCAGTGGCATCTGGAAGGGGCCAAAGGAAAAGATTCTGGCCCTTAATTTTTCTGCTCGCTGGCAACATTTGCCGGTCAGCTGGTGACTTCTCTGTAGCTGGCGCGGGCGGCGGAAAACCTCCGGTCTGGAGAGGGATGAAACTGCATTTTCTCTCTCGCATGGATGTTGTATTTCTTGTGCGATCAGCTGGCAATGCTGCAGGCAGGGCAGGTCGCTTCTGCTCTGGTGATGGAGGCACGGTGGGATGGAGCTGAGAGTTTGGGCGGGCAGGCGGAGTTGGGGGGCGCGGGTGGCGCGGCGGCGCCGAGGAGGGGCCGGGGCCTCGTCTGTGGCGCCCTCCGGTCCCCTGCCCTGCCCTGCTCGGCTGCGGCGGGAGCGGGGCTGCAGCGGGAGCGGCAGGAATTTGCCCCCTCTCGGCTCAGGTTGCAAGCCCCGACCGAAGCGGGGAAGCGAGGGTCAGGGCTATTCATTGCCTATCGCTTCCTCGGGCCATTTATAACCCGGTCCTCCCTGGGCAGCTGACTGTGGTCCAAGGAAGTGATTGATATGAGAGATTCAAAGGTTTTGTTACTCTTTAAATACGGTTTAAATGTTCGCTTTGTTTATTAAAAAAACAAAAAAAACGGACTAATTTGGCACATGGTGCAGAACTGGAAATGCTGATTAGTATATTTGAGGATCAAAATAATGATAGATCAAAACTGTGAAGGGCAGCACTGCTGGACCTGGTGGGTTTAGTGCTGAGCGTGCCCCACTCCCCCTGCAGTAACACACAGCCGTGCCCTCCACTGGGGTGCTGGTGTGGGGCACACAGGGACAATCACAGCTCCTCGTGCTGAAGGACCAGAATCACAGAATGACAGAATAGTCTGAGTTGGAAAGGATCCACAAGGATTGAGTCTCACTTTTAGCCTTGCACATCCCTGAACTCACACCATGTGCCCAAGAGCCTTGTTCAAACACTTCTTGAACTCTCTCAGGCTTGGTGCTGTGAGCACTTCCCTGGGAAGTCTGTGCCAGTGCCCACCCACCCTCTGGGGGAAGAACCTTTTTCTAATATCCAACCTAAACCTTCCCTGGTACAACTTCAGGCCATTCCATCAGATCCTGTCCCTGACTGCCAGAGAGAAGAGATCAGTGCCACTGATCTCTGGATCAGGGATGGGTATTACATCAGCCATGGCCAGTCCGCCATCAGCCGCAGGGCACACTGACACACAGGTAGGTGATGTAAATAAAAGCACTGTGAAACAAACACTTTTCCCTGGAGCTTTGCCACCGTTTGTGGCAGCACTGTCCATCCTGGGGAGTGGAAGAAGCGGAGCTGGGGTTCACTGAGCCCCACACTCTGCACTTCTCTGCCCAACCCACAGGAGATGCTGCACACCAAGATGGCAGCAGGGGCAACATCAAGAACAACTTTGAAAAGAAATGCAGCCTCCCTTTAAGAAGCCATGTGTTTGCTTCATTGATGCTTGGAGGAAGAATTAAACATAGGTAGTTACAGAATCATAGCATATTCTGAGTCAGAAGGGACCCACAGGTGTCATTGAGCCTAGCTCTTCAGTGAATGGTCCATATGGGGATTGAACTCACAACACTTGGTCTTATCATCACCCTGCTCTAACCAACTCAGCAAAGATGATAAAGAATTGGGCACATCACAACTTGCCGTGACCTCTCGGGCTTGCCCTCCTAATTGACAAGCAAATCATAGTACTAAATAACACAACACCTTGAAGCAGTCATATTTACAGAAATATTTGAAAGGGAATACATTTCTAATGACAAATTATTCTTCTTGAATTGTTAGAACTTTTCAGTGGTGTTTTATCTCATATCTCACGATTTCTTTTTAACTTCTGAGTACTAACTAACTAATGTGACAAGACAGAACTTTTGAAAAATATTCAGCAGAATTATCTGCTTTTGTCTATTTGGAAGGACAGCAAAGTCCTTCATGCTAAAATGTCCTTCAAGAAGATTAATGATTGCTGGATTCCAATCTTGCAAACACTTGTTCTTTAAAGTAAGACCTGTTCATGTAAATAAAGGTTTCAAGATTAGGACCTTAAATATGCAGCTTTTATAACTAAATGGTCTTCTGCTTTAGTCTGTCCTTGGGTGAAGTTCCACATGGACTTGATGGGATATTTTTTCCTTGTGTTTTGACTATAGCTTTACTACTTAAAATACATTTTTGAAAAAAGAATTGATAGTCTATAGATTTTTTCTTTATATTATACATACTTTATATACTATAGATGAAATATATAAATTTCTTCACAACAACAGTTTTGCTCAAATGGAAATAAAGTCAAGCAATCTTTCCCAACGTAGGTCACAATATGTTGGTTTTTCGGTCTCTGTGGGTGAGTTGTGCAAAACTTTTATAAGTTTTCTGGCTGTAGTTTATAACAGCATAATTAAACCCAGTAATTTTACATTCTTAAATATATAATGTACTTCCAGGCTGTCAGCAGTGTTTAATGATTCACCCCTCTGGGACAGTCTCTCCTATGGGATGAGCTCGGTGTAATGCCATTGGCTATGATACATTTGTGTCAGTGGCTCCTTCCTCCCCCATCAGCAGCCTACTTGCTGGAATCTGCTGGCTTTTTCTGATAACATTTTTTACTTGCAAATGATTTTTTTAGATGCATATGTTATGGAAGGAGTTTTTACAGATGGAACCCTAAGGTTGCTTTGTTTCAAAGTAGTACAGGGATTAAAGGCTGCTATACTTTCATTGCTGCCTTCAAATAGGTGGCATGTGCTTTCTGAAAGTGTTTTTTAAGCAGAAGTATGTAATGTTTCCAGTACAAAGTATGTTGCTTTTCTGTAGTTTTAATTAATCCATGTTTGCCTTATATTTACAGATTTTCTGATGAACATAGGGTTGTTTTACAAAATGTACAGTTTTTTTAATATACACATTAGATAACTGGAATATTTAAATGATGTCTTGTATGAAGTTACCTACTTATTTTAACCTTTCTGTGTAAAATTCTTTGTCTGTTTTTAACGTTAATGTTACATATTGCTTTTACAATGCCAAATGGGAGAAATGCTTTTCACAAATCTCAGATCTTGGAGAGCCCAGTAACTGTCATTCCATACACCAGCGCATGATTACATTTGGTTGATAGACATTAAACTTTTCATTTCTGTTAGCCCCTGAATTATTCTGCATGGTTATTTTTAAATTAAGCAAGCATCTCTATTAATCTTGAAGAAAAATCTGTTTTCTGAAGATATGATCCATGCTAGGCTTTTGCATTTGTTTGGTTAAGTTTCTTTTTTTTGTTGTTGTTTTTGTGCTGGCTTGTTTGGTTTGGGTTTTTTGTTTTTTCGTCTCCTGTGTGAAATCCTTGCTTGTTACAACCCTGCAGTATCGTTACTGCCTCAAGTGGCCTAACTGTAGACTTGGGCTAGAAGAAGCAATCCTTCCCACCCCTTCCTCCACCCCGGCCTCATGTGCTCACCCAGACTCTCATGTCAATTCCACAGCTTTGCAGCTGCAGGAGTTACAATACTTTGGCCCTTAAGCTGAAAACTTGTAATTTATTTTCTGTGTTTGGGTTTCATTTGTATCATTAAACTCCTAGGATTTTGGCTTTGCTGCATGAAAAATTGAGCTCGCTTGAGGAAAGCAGTAGAAGTGTGTAGCCTGAGGAAATGCAGAATACACCATTCCATTTGGTATCAGTGCAGTGGTGGAGTGTAATTTTTGAGGAACTGAGCCAAAATAAAATGGGAGATTTTGTTCCCCAAACTCCTTGTTCCTCTCATTGATTTAACATGCTAGCAAGGAGAAAAACAGCAGAGTGAGACTTTGCACAGCTGCGTCTCTGGGAGCTGCCACCTCTGTTGGTGTGTGCTCACTGCAGTGTGACTGCACATTGTATCAGCGCCCAGCTTGGTCTGGCATTCATTGCCTCAGAAAGAGATGTTAAGAGGCCAGTCCTGCAAGTAGTGGATGTTTCTATTTCTGTAACTTTTAAAAAAATAGAGTGAGGTTCCTGTTGGCAACCTTTAATTTGATTGCCCTTCTGGTGTGTAACTAGCAGGTATAATTGAGCTGTCTGCTTTACTGGGCACACCTTTTCCTTAATAGTACAGGAGGATCGTGTTAAGTTCCCTGGAAGTGTCTCCACGATTTGAACTTTCTTAATAGACTCTATGTAATGCTTATTAATTATCTCAGTGGCTAATTCAACTAAGGTTCAGCCATGAGTAGTTTCTCTCCTGATGTCCAAACTGCTTCAAAGCAAGCTGTAGCATTAGTTTTTATTTTTCTTATAAGGACATTTAAAAATATTTTCACTGAAATAAACCCCTGAATTGTCCTGACTGAACTTAAAAATGTTTTTAAAGAAATACTTCTCATGTGCATGCACGTTTGTCATTCACTGTGTAAGTTCAGTGCTGCAAAGCACTGTGCCACATTTACAAAGTCACTTGGATTTCATTGGCCTTGGCTGCTGATGGGTGAAGTCCGGAACTGAGCTCTGTGCAGGACTCCCTTGCATGGCAAGTTGTAGGATGGATTCTCAATTTGTCTGAGAGCAAGTGGGGCCAAGTTTTGTCTGTCCAGGGATAATGAAATTGTCATACATGTAATGTGGGCAAACTTTAGTAGATGCATTAAAACATTGAGTTCTGCTTGTTGCTAATTTAACATGAAGTCAGAAGGATGTTGTATTTAATAAAAAGCAAGAATGGTTGTCTTGAGATTGTTTATTGACGCAAGTTGTGCTGTGACTGGCTAAGGTGCACTGTACTGCAGATAGAGTCTAATTCTACTTACTGTATGTTAGTGTTCACCCCTGTCCCCAAGGAGATTGGTGAGGAGGTAATACAGATGTAAATAAATTGAAGGAACCTTTATTTAGATACATATATTCTCTGTTGTATGTGTATGTTTTATATATATACATATATGTACATACATACATGCATATATATATACACACATATAATTTCTGTCAAAGTGAGTGGCCTCAGGCAGCTGGGATGGGCAGTGTAGGAGCTGTTTTTAATTGAGCAAAATGTATGTGCTGACAGTTTAGGAAATATTTCTCCTATACAGAGAGAGATTGCCACTGATGAATGGAGCCTGTCCAGTAGCAAATCTCTGTGTAATCGCATTTGATCAGGATCCTCACAATGAGGTTGTCTTTCATCTATAAAATTTCAGATGGTTTGAATTTGTAGCTACTTTACTTATAAATGCACCTAGGTATTTATTTTAGAAAGAAAAACTGCTAATCTAAAAAACTTCTGTTCAAGTGCAATATGTAACTGAGAAGATCATTACACTTTTCAGTAGCCTTCATTTACTGCATGGATTAATGGTTGATTAATTTGGCACTTTCTCTTGCAGACAATAATCTGTGTGCTTTGTGCACTGATGTTACATGAGCAGTCTAAGCTGATCACAAGTTGCCTTAATATAAGGCTGACCAAAGTAGGTATGGATGTTTCTGGCACACAGATAAGAAACAGGAGAATATCAATATTGGGCATATTGTAACAAATTAAATTATTTGGCAAATGATTCTAGCAAAGAGTGAGTTAAGTGAACAAAATACTATTTATCTTTATTTGTAGGCTGTTCTTCGAATTGTTATTGATTTCCACATTTCAGACAGTTACAACACTGACATGAAAAAGAGCAATTTTTTTTTTTTCCCAGGGCTTGGGGGAGGGTATGTTGCAAATAAATGGAAAAACGAATGTAAGAAAGAATAAACTGTGTGTGCGAGAAAACATTTTTAAAAGGAGTATCAGTTGTGAAAGTAATATTTGAAAAACTACTATGAAATGTAAATTTATTTTCCATTTAAAGATATTGGCATAGCACAGAGTTTTTTTATTTAACAAAATGAAACAATGTACCCTTCCTGAGCAAACGTATATAATATAAATCACTAATTGCAAGAGGAAGCTGTATAAACTTATTTTCTGTCCCATCAGCTTTGCACTTGTGAGTCAGCATTTTACAATAAACTCTAGATTTCTTTACAAATAGGATATAACCCACAATAAATAAATAATTTCCAAATTGTCGCTGGAAATTTGTGGAGGTTGGCCAAGGAAGAGTTTTTCTTTAATTTTTTTTTTGCTCTCAGGTAGTGGTAAGGAAATGCTATTTCACGAGGGCTCTGAAAAATGCCGTTGTACACTGTAGGCATTTCTGCTGCCTTTCCTTCATCTCCTGCGGGTGCCCCTCCTCCATTTTGTTTTCCTTTATCACAAGTTTTCTGGTTGTGCTCTCTCTTGACCTCACTGTGTGAGCCTGTAGCCACACAGGACACTGGCAAGTTTGGAAAACACTACCGTTGGATTAAAACAAGAGCACACAAGTCAGGAAAGAGTCTGCAAAGGCAGAAAACAGAAAGTGGAGGTCTGCAGATTTTTTCTATAAAATAATGCAGTAGTCTGAAAACAGGGCTTGAGTCTTGTACAGATTGTTTGACATTTAATTTTGAAAGAAGCACAGCAATTTATGAAAAATCCCTAAACAGATTTCGTTAAGATCTGTTTTTTCTCTTGTGATTTGTTATTACAATTCAGAAAAAAATAAGATTAGAGAAATAAGAATAAGCACTCTCAGTCTAAAAAGATAAGCAAGCACCAAATAGAAGGATTATTTTCTTCATATTTTTTTGCATTGCAAACAAGTTTCCTCAAGATAAACCTTTGAAAACCATGTGACACATTTTAAATATTAATTTGTCCTTGCAAAATAATACCCTTTAATATTCCTAAGATATGACATCTCTGATCTGTGTGTAAATATGCTTTTTTATTCAGAAGTTTGGCTTAACTTAGTGTTTTGTAATGATATTTTGGAACCTTATATTAGTATTTTTAACCTATTTCTTGGCATTAGTATTCTAGGTTCCAAGTTTTGTGGAATAGTTTGTCCAAATACAGAATGTCCACAGAAGATACTTGTATTTTTCTGATAAAGTGTGCTTATTCCTGCCCAGTGAGTACATGATGAAGCTCTTTAAAAGTGTTTTAGAAAGTGCTTCTTAAGACACACATAAGAAACTTTCTTTCCTCTTGTCCTTATGTCTCCAAAGTCATACCCATCTTAATTTGATTTACACCTTCCCTTTGATAGGATTGTAACACTGCCATTTGTTAACCTTGTCATGCACCTGGACACCAGGGAATGTGTTCTGCAGTTGGTATTTCATTTCCATGTTTATCAGTCACGGTTCTCTAAGTACAGTGAGCAGAGACATTCACAAGTTTTGTGAATTAGGTGCAATATCTGATAATATCTGAATCTCCTTAATACTGTGTTCAGTGGCTTCGGGCAAGTCTTTTAAGAGAAAGGACATGTTGCATTATTTTATTTTGCTGTACCTGTGGGTCTGATTTTTATTTGTCTGACTATGGATTCAGTTTCTTGGCAATTGATTGTCAGGTATATTAAAAATTAGTGCGGAGATTTCTCTCAGGATCCAGAGATGAGCAAGGAGCACTGCTGAGCTGTGCTCACAGATACCAGGGTACAGGTTCTTGCTTCAATTAAAGCATGGACCAGCTATATGTAATTTCTGCAAGCACCTGCCCAACCAGTAACAGAAACTGTCCCAGTTAACAAACCAGTGTAGCTCAGTCTGTGGGCTTTAAGACTGCATCTTGTGATGAACAACCCCAGGTCAGGAGCAGACTGAGGCAGTGGAGTGTGAGCCTCCATCATGCGAGAGATTGCACGTTTTTCTCTGTGTTGGTTTTTTCCCCTCCCCACAGCAACTGCTGCTGCATTTGGCACACAGAGGAGGGCATTGCTCCCATCAGCAGTCAAAGCACAGCCACCCTCTTTTATGGGAATGGGGCAGAAGTGGAGAAGGAAAGGATTTTGCTAAATTAAATTATACTGTGCCACCTTGCTTCAGAACCAGGGAATGATTCCCAAGCAGTTAATTAGAGGCATGTATGTAGCCTGAGACCACAGAGACTTGAGATGGGTACACATGTCTGCCAGCAGATGCTGCCAGGAGCCAGTGAATCACCACGTTTGTGGTAATGGTAACATCTTTGTAACTCACACAGGTTCATTGATTTGTTAAAATTTATTTATCGCTGTTAATGTTCTCCTCACCTTTAAGTTTAATAGTAACAGATTGCAAAGATGAGTATTTTTGTCTCCTTTCCAAAAGGAGTAGGACATAGTAAATTTTAGAAGACGAAAGGCACTACAGTGCTAGGTAGACCCACACAGGGGTTAGTCTGTACCTGGTTAAGGGCAGCTGTGCAATAGTTCTCCCCTGTACAGGTGGGATAGAGGCATTTGACAGCAGTGTGGTGGCTTCAACTGCAGGTGAAAGTGTCCTGAGCTGTGTCCTGTTTAATGTGATTGAGCAAAGTACTTGTGCCATGTGGGAGGTAACAGCAATTCGCTCAGCACACGTGCAAATGCCGTGTGTGGATGCACTGACTCATGTTAATGTAATTACCTCACTGTAATTGAGTTAAGTACAATTGATTTAACAGTAGTGAAGATGAGCCCACAGTTACAGTCTAAAATGTGAGTACGTATTTGATTGTCAGGTTTACTGTGTCTTGCGGGTTGAAATTTTTCTTCATAATACAGTGAATGAAGAATGTGCTTAACTTTACCCCCATCTACAGTCTGTGTGGAACTTAGTACGGTAGTTTTTGTTTTCTTGTCTGTATTTTCCAAATACTGTGTGAGCTATTGATAATACACCTTTTGCACAGGGCAGGAGGAGTCAGCACAATGTGCTCAGCACCATTTTATTTATCAGCTGCTCTGTAGGCTGGGTTCTGATACTGAAGTAGAATGTCTTTTCTTGTAACTTAATTGCTTTTTGGGGGGATCTCATGGCAATAATTTTTAAAGCCCTATGGTTCACTGCTCCACAAACTTGATCTTTCTCAGAAATGCTTTCCATTCCTGCTTTATATTAGTTCCTAGCTGCTAAGAAGCTCAGCTATTTACTCAGACTTAATCCAAGAGTACTTGCCATCTCTAGTTCAGCATGTTAGATATTACTAATCCATGATTTTAGAGGAAATAGAAGGGTGAGGATGATATGAGAAAGGGGTTGAAAAAAATTAGTGTCTTGATTGGCTCATCAGTTTCTAAGTTTACTAGATCTTAATTGTATAGTTTTGGTATATTATGTTAATACAAATTTACTTCCCAGTGAAGTGCAAAGAAAACTTGGAATTTTTTCTCTTTTTAGAGGTCCTGAACTGGTCTTTGTAATTATTGATAGAAAGGCTTTGTGACAAATTCCAAATTTTCCATGAAGAGTTCATCTGTGTCCCTCTGAGTTCTGACCACAGTGTATGAATACCTAAATGAAACATCCCACAAAGAAAAATATTTTGAATTTGCTTTTAATTACTAAAGTTTATTTTTATTTTAAAGCTAAATTTAACTGATACTCTTAGAGTCTGATTTGGCATAGGTTAGCACATTTAGATTCACTGCATCAGAAGGAGCAGTCTTACTTCCTTTGCTCTTTCTGTGCTGGCTCAGGCTCCAGCATCAAGCAGTTTCGCAAGCTAAACTTGTTTTAAAAACAAAACACACACAACCTCACCCTTTTTCTTTTTTTCTTTTTTAAATTAAATTTGTGTGGACATTGCTACCTAAACTAGTGATGACTCAGATGATTGCCAAACCTGGTACAGTGGGTGGAAGAAAGAATCTGCATCTCCAGTAGGCAAGGGCAGAAGAGAGCTTCTCCTCTTTCCTGACAAGGCCATTGTTTAAATTAAAAATTATGTTAATGAGTTTATATCATTTTAGTTGTGTTGTCATTTCAGAAATAGTTTCTGAAAACAGGCTGTTCTGAAAACAGGATACTCTGTATGTATCTGCACATAGATATCCATATCCCTGTCTTTGTCTACACATACTGATGGAATTTTGTAAGATATTATAGATTCAGGCTGCTGTTTAAAGAGCCAACTATTTTTATTTTATGATCAGTTCATTTGCAATGGGTTGGTTCGTTTATTTTTAAGAACCAAAATGTCATATTTGGCCAAAAAACTTGCCTGGGTACCTTCTTATATTAACTTTAATGGAGCAGAAAAATACCAGGGACAAACCCACAATATTCCATACAGTTGTGATTACAGGTTCTAACAGCATAAAATACAGTTAGTATATCTTATAAATCTAAGCATAATTATTAAGCATATTAGCATTTATTAGAAATTTCAGTTAAGCCCTGAAGTTGAAGCATGTTAAGGAAGCTAAAAATACTCTTGGTGTTTAGATGATTGAGTCAGGAGGTTTTCAAGACTTGGGAGTAGGCTGTATCAGAAATGATGCAGTGCTACTATTTGATGTAGAAAAACACAAAACAGGTGCAGCAAATGTTTATGTATATATCAGATGATTAATAACATGTTCTGCTGGATGGGGGTTTTTCAGATTTCAGAAAAACACCATTGATGGCCATCTATCTAGTAGTGATAGTTTACACTCTTGAGATTTGGTGAGTTAAGCTTCTGTTGGCTCCTCTGAGTTTTATCTGGGTTTGAAGCACGGAGCCATTTCGACCAGCCAGAAATTTTCTATGAATTTAAGGGCTCAGATAGTTGTTCAAACACCATTAACTGTAATTGAGATCAAGCCCTTTGTGAAACTTTGTATAAACAAAACCAATGTTTCTGCCTTTATGTCCTACTGGGGCATGAAGGCAGAAAATCAGTGACACCAGTGTAAGGAAAGGGACTCTGTGTGTTGAAATAAACTAGTGACATGTGAAGTGCAAGCAATCCAGACCTTCAGCAGGCAAGCTCTGGGTTCTGTGTTTATAGAAACTTTTAACAATACTTAAAAACCTGTCCCTTCAGCAAAATTTTTGCTCCCTAAACAGGGAAGCATCAATCATGTGTTAGCAAGCACTGAGGCAGGCTGCATTGCTAACCTGGCCAGCCTCTCCCAGGCTGAATCCATGAGCCAGCTGCTTCCTGGCCCTGAGTCATCCTGTCTCCTGTAAAAGGATCCTGTGACATTCCTGCTCAGCAAGTGCAGCTTGGCTCATAACTGGCATTTTTTCCCTTAAGAGAAGGGATGTGTTAATCAGTGGCCAGAAATGACCTTCAAAGAGAAGTGTAATTTTTATAGAGCTAAAAGCAACAGAGGGAAAAGCATCTTAAAATCACAAGCCACAGAGTATGCGACTGAAGGGCAGTGCTATGTCATTTCCTGGGCTGAGTAACACCTGTGTTCACTAGATGGCTGTGATGGAGTCTCTTTGGGCCAGTCCATCTTTCTACTTTCTGAGCAAGGACCCTCCCTGTCCTTTCCTTTGAGGATGACCATTCTCATTCCTCAGTGTTACTTTTTACTTTTTCCAGCTAAAAGCTCCATGTTACTTTATCCAGGATCCTGGGCTGCATCCCAGTTGTTGCAGGTTGCTGTGCTGGCTGTTCTTACGAGAGCACTGCTGGAAAGCTCTCTGTCACTGTCCTGGCCAGTCATACATAGCCAGTTCGGTGTGCATTTCATCAGACAACAAATGGCTTTGCTACTGGTTTTGATTTTATGTGTGATAAGCCTTCATTCTCTGTCATATCAGGCAATGAGAAATGGATTGTGTGGGAACACAAGATTCACCTCCAGCTGCCCTGGAGGCTCAGGGACCTGGGCAGGGGTCTCAAAGACCCTGGCACACAGCCCAAAACACCTGTGGTTTTGATTTTAGCCCATGGGAACGATTGCCAACCTTAAAAGAAGAATTACAGGTCACAGAAGTTTAAATATAGCAGTGGTGAGTTTGTGATAGAGTGTAAAAGTAGTTTTTGAGTTTTGGTACGGGGGGATAGGTGTTTCCAAGATGGAGAAATCTCGTGGCTTTTGGGTTTCTTCCTTCTTCTTCTTCCCTCCCCATCTTCTCGGTGACGGGGACATGACTGATTGGTTTAGAGTAGAAACTGACTGTCTCATGTAAAGAATGGATATTGGAGATAATTAATAAATAGTCTGTACATAACTTTTAGTATAAAAGATAAACACCACCTCTGAGTGGGGAGAAGGCCTTCGACTGTCTTGCTGGAAGGAGCTCGGCTGGGCAGAAAGAAAATGTTTTAGATAAGAGAGAATA